>JAKZAP010000014.1:759039-1357790 GCA_023053575.1 Branchinecta lynchi
GACAAAACTTGAAACACAAAAACATGCGAAAACTGAAAAGGAAACTCACATCCCTTAAATTGGATTGCCAGTTCCTGGCCAGTTCAAGGCTTCAAGCGGTAACAAAATTGTGAGATTCAGTTTCAGTGTGATTTAGACAGATTTTGGAGTTTAGATTGTTAATAATATTGTTTAAATTTGATGATAATGTTATTGATAGGGTAGCTACAAAAAACCCTACCAGCAGTAGGGCCAATTTTCCGATTTTTCCGCAATGAAAAATGAGTTGCCGGGAATTTATCATAATTCTTTTTCAATTGATTTTAGTTTAAAACAGCTGACAAAACGTTCAAATATACCACTGTATTCTTGAAAAATCCTAGATTTTATAATGCCATCTGTAATAACAACTTATATTATCATTAGATAATTGTATGTAATATAAGGTAAAAAAAAGAACCTGAACTCCCCTAGAAGAATTTATTGATACCTAGGACTGAATATCCATAACTGGCTACACCAGTAAATAGCTGGTTCTTCGAGCTTAAGCATCTTATTCCCAGTTTCTCTTATAATCCACTGGAATCTGAACCCAATGAAAAAAAATAACAGCCAGTTTCAATAAAAATTACAAGACAAAATGGAGGCCGGACCAACATTGCTGTGTGACGTCATCATTCACGGAATATTTTTAGAGCGAAATGACAAGATTTTTGAACATGTGTCGGCATGCTGCCGGCAAGCTCCCATTGTAATTAGTGTTTTTAAAATCTAGAATTGGGATAGTTAGCAGCAAGTTAGTGAGGTATTATTGAGCTCAAACCAAAGCTAAAGTTCAGGAGAATCATAATCCTATGACGAAAAGTTCAGAATTTGAACATTATTTTTTTAGTAGCTACCCTATTATTGATGTCAGATAGGTCATCCAGACTTTGGCTGTAAGCTGTTCCTTTTAGGGGGTTGGTTAAAAAGATGTGGCTTGAGACATCGTAAATTCAGTCATACACAAATCCTCAGTTTTGGGGCATGGTCACCCAACATCTGGGCATGCCCGAACATATGGGCATGGTGCCCATATGTTGGGGCACCATACCCTGAAGCATGGGCATGGTACCCCTGTGAAATCTGGTTAAACTGAGACTGGTTTCATACCTAAATAGGGTCTTCTTCCTGTCCTAGATCAAAAGATACCTGATTTTACTTTCTATCCAACCTCATTTTCCATGTTAGAGCATTTCCAAGATACATAGCCTAGAGTTTTTTGGAGGCCATTTCTCTTCTAGTGGGTTTATTATGTCCTTCTTCAGAAAATTGCTGCTAGGCAGCATGGATGAGGCAAGCTTTGAGTGATTTTTTGTTTTGACTATGTTAACGATTATTATTGAAACTCAGTAAACTCAAAAGAAATACTATAAAAGGCAAACAATCTAAAGGAATTTGGAAGGAAAGGAAATTTAATTCCTAAAGGAAGAAAATTTAAAAGCTTACCTCATCCACTCTACCTAGCGGTGACTACCTGAGAAGGATAGAGTAACCTAGCTGCGACAACCTGGAAAAGGATTGAGTAACCTAGTGGCAACTACCTGGAAAAGGATTGAGTAACCTAGTGGCAACTACCTGGAAAAGGATAGAGTAAACCCACTAGGAAAGTAGCGGCCTACACAAAACTCTATGCATCTTGGAAGTGTTCTAACATTTTGACAATTGGAAAATGAGGTTGGATAGAAAGTAAAATCAGGTATCTTTTGATCTAGGACGGGAAGAAGACCCTATTTAGGAATGTAACCAGTCTCAGTTTTACCAAATTTCACAGGGGATCCATGCCCAGACGTGGGCACCTTTGGGGGGGCAATTTTGGGGCACCATGCCCCAAAATTGAGGATTTGTGTATGATTGCGTAAATTCTCTTGATTGTTGATCAAAAGCACCAAGCAAGTTAGCAACCAAGCCCAAACTATTTCATATATTCTCAGTCTCAGTCTGTCAGAAACTCCTAATTTTTGGATAACGTATGCCAAATCTGGGTATGTCTAGCATTTGAAATACCTCATGAATGATTGAATGAATGAATTTATTCCCAATAAAGCACAATGGCCATGGCGGGAAACAGAACACAATAACAAAAACAAAATATCATACACTCCAACAACAAACCAAACACTCAATTTCTATAAAAAATAGTTCACGGTGGGCCATAGCTAACTTCAGGAATCTGCCCAGCCTTCGGATCTCAGCACGTGAAGGAAACGAAGCTATCATTGTATGCCACGCGGAGATCATTTATATCTTGCTTAGTGTATTTACACATGAGGGAAAGCCCAAAAATAGAAGAACAAAAGGATCGAAAAATAAAGTTTTTACATCTGGTGAGCAATGACTAAATTTACGTATACGCAAATTCCCACGTATGTAAACAGAACTCAGAGTGTGCCAAATGTGCCCATCATCTAGAAGGTGCTCCGAGAAAATAAAACTCAGATAACGGAAAGATTGTACAAACGCTAGTTCTGTACTTGCAAGGCGTACACTCGGTAACAGAGGTGCAGAACGGGAGCGCGGGCGGAAACACATACATTTACTTTTAGATGTGTTGAAAATGATATCGTGATCTCTTTCGCAAATGAATCACATTTAACAAGTAGCTTATTAAGTGTCCCAACACTGGTCCCCATTATAACCAAATCATCAGCATAACTCAAATTGTTCATGCATCGAGAGCCAATATGGCAGCCAAAACCAGATTTGCTCAATCTGACATTGAGCTCATCACAATATACTATATACAGGAGTGAAGACAACACCCCTCCCTGCCGGACACCATTCATCACGGAAAAAGGTGTAGATAGAACCGACACCCACTTCACATGAAACCTTTTCCAACCAAAAAGGAAACAACTGTATATATAGGGGAGACACACCCCACACCCCTATCGGCAAGTATTTTAAGGAGTTTCGTCTGATTAACTCTATCGAAAGCTTTTTTAACATCGAGAAAGCACACATACAGCCAAGTCGAAAACAGCCGATAATATAGTCAATATAGGGTGAGGATACATGCTGTTGCAGCTTTGAACATACCTAAGATAAATAAAAAGTGTGTGCAGTCAGTTTAGTTATCTCCAAAGTATGCATGATGTTACAGCTTTTGAACATACTCAAGATAAATAAGAAGTGTATGTGATCAGTTTATATTAGTTATTTTAGTTATCAATTTATATTAGTTATCTCCAAAGCCCCGACCGGCATTTACTGGTCAAAAAAACAGAATGCATTCAACAACTGTCTGGTTCAATTCAGTAAAATATGTCGAAAAATTTTCGGGAAAACCAGGTGGATTCATTTGGTGAGATTCATTTGGTTCTGATCCGTTACCGAATACGGTGATTCACCGGATTTGTCTTTAGTCCGTTTCTATTACTAGACTTTCCGAATTCGGTTGTTTTAGGTGGTTCTAACAGGAGTTTTATATCATTACGATATTCGGTTGTAATGCCGCTCTGCTTATTTTTTTAGTTAGTTTTTCGGTATACTACGAATTCGTTCTTTGCTTCAACCCAGTTACTGATTTCGGTAATTTAAGTGGCATCTATTTAGCTCTCGTTCTTTACCATTTTCGGTAGCTTCAGCTGGTTGCTGTTAATTTTTTACTGCTTAGGATTGCAGTACTTCAGATAAGCACGTCTCTTGACGTGAAAACTAGCCTACTTTTGTTTGCTGTAGATTCCGAACAAATATACTTTGTATTCACTTTACCCTGGATCGCCCCTTTCGTTGCCAGACAACTCTGGGTTGAATTGGTAATGTTGGGATCGCAGAAAGGCACTTTTATCATCAGTATTTCCACAAAATTTCGCCTGCGGCGCATTTCGTAGTCTTCACTAGTTAGACAAAGGTTGCCTCATTTAGTTAGTGTTTGAGATTTGGAATTTTGGGGGGCTTGAACTATATTAAAAGCTAGAATTTGCATGGGAAGTAGTTAAATGTTGCCAGAAAAAAAGGCGGATTAAAAAAATTCCCCTGCGGCCTCTCATGGGCACAGCCGTTAGCGACGTTGTGGCTACGCAGCAACACGGTTTTTTGCGATTATTTCAAGTCCTGTTCGCAAACTGGAAAGGTCTTCCAACGGTAACAGGCTATAGTGACGGCGTAGCCTATCCATGAAAAAAAAAACAGAAGCGGAAAAGCGTGAAAATGAGCCGATTTTTCACTTTAAACTTGTTTGCATATACTCTGCAACTTTTTACGCTGTAGCTTCATGAAGGCAACTCGCTGTGTTTTTACAATTTTTATGGCACTTGCCCTCCGGCCAAGTGCCATATAGCGATCGCAATTTCTGTCCGTCCGTCGGTCGGTCTGTCTGTCTGTCCAGGTTTTTCTGGTTTGGGCACTTCCACATAAGCTAGGACGATGAAACTTGGCAGGCATATCAGGGACCCCAAAAGATTAAGTTGGAAATAGTCACTTCCCCGATCCGAGCATCGTGGGGGGAGTAGGGGGTGGGGGAATCGGTAGTGTAGAAGTATTTATAATTTTTGAACGGGTGATTCGATCGTAATGAAACTTAGTATTTGGAAGGACCCCGTGTCTCAGATGACCCAATTTAAATCCGAACCGGATCCGGTGACTTGGGGGGAGCTGGAGGGGAGGAACCGGTAGTTTTGGGAAACGCTTAGAGTGGAGGGATCGGGATGAAACTTGGTGGGAAGAATAAGCACAAGTCCTAGAGATGTCGTTGACATAACCAGACCAGATTCGGGCACTGTGGGGGGTCGAGGGGGGGGGGGGGGGGCCGGAATTTCGGTGATCCTACTATTTCGGTATTCCGGATGTGCTAGGACGACGAAACTTCGAAGACATGTCAGGGACCCGAACAGATTGACTTGGTAATAGGCGTTTCCTGCATCCAACCACCGTGGGGGAGTGGAGGGATGGGGAGCCCGGAATCTGGTGGCATGCATAATTTTTGAACGGGTGATTACAATTGAATGAAACTAGGCAAGTGGAAAGAACTATCGTCTCAGGTCTTCCATGTCAAGTCTTGGTCGAATCAGATGTTAGTGGGGGGGGGGTGGATTGAAGGGTGGACCGGAAATCAATCTCGTGAAACGCTTAGAGTCGAGGGATTGGGATGGAACTCGGTGAGAAAAACAAGCATTAACCGTAGATACGTCATTGACAGAACCAGATCGTATCGGGGCTCTGTGGGGGAGTTGGAGGATGTTTCCCGGAATTCCAGTGATCGCCAGTTACGACAGTTCTAGCTATTCTAAGAACAATGAAACTTTGCAGGCCTATTAATGACTTAAGGACCCGACATAATGCCCTAGGAAAACTTGTGTTCCTGGATCCGATCTTCTTTGGGGAGTTGAGGGAAGGGGAATCCGGAAATCACTGGCTTCCGTAAGTTGCGAACGAGTGGTCCGATTTGAGTGAATTTGTATGGGTGATAAGAACTGATGACCTAGACCAACAAAACATGCGTCCGAACCACATGCGGGCACGTTTAAGAGAGTTAGACGAAGGGGGGGGGGGGGGGGGGAATACAGAATGGGATGCAAGTTGGACAGAATGCGGCCTTGATTTGTTATTTGGTGTCTGGACCGGATCTGGTCGCGGTAGGGGAGGGGTCTAAAGTGGGAACCGGAAATTTGTGGATAGGCTATGTCAGAGATGGGACGTTTTATGTTTCCGATTCGTATTCAGCCACAGTGGGGGGGGGGGAGCTGGAAGGGGATTTCCGGAGATGTTTTGGCTCGCATAGGGGTCAAACAAGTGCAGCAATTCTAGTGAAACTTGGAATGTAGAGAGCTCACATGCCCTAGATGACATACTTTAGGGTCCGAACTTTCCCAAAAAACGCTCAGATTTGAGGGAAACTTTATAGGTGGTAAGAGAGAATGCTTCAGATGATCCATTTAGTAGTCCGAAGTCCGAACCAGATTCGGACTCGGTAGGGACGTGGAGGGGGGTGCCGGAAACCGTGTGGCATGTGTAGGGACCAAACGAATGGATATTTAGGGTTTTAATAAATTCAGTAAAAATCAGGTACCGATTCGGTCAATTTTACCCAGGTGCGCCCCCCCCAATGAAGAAAGGCTCGGGACGTCCCTGGCTGCAAGTGCCATAAAAACACCAAAATGGCAAACCAGAAATCTACAAGATTTGATTGTGGATCAAGAAGTACAATAAATTATCGCTTTTTGGGATCCCATCGAAACCTTTGGTCTTGTTCTGAAACCAACGACACCGCCAGCTCTCTAAATCGACTCCACATCGAATCTGAAAAGGAATCCTTTTTTGATGTTGGTTACGATTTTCCCCGCTTTTGTTGTGCTATTGAAAACAAAATTTTAATTTTCAATAAAACTGTTCTACTACTACTACTACTACTAATCGGAGCATTCCCTAGGACAAAAGGACTATGACAAAAGAAGGTGCGAGGACTCTACTGTGCGCCTATAAACTTTCGAGGGTTAATCATCCACCATCGTTTATAGGGTTCATCGTTGAATATGAGCCGGAAGCGGATATCTGCATCAAATCTGAGATGGGACCCGGCTCCAGACGATCATCAATTCAAGGTCGGTTACCGATTCTGAGACGGGCACGGATTCCGAGCCGGAAATGACGACATTCATCGACATGAAATCGGAGCCGGAAATCAAATCCGAGCCGGGTCATGACAGGATATGGTGAGTTAATAATAAAAGTTACTTATTAGAAATTACTGAATAAACCTAACTTATATTCAAATAATGTATCTAACAGATACGCCAGCTCGTCAGCGATATTTCGGCCCTTCTTGGCAAGGGTCCTCGTCAGACTGGACCCTTGCCAAGAAAGGCCAATTTCCAAAAATTGGCCATCCCTTATGTTAATAAGGACCAGTCCCTTATTCGCGTGTTTGGTGAAGAAATTCTTGTTTGGTCTACCGGTATGCGGGAGGGAGAGTGGGTGGCGGTTGCGTCGCATTTGCAATGTCTCTTGGGGTAGGGCTTAGCTGGGACAAACTTGGATGTGAGTGAACCGAGTTAGCCTCACTGCTCAGTGCTGTATTTCTTTTTAGTAATATTGAAAAATTAAAAGAACTTGAACTTGAAACTTCTCAGTCGTGGGCTCACGGGGGTTGAGATATTGTGTTCACTGGATCAAAGTACATGCCAAATCCGTAGATGGGTCATGTAGCCCTATATTTAGAGGTGGGGAGGGGGTTTCAAATTAAGGGTAAAAAATAAATTTGTAAGCTACTGAGATAGTCGTTGAAGGGGGGCACGCTGAATCCATATCTGAACTTTGTTTTCTTGCCGGATAAATGGTTCACCCGATCCGGGCGAATTTGGTTGGAGCTCAGAGTTGTTTTTGAAGTCGATTAGATATTAGATATCGGGGTAAGGAGACATGCTGTATCCAGTTTTGAACTTTATTTCCTTGAAGGATAATCTGGGAAAAGTTGCCAAAAATCGGAAACTTGGATCGAAAGGTTCGCCACTCATCACCAGCTCTTCTGCTCTGCATGCAGTTCGCCGCGAATACTGCTAAAACGAGGAATTTGGTCAAAGGAAAATAATTTTCTAAAGTCGGTTAGTGGTGAGATATTGGAGTAAACATGCATGCTGAATGCATGTATGAACTTCGTTTTCTCATCTGATTAGTGGTTTGGCCGTAAAGTTGTAACAGAAAAAACCACGAAAACGAAACATTTAGTGACATTACACAAGTATTTGATTGTGGATAAATAGCAAAATGTTAAAGGTGTCTGGCGAAGATCGGAGTCTACAAGATTCGATTGTGGATCGAGAAGTAGAAATAATTTCGGGAATCCCATCGAAACCTTTGGTCTTGTTTTTGTTGTTCACGGTGTGGGGAATTTGGTGAAACCTTCTACTGCGATAGTGGCCCAAGTGGAACTACCCTGTCTACCCACCTCCCACTCTTACGCGCAACCTTGACTAACAACGTGTCCAGCAAACTTCGTATCTGATTAGCAATCTGTAACTCCGACTGAGCCAATCAATACGACGCGAGAGACTCTACATTGGAAGATTAGATTTGGCTAGAGCCCCAATTGCTCATCAGATCGACCGTGAAACGTGGTGATGGTTCTTCTTAGCGGTTTTGACGAGAAGAAAAACAGTGGATTAGTATCAGGTTTTAGTTCTACTTTAATGGCTTGGAATATGTTATAAGTATTTCGTCGTCATTCCTGCCCGTATGGTGGATTTTTCTCGGTTCATTAGGAATAGTAGTAGGTTAGGGTAGTCCTAGTACCAGATACCTCACCGGATGTTATCAATTGCTGATTGAAACATTAGAATTTCTTCCGAAAAGGTGGTTGCAGATTGATTCAACCGCGATTGTTAGTTAATCGTCGCTAAAAGACTTCTGCTGACCTTGCCTCGGGAACTTGTTGAAAATCGTCCTCGAGTAACAAGGAAAGTACTGCGCCCCCTCTTTTTTCCGGTGAGTGTACAGTTCACGCGAAATGACGCCTTCCATCCTCGACTCAAGCTGTTTCAGCCTGTGCGTACCCGCGTGCCGGCGAAACTTTAAAAATTAGCGATGCGTCACCATTCTCTCCCACGTAAACAAATAAGATCAAGTTTCATACAGTAATTGTCGGAAAACGCGATTACCTTGATATGTCTGTTTTGAATATTAAGCAGTGGTGTCTTTTCGCAAAAGTGCTAGGATCAGGTTCAGTGAGGGTTTCGGATATAGTGGCTTTGAAGGCCTAGTTTTGTTAAGTGGTTAAAAGGAGACACTTCCAGGTAAAGCTGGTGACGCTTCTGCGGCAATTTTTATATCACTATTTTCATAAGTAAGTTTATAGTTCAGAATGTCAGGATCGATTAAGCCATGTCGTCGTAAAAACAAACGGACAGGAATTCATAGTGACGTTATACCATTCCGGTCTGGTGATTTGTTTTTTTCCAGAATGCCGAATTGCAAAATTAAATCTGCTGTTCTTTGTCGTTAATTTAAATTCTTGTCAAGTTCTGACTTGCGTTGAGTTTCTATACTGGTTTACTCGCTTATTAGCGTCGATCTAGAGTTTTTTCGTTCAGTTCTTTTCGTGACAATATGGATTCAAAGGATTTTTCGTATCGTGTAAGTTGTTATGTAGTTTTGAATGAAATTTTACTCTGCCTTGGAAGCAAGGCCGTATCCAGAGGGGGGGGGGTAGGGAGTTAACCCCCCCCCCCCCCCCCCCCCCCGAAACATACAAAAATACTCATTTTTATAGGCTTTTCCCTCTGATCTGTGTCTTTTTTGTACTTTTTTATGCGACGCGCAGGCCCCCCCCCCCCCCCGCTCGAACTAAATTCCTGTATACGGGCCTGCTTGGAAGTCATCAGTAGAGTTAGGTTACGTGGGATAGCAAAAAACTCCGTTGGTTCAGTTTCTGTTAAAATGGCAATGCAGAAACCACCCAGATGTCCGACGTCACTCACAGAAGTTCGGTATCCAAGACGTCATTGTATCACAAGAGAAAACTTTAGCGTAGTTTAGTTCTGTCTCAAATGGTCTAGGTTATGCAGCTTTGATATTTGTAGCTGAATCAGATTTCACTGAATATATTCGTGCTGATGTCACAGAATCTATCAGTCGCACCGATCCTAAAAATACAGGCATGTAATAATAATACACATGCAGTGAATGGGCCGAACTTCGTTCAGCTCACACCTACTTGACTGCTTTAAAGTTTAACTGAAAAGGATTGACATAGGACAATTTAGTGACCCATCATTTATTCACGAGACCTGAAGACCCGATGAAAATGCGTTTCTTCTTTGCTCCGCTGTTCACGAACAATCGATTTTCATATTGTGGAATTTTCCCTGTTGTACCTCTGTGTAGGCTACTTGTACCTGTTTTGTATGCTTGACGAAGACGATTTACGAAAAATAAGTGTTCAAGCACAGAGCTACCTTCCGCGAGCTAGTCATAGGCGACTGAAAAGCCGTATTTGGATTGAGATTCAAATTTCCGCGTCAGAGTAGAATTTACGCTGTGGGGACGGTCGTACATACTCTGAACGTCATACTAGAGCAAATAGTAACAAGATCAATGGTGATGATCAATGCAGACAATTGGGTCTTGTCTTCGCCAGATCCAGTCTTCGCCAGGCTAATCGTCAGAGAAAACCAAATTCAGATATACCTCTATAAGCCATATCTAATTTGACGATACCGACCGAAACTTCCTGCTTTACTTCTGCCAGTTTTCTGGTTTCGCCCGAATTCCGAGGGAACTACTGATCCAACGAAAAAAGAAATTCAGAAACGAATCCAGCACCTTATCTCTACAAAGAACATGTAGGTAATCAACTTTAAATAAAACTTTTGACCTCAAAAAATGTCCGGTTACAACCGGATTCCGGACTAATTATATGTCCGGGTCAGATAAAACTTTTGCTTTTAACAAATTTTTCGGTTTTGACCAGATTCCGGGCGAACTAGTTGTCCGACGAGAAAATAGTTTTCACTTGGGATCCCAAAAAACGAAAAAATCCCCTAACACAATCCAAAAAAATGCAGTGTGTTCAGTTAAATGATACAAAAATAAGTGAGCTTTTCAGTTAAACTTTAAGTAACGTGTACACACAGTCGGATAGGATTTATGCAAATTTGCGCCACAATGGGGAAACCTGCCTTTGATTCGTCAAATTCTGGAGCAAAGTAGGAAATTTGCACACGGCTGCGAAAATCCGACTGTTGTGCACATGCCTTTAAACGAATATGTTGCCTGAGTTTTATTCTAGCAACCCTTCCCAAGAAGGGATGAAATACCGCTAGAAAAAAAAGACCAAAGGTTTCGATGGGATCCCAAAAATCTAATATTTGATCCAGACAATTGGGCCTTGTCTTCGCCAGACCCAGTCTTTGCCAGGCTAATCATCAGAGAAAACCAAGTTGAGATATACCTCTATAAGCCATATCTATTTTGTCGATACTGACCGAAACTTCCTGCTTTACTTCGGCATTCCGTTTTCGGCCGAATTCTGAGCGAACTAATTGTCCTGCAAAAAAGGAAGATACAGAAACGAAGTCAGCGTATATCCTTGTCTCTATAAAGAACATCTAATCAACTTCAAATAAAACTTTAATTTACAAAAAAAACAAATTCCGGTTACGACCAGATTCTGGACGAATTATATGTTCGGGTTAAGGATGATTGTCATATACAGACTCGGCGTCTCTTCTTACACCTAAATCTGTCATCTAATCAACTTCAAATAAAACTTTTGATTTTAACAAATTTTCCGGCTTGGGCCGGATTCCGGACGAACTACTTGTCTCGGTAAAAAAAAATGCTATAAGTGTTCAGCATGTCTTGTTTCCCTAAATCGAACATTTAACCATCTTCAAACGAAACTTTTACTTTTAACCAGCTTTCCGGTTTTTAAAACCGTCTTTATTCAAGTACAGCGTAGCGCTTTTACCTTTTTATTTAAACCTTTAGTCGTAGTCGCAGATTTTCGACGATTTCTCCGGATAATATCCCAAATGAATATATGAATTTATGTAATAGCCAATTGGCCATAAAACTTTTGATTTTAACAAATTTTCCGGTTTGGGACGGATTCCGGACGAACTACTTGTCTCGGTAAAAAAAAAATGCTATAAGTGTTCAGCATGTCTTTTTTCCCTAAATCGAACATTTAACCAGCTTCAAACGAAACTTTTAGTTTTAACCAGCTTTCCGGTTTTTAAAACGGTCTTTATTAAAGTACAGCGTAGCGCTTTTACCTTTTTATTTAAACCTTTAGTCGTAGTCGCAGATTTTCGACGATTTCTCCGGATAATATCCCAAATGAATATATGAATATATTTAATAGCCAATTGGCCGTACAAAAATACATGAGTTACAAGTTATCAAATTATCGACGGATTTTTTTTTCCTCCTGGGATTTCTGTCGGAGCAAAATGGAATAGAAAATCGTTCGTCTATTTGTCGCTCGACTCGTTCTACGAGACAGTTTTCGTCGACAGCGTCATTATTGGCGGGAAACGGCTGTATAACGAGTCCCCTTCCGTCATTCCGCGGTACTGCAATTATCGACATGAAGCGTAAGCTACAAATAGAGTACGCGAAGATTGTAGCAAATCGGGGCAAGTACAGAAGAACAGCTCTAGCAAAACCTTACGTTTCTTTTTGCGACCCGGCTGTGCTTTTCTCAGTTGGTCTGTTTGACTTAAAACGGGATCTCTCCAGAATAAGGATGGATTATTCCGTTACTGCAAGTTTCTTCTGTATCTGTCCCGGTCCCATAGTAATTCATTAAATCACCGAGTTAAATTAAATTCAGTAAATCTTACGGAGCTACCGACATTTTGTCATGGCTGCAGGAATTGCCCACTGATTCCCGTCAGAAATCTAGTCTACGTCTGTTGCTGCATCACCTACTGATTAGCCTGTTTTGATTATAAGTGTAGGCCCATTCTATGTTTCGTAGGTTCTTCTTCTTTTTTTGCTTTGTTGTTTCTTTATTATCTTTACTGCACTTTCTTTTGTTGTAAAAACATTCTGTGGATGATAAATATACTTACTTACTGACTAACTATACAATTTTAGGATAGGCTACTATTGAGTAAATGGAACGGGGCTCAAGGAAATTCCCGTGCAGAAGTTAAAGTCAATGAAAGATGTCTTTCAGGCCATGGCTGCCGTTTGATGTTTGAGTGCAGAGATCATCTAGTGGCCTAGCGTTTGACCCTGCAAAAAGTTATCAGCCAACTCTTTGTGTTATTTTAGATGGAAGACGACATTTGGATCAGAAGGGAGTCCTTCGAATCCCATGGCCCGCTTCTGCGTCCATCCGTCCCTGAGGTCACTGTCCAGGGTTCGACCTTTAGAGATCGAGCTCCAGATACTGTGTCGAATGACCCGACATCGCCTCCGCCGGAGCCTCCAGAGAAGAAGTCGATCTTCCTGAACCTTTCACGGAAAGTCTCTGCGACGTTGCTGGGAAGAACTAACAAAGTAAGGACCGTTGACTATCGTGTTGTGTGCGCAGAAGCATAGATGAGGGATTCAAAGTCTGAAAAAATTTGAATCAAAATCCAGAGACTTAGCTGCGAGTCCAAATCTTTTTTTCGCCTTTTTTTACACCTTTAAAGCTTAACCCTTTCGCATATTTTCTTGTCAAATGACACACGCCGGACTTTGTTGCTCCATGCGCCAGTCCGAATCGTTTTTTCGCCTTTTTTTCCACTTTTAAAGTTTAACTGAAAAGGGCTGAAATGGAACGTTTTAGTTACCCATTACTTGCTCACTTAAATAGGCGTGAAGACCCGGTGAAGAGGGGTTACTTCGTTGCTGCGCTATCGAGACCAGTCGATTTTCGTATAGTAGAACTTTTGGATTCAACAACGACAGCTATACAACAAAAAATTCAGTCCGGCTTGACGACCCGTTACATACAAAGCACATACGTGCTTGAAAAACGCAACCAGTACACATTTACTACCATATTATATAACTAATCAAACTTTCACTAAAATAAACTAAACATTAATTAACTAATTTGTCAATTTGTCCTCTCTCGTCTTCCAAACCCTCCACTCACCAACTACTCTCAAGGAGATGTTTCTTTAACCGATTTTTAAATTGCGGTGCACTTTCTGCTTCTCGAATTGACCCTGGAAAAGTATTCCGGACCACCGTACCTGAATGCCGTGCCACAGGGCTAGAACGAATTGTACTTCTTGGCTCACTTACCAGGTGTCCAGCATGCCTCTTAGCATGTCTGTGATGAAATGAGTTGTAACGAAAAACATCAGGCGCAAAACCATGCAGACTCTGAAACACAAAAATACCAACTTGGAAATCTCTAATTTGACCTACATTCAAAATTGCGCTTGGGCCTGTGTTGTATACTTGATGAACACGATTTATAAAAAAAAGTTGTGTTCTCGCAGTGAGCAGTCCGCCTGGTGCACGGTCAGCCCCAGAAAACCGCCGTTTGCGTTGAGATTCAAATTGTCCGCGTGATAGTAGAATTTGTGTTTAGGGGACGGCCGTAGAGATTCTGAACTGGAGCAGATAGTGGAAAATCGAAAAATCCCTAGGACTGGTGCCTAAGGCAAATAAGACGTTTAATTGGGCCATTAAACCGTATTTCTAGGTTTCAGTGTTTTCATTGTAGTATGGGTTTCCTCTCGGCAACCAGGAATGAGTTTTGGGGCTCGTTAAGCACAGTACCTTATAAGCACAGCTTGTAAAAGTTGGGAAAAAATTAGAAACTGGAGCGGATTCGTAGTTTCAAGCTTTGGAATCCGAATCAAGTCTGACAAGCAGAAGATTCAAATCCGGCCAAAAGAAAGAATCCTGGATTCAAATCCGTACCCGGATTCGCATTCGCGCATCTCTGGCAAGACATATTCTAAAAGTATTTTTAAACAAATGTAATTTCTCCAACGTCGCATTTTCAGCCCTGCAAATGCAGGATTTGTTCAAATTCAAATTCTCTGCATCAGGATGAATTTTGGTTGGTCGCGCAGGCAGCGCACACTGGCCGTTATTACCAGAGCCCCGGGTGGAAAAATACAAAATCCCTCAGATATGTCAAAAATTTCAATGTATTCAAATATCAGATTTAAAAATAAGCTGACTTTTCAGTTAAACTTTAACGAGCTTATTTTCTGTTGTTTGTAACACACAATCGAAGTCATAACACAACAGTATTCTAGAGTTTCTGCAGAGATGATCACTCTGGGGAATTTCCGGTAAAACCTCGAAAAATTCCGGTAAAGCCGCCCCCCCCCCCCCCCTATCAGAAAGGTGTCGTGACGCCTCTGTCTTAAAGTGCCAACCCGTGATGACCGGAAACCTGAGACCCATCCACCACCACCCACAGTACCCGGATCCGATCCGGTTATGTCAATGATATATCAAGGATACTGGTGTGGTTTCAAGGGAGGAGGGGGACCCCCCCCCCCCGAATGTGGTCGGCCAGTCGGTAAGAAATAGCCGAATCGGCGTGACGCGCCGCGATTTTTGTAAAAAAAAAAAGTCGATTGTTTTCTTGAGATTTTTGTTTAAAACAGTCGGTTTCTCGTAAAAATATTCGATTTTTTCTTGAAAATAGTAGTTTTTCTAAAAATCAGCCGATTTTTTGTTAACTCGGCCGTTTTTCTCAATATTAGTCATTTTTATCTGCAAAAACCGTCGGTAAAAATGACCAGCCAGTGGGTAAATACCTTGCCTCCCCCCCCCCCCCCCCTCCCCCCAAACATTTGGCTAGTAACGCCTCTGCTTTTGCGATGGGTTTTCAGAGCCTACTTCCCCTTCCCCTATTTCGGCTTGAACTGCTGCCTTCCACTTGCATATACGACCCCCCCCCCCCCCCCCCGTTAATCGCAAATAGGGAGGCGGAACTGTTGACCAGTAGTATTACTCTTTATACAGTTCGAAACTCGTCAATCACCTCCCCTCCTTTGATGTGCACGCGAAACCATTTGAACCAGTGACCCCATTCCACTAGCATAGTGGATCCTGTTATTTGACCGTTGTCAGGATATTGAACCGCTCGTACTTTCGGTCTGATATTTCATAGGAATTCTTGTTAGTAAGGCAGTAAAACTTCAACGACATACATCATGGCCAGCATTGCAATAAAACGTCGAAAATTCGTCGTCTACCTTAATTATAGTTACTTTTGATAGGAGGATTTCACATTTGTCTGATCGCCTGAAACAGGGTCCAACTTCTTCTCTAGACTAGGCCAAATCTAATACTTTGGATATTCAGAATGAGTGAGAAACCTTAAGCAATTTGCACGGATGGTTAGTATAAACACAACTGTACTTTTCCTGTCTGGAAAATCCTGACACCAGACAACATCATAACTGCCAAATATTAAGCTGAGACTAGGGTAATCAATTGAATAAAAACAGCAGCACTAAAATGTTAGGAATAGAACAAGGCCCCACGCTTTCGAACAGCTTTCTACCAATCTTCGAAATAAAAAGTAAAAGCAAATTATGGAGCGGAAATATAATTGATAGTTAACATTTACTCCTACAAAAAAAAAATTTATCTTGGATTTTCGAGCAATAGGCCGTTCATAAAATCCAACGGATTGCCGTCAGATGCTCTAAAGAAACAAAAACATTCACACGTTAGATAACCGATTAGGCTTTTGGCTCATACCGAGTCGCGCACTAGCCCCGTGGAGAAGTCAGTCCGCAGTCAGATCTGAAGTCGGAAGCCATGGCAGATTTGATAAACGTGATGAAGTTTGACATAAGGGGGTTGGTTGAGCACATATAGAGGCAGAGGCATTTTTAAACACGGCCAGGCCTAAGAAGCAAACATAAAATAAACTTAAAATAGCCAAACAGACCTGGTTAAACGCAGGGGAGGACCGAAGGTGGGGGGGGGGGCGGGGTAGTGGGGGTGATCCACCATCCCCCCCCCCCCTGCCTTTTGCGAAGTCGTATCAGTCGTTTATTTTGGCTTCACAGAGGTCCTGGGCGATCATTGCCAAACACAATCGGAGTCGTTTTAAAAAAATTGTTGATTTTGGCACTACCCAGCTTCAGTCGTAAATCCGTCCCAGTCAAAGGCAAGCCGAGTCGTTTAAACCAGGTTTCATAGCCCCGTTAGGTTTAATTATTTCTCGTACGAAGGGTGCCAAAGCTGCCGAACTGGCAGCAATTCGCCTTGTTTTAGAACCGGTTTTACTAGCAGAGGTTTGTATTTGTCTTACTTAGGTCTTTCAGATTTTAGCCGGTCAAAATTATTTGTCTAGCAATGGAAAAGCCAACAGAATTCAAATGAAAGGTCCCTCGCAAAACCCTTTCCAAGCAAATGTATCCGGAACAGTGAAAGAATATTCACAAATTGAGGTTGAGGTGGGTACGACCAAGGTTGGTGATTAGGTCGCAGATGAAGATTGAGGCAGATAGAAACCTTTCAGATGTGCTTTAATGTAGTTTCACTGTAACACCACGAACTTTTATTTTAGTTATGAAAGTACAGGATGTCGAATGGACAAATAAAATCGTACACGGCACTTTCATAACTAAACAAAAGTACGTCAAAACCGAAAAAACACAGTCTTGTCGGCAAGTCGACATGTTTGTACACACAAGAAATCAAGTCAGAAATTGCAAATTTCTGAGTAAGTATGTCTTTTATTTTCAAAATTACTTTTTTTCTGCAATTTCTGAACAAATCCACTTTATTCCGGATTGCCACTATTTTGCCACTATTTTCGACCGACAGATTTTAGTCCGGGATCCAGGCACCTCTATCGTTCAAGGGGGGGGGGGTAGCTCGAGAGCTGCAGAAGGTTTGAAGAACTTTTCTAGACCAAATTTTTGTGCTGAGAACGAAAATCGTACCGCACCACTCCGCACCGATGTACGTCACCGACTTTTTAGCCTATAAAGGCAGATTAGGCCTATAAAGAGAAACTGCATGAAAATAATTTTCCTAGCGGGACAGCATAAACTAAATCAAACAAACTATACATATTCTGAATCCTCTTTTTGTGTGCTATCGAATGGTGTATTTTTTATTTTTTTGAACTTACCTATTTTTCTTAGAAATGACTTAGAATCCAAGAAAAAACGAAAATTCTTCAGTTTTTATGGCACTTGAGCTTACTCAAGTGCCATATAGCGATTGTAATTTATGTCCGTCAGTCGGTCTGTCGGTCCCGGTTTTGCTAGTTCGGGCACTTCCAGATAAGCTAGGACGATGAAACTTGGCAGGCATATCAGGAACTGGACCAGATTAAATTAGAAATGGTCGCTTCCCCGATCCGACCATCTGGAGGGGAGTGGAGGGAGGGGGAATCCGGAAAAAATTGGAAAAATAAGATATTTTTAGCTTACGAACAGGGGATCGGATCTTAATGAAACTTGATATATGGAAGGACTTCGTGTCTCAGACCCTCCATTTTAAATCCAGACCGGATCCGGTGACATTGGGGGGAGTTGGAGGGGGGAACCAGAAATCTTGGAAACCACTTAGAGTGGAGGGATCCGGATGAAACTTAGTGGAAAGTACAAGCGAAATTCCTAGATACGTGACTGATATAACCGGATCGGATCTGCTCACTTTGGGGGAGTTGGGGGGGGGGGGAGAAGTCCGAATTTGTAGTGATCCCGCGAGTTCCGTGCTTCCTGATGTGCTGGGACGATGGAAATTGACAGGCATGTCTGGGACCCGACCAGATTAAATAGGAAATCGTCAATTCTCCGATTCGACCATCTGGGGGGGGGGAGTGGAGGGAGGGTGAAGGCAAAATTTGAGGTATTTTTAGCTTGCGAACGCGTGATCGGATCTTGATGGAAGTTGATATATAGGATGACCTCGTATCTCAGACATCTCACTTTAAATCCGGGCCGGATCCGATGACACTGGGGGGAGTTGGAGGAGGGAACCGGAAATTTTGAGAAACGCTTAGAGTGGAGGGATCGGGATGAAACTTGGTGGGAAAAACAAGCACAAGTCCTAGACACGTCATTGACATAACCGGACCGGATCAGGGCACTGTGGGGGAGTTGGGGTGGGGGTCCGGATTTCTAGCGATCCCGCGAGTTCGGCATACTTCCTGATGTCCTAGGGCGATGAAACTTGGCAGGTATGTCAGGGATCCGAACAGATTGACTTGAGAACAGCCGTTTCCCCGACCATTGTGGGGGGAGTGGGTGGATGGGGAGTCCGGAATCTAGTGGCGTGCATAACTTTTGAACGGGTGATCGGATTTGAGTGAAACTTGTCTGGTGAGCTATCGCCTCGGACGTTCAGTGTCACGTCCGGGTTGGGTCCGATACCTATGGGGATGGGGGGGGGGGGGGGTGGAAAACTCAAGAAACTCTAAAAGCAGAGGGATTGGGACGAAACTTAATGGATGGCACAAGCATTAGGCCTAGATGACATTGATGGAGCCAGATGGTTTCGGGGCACTGTGGGGGGAGTTGGAGGGGGTTTCTTGGAATTCCGGTAGTCGTGAGTTAGAATAGTTCCAGATGTAAAACGACAACGAAACTTTGCAGGCATATTAGCGACCCGAATTATCTTGACTTAAGAACCTGACACAACATACCCCCGGAAACTTCCGTTCCTAGATCCGAGCATTTTTTGGGGAGCAAGAGAAGAGAAATATGGAAATTGACTTCTATAAATTGCGAACGAATGGTCTGATTCGAGTGAAACTTCATGGGTGATACAAATCGATGGCCTCGACATGTAAAACATGCGTTCGAACGATATGCGACCACGATTAGGGGAATTGGGGGTGGGGGGACTTTTGACATGCACAAAAATCAAACGGATGGACCGAATGAGATGCAAATTCGACAGTGCCGATATTTGGCGTCCGGGCCGGATTCGGCCAAGGTAGGGGGGGGGGGGTACTGGAAACTTGCAGATAGGCTATGCTCCAATTTCAGTAAAACTTGATGGACAGGAACAGGGAATTAAGAGATTGGGCCCGAACCGGCTCCGACAACGTTGGTGGGAGGGGGGGGGGGGTACCGGAACTTTTCAAAAATGCTCAGATTCGAGTGAAACTTGATAGATGGTATAAAAAAGATGCTTTAGGTGGTCGGTTTTTTTTATTCCGAACCAGATTCGGCTACGGTAGGTGGAGATAGAGTGAGTACCGGAAATCGTGTAGCACGTCTAGGGATCAATCAAATGGATTTATTGGGATGAAAGTTTGAACAGTCATGTGCATTTGCTACAGACAATCGAGACGATGCCGGAACTGCTCAGAAATGAGTGAAACTAAATATCCTATTTCTATTTCCGAACCGTATTTTTGGATGGCGGGTGTATTTTGTGACGTTCTCATCTACTTTCTTGTACAGCCTACCCGTACAAGTGCCATATGAGCTCGTAGCTCTTGTTTTAACTAAATTGTAATTTTTCTCGGAAAACTTCCAGAAAACTGCATATTTTATTATTTTATTAGAAAGATAAGCTCCTTACCAATCTTTTAAGCTATTAAAACTTTAAAAATATTTTGTTTTAAGAATTTCTGGATTTTCTTAAAGCAGAGCATCCACGTTTAGATCAATGAGGGAAAGTGGTAAGTTTAGGGTTATTTTTTTACGTGGAATCCAGTTATGACATTATTTTGTCTCTTGGGATACATATAGACCATATAGACTATATAACATAAAGTCTGAATAGCCTATAATGACCAAATCCGACAAATCTCTCAAAATAAATTTCGGACAAAATTCCCGAAAACTGCGTTTTCTTTTATTTTTGTACTAGGAATAAACTCTTTCCCAATCGTTATTCGATGAGTTATTAAATTTAACAAAAAAATCTAAAGATTTCTGGAATTTCTGTAAGCAGGAAATCCAAGTTATCGTCAATGAGCTACAGTGGAAATTTTGTACTAAATATATTGGTTTGACGATACGTCTAGGGTCAGTTTTTGACACGGAATCTAGTTATGACATTAGTTTCTCTCTTAAGATAGCATAGGTTACATAGCCTATATAGCGGACAGGCTCAATAGCCTATAGTGAACAAGTCTTCGCAAAACTAACTTTTTTTCCACTCCTATAAGTCAGTTTTTTGTGCTGAACCCGGAGTTGTCATCAATAGCATCTCAAGGGCTATTCGCAAATAAATCTGCTTGCTCTGACTTTAAGCCGTCACAACTGCACCGTGTGCGTTACAGTGGGGGTTCACAGAAACAAGAATGGGAGGGCTGAAATATGCAACAATAACGTGGTCAATCTTCCTTCACGTTCAAGATGTATGCTGCATACATGTAGTCGTGCTCAGAAGAAAACAAAATTGTCAGCATTTCTGCTGAAGTTTTTAGAGGAACACTCCAGTCTTCAGCCCACTCGCTGTAAAGGAAATCTATGACTATCCCTATCAGACAATGATAATGCAATCGCAGACAATCCGTTAGAATATCCTGTCTGCTATACCTCTATCTGCCTGATAGTAAGTGCAGCAAAAGTCTTTGCAGCTATCCTACTGCAAAGCTTCAAAGACTTCAGACATCAGTCACAAGACCAAACCAAAGCGGGTTTCAGAACGAGCATGGGCTGCACGGACCAGCTCTTCTCAATAGGAACCCACGAAATTCTTCATCGACTTTATTTCTGCATTCGACTCAGCAAAGAAAGGCATAATTTAGCGGGGAATGCAGGAAGACGGGGTCCCAGAGAAAATAATTCGCCTTATCCTGGCATACTATGTCCAGACGGAGGCTCTGGTGAGAGGTCAAACGGAGCAGTCAAACGCAGTTCTTAATAGAAGAAGGCGTTCTTCAAAGTTTCATCCTCTCGCCAGCTCATTGATTCGATAGTTAAGGATCATGGATAAGCACAAGGGGGTCCAAGTCTTTCCATAGGTTTTCCTCGATTATACCGAGGATTCAAACCTCCTCGCTGATTAAGTCGAAATCAGGGTTGAAAGCACACAGGACATACTAAATATTGCCTCAGACTACCAGGGCCTTGTCCTGTCGATACTTCTCTATGGCCCCGAAGCTTAACTCCATGCATTCTGCCATAGATGCTTGCGATCCATACTGATAATAAAACCTGAGGATCACAGGTAATGAAGAAGTCCGAGCACTGGCAGATCACACCGACCGCTACTATCGACCCCAATCAGAGCCTAAGGCGGACTAAGGCGGTTCCTGCACGTACTCCGACGAGCTGATGTTGCTCTGTCCAAATTATAGCGCGAGTCAACCTCTCCCCCCCCCCCGCCCCCGAGGGTGGAAGAAGTGAACGGGGGTGGGGGCAACGAAAGACATTGCTTCTCACGGTCAACGCGGACCTCGAACCGATTGTAGTCTTTAAGAAGGGTCAGAGACTATGGGAGACCCAGTGGCTCGTCCTGATGACTAAGCCAGTCGTGCATGAATACGATGGGTGGAAGGAGACATGGGTTCGCCTGGTGGCGGCTGCCACGAAGAGCAATCTAGTTTAATCGTGAAAGAAAACTCGGTTGCAAGCGGGTCAATAGTTGAGAACAACGTTCGACCAAGATTCGTCGCAGGAGCCCTAGCTTCTTGTCTTCTAAGGCTGATGTTGTTTAGCGAGCAGTGGCTTCAGCGTGCGAAAGCTTCCCAAAAAAAGGGCAAGCATGGTATTACGTTGGCGACAAGAACCTAACAGATTTTTACTTGGAAAACCCATCACTTTGGCCTACAAGGGAAGATAGGCTGTACATTTTTTTTTTAATGCCGCGTAGCATCTTTTCCGTTCTTCCTGTCCAATATGATTTGGCCAGGTGACTACGCTTCCACTTCCCTCGGTGACGCCAACGGTCCTAACATCTGATATTTAATTTTTTTTATTTTTGTTTTCAATGACCGACCTATATATTTAGCGTCACCTACACTTTCCTCTATCTCTACATTATCTTTTTTTTTTAATATTCTTTCTTATTCCCTCTTTTACCCTTATTTCTCATTTTAGCATTTCAACACATATTTAAAACCTTTTCTTTGTTTTCCTTCCTTAATATCTCCTTTCCTTAAAATTTTCATTCTTTGAAAACTTAATATTTACAAAAATACTATCCCTCGTTATTTTTTTTGCAACCAAACCAAAAAAAGGGGTTTTGTCCTGGAGACAAAAACAACACAAAAATTGTTCAATCTCTTCGCACTCCCTGCGTCAAAGGATGCCCTTCCGTCATAGGGAATCCGTTTTGCAGTGGCATTTCTTACGATCTTTTTCATTTCCTTCTCCGATACCAAAACCCTTTTTTATTTTAAATTTTTTTTTTAAATCTCTACAACAATTAAAATAAAAAAATAAAGAAAATATTAATAAACGTTCATTTGACCGTACTTTACATACAAATTTAATTAGTACGATTAAATGAAAAACTTTTAACGATTACCAATTTTCTTAATATAAAACTACTTTGGTTGCCAAAAATAACTTTAAAACTTTATCCTTTCTTAAAACTTTAAAAATTACCATTTAAATCTATCTGTACTATCCCACTTATTTTAATTAAATTTCAAACTAAATCATCAATATTAAAATTTAATTCCAAATCATTTCCTACTTTATCTTTACTACCTTTTATCATTTGTTTTAGATGAAGTAGTCGTCAGTATTAAGTTATATTCCAACTATCCTTTAATGTAGGCTATATTTCCGGTCTGGATTTAAAATGGAACGTCTGGACACGAGGTCCTTCCATATATCAAGTTTCATGAAGATCCGATCACCCGTTCGTAAGCTAAAAATATCTGATCTTTCCTAATTTTTCCGGATTCCCCCTCCACTCCCCTCCAGATGGTCGGATCGGGCAAGCGACTATTTCTAATTTAATCTGCTCCGGCCCCTGATATGCCTGCCAAGTTTCATAGTCCTAGCTTATCTGGAAGTGCCCGAACTAGCAAAACCGGGACCGACAGACCGACTGACGGACAGAAATTACAATCACTATATGGCACTTGGCCGAAGGGCAACTGCCATAAAAAATATTCTGTGAGCCCAAGCTGACTTTTTTTTTGTGGTACCTCTATGAGCTCTTGCCTGTGTTGTATGCTTGATGAAAACAGTTTACAAAAAACAAGTGGTCACGCTGTGAACGTGCATTTGCCGCATTTGTATTAAGAATAATAAGATTCAGGCCGCACATATTGTGAACGTCATGCTAGAGTTGATAGTGAAAAATAAAACAAATAATGTAGTGTACTAAATGGTACAAAAATAAGTTGGCTTTTCAGTTAAACTTTAACGCAAAACCTTACGGATTGACTGTGAAAGCAGCTTTACTAATGGCACCATCGAATAATATTGACCAATGTCATTCACAAATAATGTAGTGTAACCAAAAGATTCCTTTGTTATTGTTTAGAGAATAGCCGATTAGGGATCCAAGCACGGTTGAGAAAGTGATTAGATAAAATGTGAATCTTATCATACTTCGTTTGTAGGAATACGGTTAGCTAATTTTGAGCTTAGTATTATGCTGATGAATAATGTAAATTGTAGGTGAGCCAGACGTGTGAGGAAACGAAAAATGGCTCCCCAGTTATAAATGTGGTCGTTACTGGTTGCGATGGAAATGAGGAAAATCCAATAATGTGAGTTTAAGTTTTGTTGTTCAGTGAAGACTCGATCATATTTGATACTGCAAAACGGATACTTCAGCTACATTTTATTACAGCTATATTTTGGCCCGTCTTGGCAAGCATGACAAGCTTCAGGCTCAAATTGCTCAAGCTGAAGATGAACTTGTGGAAAAACAACCAAAGATTCTTGCTTAAGTATCTGATTTTGTGAATTTCTTCGTGGAAAATCTTAACATTTCCTCGTGAGGTTTGCCCTTTGCAAAGAATGGCCGAAATGTACCTCTAATAAAATGTAGCTGACGTATCCGTTTTGTAGTGTCAAATATGAGACATCGCATTCAGCTTTGGCTGAAGGAATACTGAAGGTTCATTCTTACATTACTAAAGTGCGTGCTGTAGATTTATTTGCTGTGAGGATGAGACCTGGTCCTAACCCGAGTGCTTATTGTGAAGTCGATAGTCTTTCGAAATTTTAAAATTTGTTAATTACGTGAAATTTTTAATAGGAAAGATGTAGCCCCAGTTCATAACGCTATGATTTTACCAAAGTTTGAACTGCAACCCCGTGGTTTGAACTTTCGTGGATTGGAACTTATTTCGAATTTATTTTTGGACAGATTCTCTTTCGATTTAACCCTTACGAATTCTATACAATATTGACTATAATAATTACAGTAAGTAAGATCCGACAGTTCTTATAAATAAAAAAGAAAATAAACCTTATAAGCCGGTTTGCTTCTTTAAGTAATAATTTGGCACCATTGCTAAATATTCCTTGACCCCAAAATGACTTTGAAACATATATTCAAATAGGGCATAAAACGGATATGTCAGCTACGATGCTTTGGCAGCGATATTTCGGCCCTTTGGCATATACAATACATTGTATATGTATAGTATATGCCAACAATACATTATAATACATTTCAAACCTGCAAAACAAACCTGCAATACATTGAAGGTTTTTTTCCTTCCCCGACGTTGACCCTGAAGATTGACAGCCTGACGAGGACTCTTTCCAAGAAGGGCCGAAATATCGCTTCCAAAGCATCGTAGCTGACATATCCATTATATGCATTATTTGAATATACGGCACCATTGTATTGAAATAATTGTCATTTATGACAAATTTGGAAGCGTTTCAATGAGGTTTTGATTTGTATTATACATATACGAATTTACGTGCGCTATCTGTAGCTGTAATCAGTAAGCATTTGCATATTTCTATGTTTTTCTCTTTGTAATGTTGGTGGATAGAAAGTAAATAATTAAAATAAAAAAACACTATTCTCGGTTCGTGATGCGCAATCGTCCACTGTTTCCTGACCGAAGATCAAAAATTAAATGTCTTTTTCTGTGTCTGTGTGTGTTTTGTTTACTTTCTTCATTTACTCCACCTTTCCGAAATGGCGGATCATAAATAAATTACTTACTTACTTATAGAGATGGAAATGCTAACTCTCCAGAATTTCCCCCGCCCCGTTCGAAAATCTGGTGTAAAAAGAATGGAAGAGTAAGCCATGGAAAAAAACTTTGTTCTTTGGTGTCTTTTGGGAGGGGAAGGAGGATGGGGTGCTATTAATCGGCAGGGTTCTTGAATTACAGCAGAAACGAAAGCTAACAAATAGCTAAAATGAGAAATGGGGCCTGTGTCCTTTTTTCGCTACTTCGGGTTGGCATAAAGGGGAGCGTGTCGATAAAATTTCTCTTGGTTTTCATTACTGGACAGCGTGGTATTACGAAAATTGTCTAGAGGTCTTTGGACGAGCAGTCAGTTGTTAAGTTATTATATTAGGTAGTGTTTCACCAGGTCTGTGGTAATGGGAGTCATAATAAAATTTGCGGAAACCACAGCGGGTTTTTCATCTTAGTTGCGAAAGTGTGCTTCGAGATAATAAGAGAACCTTTCTTTTCGTATTTCATACCCATTGGAGTGTGTCGCAACCGCAGTTACCTTATCATAAAATGTCAGTCACTTGATTAGTAAGTTAATTCCCCTTTTCGCACGCTCTGAGAGAAAAAAAAGGAAGAGTCATTAGTTGCGTTTTTGCAGATACCATGGTATCTGTTACCACGGTAACTTGATCTGGAATTAGTCGTTTTTATAGCTACGGTGGTATCTGATACCACGGTTGCTCTGCAAAAACGACAATTGCCGAAATTGCGCTTTTCGAAGTCATCCCTAAAAACTGATATACAGTTACATCACTAAGTTCCAAAATTCTTTCTCACCAATTTTCCAAAATCCTAGTCTATATTATTGATAATGATGGAAGTGAGATGACTTTTTCAGATACCGCGATAACTGCAAAAACGCCTTTTGACCATGGTATCAGATACCACGGTAACTGCGAAAACGACTTTAGACTGTGGTACTAGCAAAAACGCAACTACTATCATTCTCACCAAACACTTTTTCTAGACAGGAGCATCGGTACGTCCAGCACACAGTCGTTACAAGTCACAAGAGTCCGCGACGGTATAAAAGAAATCACCAGACGGAAGTTCGTTCCAGCTCGCACCATCCGTTAGTTTTGGGACTTAGTGCTTGCCAAAGTTGGAAGGAACCAACAGAGGTAGTGAATAAATTGTATTATTGTTTTTGCATTCCTATTTAGCATGCACCCACGATTCCCTGTTAATCGTGTTTCTAAGAGTGTATTTTTGCCTGCTCTCCGTGCGCCGTAATTCGCTCAAGCCTGCTAGGAACAGAATAGCTCCGTTCGTTGCACTCTGGGCTGTCTGGTGTTTTGTCACCGGTGTCAAGTTCTACGCGTTTTTGTTCACCGGTGGGTAGTCACCGGTGTGTGAAAAAACGGCCTAAATCCTAGGTTTTTCGCGAAACCCCGAAAATTTGCTAACGTCTTGGTAAAGCCGGGCTCCCGAGCAGGTTCTGGTTAGTCCGCACCGGTGAGATAAAACCGGACACCAATTAGTTCAAAAACGGGTTATAGGACTGGTTGGTAGTCGCCGGTGGATGCAAAAACCCATACTATAAGAATAACGGGAGACCACCGGTGCGAGCTCTCCTAACGCAGCTAATTTTAGCCCACGCTTAGGATTCGAAGAGATTGGCTACTATTTGATTTTGTTCAAGGCATTAATTTTATTTTATTTTATGGATAAAATGGCCATCAGTTGAGGGTCAAAGCCGGAGACACCCCGAGGCCTCCTCGGGTAATTGAAGGAAACGGCGAGAATAGAGGGAGTCACTCTACGCGTACTCCACGTACGGAAAACAACGAGAGCACGAGGGATGCTTATTCCAAATTGGATTTTCTTCTGAAAAAAAAATGCAGTTGACGAAATTAGTCTGGATCTACTTTGTTTTTGGTTTTGTTTATTCAGATTTTTCTTTCTTACTTCAACATTGCACCAACATCAGCAAAGAGTTCTTTTTGAATGATGGTGATGCTAATCGGAGCATTCCCCCTCCGTGGGGACACACAAAGACGCGGGGACTCCTCAATCGGATTCCTCGGGGAACGGCGAAAATACGCCTAAAGTCGGTTGATAAAAACCCGGTACAGTGATAGGACAAACCTATTGATATTATATAAATAAATACAAAATATTCTATGACTTACCAGTAGATGGAACCCTCCCAACTAACCCACCACACTCGGCAAAGATCAACCCCAAAATGTTTTTCAATAAAACCCAAGGCGCGAGCGAGGGTAGCCGATGGCCGGCAAAAACACCTAAAAATCCAATAGAACTGAAAAAAAAACATTTACTTTCAATGTTTTAATGTACTAATGATTCTTGAATTTATTCATAAGTATACAATGAAGTTGCACTTTTATATTTGGTTTTAACGAGTGTAACTCACCTTGATTAAACGAAACAACAAATACTTATAGTGTCATTTCTGCGTTACGAGGATAGAACTCCGCCTTTTTCCGGCCCAGAGAATATCGAGAATATAGAATATCGAATTCAGAACCAAAAAACCGTGACAATTTCGTCAGTGTACTTCTCACGGGCCCATATACACATCCAGCTTACCCTCTGCATTTGGGCCTAGTAGATAGCTTACTGAGAACCTACTTATTGATGACGATGTGTCGCGTCCCCTTGAGTTTTTCCATAGATTGTCCAAGAGTGCTATCTAAATTGTCTTCTTCCAAATCCTGTTAAATCCCCCCTCTCCCAATATGCCGAGGGATTATTTCCTGTTAAGGTTGTGTAGATAAACACTCAGTTAGCAAGGAATGGGTTATGTGAAAGTGTTAATGAGATAGTGGGTGAGACCAAGAACAAATAATCCTATAGAACTTCTGTCTTTAGTCGCAGCAGCGTCCTGCAGCGACTATGAAAACCCCGACAAAACTGAGCGGACCTAGAGGTATTTACTCTAGCTTTGAGCTGATGTTGATACCCGTTTAATAATATAACTGCAGTAAAAAAGGCTTTCGCCTCTGTTAATTTCTCGGGGCACTGTGTACACTAAATTCAATTTCAGCCAGGTGTCGATCCACGCCTGCTTTAAACTGATTGATATTTTCGGCATTTACGACATTTTCGGGGAGATTATTCCAGTATTCCACTATCCGGTTTTTGAAGCTCCATTTTCCAATGTCTTTTCGGAATTTCTCACCACGAATTTTCAAGCTGTGTCCTCTGAGACCGTTATGATTGAAAGTGAGAACATCATCAGGCCTTATGTTATCATAGTAACTATGACAAATCTTAAAAGTTTCAATCAAATCACCTCGGAGGAATCTATAAGATAAACTGGGTAATCGTAATTTTTTAAGTCGATGTTCATAAGGCAGATGGCGAATGGCTGGCACTGTTTTCGTTGCTCGTCTCTGAACTTGCTCAATGGTGACGATGTCCTTGTTATAGAAAGGCCTCGTTGTTACGTGGCCATATTCAATTAGTGGACGAGCTAGAGCCTTAAATAAAGTAGGAAACAGGGAATTGTTTACTCCTCTTCCGTTTTTGCCGTTGCTTATCGCACAAGAAATAGTGAAGAAGGGTAGCAGGAGGCGTAGTCCGCGCGCTGACCCGCTCTTGAGCGCGTCCATAGAACCAATCAGCTTTGACTCCTACTTTTCCTCACCAGCGACAACAGCAATTTAGCTATTTGTAGAGGTTAAGAAGCGTGATATGGCGTGAAGGTAGTAACCGCCGCTCGTCAGGGTTGCCACATGTCGCACGATAGTGTGAATTGTAACTCTATTTTGTTTTTGTCACTTTTGTCCTACGTAGGACATAAAAATCGCTCTATTTAGAAAATGACCAGATGTGTCCTTTTTACAGCAAGGATTCCGACCAGAAGTGACTATTTCAAGTTTTTTTTCATGAAAGTAAAATTAAGATGTGCCGTTTTTACAGAGGCGATTGACCAAAAGTGAACATTTCATGAAAATAAATTTCACTCCCAATTCACTCTCTGTTTTGGGCCAAAAGTCACTCTTTAATATAGTTGTGATGTGGCAACACTGCCGCTCGTCCGTAGCGAACAGGGTATGGGGAATTGGGAAAATATTCGACTCCGCATAGTTATATTACGGTTACAGGTATAGGGAGACGGAGGTTCTGTCAGATTATTTGTTCTTGATAAGATTACATGTAGCCTATCATCAGAAACAAACAATTTATGTTGCAGATGGGTGTCCCTAGTCTGATTCAGAAGCAACATGCCAATGAACACCGTATCAAAGCCTTCGTTTCGTTCATGTTCTTGTGCATAGTCCTGCTCGTTGGCTTCGCTCACGTATTCTTCAATCAGAAAATTGCGCAAGTAGGTAACACAGTTTGTTTCAAAGGCCGTTAGCCATTTTTTATTTATTTTTTTCTAGTAGGTCCAGCCCCAGTCCTTGTTCACAAAACAGTGTGAGACCTTTTGCTGTAAGTTGGGCTAAAAATGCTTGAATCCGACCTATTCCGAAGATAATCCAGAAACAAGACCAAATTTTCGATGGGATCCCAAAAATGTAATATTTGATCCAGGCAATTGGGTCTTGTCTTCGCCAGAATCCTTGAACATTTGCACTGTTGAAATTTGTACATATTAATTTAGCAAATAGCTTGTCATCTGAGACAATCAAGTTCAGATATACCTCTATAAGCCATATCTAGTTTGACGATACTTACTGCTTTGTACTTCTTCCAAACTTCCGGTTTCGGCCGAATTTAGTCCGAATTCCGGACCAAATACATGTCCGGGTAAAAAAAGGATTGTCATATACGGTTTCACGTCTCCTCTTACGCCTAAATCGGTCGTCTAATCAAATAAAAAAAAACTGTTGCTTTTAACAGATTTCCCGGTTTTGTCCGGATTCCGGACGAACTACTTGTCCGGCAAGAAAATGGTCTTCACCGTGTTCAGCATGTCTTTTTACCTCATCATCGACTGTCACATTAGATGTTTATAAATATTTTATTTGCCCTTTAATTTGAACCCCCACCCCTAAATGAAAGGCTACAGAGCCCATCTACGAACTCGATTTTACCCTCAAGAACCCTTAAACCAAGTTTCATCAGTATATATCTCATCCCCTTCGAGAATTACCGTGCTCACAGACGGACGGACAACTTTTGCGATGTCTTAGGTATCCCTCCACTTACGTTTTGTGACCCAGAAACTGAAACAATGAAACAGATTAGACTTGTAGGAATTTGTAAGAAAAATGATTATATCAAATTGATTGTCGCAGTCATAAGGCCCGTCATTAGGTCTTCTTTCATTGCTGACTAAACCGATTTAGTTCTGAACCTTCAGGCCACAAGCAAAATCACACTGATTTTACTAAAACCGAGAGGTAGTGGTACACAGCAAATCGTGTTAAAACTTAGCGCTGCCGGTTGAACTTCATGATCTGATAACTGCCTTTTGTAATTGCCTCAAATCCGACAATCCTTCTTCTCAGTCTGGCAAACGGACAAAATTTGACTAAAAAGTCTTCTTCCGTGTCCAAGCGACTAGAGCCTGCCTTTTCAAGTCAACCTTGCCAGCTCGAGACATAGCTCTGAGACACTCGAGTCTCAGAGCTTGGGCACACTTGGCTCATTTTCTGGCTTTTTGGGTTGCAAAAGCAGAAAAAAAGAAAAAGAACAAGATACAACTAATTCTGAATGTTGCCGTTTTAAATTCAGGAGATCAGTTAGAGCAAAGCAGCGTGAATACTTATATTACAGAAACCCTAATTGCAGTCTGCTCGTTGTCCCCAAGCTGCCACAAAGCCTATCAAATTTCACGTCCCCTAGGGACTTTCATTTGTTTGTGGAATAGGCCGCTTTTTGAGCCCAGTGTGACCAAGCTCTCAAACGTTCAAGGCCCCCGAACCGCCGCTGTTCACGCTGGATGCCCACCCAGTTTCGTTTTGACCCTGAACCAGCTTTACTGACTTTACCGGGCTCACTACCAGCCTCCCATTTAAGTTTCCTGAGTGGGCGCCCTTTTTAGCTCAACTAGTGTGGTCGCGCGCTCTGCGATCGCCAGCTTAGCTAATTGTGTTGCGAGAGCAACACTTTGGGTTTGTCGTTGTTTTTTCCTAGTACCCTGAATTGGGCTTATTCTTAGAAAGTGGTAAGGATCTAACCTGTGCGGTTTTTACGGAAAGTGTGGACTTTAGGCCGGATTGATGAATATGAAATTACATTCTATGAAAGCTCCGTAGAACTCGTGCCTGGGATGAAAAAGGATGGTTTTCGCTTGTAATTAAGCCAGAGCCTACAGTGTGTGAACTAAAGTGGAGTTGTATCTGCTTTCGAATGGTAAGCTCCGTTCTAGTAGACAAGCATCAGTTTTAAACTGAAGCCAATACATCTTCTTTGAGTGATAAATAGAAAATATACAGAATAAAAAAAGTGTCATTTTCCCACGGATCCGAAAGTGCTGCCATCTATTGTTTCTACCCGTTTCTGTTCGTGATTTCAGCTGAGTTTATGATTCCATTTCTTACACGATTGAGGAAGATGAATGATATCAGATGGGTCTCTTAAACCTTAAAAGTTCTCTCACTGCTGAAGAAATTAGAGCTTATCCTTTGCTCCTTTCTAAGTGGTGAAATTATAAATTTGGACTACGGCAAAAAAGTCAACTTTTGAACTAATACAGATGGATTTTTTTTTCAACGGCATACGGTTGATCTCGATGAGCTGATCAAAGTATATGTCATCTGTTTTTGGTACAAAAATTCCTTCATGAAATACAACAGTTTGAAAGTTTGGAGGGGTTGACAACTTCAGTAGTGAGGTACATACTGAAACCAAAAATAGGCCGATCCCAATCGTAAGACATGTAAGGCAACAAGCAACAATCGGCTGTTAGACCATAACCATCTTCGACGATGAGGGGCTAGCAACGTTGGTGTACCTATTAACCATATTATTTCTTTTCCGTGTATTTGGTTGTGCGAACAATTTGGTACCATGTCTATCACGGGGAGATGGACTTGTAAGTAAGAATCGGTTGCTAGAAGGGGTTCATGAGGGGCTAGAAACTTGTGAAAAATTGGTACACGTTTTTTATCTCTATAAATTTGAGGGTAAGAAAATTCGTCTCCTTGATCTGTTACTGTAACATGGAGTTAAGTCTTTGAGGGGTTGACAACTTTAGTGGTAGGGTACAAACTCAAACAAAGAATAGGCGGAACCCAATTGTGAGACAGGTCAGGGACTTGTAACTCTTGCAAGTAACAATCGGCTGTTATACCGTAACCATCTTCGGCCGTGAGAGGTTTCCGACCGTGTTAACGCAACGGATACAAATGATAATGTAAAACAACGACATAGATTCGAAATAATTAGCAGAGTGGCAGTTACGGATAGCTTTATAATACCAACTAGATTATATAAGATAAGATTCCAAGTTTTCACCAGTCACGATGTCTACGGTTGAAAAGGATAAAGTTCAACTAGCTGCAAAGTCAATTTAGTCCCTACTTCCGAAATTCTGTTGTTTTTTTTTACTTGTAAGCAAAAATCGACTGTTAGACCATACTCATTTTGGGGCGATGAGGGGCTAGTAACTTTTTCTAGTTGGTGTACCTATTAATCCTATTCTCTGTTTCTGGTGTATTTAAATTGAAAACAATTTGGTACAATGTCAATAACGGGAAGATGGACTTGTAAGTAGGAATTGGTTGCTCGAAGGGGTTCATGAGTGGCTAGAAACTAGTGCAAATTGGTGCACATTTTATTGAGCTTTAAATCTGAGGCTAAGAAAATGAGTCTCCATGGTCTATCACTGTAACTTAGAATTAAGTCTTTGAGGGGCTTACAGCTTTAGTGGTAGGATGCACACTCAAACAAAGAATAGGCGGAACCCAACTGTGAGACAAGTCAGGGACTTGTAACTAACAGTCGCCGATTACACCATAATCGTCTTCGGTCATGAGGGGCTTCCGACTTTCCTAGTATGTGTACCTATTTTGTTTCCGGTGTTGTTGATGATGAGAAAAGTTTGGTTTATGATATGATATGACATTTATTGCAAAAAGCCAACTGGCCATAGCAACTACCACAAAAAAATCACTTACAATAAAAACAAAAAATGAAAATCCTAGATATAGCTTAATAACACTTACATTAGATCCTCCCGATGCTTCGCTGCCAACCGGACGAACACTGCCAAATTTCTCATTACTGCGAAACACTTGTCTCCAATCAGATCTACTAACCCTTCCTCCCCTAAAGCACTCCTCCCAAACATTTCTTCCCTTAATCCCCCCAACTCACCACGTTCACACATAAAATGTAACAGACTCTCATCAATTTCACCACACATAGGGCAAAAGTATGGACTATCACGTACCCTGTTTTTCCCCATGTATTTCATTTTTTCCCCAAGTGGTAGTGCGTTCCCTCTTAAACAAACTAGAGCCTCTAAACTTTTCGCGTCCAAACCCGCCCTAAAATACAGTTCCTCCCCCCATCCCTCTTTCGCTTTTGCATAAACTTTCAATGATTCAGACTGGTCCTTCATACATTGCCACATTTGCACTTCTTGTTCACGCAGTACTCTTTCTACCTCTTTTGACACTGACCTAAACCTGCTGACAGACTTTTTCCTCCATTCCAAAACACAGACATTCCACATTCATCCAATATTGTTGTGGCCAAGATTCTTCTTCCTGGAGGGCCTCCATATAAGCTCCCTTCAGAGGGCGTACTCTTGGCAGTGTTAATATATTCTCCCAAAATCGGACCATTCTAATTAACCGTCTATTTCTTAATGAATACAAAATTTTTGATGATGAGAAAAGTTTGGTTTATGTCGTCGTTCAAGAATCGGTTGCTAAGGCATTGCCATTTTCTTGAGATGCTAGAATGGTCTATGGTGATGGTCTTTCACTGTAACCTAGAATTAAGTATTAACGCAACGGATACAAATGATAATGTAGTAGAGGTATTTCGGTATTTTGAACTAGAAAGCTATTGATAGCTTTATAATGCCAACTAGGCTATATAAGATAATGTTCCAAGTTTCCACAAGTCACGATGTCTACGATTGAAAAGGATAAAGTTCAACTGGCTGCAAAGATAATTTAATCCCTACTTCCGATATTCTAAATTTTGTTTTCTTTGTTCAACGGCGAGGGATAACCATGTGATTACAGATTGTGTCATCAGTTCAGAAAAATATTCTTCATGGATTGGAGCATACCATTTTGAAAACCTCGATGGGTTGACAAATTCAGCATTTAACCGTTAGCGAAGAAACGAAAGCAAAGTGTTGCTCTTGCAATACCTTAGTCGGCGAAGCCGAACAAAGGTTGCTGCAACACTTCACGTTGCCCAGGCAACGTAGGTCTAGTTTATTTTGACAGAGTGCTATTGCGAGCGCCCAGTTTAGCTTATTTAGTTTGACTGGACGCTCGCAGAGCGCCAATTTAGATTTTTGTCTTTCTTTGGGTGGGGGGGTACCACTCTCAATAGCGACTTCCGCCTGTCATCACGACAACTCTCGAGGGGTCGAAGTCTATTCAAGCATGGTCCTGTATCGAGGATGTGGCTGGGAAGGGGTTTTCAGATAAAATGGGTGAAAGCATTCTGTGGCAGATCTGTGCAGATTTTAGGAGTTATATTTTAAGGAGCTACGACTTATACGAAAACCTCTTCTTGAACTTGAGAAAAGTAGGCTGATGCATGATTTTGCCATCCAGTCATAAATCTGTTTGACGACAAGCCTAAAAGTCGGCCAATGAGAAACAAGCAAGCGCAAGCGTGAACGATTGCAGCGGTGCGAGCTCAAACGATCGTCGTCTGATGCAAAGGGGAGAAATAGGCAGACGTGTGTTGAATAAGTGTGCCGTAGCTGTGGGTATAAGACTTCAGGCCTAAGTTTCCATCGGGTGAACGGTATATTATAATAGAAATATAATTAGATACGAGATAAATAAAACAAAAAGAAAAGATGCTGATCAGTTTTTGTTCGAAGGGATAAGCACTAGCTCAACCGTTGGAAGAACGGGATGTCTCAGTAAATTTCGGACTATATTCTGAATCCGGTTTACGGTTCTGCGGAACCTTGACATTTGATTGGTGGTTGAACTTGGTCGTGTAGCACCATCTGGTTTTCTAGCGTTGTTTTCTCTCCTGAACATTTTCTGCAATCGATTGACTGCTCTTCCGTACACTGATTCTTTCCTTGCTGCCTCCACGAACGATTCACTCACTAGTTCTTTATCATTGCTTTCAGTCTGGTTTACTTCGGTCTCGCGTCCTGTTGAAACTGGTGCAGATTCGATCAGTGTAATTTCGGCTGCTTCCGTCTTAGTCGGAACTGATTCGGGTTTCTCCACTGCGAGGCCGCCGAATTCCTTCACATCGATGTTGTAAACGAGCTTGTTCGAGTTCTCGTCAGAGACCCCTGTCACTAGCTCAGGTTCTGGGAGTTCATAGATCGGTGCCATATGACTGTTACCGATAAAGCGTCTGGCTCGCGTCGCGTTATGCATTGCCCGGATAAAACGCAGGTGGTTTGAACCGCGCGGAGGGTTCGGTGTTGCCTCCAGTGGACTTGCGACGATTAGCAATAGTGGAATTATCATTAGCAGCGCGACGGGAAGATACATGATTTCACAGTCGTCAGCACATGCCATATCTGTAAAAGAAAATCGGTGTGTAATTTGAGGTGCAAGAGGCTTTGAGAAATCCACCGTTACACCTGATTTCTGACAAGAAGCCATAACTTAACTAGCTGGTAGCTTCGGCCTTAACGCGGAAAAGGGTGAGACATTTAGAGCATACCAGACAATGAGTGAGAAGGGAACCAAGCAAGACCGCCAGTACTCCTATTGACCCTGATGACCCGGTCACTGCTACCGGAAACAGCCCCTCGCAATAATCGAACTTGATTGCAAAATAAACTTCTACCCCTTAAAGTCCGCACTAATCGTTAAGGGAACTTGTTTTTGTCCTGTTTACTCGGTTTTCATTGCTGAATCGTAGTGATGTTTGTTACTTATAATTTGTAAGAAACTGAATTTAGTTATGCAATAACAGAAACAAGCAGGGCAACATGCAGAAACTGAAAATTCTAAGACCAGCATGTTTAATTTTGTATACGGGTTGTATCGCTCCTAAGTGGGAATTACGGTAATAAAGATATTGTTGCAACGAGCCTTGATATCTCGTATATCCGCATGCGGAATGTCAGAATCGAGGGGGGGGGGGGGGAGGTTTGTCAATACGATTCCTTGCATAGTCGTTCTTCGGGTGGTGTGCTGGATGGGGCTAGTGCCTAGTTTCTAGTGCCCTTAGATACCCACCGACCGGCCGATGTTCATGGCACTTGTCCTTCGGCCAATATAGCGATGTTAATGTCCGTCGGATTGACGTGACCAGATTGGAAACACTCATCTCCCCGAGCATCGTGCGGGGGGGGGGGGTATGGGGAATCTGGAATCTAGTGGCATGCATAACTTTCGGATGGATGGTCAGATGTGAATGAAACTTGTCAAGTGGTAAGAGGATCCTGACCGGATCCGACAACAGTGTGTGTGGGGGGGGGGGGGGGCACTGAAAGGAGTCAAGGGATCAGGATGGAGCTTGGTGGGAAGAACAAGTATAAGCCCTAGATACGTTATTCGCTGAACCGGACCGGGACACTGTGGGGGCGGTAGATGGGGTGTCCCGAATTTCGATTGTCGCGAGGGTACTTCCAAATGTGCTAGGACGCCGAAACTTTGTAGGAGCATTAGTGAATAATTGACTTTGAAATAGTAACCTTCCCGTTCCGGCCGTCTTGGGGGGTGGGGGTGGAAGGAAGGGGAATCTGGAATGCTGTTTCATGCATAACGTTCGAAGGGGGTGAATCTGATCCGAACAAAACTTCATAATTGACAAGAGGACGTGTCTCTGATGTTATAATCCCTTACATAAACCTTTACAGTTTAATCCGAATAGCTAAAAGCTAGAAAAGGAATACAGATTTACAAAATACACAGACACACAAGAAACAAATTAACTAATACACTTACAAGAAATTACCAGAAATAAATGATGGAATGAAACTACGTAAAAATTGGGTAGAAGAATTAGCGGGATATGGGGAAAAATTATTGCCAGTATTCCTCTCGGACCGACGCATGGAAGACGGGAGGGGAGGGGGGAATAGATGGGTCATCTGGGGACAACACGTTATCTTAGCTCCAAATTTGTTTGAAAGAGTATTTCTGCGTACAGATAATTTAGGAATGTCAAGTTTAATGAGAGCCTCTTCGTATGTAATATTATGATCACCCAGAATGATTCTCATGGCTCTCTTTTGGACATTTTCCAGGCGATCAGAGAGCTCTGCAGAAAGAGAAGAATGCTATATGAGCTTTCAACTCTTGTAAATACTCCTTCAGCCAATGCTGACAGGGAAGCATGTATCTAAATATGTCTCAAAGCGCAGACTTTTCGGCCGTTCTTGGCAAGGGTCCTCCTCAAACTTTTGCTGGAAGAAGTCAACCTGCAGTAATTCGACACTGCAAAACGGATACGTCAACTGCATTTTATAAGGGCAAGGGTATTCTTGGCAAGGGTCCTCTTCAGGCTCTGGCCGCTCAAGCTGGAAATGAACTTGTGGACAAACAACTGAAGATTCTAGCTTAAATATCTTATTTTGTGAATTTTTGCTTCGGAATTGCTTGTATTCAGAGCTGGTGCTGCGATTTTATTTTGGACACGGCTGCTGTTTTTGCTGCTTGATTGACTAGTGATGCCAAAACTAAAATGTGGAAAAATCGAGGAGCAAAAACAGCAGCCGTGTCCAAAATGAAATCGCAGCACTAGCTTTAACTCAAGCAATTTTCACGAAGAGAATTACCCTTGTTATAAGAAGGGCCGAAATATAGCTCTAATTAAATGCAGCTGACGTAGGCTATCTGTGTTGCACTGTAAAATAGGATCCACAGTCAGCTTGGGCTGAAATAAATATTCAACTTGCACTAACTCCTTGGGCTGAGAGACGGTGTAAGATGGCAAGAATGTGAATCCCCCTCTGAAGAGGGTCTTGCCAAGAAGCGGGATTGATTAAATCCTATCTGATTTTAAGTTATTTTTTGGGATCCCTAAGTGGCGGTATTGCCTATGACATCGCAAAAGTTGTCCGTCTGTGCGAACTATAACTCTCGAAGGTAATGAGATATTTTGATGAAACTTGGTGTGAGGATTCTTCGGGTCAAGAACTAAGTTCGAGTTCGTAGATGGGCTCTGTAGCCCTACATTTAAGGATGGGGGTTTAATTAAGGGGCGAAATATTTTTAAACAGATAATGTGATAGTCGATTATAGAGTAAGAAGACATGCTGAACACGATGATGAAAACCATTTTGTCGTCGGACAAGTAGTACGCCCGGGACAAAACCGAAAAGTTTGTTAAAAGTAAAAGTTTTATTTGAAGTTGGTTAGATGTTCGATTTAGGGGTAAGAAGACATGTATTTTCTACCCTGACAGCTTGTTCGCCCGGAATCAGGCCAAAAACCGGAAAATTTGTTAAAAGCATAAGTTTTATTTGAAGTTAATTGCCTGTATCAAATATTCAACTTGTGGGATCCGATCGGAACCTTTGGCCTTGTTTGTATACCGTTGAATGCTCCTTGCCACTGGACCGTTCTTATCATACCATTGGATGTTCCTTGCCACTACCATTCTTATCGCCCCATCAAAGGAAAATTACATTGCAAAATGCCCAACTCAAGCCTGCAATATTTAGCATGCATGATAAAGACGAAATAATTCTACGTGCAAACAGGAATATTTGGCTTTTACCTTCCTCTATGGCGTAAATCCAAATTGTATCGAACAGCACGTTTCACAATTCAACAGTCAATCAATCCAGGTTCCTTACCGGTCTAGTCCGGATGCATATATGATCGGAAAAAACAATAAGCTCGTTCAGGAAGTTCTTTAATGGCCGTTTGTTTGAATCAGCTTATTTAAATCCCCTGTTGGGATAAGCCTTGCGATTTAATCCGCTTTTTACGTGCAAGCCCAAAGGACTTACGATTTAATTACTCAATGTCCGCAGATATCTTGCTCCAATGGTAATATGAAAAATTTGTATATTAAAGTCTTTGATTCATGTGGGCCGAGAAGGTGGGAGACACCATCATTTTTCGATGGGTCGCGTTTTTACGAACACACTGTTACCTTTGTTTTCCCCAAAATCCTCACGGTTATCCACAAATCACTTGAACACAATTCACTACTGAACGCCAATCCGCCATTGCTACTATGCATTCATCTCCTGGCGCTGGTCAAAAGATTACTGAAACCTTCGAGAAGATCGAGTGGCGTGTAAGAGGATTAAAACAAGTAATTGTATCACAATGTGGACGTTTAGCTATGTCGGAAGAAGAAATCCTCGGCCAGTTTGACTTTCTTTGGTCTGGGAAGCTGAGTATTATTTAGCTCAATTTCAGAATCTTCAAGCAATCACTATAATGAAGTTAGTATAATTTACGCCGTTTGTTTATTGTGATCTGGTTTACATCTGTAATTCTTTGGACAACAAAAAAGAGAACAAAATACTTAAAGAAATCGATAATGCAAATAATTAGTTTAATTTTTCTACACATTTTCTATATGCCTGCTAAAATAAAAACATTTTGTTAGATCCAAAGTCAAATTATGATTCCATCCTCCCCATGTCGGGCGCTTCCGACCCGCACCGCTAGATGACCCAGCGGTCGGATCGAGTCGTGGCTTCGTCTTGGGGTATGGATCATGTCTCTTGGACCTGCCTCGAAATGGAGACTGAGAAAGGACCTATCATTGGTAGACTCATCAGTTCTCACTGATTCAGTTGGGGTTTGTCATTATTTAGTCTATTCGGCTTATGTCGGTGTTTAAAATTTTTAGTCTTTTGAAAGATTTTTTGCTTGAACGTTGTTTACTAGATGTTCGTATCTTAAGCCTAAGCAAAGTTGCATCATGACCGCAGGAAAGGTTTCGTCAAGCCTCTCAACTTAGAATCGAATCAGGCTACACTAGGGAGTCACAAAAACACGCCCATGTTTACCTGAGACTGTTGCGAATCGAGGGTGTTTAACATGCGACTTTCGCTGGTTAGTTAATCGTTTCAAACATGTTGAAAGGGTTGGAAAGTACAAGAAAATAATAATTTACGTCAGTTGTACTGTAAGAACACTGGGTAAAGTCGAGGACCTTAGGCTACTGCATCGTTGGAGGTCTGGTGAATTTGAGCTAGCGAATAGTTAGGCAAAACCTTAGCCAGCCCTCCCATCTACATCGAGGTCGAATCTTTTAAGCTGGCCACTTCCCAAATCCCATCCGGCACTTAAATTCATGTCGCAACATTTCTCGGAACCGCGCCGGAGCCGTAAATGGGTTATTTAGGACATGTGCTCTCAGTCATACAAAAATCCTCAAATTTTGGGCATGGTGCTCCGACGTCAAGGCATGCCCCATGCCCTGCAGCATGGTTATGGCAACCCCATAACGATCTTTCGAGTTGAGAGAACGAAATGAAAATTTGTTTAAAGCAAAAGTTACACCTTTCCTTGATGCAGGGCGTGGTGCCCCCACGTATGAGTACCATGCCCATTCGTTGAAAGAAACTGAGTATTTGGCTTAACCGACAAAACGTCCCCGTTACAAAACGCCCCACGGCAAAACATCCTCAAGCATAGGTTTTTAAGTTCGCCTCGATCTTCAGGTGCATGATCGAGGTAAAATAACTTCAGAGTGTACATTACAGATGTCGGAACATTCCTTATAAGCAGGAAAAGTCGGGCATAGGACCTGTTGCTTCATAATGTTTTTTTTATTGAAATAATGTAGTGTAATATGCATTGCAATCTACTTGCAGTTGACTCGTAACTGATCAGTTCTAGGTCGTTATGCTGGATAAAAATGACAAGGGAAGCGAGGTAACGAAAGCGGATGGAAAGATTAGTTAGGTAGAGAAACAGCAAATCTAGGTTAGACGGGTTTGATTCTTTAACAAAATCTTGTAATAATGAATGAATGAAATTTATTTCCCATTTTTAAGACACAAGTCACAAATGGAGTATGAAAGAAAAGACAAGAAAAGAAAGGAAAAAAAAAAGACAAGAAGACACAACATGTAACACATAAATGTTGATACTCTTATTTACACATGGGGCAACATAGCCCTATACAAAGTATGGCTAGCGTCAAGAGAACGAATAAAACCTGCAATTCGCTCAGGTATTGCAATAAACGGATCGGTGACATTATACTTTGCCGACAATCTAGAATTACGGGCCCACGGAGGTAGTCCTAGGAGATATTTGCAATACTTATAAAATGTGGAACGAATACATTTTTTATCTTTCATAGTCAGTAGTGACCAGAATGACGACAGCGCTAGTATGTGCGGCATAGCGAGTGCGGAATATAGTCGGGCAAGTATATGTCTATTGTAACGACGCTTAGAAGTAATCAATCAATCAATCAATTTATTTAATTCGTGATATTACACATCACATAATAAAATTACACTAAGACAGGAAATTTCTTTACTAAATATATACAATCATTTTAACCATTCGGTGGCTCGGGGCAATAACACAGTCGGCGGAAAAGTCGGTAGAAATGGCCGGAACGGCATTCTGCATTCTCACGAATTGCCTTTAAAAGTGGATTTTCGGAAACTTCTACCCTTGCAACAAAACTAACTATCGCTTTCCGTCTCATAACATCAAAGGATTCAGTTTCATTTTCTAAAAACATTTGACTAGCAGAGTAACGTCGATTATATGAAAGAAGATGACGGAATGCATTGTTAAAACAAACTTTTAATTTACGCATCGTCGTTTCAAGATAGTTATCAAAAAGTGGGAGACAATATAGTTGCGTGCAATACGTCTTAAATAAAAGAATTCTCACCGACACAGTACAAAATTTAAAATTACGAATTAAGTGGTTCGCACGCGCACAAAGACCCCGATACTGACTCGAAATTGCTGAATCATCATACAGATCATCGTCTAAAAAATAACCTAAGTACTTCACTTTATGCACTCTCTTCAAGACAAAATCACCAAGTCGAATAGCCGGAAATATCAGGGATTTAAAATGTTTCGGGATAAAAATCATGTAATTGCATTTTGCAGAATTGAAAATAATGTCATGCATCGCTGCATAATTTGCACAAATCTTCAACAGGAGATTTAGTGCGTTCGCCGACGGCGCCATTAGAACCATGTCATCAGCGTAAGCGATCGAATTCAAAAACACACCAGAGATGTTACAGCCTACACGGCTCTCCATTAATCCTCCATTAATGAGTACCTCCAATAACCTCCATTAATGAGTACTCCGTATGCTTTTCTAGCTTTTTCCACAAAAAACGATACAAGACAAGAACGCGTTGTTTTCATGTCCGACCCAATAGGCAGACCAAGGTACACAATGGAAGGTGAAGGTTGAAGAATGTGATCCCCGAAGCATATATCAATTGTCTCTGTATCAGCCTTTTGGTTGAAGAAGACAACCTCGCTCTTATTCGGATTAAATGATAAACCAAGATTATATTCTTCACTAAGAACCCGAAAATTTCCTTCAACATACGCAACCGACCGGCTCAGGTTCAACACATCATCTGCGTAATTTAATAGCGACAAGTCCATACCTTCATACACATAACTCATTCTGACAGGTCTTTGTGCTTCAACTACACTGTTATTATAGATAAGAGGGGAAGAAATAGCACCCTGGCGTATGCCTTTTTCAACGGGCAAGGTCCGACTCGACAAAACGGGACCCCTGTACGTCGGTAATTTAATCTTAACCCTTAGCTTCCGATACATATTTCGATAAGTAACAATTACCGAGGCATTAACACCGCGCTTCAAACCACTCAGTAGCAGTTGTGCGTGGATCCCGGAATCAAAAGCTCGCCGAACATCGTGGCTAGCGATAGCCAGTTTTTCGCCAGACTTGTGGCAATCAATCAGCACGTTAGCAAGTATATGGTGCACATGCTCCCTGCTGAGATCTTTCTTGAACCCAAATTGGTTATCAGGTGTACTACATAAACTCTTAAAATCTTCAATCACTAAAAGCTCCATTAATTTACAAAGTACAGGCTACACTGTTATAGGCCGATATGACGCGCATTCATTTTCCGGTTTACCTTTTTTTTAATAATAATATATAATAATAAATATATATATATAATAATAAATATCACCAAATTAAATATCGAACAAAAGCGAGATCAGTGAGTTATATCGCTAATACATAAAATAAACCTATTAAATAAAAGATATAACGAAACTGACAAACTACTAAATCTTTGCGCTTTTCAAGAAATGACTATAGCCAGGAGCAAAACTTTGGTTTGTTTGTTGAGTATCGGTTAAACGCTGAAGTAGTCAACCCATATTCCAAAAGTTTATATTCCAAAAATAGATTTTGTTTAAACTGATGACGCAATCAGTAGTCTTACAGGCCTGGCTATCCCTCAGCGATGAATAAAAAATTCCATAGCCGACAACCCGAAGATTTATATATGACTGTGATCTTCCCCGCCTACCAAATTTCTCGTGAATCAGACCCCCTTAACTCGCGATAGATATGCTCAACTCACGATTCCAGGTTTTTCGCAAACTAAGGAATATACCTAGCACCCCCCCCCCCCCTTCGTACTTAGCGTGTTTAGTTTACCTTCCTTTATCGACCGTTGCTCATGCGTTGAAGCACCGTGCCCTGCAGCACGGGTAATCTAAACATGGAAATTTGCTTTTCAGACAGATTTGTTTGGGGGTACCATGCCCTTGATGCAGGTCGCAGTGCCCCAGCGTAAGATAACAATACCCATACGTTGAGGCATGCCAGACGGCACCATGCCCAAAGATGGAGGATGTGACAATGACTACGTGCTCTTGTCTGCCTCCCAAATGTCTCGTTTCGGATTTTCGTAACTGAAGAACTCTACCCCCCTCCCCCCCCCCCCCCCCCCCCCCCCCCCTACTTAACTTGTATATTTTATCCTCCTTTATTTTATAAGTAGTGAACTGATAGACAAGAATGCTCCTCAGCCGGGATTTCAACCCAGGTCCTCTGCTTACAAGGCAGTCACTCTACCACTAAGCTACTTGTGAACAGAGTTCGCAAACCACTACAATAGTCTGGTAGAAGCCGGCCATAGGAACAGTGATCCCGTCCGAAGGCAAATTCATCTAACCAGTTCACATCCCCATGTCACGGAAATTAATAATATAGATGGCACTTTACACAAGAGACTTGTACCGTGAACAATACCATGAACAATTTTTCGAGTATAGTTTAGAAGTCTAGGACTCCTTGTCGGAGCCACTTAGACAAACCAGGACCCACAAGACGGGGTCTCATGGTGAAAACCAAATCTCAAGGGCGTTTTCCCCATTAAAATTATATATTTGGTTTTCACCATGAGACCCGGTCTTGTGGGTCCTGGTTTGTCTACGTGGCTCCGACAAGGGAGTCCTATACTTCTAAATTATATTCGAAAAATTGTTTATGGTATTGGTCACGGTACAAGTCCCTTGTGTAAAGTGCCATCTATATTATCCTCCTTTAAATATTTCTTCAGCCCAAGCTGACTGTGAATCTTATTTGATGGTGCAAAACTGATACGTCAGCTGAATTTTATAGAGCTATATTATTGAAGAGAACCCTTGCCAAGAAGGGCCAAAATATAGCTCTAATAAAATTCAACTGACGTATCCGTTTGGCACTGTCAAATATTATCCTCCTTTATCTGTCGTTTCAGTTAACTTCGTTTTCGTTTTCAGCAATCCTGCTCTGAACGTGTTCGATTCCTCAGGAACAAGACCAAAGGTTTCGATGGGATCCCAAAATTTTAGTATTTGCTCCCGACAATTCGGTCTTGTAGATATTCGGTCTTCAAAAGACTTACAAACAGGTTAAGGCCAATGGTAATAATTGGAGAAGCTTCACATATCCTCCTTTAAGTATTGCTTCAGCCCAAGCTGACTGCGAATCATATTTGATGGTGCAAAAGGGATGCGTCAACGAATTTTGTTAGAGCTATATTTTTGAAGAGGACCCTTGCCAAGAAGAGCCGAAAAATAGCTCTAATAAAATTCAGCTGACAGATCCGTTCTGCACTATCAAATCTTATCCTCTTTTATATGCTCTTTTAGTTAACTTCATTTTCCTTTTCAGCAATCCTACTTCGAAAGTGTTCGATTCCAGAGGGAGAACCGTTCTGTTCACATTTCGAACAGCTCCGGAGCCCAACTGCTTAAAGCCTGGCTCGGTGTTCCCCTACCGGATAACTCTGTCGGCTATAAATGTCGAGAGAAAGACTCAGCTGTGAACGATTCAGCCGCCTTCTGCTTCGAGTGGATAAACCAAGCCCGCCTGCAGGTGTCTTTACGTGAAAATGACAATCTTCGATGCTACGGCATCCAATGGCAAAGCCTTTCCGACTCTTTCTCCCCGATGGATTGCTTCGATATGTCAGAATTATTCTGGTTTGGTGGAGGCCTTACCTCTAAGACCCAGTGGCCCTTGAACACGTTGAATATCACACTATCCCCCTTTGTGACTGGGGCTGGGGGTGAGAATAAGTGGGGAGAAGTTTTAAAGCGGCAATTCATCAGTTCTTCCGGAGCCGCGCTGGTTATTGACAAATTGGTTCCTCTGTGGGTCGGTGTACAGGATAATAAGTTGTGTCTAGCAGCGAAGAGTGGATACCCGTTTGGTGAAGGATTACGTCCGTTGTTGAATTACACGATCTGTACGGGAGCAGATGCGCCCTCTGCAGTGAAGAATTTGGCGGATCATGGACTCTGGGATGGAATTAGGAAGGATGAGATGGAGGTAAGAAAACTCGCCAGCTTTTTTATTACCATGCTTAGATAGATAGTTTCATTAAAATACTCCGTTTAACTTTCGACATTGATCTTACCCACCAACTTGCCATACTCCAGTTCACCGCTTCCAAGCGTACTAGTTTACGTTCTTCTCGGTTCTTCCCACCAAGTTCCATCCCAATCCCTCGACTCTAAGCGTTTCACGAGATTTCCGGTGCTCCACTCTAATCCTCCCCCCCCCCCCCCCATAAGTATCGGATCATGGGGCATGGGAAGTCTGAGACGATAGTTCTTCCCACTTGTCAAGTTTCATTCTATTCCGATCAGCCGTTCAAAAGTTATGCATGCTACTAGATTCCGGATTCCCCATCCCTCCTCTCCCCCCATGATGGTCGGATCGGGGAAACGACTATACTAAAGTCAGTCTGTTCGGGTCCCTGGCACGCCTTCCGAGTTTCATCGCCCTAGCACATCAGGAAGTACCGAACTAGCGGGATCACCAGAATGCCGGACCCCCCCCCCCCCCCCCCCCACCCCCAGCTCCCCCATAGCGCCCGAATCCTGTACCGGTCATATGTATCATTATCAGCACTTGTCCTCAGATACCGTAAATTACATCCATGAGATGATGAGTATAAAATCTGACCCCTGAGAAATAGAACTGTTGCGCTGTCTTCGGAGATATTAGTTGCGTTTTTGCAGATACCATGGTATCTGATAACACGGTCTAAAGTCGTTTTTTCAGTTATCGTGGTATCTGATACCACGGTCAAAAGGTGTTTTTGTAGTTATCGTGGTATCTGGCCAGTTATCGTGGTATCAGATATTCAGATACTACGGTCCGACCGTGGTAACGGTCGTGGTATCTGAAAAGTCATCTAACTTTCATCAAATTTTGTCAGATTGGTGAGAAAGAAGCTAAGCACTTAGTGATGTAACTGGATATCTGTTTTTCTTTCGGGATGACTTCGAAAAGTGTAATTTCCGCAATAGTCGTTTTTGCAGAGCACCGTATATCAGATACCACGATAACTGCAAAAACGACTAATTGCAGATCCAGTTACCTTGGTAACAGATACCATGGTTTCAGCAAAAATGCAACTATAGTTTTCTGCTAATTAACTTATGGATCCATATTTTACCATCTCTCGGTCACATGAATATTCCTTCAGCCCAAGGTGACTGCGAATAATAGTTGCAGTGTTGAACGACTTATCTGTTAGCTTAATTCTGTTAGAGCGATATTTCGACCCTTCTTGGCAATGGCCCTCTTCAGGCTCAAGCTCGAGAGTGAACTTCTTCTTCTTCTATAATATAGTCATTGGGATCCACTCACCCTCTTAGACTTTTTCTTTCTGTAGTCGGTTGACTATTGGCTGAAGTCCTCAAGCTGTTATATTGTGATATTCAACGATGCTAGTAGTTCCAGGATTTTTGTGATAACTTCCGTTTCTTCTTTCTTCGGTATCTTGTGGGTGAGGCCTATGGTGGCTATTTCTAGTTTTAGTTAGTGTTGTAGTCACAACAAATTAACACTAAGGAGTAGCGCCAAGACTTGAAAAAAGTGTCACACACTCGAATTGCAGGGTTACTAGCACCACTAGCGATAAAGAACGTCCCTACCGTAACTCATTCAGTCATCCACCAGTGCTGGTTCCGAGATCTTCGTGTTTTGAACACAGAAAATAAATGGTACTGCCTCTCCTGTTTCCTCGATGTGTGCAGACCGCACCTCTGCTTCACTAAAAATTTCTAAAACAGCAAGTTTTTCTCGCTTTAAATGCCGCAAGGGTAGCGGGCGGCGCTACGAGTATGGCCCTTTTGCGAAGCATGGAAAGCATAGGTCTTGGTGCTACTCCCTAGTGTTATTTTGTTGTGGTTTTGGTATTTAAACAGCTAGAGATTCTAGCTTATGTATCTAAATTTTAGTGAATTTCTTCTTCAAAGTTGCTTGGAGTTAAATTTGATACTGCGTTTTGATTTTGGGCACGGCTGCTGTTCGATTGGGTCGTTGGTACGGTAGAGGTTTTTTGCATTTTGGTTGACTGTGGTTTCGCTGCGAAAGAGAACTTCGAATCTGAATTACCTTTCAGGAAATTGTCCGCTTGGAGCGCTGAACTAAAATTTTAAGGCGATTTCTGCATTGGTGATACGATCCCTGTGGCGATCGCGGCTAAAGATAAGTTTGTCCATCATTCTTTCTAGGTGATCCGCGAGCTTCTGTACGATCCTGTTTGGCGATATGAGGTCGACCGGTCCGATCCGAACATAGTCGAAAATTTGGTGAACTTTACGAACAGGATAATGTCAGTCGAATGGACATCTCCTGGATACTTGCTGCTCTCAGGACCTTGGGAGGATGTTGTCGGTGATCTGAAGTTTGATTCGAACCGCTTTCAGGCATGTGAAATTATTGTTTTTCCCAAATCCATACTATTAGATCGGGTCGCTTTATGTTTGAACACGCGTAAAGACCCGGAAGGTTTTAATGATTTTCCTGAAATTAAAAAAGCTGAACTTTCCAGGAAAATTAAAAGACTATTTATTATTACGCCCGTAGACATTCCGGTGGAAATTATTAAAGCTTTCTGGTCCATTGTGTGATATTTTTCTATAAAAAAAAAAAATGGGGAGGACCCCTCAATCTGGAAAAATGGCTATATTACTCCTATCCCTAGAAAAGGTTCTCCAAATGATTTTTCTGGAATCCCTCCAATAACTACGACAATAACTTTGTTGCCCTACGTAACAGAAATTTGTAGGTTATTATTTTACCCCCCCCCCCCCCCCGTTATCTGTTACCCCAATCGTTATTTTTTATAATGTAATAATAATAATATTTTTATTTAAATCCTCCATACAAATACAAAGTAAATGGTCGGAGGAGTTGGTAAAGAAACAAAAGAAAAAGAAAAGAGAATTACACAACACTACGATACAAAATTAAGCTGCGATAACTAAAATTAACCACAACAAGAATACACTTGAGTCACATGACTATACCAGGCTAGCCAGTGGAAAATCGTGCAGTTTTCTACTTCGATTAATGAAACGACTGGTTAGCTCATTAATTTTTTCACTTATTTCAAAAATATGGTACCTTTGTGACGCGTAAGAGTTTCGGAACCATGTGGGAATTCCCAGTAGCTATTTGCAGAACCGGAAAAAATTAGAACGGACTTGTTTACGCTCAGTTTTATTCAAGGAAGTCCACAGAGGGGTTAAAAAGAAGACATGGGGCGCGAACATGGCGTTGCATAGACGGCCAAGCGTCCCTTTATCAAATTGGCCTTTAGTTCGTGCTAACATTCCATAAGTCTTCCGCAATTTTTCTTTGAGAGCCGCGATAACTAAATTTGTAGTGGCTTTAATGGAATTCCCATAACGGAGTCCGAGATACTCAAACGTATCCTTTTGGACAACTGTCTTGCCACACACATCAACCACACGGATTAGCTGGTCTTCTTCGTTCATAACGGCAAATTCAGTCTTGGAGGGCTCTATGCTTAGACCTATATCGCCAAGAGCGGACGACACTCTATTAATAGATTATTGTAGGGATTCTAAATTATCACTAATCAGAAGTAGGTCATCTGCGTAAGACAGATGACTAACATCAATACCGACATCTATCAGGAACTCTTCAATCGATCTTGTCGCAGAACGCAGCGCATTATTAAATATTACGGGACTTATGACTGAAGCCTGTTTAACACCTCTTCGAATTTCTATAGGACTAGAAAGTTGTCCTGCAGAACGAATTCTTACTTGGGACTTTCCGTACCAATTCCACAAACATTTACAAACGAATGAATCAACCCCTGCCCTCAGTAGCGACAGGATTACTTGCGAATGTAGGACCGAATCAAACGCCTTTGAAATGTCTAATGTGCAAACAAATAGTGTTTTTTTCCGTTTCTTAAACTTTTCAACAATAAAAATAAACACGGCATGTGCATTCTGAACACCGATTCCTGACCGGAAACCGAACTGGTTGTCACCCACATCCGTTAGCGCCGTCACTACTGGGCACAGTATCTTTTCAAGTAACTTGGCTAACACTGAACAAACAGTGATTGGTCTATATGAATAACAATCTTTAGGGTCTTTTCTCAGCATTTTGTTTGTAATTTGACCACTTTCTAGTATATGTTGACAATTTTTCTTAATTTTTTTTTACTTTACCACCTGCTATTCGACCAGTCCATAACTGGTGTTGAAACAAAATTGAATTGAATTGAAAGGTTCCCCATGCGGGGGAGGGGGTGATTTCGGAAGAACTCAGAATAAAATAAATACTTGAAGACCTGTCTTACCTATAATACTAATGCAAGCTACTTACACAATCACTCCATATATTTCTATATTTCCCGGAGACCCCAATCTCGTACGATACATTCTAACCCCTCTACACTGTAAAAATAAATCTTGCAGTATTTGCTACTGGGAATACTCTTGTCTCTACTGAGATAAGATCATCTCTAATTCGGATTAATCTTATCCCAGTAGAGATAAGATTAATCCGAGTAGCAGATACTGCAGTTAACTTTAATCCATACTCGGAGTAACTTTTTACAGTGTAATAAAAGCACGCTGATTTTCTCACTTGCCGTGTTTTGCTACCTTCGATGTATATCACGCTGTCGACGGTTGTCTGCGAGAAGTCTTCCCATCAGAAAAAACGGTTATGTAAATTGTTTTCGCTACAAGTCAACGGGTCTCAGAAAAGGCTTAAAACAGCCAAAACCGTGGATTATTTGTTGAAAGCACAGCATAGTTTTAAAGTATTCAAATATTTTAAAATACTGTAAGTTGAAGAGTAAATAGTGCTCCTTTAAGCTGGAACAGTTCCCGTGTCAAGAAATCATCAGACCCAAAGTTCACGTAACCAATCAGTCGTCATTTTTATTCCTTAATTTATTGTATAACATGATAGCACAGGATTGTCAATAATATAAAAATAAGTTAAACATAAGTAACACAAGTACCATAACTATCTCATTTGTGAGGTTATCCAACGTAATTGCGAAAAGACTACTGTTCTTCTTGACATATTCCTGTTTGTCCTTTTTTTTTCGACAACGAGCTCGAATCGGTAAGGACGAGGCATTAACTGTCTTTTTTGTTCTCATGATGGATTGGAGCGACGACGATCGCCCTTATCCATAGACTAAGTGATGGTGAAATGTTACTCTGAGGTGGTAGGGGAAGAAAAAGGGTTCTTTCAGAACTTAGTTCCCCGGTATTTGATCGACTTAGGCTTAGTAGCCCCATTCGTGGGCTAGTATGTTACGATTGAAGAAATTTCCCAGAACAACGCTAAAATCCCTCTACCTGCACAGCAAGATCCACCTCGAATTTGATAGTGCAAAACGGATACGTCAGGTGAATCTTCTTAGAGCTATATTTTGGCCCTTCTTGGCAATGGTCCTCTTCGAAGATTCAGCTGACGTATCCGTTTTGCACTATCATATATGTCATATGATTCGCGATCAGCTTGGGATGAAGAAATATTTAAGATCAACTTCCTTGCTCAGGTATCTCGTAAGGCCTTCAGGGGTCCGGAGATGATTTCGACTCTCTAATAGGGAGAGGCCAGAGCGCCCCCATGTTCCATGCAGCTGACCCGGACTGCGTTTTACCAAACCCACCACGTTGTTAGATTATGTCAGAGTTTATGACATGGTAACTGGCAAGATTCTCCTAGTACGATTAAGATGCCTGGTTTGGTGTAATATGTTGCTGACTGGAAGCGATTCATTTTGCTAAGTGGAACGAGATCTAAACGGCCACCTGTAACCTTAGAATTAAAATGGCGTATATTTGATGGTACCTCCAAACGAAAGACGACGCGTCAACAGTGAACCGATGAGAGGTTTGTTGTTAACCGTTGGGGTTGTTACTCTTCTTAATCTATGCCCATCTTAGAGCGTGTTCCACCCTTGCTACAATAGTTACTATTAGTTACTATTTCCGTTCCATCCTCACGAAAAGTTACTACGCTGACCGTTCCAACCTTGTCGGAATAGTAACTAATAGTTACTATTTGCTTACCATGCTCCGGAGCGTGGTAAGCGTAGTAACTACGCATCTCTGGAACGTGATTGGTCGGATTCGCCCCTGGCGTGAGATCCTGCTGGAAAATAGAAAAATCGTTCCAGCCTTGACGGCAAAAAGCCAGAATTCGTGACGTCACGCGTAGTAACTACGGTAAGTAGGATGGAACACGCTCTTAATGACATTACAAGGTAGCGTGTGATCGGCGGATAATATTCAACTCGAAGGCGTATAGGGATCGTAGTCTTTCGTTTAGGGAGGTCGGTTCTTTTTCTTTAACACTTACTTTATTTATTCCTTTAGTACAACTTGCTTCTGTTAACACGTAAGGTAATCTAATAATACAGACACATGTCTCGCTACAGTCAACTCTCAGAATCATCTGCTCGTTTCGAGCTTCACATCAAATTCCTATTCTTGCTTACTGCGTAGGAGCTAACCTTTTTGTTCACCTAACCGCAGTCGCTACATGTAAAAGATTAAACCAAAGTCCTGATCAAACGTGCCTGAAAACTCAGGAAAAGGATGTTCAACAACAGGGAACTGATAAGGCTACTTCCATCTTCCCGAGGCTTGAATTATTACCAAATATGGAGTTGCTTTTCTCAGCCCGATATTTAATGATATTTAATATCCTAATACTATCCGTAACACTTGCATCTTTAACTTGGAAACGCTCCGTTAGCATGTGGGAATGGTATTCAATTCAATTCAATTCATTTATTTGTATCCGCCAAAGCTGGCGAGTAGAAAAAAATATAATAAAATTCATACAATCGGTCTACAAACTAGTAACTAGACCATATACTTTCATAAAAACTCTACGTCATTTAAAAAACAATTAGCCTACACTATCCTAAATGAAGTCTACCTAACACTCTAACCAAAATACAATCAACGCAACGCATCTGACAAAGTGTGCTTTATGGAATAAATTTTTGAAAAAAATGTTTCCCGTTTCTTTTTCAAAATATCAATGGGGGTTTTTAAACCATAATTATCCATCATAAAAGAACCGGATTGGTATTTCGAAAACCGGCATAAAAATTTCTCAAAATTAAAAAAAGTAGTTTTGATACGCGATAAATTTGTCAACGTTAAGAAGGGTAAAAAAGAAGATGCAAGCAAAGCCTGTGGAAGAGCAACAGTGTTAAAAAGTATATAGCTTTGGTGTAAAGTGTATAGCTTTGGCAAATAAAGCATGTGTCTTCTTCTCAGGCACATTTTTTAACTATTGAACTGCCTCCTGAATTTGCATATATTTAGGACTTCGAAGATGCATTTGAAATAATCCATCGGAAAGGCTTCAAAATTGCCGTTCAATCAAGTCCCTACTTCTCAACGTTCAGTGCCAACTACCGCGAGGGACTGAACAACGTGACGAGTAAGGGCCACTGGATAAATCACCCATCGAGGGATGCTGAGCCATTGTCTCCGGCATTGATGACGAAAGATGGCGACACTAGTATGGCTTTGCTCGACCCAACGTATCCCCCAGCGGCGAAATGGTACTCGGTGAAGCTGTCACAGCTGAAAGACACAGCAGATGTAGACGCTGTGTTGCTTGATATTGGAGCAACGAGTAACCTCCCCCGGTTCTTCCAGGTATGACAGCTTAATCTGTATAGTGGTAACTTTATTGATTGGAGTATTGGTTGCGTTTTTGCAGAAACCATGGTAGGCTATCTGATACCACGGTCAAAAAGCGTTTTTGCAGTTGCCGGGTATCTGGCGAGTTACCGTGGTATCTGAAAAAGTCATCTCACTTTCTGACACCAACAATAGAGCCTAGGATTTATAGAGCCCCAGTTGTCTGGATCAAATATTAAAACGCAACTATCGCTTGATATTCCCCTCTTCCGCCTTCCAGTCTTATTCCTCGATCCAGGAGAGAACCTACTGCAAGAGTTCAGCAGCCATTGAGCTGTAATTTTGATTGATATGTAATAATAGAAAAGAAACGCTAGGACTCTGAAATAGGGTGACGTTAATCCTGGGGCTCCCTTACGGCAAAAAGAAAACATTATCCCTCGGTTGAAATCAAGAAAAAGTATTACAAATCTCTGTTGAGCGGCTAGGGTTGCTCTGAATATAATGCTGATAAGTTGTCAATTCAATAATATTATATTTAAGGAAGCCATAACACGGACAAGCCGACTAGTAGGTTTCGTTTCATATCAGTATAATACAACAAAATAAGAACATATGTTAAAATTCAGCTGACAACAGCTCGGTCAGTAAATATGTTCACTTGCGATAGTTATATGGTTAACAATAGTATAAAAATAGCATAAGTTTTAACCGAATAGGGCTGAGATCTGACAGTAAGTAAGTAAGTAATTTATTTATGACCCGCCATTTTGAAAAGGCGGAGTAAATGAAGAAAAAGTCTATTTACACTTCACTTATTTACTTGAATAGGCATGAACACCCGACAGAAATGCGTTGGTTGGCTTATCCGCTGTCCAAAGATAATCGGTTTCATCGACTGAACTTATTCTTTCGAATTTGTGGTACGTCTATGTGTGTGTCCCTCAATGCTTGAAACATTCAGCAACTACAAAGGTAAGCCATTGCCCAAAAATAACACATACAACAAAAAGACATATCGAACGTGTCCGAAACGAACGAAAATGCTGAATTAATTCAGCATTTTATGCAGCATTCATTCAGCATAAAATCGAAAATTTCAGCAAGAATGCTAAATTTTATGCTGAATTTTCCTCGCAGTGTTTTCGGCAGCAAACGTAACAAATTCAAAAAGACAACTGACAATTCGGCAAACATTCCAAATTCTAAGAGAACTGGCGATCATTGCCAACGAAGAAAGGAAAAGATAAGAAGATAAGAACGTTGAATATCAGTAGTTGATCCATTTTGTCAGCTCTATACAGCTAATTCTTTTTTGGGATCCCAAAACGTAAGTGGAGGGATACCTATGACATCGCAAAAGTTGTCCGTCTGTCCGTCCGTCTGTAAGCACGATAACTCTCGAAGGGAATGAGATATTTTGATGAAACTTGGTGTGAGGGTTCGTTGGGTCGTCGGACCAGTCAAGTTCGTAGATGGGCTTTGTAGCTCTACATTTAGGGGTGGGGGAGGGGATTCAAATTAAGGGACAAACAAAATATTTTGAAACAGCTAATGTGATAGTCGATTATGGGTAAGAAGACATGCTGAACACGATGGTGAAAACCATTTTGTCATCGGACAAGTAGTTCGCCCGGAATCCGGCCAAAACCGGAAAGTCTGTTGAAAGAAAAAGTTTTATTTGAAGTTGATTAGATGTTCGATTTAGGGGTAGGAAGACATGCTGAAGACGATGGTGAAAATTATTTTCTCGACGGACAAGTATTTCGCCCGGAATCCGGCTCAAACCGGAAAGTTTGTTGAAAGTAAAAGTTCTATTTGAAATTGATTAGATGTTCGATTTAGGGGTAGGGAGACATGCTGAAGACAATGGTGAAAACTATTTTCTCGACGGACAAGTATTTCGCCCGGAATCCGGCCCAAACCGGAAAGTTTGTTGAAAGTAAAAGTTTTATTTGAAGTTGGTTAAATGTTCGATTTGGAGGTAGGAAGACATGCTGAAGACGATGGTGAAAACTATTTTCTCGACGGACAAGTATTTCGACCGGAATCCGGCCCAAACCGGAAAGTTTGTCAAAATTAAAAGTTTTATTTGGAGTTGATTAGATGTTCGATTTAGGGCAAGAAGACATGCTGAACACTTATGTGAAAACAAGTTTCTACCCGGACATGTAGTTCGTCCGGAATCCGGCCAAAACCAGAAAACTGTTGGAAGTCAAAGTTTTATTTCTAGTTGATTAGATAAGCGATTTAGGGGTAAGAAGAGATGCTGAGTCCCTGTATGACAATCGTATTTTACCCGGACATATAGTTCGACCGGAATCCGGCTGGAATCGGAAAATTTGTTATAAGCTAAATTTCTATTTGAAGTTGATTAGATGTTCATTACTGGGGAAAGAAGATACCCTGATTTCGTGTTTGAGCTTTCTTTTTTCGCCGGACAAGTAGTTCTGGAGTTCGACCGGAACCGGGAAATTGGCAGAAGTGGCAGGAAGTTTTCGTCAAAACAGATATGACTTATAGGGGTAAACACACATGCTGAATCCAAATCCGAACTTGGTTTTCTCAGGTGATTAGCTATTTGGCCTTAATCTGTTTCTGAATTTTAATTGTAAAAATGTTCAAGGAGTCTGGCGAAGACTGGATCTGGCTAAGACAAGACCCAGTTGTCTGGATCAGATATTGAATTTTTGGGATCCCATCGAAACCTTTGGTCTTGTTCTTCTTCTTCTTCCTGACTTAAATTTTGATATTCTAGAAGTGTCAGAGAAGAAAAAAAGGTAACAGCTTTCGGACAAAACAAAGAAAGAAAATGCAGCATTAATGCAGCATTTACAGCACCAAAAAGCTTTCGGACACGTTCATCGTATCATCACTTTCCTACTCCATTTAAAGGAGTTAGCGTCCGTAACACATGGAAATGCAGGCTTTTATTGAAATTCAAATACTTTATGTCTGGATGAATTTTCGGGTTGTTAAGCAAGCAGCGCACATTCTGAACGTTATTTCTAGAGCCCCGGCTGGAAAAAATACAAAATCCCTTAGATGAGTCGAAATAATTCAGTGTATCAAATATCAGATGTGAAAATAAGCTGCCTCTTCAGGTAAACTGTAAAGGCTTTCATGTCTCTTACTTCATACGAAAAAACACACAATCTCATTGAGACACAAATTTTTGTCTCATAAATCTGACTAAACTTTTGAGACCGAACAAATGTCGTCCAGGTAATTGCTGTCTACAGTTTTTTGAATTCATTGATCGTCCCCTCACGAGTTACATGGGACATCCACCCTGTTCCCGCCAAACGTCCGACATCTTTTTCAAACCCGAATGACTAGTAGGACTGCTCTAACGATTGCCGAAACCCTAATTAGGCATAGCTTGTCGTCAGGGGTTTCACGACTGGGGGGGGGGGGGGGCCCTCTCCGCAATGTTGTCGGCCAGTCGGTAAAAAATAACCGAGTCGGTGCGAAGCGCCACGAATTTTTGTCGAAACAGCTAAAAAACATGAAAACAGTCGGTTTTCCTGAAAATCAGTTGAATTTTTGTCGAAACAGTCGGCTTTTCTGAAAATCCGTCGACCTTTTTTCAAAACTGTCGTTTTTTTTTTAAACAGTCGGTAAATGCCTTTCCCCCAGGGAAAGCTACAGTTCACTCTTAAGTCTTATTGTCGCCGTTCCCCGAGGACTCCTCGGGGAATCGAAGGGACTCGGCCTCGGGAAACAACGAGAACACGCGGAATGCTTCTGAAATGGATTTTGTTCTTAAAAAAAATGTGCAGCTGACAAAACTAGCCTGGATCCACTTTATTTTTGGTTTTGTTTATTCTGATTCTTTTTAATTAATTTTACATGCACCGACACCAGCAAAAACTGATTCCCCTCTGAATATGAAAGGGAGACATTTTGGATGATGGTGATCATAATCGGAGCATTCCCCGTCCGTGGGGACTCGCGAGAATACGGGTGAGTCCCCGGGACAAACAAAAACGCAGGGACTCCTCAAGTGGAGTCCTCGGGGAACGACGAGAATATGCCTTTAGTGGACATGTCCGCAGCGATCCTAACCATTTAAATGCTCTCCTCGTTGACTCATTTCTAAAACAGAGCCGATTAAATACCAAAACGACCCATTTTTTCAAATAGGATATGGGTCATGCAGGGTGTAGATGGTGGTAGTACAGTTTGCTTGTCGACTATAACCACTGCATAGATTATTTGAACCGGCTGAGCGTACCTTTAAAGCAGAACTGAAACCGGATGTTGTTTGTAGGTTGTCATAGAAATCCCGGCTATTGTTTGCTATGTCACCTTGGTGCGATTTCATTGACTGCTTGTGTGAAGGTGGTATAAATTGGTGCCGATTTATGAAGTTTCAACATAGGTTTATCTGCCTATAGTAAAATGCTTATAGCTTCTCCATGGGATCAGTTATGAAACTGACGGTTAATTTGAACACCTTGCAAACACTGGTGAAATTTAATAAATACCTGTATTGTGTTATTGCCGCTTCAAAGGTCTAAGGGCTCACTAGTCCGTTTCTAACCATTGGCACGCTACCTCCGCGTTTTGGACACTAAACTCCGGAAGAAAATTGAAAATTGGGTCTCTTTTCTGGCTCCAATTTGAAAGTAAGCTAGGCCAAGGAAAGGGAAGTAGTATTTAGGCTAAACAACGTTGTCCGGAAACTTGTGTTTTTGCAGCACGCAGCTATAATATCGAGGGAAAAATAAAATGTCTAAGGATTAGATTGAGTTATTTTGCACGACTACTTCGAAAGGAAACAGGAGACTTGGCTGTAGGGTAGATAGGACTTCAGTTATGCTTTAACCAATACTTATATTTTATTTTTAGACGGCTGAATCCCTGGTCGATCCATCAAAACTCAGCAGCTATTTCTTAAAGTCCCTTCGATCTGCAAGTATCACCATCTTGGGGACTACGAGCGCCGTCGAAATGCCGCGCTTGCCTACTTTCATTTCTCTCCCGGCTTTTCCACCCACCTGGGAAGGTCTAAAGTCCCTTATCCCAACTATCCTAACTCTGTCAGTGATCGGTTATCCTTTTATGATAACACCGCCCATTGGAGGTAATCGTCACCTGGACGATCCATTGCCTTCAAAAGAGTTGTACATTCGCTGGCTGCAGCTGAATACCTTCCTCCCCGTTGTTCAGTTTGAACTGTTGCCATTCGATTACGATAGTGAAACGATGGAAATAGCGGAGAAATTGGCACGATTGCGCCGTCAACTGGTTATGCCGTTGATCAAGAAAATCGCCGATGAGTCAGTGCTGACAGGAGGTCCAATAATACGTCCAATTTGGTTCTTAGACCCGAACGATAAAAATGCTTTCGGCATTGATATAAACGATCAGTTTTGCGTTGGTGATACGATCCTTGTGGCGCCGGTTTTGAAATCCGACCACGTGGAAAGAGAAATTTACCTTCCGAAGGGGGTGTGGAAAGATGGGATAGATGGAAGTCTTAGAAAAGGAGGTAGGTGGCTTCACCACCATAAAGCAGACCTCGATGAAATTCCACATTTCATTCAGATGCCAGACGGGACCCGCCTTTAACTAGTTTCCGAGGATAAAATAGGTCTGCGATTTCATTGAAACCGTGAAATTAACCAGTGGGCACAGCTGCGGATTGCCGGAGTTGCGATGAGATTCGAACGGCCGAAGCACGAGTTAAATAGTGCAAAGAGATCTAGTTCCTTCGTATAGATGTATTATATTTATATTGTATCCGAGCCCGTGCTATTTATGTCATTTATGCTGTTGCTGTTTTGATCTTAGTTTGCGACCAAATAAAACACACCTGAATAATCTGTCTTCTTGTCTGGCTAACTCAGGAAGCACCTGAGGTTGACCAACTTCTGATGGCAATTTCAGTGTTCAGAGTACAAAAAAAACAAGTGCCTGTACGGTTATGCCCTGAACATACGACCAGGGTCGGTTGCTCATGGACTCCTGTCCGGCTTTTGGCACCATCATCATTTCCGTTTGGAAAATTTGAGACTTTTTCAGCTTGAAGATGAAAACGTAGTAAGTTCGGCCGGGAAATCCTGATCTTGTGTTGGCACTATTAGATGTGTATGAAGAAGTAGTTTGATCATCTTGAAGAAATGATTGTATGGTTGTAAAATAACAGTAAATCATATGTAATGTTGGTCTGAAAGACCTTTTGGAACAGAGTAACCTCAACTTTATCTGGAGCGACAGAGAACAAAACGGTCTGAACGCGACAGTTAGTGATAAAAATAAGGCCAGCCTCCCCCACACACGAGAGGGATTTCTCCACGACCCGTCGACCCAAGAACAAACTTCGGAGATATACATAACTATGGCAGCAACTGTAGGGTAGTCGTTTGGGAATAGCGAAAATATATATTTTGGTCAAAAGCATTTTTTCACTTTGCAGTTAAGATACGCACTTTAAGGGGGCTAAAAACTCATTTGTAAGCGTATACTTGAGTTACGAATTCATGGGCCCTTGTTAATTATGAAAGTGTATCGTTAGATCAGAAACAAATCCTTTTGTCACTTATCAAGTTTCCTTCGGATTCGACCAACCGTTCAAAAGGTGTGCATGGCAAAAAATCCCCGTCATCCGGATTCCAATTCCCTCCACTCCCCCGAAAATAGCCGGATCAGGAAAGTACCTTAAATCGCGATCACAGGAATTAGGGTAAGCCCCCCCCCCCTAACTGCGCCAATTCGGTCCGTTTCTATCAAAAATGTATCTACAACTTGTCCTTGGTCTTCTCACTAAGCTTCACCCCGATCCCTTCACTCTAACCTTGTCCCGAAATTTCCTGTTCCCCTTCAACACTCCTCCAGAGTTATCGGATCTGGTCCGAATTCAAACTGAGACATCCACAACACGAGATCTTTTCAGCTGTCAAGTTTCATTTGTGCCAGTGCACCGTTCGAAAGTTACTGCTTGCCTTAAGATCTCGGATTTCCCCTCCGTTCTCTCCACCCACGATGGTCCAATCGGGGAGATGACTATGACCAAGTCAGTTTGGTCGAATCCCTGACATGCCTGCCAAGTTTCATCGTCCTAGAACATCTGGAAGTACCCTATCTTGCGATCACTGGACCGACCGACGAACGGAAAAGTGGTCGGTTTTTGAGACTTTGCCGAAAGCAAGGGCCATAAAAAATCTGAAACTTATCAACTAAAAAGATACGGTGACATAATTTTACACTCGGGCCGCGCGCCACCGACTTTTGGCGCGGCTTCGACTCCGTCCAAGTCCACGCGGGGAAAAGAGAAAGTACTCAGAGTACGCCTATAGCAAGCTATCAAAAACTATTTTCTGGTCTTAAAAAAAAGTGATGTATTTAATCGACTACTGGAGATGCAAAGCTTCAGAATCTTAAATCTCGGTGGCTGCAGAAAAATTAGCATGCACTCTCGTCTACGGGATTCAGTCTCTGCGTGTGAGGTGCACGAAAGCCTCGAACATTTCTTCATGATCATTTCGAGCGGGAAAAACGAAATTCAAATTTTACACGTTATCTACTCTCCAGAATGTCTTCCTACAGTAAAGATATTTACTATTCGGATAAATACTTCGATGACAAATTTGAATACAGGTAAAGAAGAAGAAGTTCTTCACTTATGCTATATAATGGGGGTTGAGAATAATGTATGAACAAGCTTATATTTTCTTTTGGCATTTCTTGATTTCTTCTTCTGTCTATGGGCTGTCGTGTAAGAGTTAATTAAGCCCGTTTGATATTGGTTCCATTTTCTATTGAAGTTTAGTTTGCTGTTTCCTTAGATAGTTGCTTAATTTCGATGTTTGGACGCCATTAAAGTTCACCATTCACCTGCCATTCGCTTAATTAGTGTTTTTACTACTCTGCGATCCTTGCCCGGCTGACATTTCTTCAATAATTCAAGCTAACTTTAAACTTGCTAGCTCACGAAGTTTGACGGTCAGAGTTTAAGGTCAAAGAAACCATGACTGGTGACCAAAACCTGTATTTAACAAGAGACTTTTTAAGTTTGAGGGTAAATTCAATAACAAATGCAACTATTACTAAATGAAGAATTTTTATCAGAGCTATATTTCAGCCTTTCTTGGCAAGACTAGGAGTCCTCGTCAGGCTCAAGCTCGAGAATGAACCTGTGGGAAAACAACCAAAGGTTCTCGCTAATAGGAGAGGTACCTAGCCTCAAACAAGGTTTCAAATTTCCAGAGAAGTCTTTTCTTCAGAAAAATCTACCTTGCTTAGGAAAGGAAACAAATCATATGACAGAAATACTATGGGACGTTTTCGCATTGATGGTTGTAGAGCTGAACGGTGATCCCATCCATGTGAAAATAAGAAAATTTATCAGGCATTGAACAGCAGAGAAAGGTGGGTTCCATCCAAGCGATAATGCCCTTTCAGCTGGATGGGAGGGGAAAGAAGGATAGAAAACCAAAAATTGAAGCAACAATTTTCCCAAGCAACCCTCAGGTGGTGGCATCAGGCTGGAGTGAACTGAATAACCTACTTTTTTGTCCAACTAGACTTTTTCTAGTTGTCTTCACAAAAGTGGAATCCTTTCAAGCCGACCAGAATACTCTATCTATAAGTCCCAAACATGCCAGTGAACCTCAGGAAGAACAGGTGTTGCCCAAACTATGTATGACTCAAACCCTGTATGAACCAATCAACAGGGTTTGATATGAGTGGAAGGTCCACATTTTTCTTTCATCAGTCTGTGCAGAACTTTTTTCTGTCCACATTCAGCTCAACGCCGCCCTCAGATTAGTCTTGAACGGGAGGTGTCTATCGAGCATAGGTGACCCATTCACCTGTTCATCCATCCCCCTAGATTGAAGCTAATAGAAGGGTTTACATGGAGAAATAAATTTTACTTCAATATCACCTCATTCTATCCTGAGCTGGAATCCCATGCAGTGATTTATAAGGTGATGAGAAAGGTAGAGTTACCAAAGTTACATAATCAGAAATTCCCTTTTTAAAGCAGGTTCAAAACAAAGAACAGGCAAATAATTTGAATATTTTGTGACTCACGACTGTTGAACAAAAAACAACATATTTGGCCTCTTGACTTTCAAGACAGCATTGAAATTTCATTCTAACATTTTCGCAACAACATTTGAGGTTGTGTAAAGACGAGGTCAGGTACCCCTCCTGTAGCCTTTAATATCTAATTTTGTGAATTTCTTTGTGAGAGTTTGTCATGACCTCCGAGTGGTTTAATAAGTTTAATGAGAAAAACACTTCACTTACAGTGCTGTACAACTCTGCGGTATGAACCGTACAATGCTCCAAACTCAACTCACTAAAAATCCTTATTCTATTTCCCACTCAAACTTAAACAACGTTTCTTTTCCTAGAATTACTTTCTCCCGTTACTATAGATAATACCTATATACATCTATATACTAGCGCCACAGATCCACCCGGATACACATACCTAAACAACAGTGAAAGTACTACTTTGCTAATTGGGGTTGACTATACTTAACCAGGGGTTCCCAAATCGTTCACTACAGAGTTGCTTGGTCTTGGAGTTGAAGTTGGGTGCTGTTGTTTTATTTTGGACACCTCTGCTGTTTTTGCTGCTTGAATGGGTCGTTTTAAGTTGATAGGCTAGAGATTTTTCTGCATTTGGTTTGACTTTGGTTTTGCTGTAGAGGAGAGCTTGTAATTGGAAGAAAAATCGACATCCAAGCAACTCCAGTCAAGAAATTATCCAAATCAGATTTGTAAAGTTAAGTTAGAATCTTTAGTTGTTATTCCACTAGTTCATTTTCCAGCTTGAGCCTGAAGAGGACCCTTGCCAAAAAGGCCTAAACATAGTATTTGACAATGCAAAATGGTCCTACATTCTATTAGAGCTATATTTCGGCCCTTCTTGGCAAGGGTCCTCTTCAGGCTCAAGCTGGAAAATGAACTTGTGCAAAAACAGTTAAAGAATTAAATACCTGATTTTGTGAATTTCTTCCTTGAAAATGGCTTGCAGTTAAGAGAAGTTTTTGCAATGTTAGCAATTTTCAAGGAAGAATTTATGTTTGGAGCCATAAATTTGAATTTGGCCAGTATTATAAAACAATAGTTGTATTTTTGATCCGAATTCTCCTTCCATTCTCCTTTTTTGCGTTTTTGACTGTTCAGATAAAGCGAATTCTCCTTATCTTGAATGTTTGTTAGAATCAAGAACGGGGGAAACCTCGGATTCTGCAGAATCGAGAAGTTGCTCCGATGGTGAACTCTCGATTTCCCTCCCTGATTGTCCAACAAAGTGCAGACCTTCAATATGCATAAACACGTATACCAGTTTCGGACGAGCTGCCAAATTAGTATTTTTGTCAACAGCGAGAATGGAGAGGTCAGAGGAGCTAAAACGGTAATTTGTACAAGAATCGAGAATTCATAACCGAATGCAACTAATGGCCGTTCAAAAGCATTTTATGTTGTAAATTATTATTTTTCTAAAGGAAATTTAAGATACCCGCAGGCAAGGTAGAGAGGTGATTTTGAGCTTAAACCAAAGCTAAAAGGTAGGAGAATCCTATTCTGGTATCCAACGGCTCAGGATTTGATTTGGTTTTATCTATTTAGTGGATCCGTGATCCAACCAAACATTCAGTGTCTGAGAAAGAAAGAAAAAAAAAAACATCCAATCAAATCCTAATTTGATTGAAGCTAAAACATTGGAAAAGCAAATTCTATCTTCAGTGAAGATATTCCAGCATAGTACAGTAGACTTTTTTTTTAATGTTAGCTAACCTTGAAAAATATAGTTTTGGGCTAAAAGTTAAAACCCCAAACCACGCATTTGGTTATCTTAGCCCTTAGAAATCCTGCTTGGCTGGCTGATAGAGTTTACCACAAATCCTTGAGTCTAGGATAGACAGCGCGAAATGCTGGATGGAGATCCCCCCTAGTTCTGGTTACACTGTATCAAATGTTGGGTACCCTAATCCGCAGTGTATTTTTACTATATTGTACTATGCTAATAAATGAACTGAAATGATAGAGTATTGATGATTTGAGTAGAGTTCAGAAATTGTATAGTGGAGTAGCCTAGTTCCTTTAACTCTAGACTATGTTACTATTTCGATTTTTTGGTGTATAATAACACAACTTATATTAATAAATCTTCAGTGAAAAAAACAAACATAAAACATATATGAAAACGATTTTTAACGATGTTAGGTGTGACCCTCAGAATTGGAAAATTGTGGAATGTGTGGAAGGAGGAAGAATTATAGGGACTGAGAATATTGCATTGGTAGATACTCAGCTAGTGAATAATAAATACAAAACCTTCGTGAGTTTGATTCAACATGTTTATTAATTTGTAGGTTGAAATCTTGTAGGTAAATTAGAAAGGGATAGGATCAGTAGTAATTTAGGTTATAAGCAGAGATGAGCATGCCATAAACTCATCAACATATTCAATCCTATTGTCATTTTTTTAACACAGAAATCCAATCCCTGGACCTGACGCTTTACATTCATGTCGTACCTACATCGACTTCCCTTCCCTTACATTGACCTAAGTCCGTTAATAAATGTCGTTTGATGCCTCACGATTTATACTGTCTCAACACAGACAGTAAACAATCTTAAGTGTGAGATAAGAGGAAGTCGCAGTATCAGGTATTCAAGAACTGATGATGGCTTCTAGCAGCTTGCAAACAGTCACAAACTGATGTAAATTCAGTTTTATTGTGTCCTTGCCTTACATTAGGCTACTATGCTAGATCTGAGACCAGCTTCACTACCACTTATAAGAAGAATGTCATTAGTTTTCAATGGAAAAGGTATCTCAACTAAAAGCATACTTTTTTTTTGCCGTATTAGAAAATTATCTCTGATAATATGTCAGATGTTTATTGTAGCTGCAATGTGGTATTTTGAAATTTCCCTAGTTTCCGCTCCGTTCTTCCTGGACGAAAGGTATTCTAGGAACCAGAGAATTTGCACCAGTGTTGGATACTCCTGTAACTTATGAACAATCACACAAATAGACTCTATGCCTGTCTTGGTTCACAAGGACGTAGCCTAACCACAAAAAAAATAAAAAAAAATAAAAACGATTTAGGACTGAGAACTAAAGATTGGTTTGAAAGGGTAGTTGAAAGGTTATGTGACACGTTTCTGAATGTAAACTCATTTGAAGCTAGTTTTCCAGACGAAGTTAAAACATAACCTTAGTTATTGTATTAATAATAACCTTCATTCTAAATTGTATAAAGGGACAGGTGGCTGGAGCAAAGCCTATCGGTAAGAAAGAGGTTGGAACACACCCTTGTGAATATTTTAAGCAGTGACTAGGGGACACCAGGGATGCTTGGCATCATTTAAGTTGGTTTTCGTAAGTTAGTAGCCTAATTGGAATTTGTTGTTCATCTGTCCAGCTATCCAACATACTTACTTACCGAGACTTTTTGGGCTTTCTCCTCTTCGAGTAAACTTCTTATATTTGTATGATAGGTCTTGGATTATGAACGCCCAAAGAGCTTGTAGCATGCCTTTTTCTTCGAACTTGGTGATAAAACAGGAACAACGTTTCTGCCCCATTGCAGGAAAATCTATTTTTCTGGATTAAAATCAGGTTTTGCAGGCAAACAAAACTGCGGCTTAGTCTTAGCCATTTTATTTGCCTTGGGCCAAATATACAAAAATCAGTTCAAAGTAAGTACCGTCTTGCCGACCCTCTGACTGCATTAAGGCAAGAATACAGAAGTTTGAAAGCTCTTTAAACAGATTGCAACTTTTCTACGACCCATTTGCATCTTAATGTTCATATTCTCTTACATTGTTGTTTTGTTGTGAGAGTTAATATTGTATTGCGTTGTCGTTGTTCTCCATCTAGGTCCTCATGGGCCAATTTTGATGGGCAAGAAATTTTTACATTCAGCCATTCAAACCCGGACCCCTTTTTTCAGACATGTAATGCTTCCAAAGGAACTGGTTAAATTGGTCCCCAAATCAAAGCTGATGTCAGAGGCTGAATGGAGAGCAATTGGTGTACAACAAAGCCATGGCTGGATCCACTACATGGTGCACAAGCCAGGTATGACTTATGTAAAAATCAAGCCATGGTAGTGAAAAGGAGGATTAGGAACATGGAAGCAGTCGAAAAGCGATGCCTTATTTTTGTAAAGACGAGCCCGAACGTTGGAACCCAGCATATGGCATTTAACACTGTATATCCTATGCCTAAGGCTCAGCCCCCGGAGTATTGCCTCGCTGGTACTGCCAGTACGACCAAACACGTTCAAGCGTTTTGGGATCCTAAAACGTAAGTGGAGGGGTACCGATGACATCGCAAAAGTTTTCCGTCCGTCCGTCTTTCAGCATGATAACTCGAAGGGAATGGGATATTTGAGGAAACTTGGTGCAAGGACTCTTTGAGTCAAGGGAAAGGTCGAGTTCGTAGACGGGCACTTGTTATGGAGACATCCCATAGCACTTTGCTCTGCAATAGTCCTCCTAGTTATTCCCTCCGTCTATCGCCTACTTTTCTATATATCTCTTCGGTTTCCATCACCATCATTAATTTCCCGGCATCGTAACACACTGTAGCCCTACATTTAGGGGTGGGGGTTCAAATTAAGGGGCAAACAAAATATTTTTAAACAGCTAGTAAAATAGTGGATTAAGGGGTAAGAAGACATGCTGAACACGATCGTGAAAACCATTTACTCGCCGGACAAGTAGTTCGTCCGGAATCCGGCCCAAACTGGAAAATTTGTTAAAATTAAAAGTTTTATTTGACATTGATTAGATGTTTGAGTTAAGGGTAAGAATACATGCTGAATCTGTACATGACAGTCATTACTACCGGGACCCGTAGTTCGCCTCAAATCGGCCGAAACCGGAAAATTTGTTATGAGTAAACGTTTTATCTGAAGTTGATTAGATTTCCGATTTAGCGGAAAGAAGAGATGCTGAATCCTTATATAACAATCATTTTTTACCCGGACATATAGTTCGCCCGGAATCGGGCTGAAACCGATTTTTTTTTGTATAAGTTAAAGGTTTATTTGAAGTTGATTAGATGTTCGGTATAGCTCCATAATGTTCCGGTTTACTGAAATTTAATTATTTTGGTTGTTGTTGGTGTTCTGTTGTTTCTCTCTTTTTTAATTTTATACTATACTCCGTCTTTACCCAAAGGTTACAAATAAAATTTAATTTAATTTAATAGAGGTAAGGAGATACGCTGAATCAATTTTTTTAGCTTTTGCCGGACAAACAGTTCGACAGGAATTCGGCCGAAAACGGGAATTTGGCAGAAGTAAGGCAGAATGTTTCGATCAGTTTCGTCAAAAAAGATATGCCTTACAGGGGTAACACACATGCTGAATCCATATCCGAACTTGGTTTTCTGCTTTTCTCAGATGATTAGCTATTTGGCCTTAATCTATTTCTAAATTTTAATAGTAAAAATGCTCAAGGAGTTTGGTGAAGACAAGACCCAATTTTCTATACCAAATATTCCATTTTTGGGATCCCATCGAAACCTTTGGTCTAGTTGGCATTGGTACTAGAAAATAACTTTAAATCGGTAGGCTATATTGTGAAATTCTCGTTAATTGTGCAGTCCTTTATCATCAGAAAACTGGGCATTGTAGTAGACCGCAACCAGGTGCAGACTCTAACTCGTTTTTGGGATCCCAAAACGAAAGTGGAGGGATACCCATGACTTTTAAGATTGTCCGTCTTTCAGCACGCTAACTCTCGAAGGGAACGAGATATTTTGATGTAACTTGGTGTGAGGATTCTTTGGATAAAGATACAAATTGAATTCGTAGATGGGCTCTTTACATTAAAAAATTTGAATTCGTAGTTTTCTGCTTTTCTCAGATGATTAGCTATTTGGCCTTAATGTATTTCTAAATTTTAATAGTAAAAATGCTCAAGGAGTCTGGTGAAGACAAGACCCAATTTTCTATACCAAATATTACATTTTTGGGATCCCATCGAAACCTTTGGTCTAGTTGGCATTGGTACTAAAAAATAATTTTAAATCGGTAGGCTATATTGTGAAATTCTCGTTAATTGTGCAGTCCTTTATCATCAGAAAACTGGGCATTGTAGTAGACCGCAACCAGGTGCAGACCCTAACTCGTTTTTGGGATCCCAAAACGAAAGTGGAGGGATACCCATGACTTCTAAGATTGTCCGTCTTTCAGCACGCTAACTCTCGAAGGGAACGAGATATTTTGATGTAACTTGGTGTGAGGATTCTTTGGATCAAGATACAAACAGAATTCGTAGATGGGCTCTTTACATTAAGGGGTGGGGGTTCATTTAAGGGGGCGAACAAAATATTTCGAACAGCTAATGAGATAGTCGATTTAAGGGTAAGAAGACATGCTGAAAACACATGAAAATTATTTTCTAGCCGGACAAATAGTTCGCCCCGAATCCGGACAAAACTGGAAAATTTGTTAAAAGTAAAAGTTTATTTGAAGCTGATTAGATGTTCGCTTTAGGGGTTAGAAGACCCGGACCCGTAGTTCGCCGCAAATTGGCATAAACCCGAAAATTTGTTATGAGTAAACATTTTATCTGAAGCTGATTAGAGGTTCGATTTAGGTGTAAGGAGACGTGCTGAATTCGTTTTTGAGTTTGGCCGGACTCAGGGTGATCCGGTAATCTAGCAGAAGTAGGGCAAGAAGTTTTGATGAGATATGATGTATAGGGCTAAAAACTCATCTGAACTTGATTTTCTCAGATGATTAGCGTTGGCCTTAATCTGTTTCTAAATTTTAAAAGTAAAAATGTTTAAAGCGGGCCACAGAAAATGGTATTTCCACCACATACACAATGCTAACCATCTCTACTGTTACTGTGAATGTTCAAAACCACTAAAAACACCGTAAAACAGTGAGCAAATAAAAAAAAACCCACCAAATTTCCTAGGTTTGAAATAACTCTGTCTGGACTAAATCTCAGCCGATTATCCCGAACAGCTGTTATGGCACGGAGGGAGCCTAGGGTCAAAATAATAATTTCCATCTAATGCTCCAACTATTTATTACAAATACAAATAAATTAAAAAACCAAGATCAGTGTGGTACCTCTAAAGACATACAAAAATTATCTCGTCATCTAGAAAAGAAGACTTTCGGCGTGGGTTTTTTCTCGAGCCGAAACAGCAACCCGGCAATCGCGTTCAATTCAAAATAAACCTGTGGTATGCGATTACTAAGAAAAGGTAAACTGAATGTTTGGATTAGGACTTTAAGGATTCTGACGAAGACCGGATATCTACTAGACCCAACTGACTGGATCAGATATCACATTTTTGTGATCCCGTTGAAACCTTTGGTCTTGTTGATTAAGAAGGTTTGCTACTGCTTTTTCGATTCTTTTAACTGACATGGAACTGATAAACCAAGGGCTTGAGTAAGAGGGCTGTAAGAACTAGCCTTATGGTTCACACAGAAAAGGCCATTATGCATGTATGTGTGGGGTAGATGCCGACCAATGTTAATACAGACTTGACCAGAGTATGTTGTATTAGCTGAGATCTATTGGTCAGTAGATTAAGTCGGTACCAGCTTCCGTCCATTTGGTTTTTGTAGTCCTGAACGTTCGAGCTTTCACGTAACTTATCACAAACATACTTGGTTTACTTACTCGAGTACGGTAACTAAACATGTCCAAAAGAGAGCCATGAGAATCATTCTGGGTGATCATAACATTACATACGAAGAGGCTCTCATTAAACTTGCCATTCCTAAATTATCTGTACGTAGAAATATTCTTTCAAACAAATTTGGAGCTAAGATAACGTGTTGTCCCCAGATGACCCATCTATTCCCCCCTCCCCTCCCGTCTTCCGTGCGTCGGTCCGAGAGGAATACTGGCAATAAGTTTTCCCCATATCCCGCTAATTCTTCTACCGAATTTTTACGTAGTTTCATTCCATCATTTATTTCTGGTAATTTCTTGTAAGTATATTAGTTAAATTGTTTCTTGTGTGTCTGTGTATTTTGTAAATTTGTATTCCTTTTAGCTATTCGGATTAAACTTGATTGATTGATTGAAAAAAAAAAAAAAAAACTGAAGACAACTGGCCGACATCTATAAACCTTGGGCTCACTTGGAAAGGAACCTAAGCGTTTGCTTCTGCACTTGCAGTCAAAAGACTGAAATCAGTAGTAAAGCGTAAAGGCAACAAAAGGGGGCTACGACAGACTTTCGGCACTAGGGTTAGATTTAATCGTCATTAGAGATACCCGCCGGATCAGGAGACCACTACTATTAGATCCATGATGTCCATCTAGGATCGGCAGAACCTTTCGGCAGAACAGTCGGACCTGAGGCTTAAATGGACAACTCCAGTATCCAAAGCCTGCTATAATTAATCCTGATATCAGTGGACCAAATGGTAAGCTGGATTATCAGATGCATGCTACAGAGTAGTCAGATTTTTTCTGTTTGCAGAGCCTCATATTCTTCTGTTCCGTCGACCAATAACGACACCACCACCTTCAGAAGAGGAAAGCTAGAGTTTCGTGTGTTTAGTCGATTTGAATTTTCGCCTTTAATTTTGCGCACTGAGGTTAAAATTTTACATACAGTTTTATGTGTGTTTCGCGATTCCGAAGTTGAAAAATGATGTTTTCCCGCCTTCCTGAAATGCGACGTTTCATTGAACCCTACCATTGTAAATGTATCATTGCTTCTCGTGTCTCTGTTCGTCCAAAGTGTCATTGGTAACGGATACCAGAAGATATCTGGATTTGTGAGCAAGTTTCAGAATTGTTACGCTGTGAACAGAACGTCTTGTCAGATCTAGACTCGTATCTGGATTTTGAGGGTTCCACCCCAATCACAACTGCAGTTTTGCAGCCATTTATTCCTGTTATTCATGTAGTTTTTTAGAAATAAAGATATCGGTCTTGTTCTGCCACTCGATCTTTGTGATACAAAATTCAGATTTAGGAACTTGCGTTTTCGACATGAATTCTCAGTACTCCGTTCTCGCTTCTGGTACAACTTACCATTTTGCTCCTCTTACTTCTCCATTCTCGCTTTTGACATTTTTTTGACACCCGCACTTTGTTGACCAATCAGAGAGGAGAACGGACAGAGGAGAATCGAAAATTCACCATAGGATCAACTCTCGATTCTGCAGAATCGCGGGGATTTACCCGTTCTCGATTCCGACAAAAAAAGCAAGAAAAGGAGAATTTGCTTCATGTGAATAGTACAAAAACGCGAAATAGGAGAATCGCGAGGAGAATACGGATCAAGCGTTTAACTGTTTAACCCTTCATCCACCATTAAAGAGCCCATCTGATTTTATGTTGTTTTTTTAAGCACATATGTTTGACCGTTTAGTACAGTGTAATTATTTACTTTTTTTCTGTTGTTTCGATGCAAACCGAAATAGCGGTTGCCTCTGCAAATTATGCTTGCTTTTTTTTTGTTTATATACAGCGTAGGCTATTGATGTGTATTTATTTATATGTTGACGTTGGAATCAGTTAGTCGGCACACGCCGTCAGTAAGATTCTTAATGAAACAAAAAAAACACGCAACTATTGTCTCCTTCATCGTACAGTAGAGATACGCTTCTTTGGACATTAGGAGCGTGTTCCACCCTTCTAACAATAGTTACTATTTCCGTTCCATCCTCACGAAAAGTTACTACGCTGACCGTTCCAACCTTGTAGGAATAGTAACTAATAGTTCCTATTTGCTTACCATGCTCGGGAGCGTAGTAACTACGCATCTCTGTAACGTGATTGGTCGGATTCACCCCTGGCGTGAGATCCTGCTGGAAAATAGAAAAATCGTTCCAATCTTGACTGCAAAAAGCCAAAATTCGTGACGTCATGCGTAGTAACTATGGTAAGTAGGGTGGAACACGCTCTAGGTCGCCTGAAAGCGGTTTTGCCGAAAATAATCTTGTTTGGCGAAACTGAGTTACAAACGCCATCTTGTGTAAAAAAAAAACCTTTCCAATTGTCTAGTCGACATTGCCGTGAGAGGTCTATAACTGCTTGTGTATTTTGCAGTTCTCGTTTGGTGAATCGCATTTTTTTCGATTTCTTTAAAGCTGTTTTGCCGAATCGCATCCGGGTTATAGCATGGTCCATTTTGACGAAAGTTGCTGATTTGCTGAACGCGACCTTGGCGAGGATAAAATGTCAAGAATAATTTTCGAAATTGAAATTTGTCTATCGGATGAAAAACGTTTTGCCGAAAGTCGCATTTCTGATTCATGCTGAGCCTATTCCGTTTTGCCATATCTTACCTATGTTCGGGAATTTTCAGGCGGTTTTGCCGAAACTGGCAAAAAATTCATTCCGTGTTATCTCAGGGAAGGCTCACCTTAGGCAAATAAAAATGAGCACAACGACATAAGCGATTTGTCTTCTTAATTTTGAAACAAAAATCAACGCTCTAGCTCTAGCCGATTCCGAGATAAAAATGTCAAAATTTTCGTTTTTCTCCCGTTTTTGGAAAACAGATTTGGCAAAACCGCTTTCAGGCAACCATTAGTCAACTCTAAACAGTGCCATTTTTATCCACTTACTGCGACAAAAGTCAACTACCAGTAAGCACAAGAAGGTAGCTTTGGCCTCCTAAGAAACCTGAATGGGTATTATAGGCATAGTCTCGCCATTCCCCGAGGACTCCACTTGAGGAGTCCCCGTTTTTTTGCTTGTCCCGGGGACTCACTCCCCTTGTTTTCGCGAGTCCCCACGGACGGGGAATGCTCCGATTATCATCACCATTATCAAAAAGGACTCTTTCAGATTCGGAGGGGAATAAATTTTTGGTGGCGTTGGTGCAATGTAAAATTAGTTACAAACAATCAGAATAAACATAACCAAAAATAAAGTGGATCCAGCTAATATCGTCAACTGCATTTTTTTTTTCCGAACAAATTCCATTTTGATAGATAGAAAGTTTATTGTAAAAATCTACTATGGTGGTCATAAACCAAATTTGCGATTATTGTCAAACAAACAGAAAAAATCTAAGGTCGCTACGCTTAAAATTTCACGCTTCAGTAAAATATTTCACGAACTCGGGAATAAAACTTTTTGCATATCTAGCGTGTTTCGCAAGTACGGGAAAGAGCTTGGGAACCTTAGACCTTACCACTCCTTCTGGTCGACTTCTAACATTTTGATAGGGGGGAGGGAGAATTTGGGAGTGGAGAAGATGAGATACCATGGCTGAACCGAAGTCAGCGCTTAGCTCCTTTCTGCGCTCCTGCAGTGTTAAGCTTCGGTCCACTAAGAATGCTAAGAAGAGCCCGCTTCCGTATTCTTTCTAATTAATCTCTTTGTTCTTGCTATAATGAAAAATGCCAAACGGGTGCTGCGTATTCCAGGGTGGGTCCAATGAAAGAAGTATAAACTCGTAGTTTTCATTTTTGAAAGAAGTTTTAGGTTTTTTATTATAAGTTTTAGGTTATTGTATTTGTATACTTGGGAAGCATTCCCCATGTTCTCGCTGTTTCTGTACGCGGAATCCGCGTGGAGTGAGTCCCTCTATTCTCGCCGTTCCCTTCGATTCCCCGAGGAGTCCTCGGGGAACGGCGAGAATACGCCTTATGACTCTTCGTTTTGCCGTCTGCACTGTTCGAGCTTAGATTGTTCAAAGAAGAAAATTCTACTGCAGACACCAGTAAAGAAACATAATCCAGTATTCAACACAGCATGACGACGGTTTGTGATGCTCCCCTTTGCCGGGGTTTGTCCGGTGGGTTGACCGCAGAACAGCGGCTGTGACCGGCGTCACGACTGTGACCGGCGTCACGACTGTGGGGGATGGGGGGACGCCCCCTCCCCAATGCTGTCGGTCAGTGGGTAAAAAATAACCGAGTCGGCGCGAAGCGCCGCGATTTTCCGTCAAAACAGTTGATTTTTTCATGAAAAACAGTAGGTTTTTCTGAAAATGAGTCGGTTTTTTTCAAAAATGTAATTTTTTTTTGAAAACAGTCGTTTTTTCTGCAGAAAAAAATTACCTGCCAGTCGGTAAATGCCTCGCCCCCCCCCAAACATTTTGGCTAGTATCGCCTCTGGCTGTGACATTTAAAGACATAAATTTAAATATGAAGTTACGCTACATGCACACACAGTCCGCTGAAAATTGGCATGCGAAATTCGCGTCTAGTTTTGCACGTTCTTTCAATTTTTTGATATTTTAAGATCTCGATCTTTCGGGACCATGTTCGTTCCCATATTCGTCTCCTTTCGCTGAAATTTAGGATAGCATTTTGCGTCATTCTTAGTTAAAACTGGCTGACGAGGACCCTTGCCAAGAATGGCCGAAATATCGCTGATGAAGAATCCTAGCTGACGTATATCCGTTGTAAAGATTGTTTGAATATATGTTTTAAGGTCAGCTTGGGCTCAAAGAATATTTTAGTTAAAAACTTGTAAAACTTATTTAAATATATGATTTACTGAAAACATATTCTGATATACAAGATTTAGTTTTGTTACGATCATTTATAGTAAATAGAAAATGTACTAATAATGTTTTCGATATCCATATTTCTAAAGATATATCGATATCAAATATCGCCCAACAGTATTCACGTCAAAATGGGAAACTGGAATGCGATGCGGCAAGCGACGGAAGAAACCCATATCCGACTGCGAAAACCGGATTGTGACGTACCTTTACTTCTAACCTTCTGATTCCCATGTTAAAAGGGGTCAATAAAAGTAAATAATGCTTTATCGCACCCACAACATTGATCACTTTCATGAAATTCTATTAGTTGCGTTTTTGCAGATACCATGGTATCTGTTACCACGGCAACTGAATATGCAATTAGTCGTTTTTGCAGTTACTGTGGTATCTGATACACGGTTGCTTTGCAAAAACGGCTATCGCCGAAATTGCACTTTTCGAAGTCATCCCAAAAGAAAAACTTATATCCAGTTACATTATTAAGGGATAAACTTCTCACCAATTTGACAAAACTTGATGAAAGTAAGATGACTTTCCAGATACCACAATAACTGGCCAGATACTCCGGAAATGCAAAAACGCCTTTTGACCGTGTTATCAGATACCACGATAATTGCGAGAACGACTTTAGACCGTGGTATCAGATACCATGGTACCTGCAAAACGCAACTATTGTCTTCCAAAATTCAAATTTCACCCTAAGACTTGGTACCATTATAGGCGTTAGTATAATGCCTTGTAGGCGTTTTTCCGCGACGATCTCGATTATATTATCAGATAACTGGATTCATCAGAGATGACAAAACCGCAATCCGACGATCCGTTGCAAGATTCCGAATCGATGATCCAAGAACGAATTTATATTGTCAGAGAAAATGATTTGTCATAGTCTGGTATCCGACAAAAGAGAAAACGGAATGGGGATGGTCAATCTGGATTGTCACGAAAAAACGGCCTGTCCCCAAACCGAGTATGTATAAAGTTACCACCGGTAACTATTTTGAAGAGATAAAAGGGTTAAAGGTTGGGGTGACGATGGTAGGTGACTGCGTTAAACGAATTCGTCAGCTGAATGTGATTATAGAATCACTTTTTCATGCTTTGAGCCTGAGGACGACCCTTACCAAGAAGGGCCGAAATATTGCTTGAACTAATTTAGCTGACATACCCGTTCAGCGTAGTAAACTATTCGCAGTCAGCTTGGTCTGAAGGAATATTTACGATGGTAGCTATGGTCATTATCGGTATGAGCCTGGAATACAATCACGTGAAAACAACGTACCGCAGACCCCAGCAGATCTCTTGACAGTAAAATTGGCCAGGCCTTATTACAGTTCAGCGCTGCAAGTGGACTAGTTTCTGTTGGTCCCCCCTCGGAAGCATAACAGTGCAAAAACGGATGTAGAAAGAATCAGTCAGGAATCGGCCGAGAAGTGGACCTGCAGCATGCAACAAAAACGAGGCTCATGTCTGATCCAAGTGCTGACCGTGACGCATAGAGGAATTAACAGAAACTAGTCCGCCTGGAAGCGCTGAACAGGAATATGGCCAATTTACAAGACTGCCAAGTAGTTCCGCTAATTGCTAAACATCCATCACCCAAACCACTAGAAAGCTAGATCCTTTGCTTGCCATCTCTAGGGAGTTCCCGCTCGCATTTTGAAATCCCTCTGCAACAACACGAAGGAATGCTAATTAAAAGTCGCAACATAATTTTTTATTAACTCTTTTTCTTCAAGGATATGCACATGATACCATTATGTGCCTCTTTTTCTCGCCACCATCGTCCTAGTCGGTGTTCTTGTCCCACAGCAGCAACCAGCACATTTCCTTCACTACTAAAATGGAGACCATTTACAAATCCTTTCAGGGGAATGCTCTCCACGGGTCGCAGATTTCTAAAGGCTTCTCCGCATTTCCATAGCTTGATATTTCCGTCGTGTGAGCCTGCTGAAACAGAACCAGCTGAGTTTCGTAACAAAAAAAAGTAAGTTTTTCCCAACTCCCACTTCCTAGATCACACGAGAGACACAGTTCTGATTTTATTTTTCTTCTATTTCTTGCATGGAGCCAAACATACAGTTCTTGATATTCTTAATTCTCCGCTTATTTTGTCTTCCGAAGTTTCGAAAATCTAAATTAAAGTCCGAACCAAGCTTTTCCATCAAGAGTAAAAGATTGGCGGCGTCAATACATTCATTCTGCGTAAGGCCGAGCTTTTGACTATGCTCAAGTGCCAATAGAGAAATAAAGTCGTTCACCCAGTTCGAAATCAACGGCATGAACTACTAACTATATTTTTTGAGATTACTGGAAGTGACTGAAGCTACTGTCAAAACTTGCCGCCATCTAACTTCCCCTGCATCGAGTGCCTTAAAGTTTAACTGAAAAGCCAGCTTATTTCTAAGCATTGAGTTATTTTGGCTCTGCTATGGGATTTTTTATTGTTTCATCTTGCGCCCTAGAAGTGACGATCAGAATATGCAATTCCCAATTGTAATGTCACTTCTGAAGAAAACCGATAACTGCATTCGGCTCAAAATCGATCTATTTTTCGGCAATCCTTTACCGTTATAGTTGCAAGATTAGGAGCTGCGTTCGTCGCACTCCGGGCTGTCTCTGGTGTTCTGTCACCAGTAACCGGGTTTTCTCTTACAACGCGTTTTTTGGTTCACCGGTGAGTTGATGAAAACTGGCTAGCTTCTCGGCTTCCGAGCACGTTAGTCTGCGCCGGTGCGGTAAAACCGGACATCGGTTAGTTAAAAAACGGGTTATGAGACTGGTCAGCAGTCACCGGTGGATGCAAAAACGGCTTATAAGAAAAACCGGATACCACCGGTGAGAACTCCTGTGACAGAGAACGCAGCTAGGGTACCAGCACATACGAGGTACCAAAACAAAAAAATGTTCATTTAATGAAAATAGTGGAGCACATGGATAGCGGAACAACGAAGTAACGCGCCTATTTAAGCAAATAAGTGATGGATAAAAAGACTGCCCTATTTGATTAAAACTTAATTTAAAAGCGGGCTGTAGCAAGAGTTTATACACGCCCCCCCCCCCAAAAAAAAAAGATTATTTTTATTTCTAGAAGTATCGCCCTTGACCTAAGCTGGTCTACTAGCAATTAGCACTTTTGAAAGGATTTTCGAAGGGCGTATATAAGAAATGGACTTTTTCCTACCTGAGGCGATTAGGTCTGTGTTTTGGAAGGCTGCAACGGCTGAGATCCATCTAGCGGCCTTGCTATCATCAACCTCACCATGGGCTTTGGGTAATGTGAAAAACGGCTTTTTCTTCATCGTTCCCCACAGTGACAAGTTCCTAGAAAGATTTCATACTTTAAAGAACCTCACGCACTATTGCTCTTCAACTTACAGTATTTTAAAAGTACTTCAATACTTTAAGAGTATGGTGTGCTTTCAACAAATATCCCACGGTTCCGGCTGTTACCCGTTTACTTGTAGTGAACACAGGGAAACAATTTACATATCCGTCTTTTCTGATAGAAAAACTTCTCGCAAACAACCGTCGACACCGTGATACACATCGAAGGTAGCAAAACACGGCAAGTGGAAAATCAGCATGGTTATGTTAGAGGGGTTAGAACGTACTGTACGGAATTGGGGTCTCCGGGTTTAGAAATATATGGAGTGATTATGGAAGGTTGCATTAGTATTATAGATAAGACAAGGCCGTTTAAGGGTTTGCCTGGTAGACAAATGCAACAAAATTTTCTACCAAACCACTTTATAAACCAAAATAGCTTAAAGCTAGAATGTGTCGCCGAAGACAATTAGGACGCAACAACAATTAATAACAAAAGACAACAAATTAATAATTTACCGGACACGATCTGAGACATATGCTGGTAAAACTTTTTCTTCTAAAAAAATGGGTAAACAGGCTTCCGTATCCAGGAATTTATTTCAGGGGGGGGGGGGGGTGCCTGCGGGTCGGACAAAAAAGTAAAAAAAGACATAGATCAAGGGAAAAACCTATAAAAAAAAACTGGATACGGTCCTGCATGCAATGTTATGGCACGCGGACAGCTTTTTAAAGAGGTTCGGTCGTTTTTTAGCATCAACTGGTGCTTTACATACGGAGGTTTGTAACGAACTGGAGCCTACCGCTACGCCTACCTCTCTAATTAAGAATTAACGAACCAAGTAATCAACAAGAACTCTGATATAACTGCTGGTTACAAACAACTGGCACAATCCGAGGGGTCGACGACTCAAATTTTTGATGTACACCATTCCGGAATACCCTAATAATCCTGACCGTTCCGGATTATTCCTAACCATTCCGGATTATTCCTAACCTTGTGTATGGGATATAATTTCAGTTGAAATTAGAAATTCGAGTCATCTGGCATCCTTCATGGCTACAGTGAAGAGATTTTTCCTTGCAAAAGGATAGTAATGATGCGTGAGTGTTTTTTGTAAGCAGAATGTTTGTTGTGTATGTATGAACCGTGTATGAATGGCATGTAGAATAATATAAAAATAGTGTTACCACATTATGTAGAATAGAGAAGACTGCCACCTAATAAAATTTAATCTAATCTAATATAATACTTTCTGGATTATTCTTACCATTCCGGATTATTCCTTTCTATTCCGGATTATTCCTGACCATTCCGGATTATTCCTTCGGGACGTGTATACCATTCCGGGAGAGTCGTCGACCCCTCGGCACAATCAACCGGATATGTTCAATTCTAGAATATTTTCTTGTCATTTTGTCAGGCTAAAAAGCGAATGAACTTTTTTTTAAATGTCAGTAAATCCTCCAAACCACCCTTGGAGTGGTTTTTTGTTCTAGTTTTGGTTCTTTTGTCATTGTTGTTGTTCTTTCTATTTAATTTTTTGTTCGTTATTAGGTTAATTTGTTAGAAGTTATGTTGCTTTTTGTATGGTGTTATGTCTTTCCGTATATTACTTTTTCCTCTTTTTGCATTTTAACCCCGTCTTTCTCTTTGTGAATGTATGATGGGTCATAAATAAACTATCATTATTATTATTATTAAAAGTAGAAAGCAATTCTCGGAAAAGTTTCGGTGAGGCCCAGCGACCATTTGGAAGTGATTGTGGAATCCCGCTAAAACCTACAGGAGTTTTAGGGTTATAAAAGTGGTACTAAAAGTGGGTAAACATAGATCAAAATTAAACTCAGCAAGGGATTGAAGAGTAGTGTTGTGTCGGTCTCTACGTCAAGGGCTTAACTAACTATATGTACATACCGAAGTGAACATGATCCTTTGGTACTTCGCAGAATCTAATTGCATAAATGAAGACTCAGAACTTTTGGCAGCCTTTTTTCTAGCATTTTGGGACGCATGCGGATACCAAATTTTAGCTACGATGGAGTTGGCTAGAATATAAACTGAATATATTATGTAGAACAAGAAAGCGCGGATACCCGAAGCACAGGCTCGCTATTATTAGTCAAAGAAACTGTCGTCGGTGCAGGCACCGAAAGCGATGCAAAAAGGATACGCCACCCGCAGGGTCGGGCGTACCATACGAAAGTTATCAAGAGCATCTGGGCGAATGCCCAGTATGAGGGGACAATGGGAAACGGAATGCTCCTAAAACGGGAAAAACGGTTAACTTTCGATCAAAGGATTCGAGGGCATCCATCGCAAATGTAATTCTAAGTAGAATTAATGGAATGCTTAAGAAAAATGCGGCAAGCATCAGGGCTCGCTTGCTGGATCGGTAGAATTAAGAAAAATCATATTGGAAAACTGCGTTCTGAGCCCTGAAATCCTTGAAATAGAGACACCTTAACCCTTGTATGTTTTACACATATATTTTTGCGTAGTGTAGAAATTTTTGCAGTGTTGTGTAACAGAAATCCGCTAGCACGGGATTGAACTTGACTAGAAAAGTCTGAACAGTGCAACTTAGCACATTTAGCAGACACTATCGCTGCTGAGAAAACAGAATATTTACTCGTGCTGCGTAAGCAGAATTTTTCTCCAGTTTAGTTCCGCGCCAATGAACTCACAAGTCCAATTGTTCGCAGTAGGCAAGCGCCATGCTTCCATACCCAAATTGCTTTCCAAAAGATATACAAATATGTTTCTGCCGAAAAAATGTTTCAGGTATAGTCATTATTATTACCTAGCAATTAAGCTTCGTGCACCCAGCAATGTTGTCATCATAACCGTGTACCTACCTACAAACTATCGGAATCAAAAGTCGCAGACTAAATTCAGCAATACTTGCTCTCGTCTTGGCCGCTTGCTAAAGAAACATAGTGATCAAAAGATTATCTTGTATGGAGACCTCAACTGCTCACCGGACAATACTAAGCTGTTTCCCATCCTACAAGCTTGCCTCCCACCGTCATTCCATCTAGTCCCGAAAAATAATAGCTTCACGTATATACATTTTGCGTCCGGTGCCACCTCTGACATTGACCATTTTTTCTGTAACTTCCCGGTCGCAAACAATCTGGCGGACTGGCCCTTGTTCATGAAGAATGTGACTGCAGTGACCATCTCGGTCTCACAATAACCCTCCCCATCTCATGCTTTTCTGGCATACCGGGTCGAAAGTGGCGCACTTGTGATGATTGTAACAAAGCTAACTCTGATCTGTACAAATATAGTCTTGACTCGATGCTCACGAATACTAAAGTGCCCTATCAACTGCTTATGCATAAGTGTGAAAAAGATGAAATCGCTTTAAATCTATTTACCGAAGAAATTGTCCACTCAATGAAGTACGCTCAAAAATGTGCTATCCCGGTGTCTCAAGTCCGAATTGGTACGCGGAAACCCGGCTGGGATAATCCCTACATTCGACAAGTGAACAAGAAATCTAAATTTTGGTACAGATGTTGGATGAGTGCGATCGACCACGAAATGGCGAGGTGTTCCGATGCTTTCGCGAATCTAAGAAAGTTTACGAGCGCGCCGTAGAATCAGTTAAAGCTGAAAATGTTGATAATTTGTCCCGCCAAATTTCGGATCAACCTGATAAGCTGTGGAGGATTTTGAAACAAGCCGATAGTTACACTAGTAGGACTAATTCTGAAATACCTGACCGTGAGTTGTCTGATCATTACAAAAAAGTATTTGGTTCCCGCGATGAGCAGCTAAATCAGATGTTTGAAGCTAAATTAAATGCTGTTCTCCGTATGTCTGAAGGCCGGCGCAGTCCAGTTGTTATAAATAGTGTTAATGTAGCTTCTGTTGTATTAAAATTGAAGAAGAGCAAAGCCTTTGGTCTGGATGGGATCCGCGCAGAACATCTGAAACTTGGTTCTAATTTACTGTTCGAGTACATTGCTTTGTTATCTCAAATGTGTCTGAATTTGGGAATGGTCCCTACTAACTTTTGCGTAGGTAAGACCACAAATATCTTAAAAAAAGGTGCTGAAAAGTCGTCTTGCAAATCTTATAGGCCTATTACTGTTTCTTCAGTATTAAGCAAAGTTTTCGAGCGGATCCTATTGCCACACCTGATCCGATCTTGCCTTATAGGTGATAAACAATTCGGATTTCGGTCTTTTTATGGTTGTGCTACAGCCCATCGGCTTCTTAAACGTGTTATGCGCCACGCAACGGAATCTAAATCTTCAGTTTTCATATGTAGTGTAGATATGGCTGCAGCTTTTGATTCTATTTTACATCCCCAGTGCTTTCTTTCCCTTATTGAGTCTGGTGTAGATGCTAGTATAGTGAAAGTGCTTAGATTCTGGTATGGTCACTCTGTTATTAAGATCTGTCTTGGTGATTCGACAGAAAAGGGAAGTTCTGGAATGGTATATCCCGACAAAATCCCGCTTAGAAAAGGTGTAAGACAGGGTTCAGTCTTGAGCCCTATCCTATTTAACAGTGCAATTTATTATGTTACGCGAAACCTGCAAGGAAGCTTCTCTATGGACGGGCCTGACCTGAGCTATATCTCGTATGCGGACGACCTACTTCTTTTGAGTGCTTCGCTATTCGCGCTTGAAGAATCCATCTTTTAGTCGATATGTAAAAAAGCATCGGCCTGTCAGTTAACTACTCCAAAACTGAGTATCTTGTCTTCAATGGACGTGCTAATAACGATTCGCGGTTGCGTTATACACTGTTATACCTCAGTCTACTTCGCTTAAATACTTGGGCCTTGTGTACGGTTCTGATATCCGTATGCTCAGAGGACGAATTTCGGATACCGCTTGCAGAGGTATGTGTATTGGTTACGGTAAAGCTGTCGCACTAAAGAACACAGTAAATAGACTAATCCTAGGGCGCCTGTTCAACGCTTTGGTCACACCGCACTTTCTGTACATTTCTCCATTTTGGCATCTGCTAAACATTTCCGAGAAAAGGCAAATTCGGACAAAATATTACAAACTGGTAAAATACTTTCTCGGACTCCCCCCGTGGGAGTCTAATTCAGCCCTCTCGAAGAAGTACCACATTATCGATGCTTCCGCGAAGTGCGAAATCATAGAGTGTCGTGCTACATCCCGGCTCTCAAAAACATATACGATTCGGCGTTGACTCGCCTAACGTATTTATAAGTCTTATAAAGTGTATGTAGTGTTTCGTTTTCTTTGTTGTAATTCATTTTTCTTTCTTTCTATTACTCCGCTCTTTCATTTGTTGTATAGCGGGCCTCAATAAATTATTATTATTATTATTACTACACCGACGACGAGCTACAAATCCCGTATCCGAACGTCGCAACGCCAAGGGGAAACCACGATAACATCTTCGGAGGACTGTGAGCCCAACACAGGCTCTCGACAACAACACAGCAGAAGCTCAGGAAAGGACGAACTTCGATTCATGACAGCAACCCCGCAAGTCGGCAACCAAACAACTACGAACTTTCACATTTTCACACCACAACGGGAAACGACGAAGCCGACATCAAATTGCGTGCGGTCCATGAACCATTATGAACTATCCAAGCCTGTCCTTGAAGTTCCAACATCGACATCTCCTGAATGTGAACTGGTTGCTACAAACAACAACAGCAACAACATCTGTGACAATTCAAGACTGTGTCCTCGAAGATCGAAAGCAAGTGATTTAAAATGAAAGTGAGTTAGGTCGTGGTAGGCGGTTGCGATGTGAAGATGCGAGAAAAAGTAGTGAGTCAGTTGGGCTTAAAGAACACTGATCTGTTCCAATTTATGAACAAATGAAGAACATTTGAGCTAAAGGTGAACCCCAGGAGCATCACATTTTTTTGGACTTACGGAAATCAAACTATCTCCCCGCAGGACTAAGAACCGCAAGGTGAATGGGGAAGTCATTGGAGTGAGCATGACCATCAAAACCTTAAAGACTGTGAAAAAAAACTGGTCATTAACGGATAAACAGAAACCACTCCAGCGGACACTAGAGCGCGGCTAGGAAAGGAGGAAATTGTGAGTCAAAATTTATTTCTAGAATAGGGTGTACAATTTTGGGCGAGAGTCTAGCACTCCTACGGATGACCCGACAACCAACCCGCCTGGACTCGTTGTCCTTTTATGTATGTATTCGGGATTAGATTAAGCTAGGTTGCGTCAACGTTAGGACAAGATTTTAAAGAGGTGTTCTCTTACACATTTCCCATATTAACCGCATGTTAATCGAAACATATTTTGCTTTTTAGCTTTTCATTAATCGAAGTAACTTTCATTTTATTATATTAATCGAAGCACACTATTTGCTTTCTTGCTTTCCCTTAATCGAAGCAGTTTTCGGATGGATAAATATTCCTTCAGCCCAAGCTGACTGCGAATCATATTTGATTCTACAACAAAACGCAATTCAACCCAAATGCAGAAAAATCTCTACCCAACCAACGAACCAATCGAGCAGCAAAAACAGCAGCCGTGTCCAAAATGAAATCACAGCAACCCTTTTTACTCCAAGCAAGACTCACGAAAGAATTTACGAAGTTAAATATTTATCGCTAGGCTATAATCTTTAGTTTTTTGTTTCCCAAAGTTCGTTTTTCCAACTTAGAGCGGTTTTGAGCCTGAAGAGGACCCTTGCCAAGAAGGGCCGAAATATAGCTCCAATAAAATTCAGCTGACGTATCCGTTTTCCACCATCAAATATAAACCGGATGGAACCGGAAATATGTTGTAAGTTAAATTTTTATTTGAAGTTGATTAGATGTTCGATATTGGGGAAAGAAGATATTCGTTTCTTAGCTTTTTTTTTCACCGGACAAGTAGTTCCAAAATTCAGTCGAAACCGGAAAATTGGCAGAAGTAAGGCAGGAAGTTTTCGTCAAAATAGATATGACTCTTTGCAGTAAACACACATGCTGAACCCATATCTGAACTTGGTTTTCACAGATGAGTAGCTATTTGGCCTTAATCTGTTTCTGAATTTTGATAAGAAAAACGTTTAAGGAGTATGGCGAAGACAAGACCCAATTGTCTAGATCATATATTTTTGGGATCCCATCGAAACCTTTCGTCTTGTTGTTACAGCAATAATCGCCGCCTGCTTGGGTTGATCTAGCTAGTCAAAAAATGAAGACGCGAAAAATCCTTCTGCATCTTTTTGGTTTTATATTGACGAATGAACGAGTATTCGGCTTGTCCGCTTCCAGTTTTGGAAATAAATTTAGTTGATGTTGTTAATTAGCTTATTAGATGGATTTTAACGATGCTTTATCCACAGAGGTGATGATATCGCCACAGAAGCTAGCTATACCTCAGCTCGCTTTCGGCGGCCTTTGTTTTTTCAATCCAAAAAAAAAGTAAGACAAAAGTACCGAGGGTACCGAAAACTCACCCGTCGTCTCCACAGCTCACGAAGTGCTCATCGTTGATGAATCGTACGCAGTCAATTGACCCTGTGTGCCCATTGTATATAAGCTGTGACTCCTCCACAATTTTCCAAAGGCGGAGCGTTCCATCTCTCCCGCCAGAGGTCAAGGCACGTTCGCGCGTCAATGCGTCCACGCATGTGATTGTGTCTGTGTGACCAAACCTATATAAAAAAAAAACAGTGCGTTTTCATCACATGACTTCCTCCTCTGGGAAGGTGAAGTCAAATTTCTTTTAGCTAATAATCTTTTAGAGCTTGGTCAGACTGGGCTCAAAAAGTCGCCTATTCGACAAACAACAGAAAATCCCTAGGGGACATGAGATTTGATGAGCTTTGTGGCAGCTTTGGGGTAATGATCAGACTGCGATTAGGGGTCAATTAGGGTTCCTGTAACATAATTATACACACTGTTTTGCTCTAATTGATCTCCTGAATTTAAAACGACAACATTCAGAATTAGTTGAATCTTGTTCTTTTTTTCTACTTTTGCAGCCCAAAAAGCCAGGAAATGAGCTCAGTGTGACCAAGCACTTAGCTCAACGATATCTTTTGATAGATAATCTTTTAACTGATATTTCGAAGCCGCCTGGGAGCTCCCTGGCTTGAGAAGGACGGAAGTTGAAGTTTAAGAACTCTAGCTGACTGATATTATATTTTTCTGTATAACAGAAAAATTCTGTACTTCGAAATTAAAAATTCGAAATTAATTAAGTAGTTAGCCCTGCAGCAATTCTCGAACCTTTTCTGAGAATCCTGACGGGGGGTAGTCCGAAGAACCACTTAAAGTTTAACCGAAAAGGCTGGGATAGGACAATCTAGTTACCATCACTTATTCACTTAAATTGGCTTGAAGACCCACTGAAAATACGTTACCTCCTTGTTCCGCTGTTCACGAATAAACGATTTTCAATTAGTGGAATATACCTGTGATTTGTGGTACCTCTATGCGCTTGTATTTTTGTTGTATGCCTTACGAGAAAGATTGATGATTTTTCTGTTTTTCAGGTCCTAAGCAATCTTCACCATCTCACCCCTGCCCACTGAAAAGCCGTGTTTGTGTTGAGATTAAAATTTCCCACGTCATAGTAGAATTTACGCTGCGGGGAAGGCCGCAAATTTTCTGAACGTCATAACAAGAGTAGGTAGTAAGTAATAAAGTAAGTAATTTATTTCTAATCCGCCAACTTAAAACACTTTTGGTCCATGATTTTTGAAAGCGATGAGGAAACATCCGAAAGGGCAACATTTGCATCCTGAATTTTGAACTTCTCCGTCAATGTATGGTTATGACATAATTTCGACAAGTAGAGCAGGTGCTTTGCATATTTAAAATGACATGATCTCATCTGTTTAACCTCCCTCTTTCGCAAAACATGAGTGACACCAGAAGGAAGTAGGATAGAACGAGCGCAGAAGGTGCTGTACAAATTTCCCAAAGCTTTATGATTATAACGCCCCCGGTTCGGGACGATGCGCCCATAGGCGGTACGGATTGATTTACAAACTTCTTGAACAACCGAAGAACAACATTTTGACAATGAAGATTTGAAGCCATCGTATAGAGCATATTGATTTGGCGATGAACGATCCGAGAGAGATAGAAGCTTTGGATGCATTCGAACAATTTGACGAAGGTTTGAAATGCAGGTACTCACATTTTGACAGGTTAACTTCAAGGCCAGTTTTGAGAAGTTCCGACGACAGCTCACTGACATTTTTTGTAACGGATCAGCTACGGCTTACTAAGAGCAGTCGTCCACGTAGGCTATGTCGCTGAAGGCATGGTCTTTATGAAAGTAAGCAGGGTGCAAGGAACAGTGGAAAATAAAAAAAAATCCTTTTGCAGAATACAAATAATTCAGTGTCGACAGTTAGTTGTCTCCGAGAAGTTTTCCCGTCAGAAAAACCGGTTATGGAAGTTTTCACTGTTTTCACAACAAATCGACAGGTGTGTAAAAATGCCAACACAGCAATAGCTGTAAGTAATTTTTTGAAAGTAGAGTCTATGATGTCTTCCTTCAACTATCAGAATTCACATCTCTCAAAATTTAAACTAACTATTACGTTTAGTCATAACAAAAAAATATGACCTGTCCCGACGGAACCATTCCAGTGCATGTGAAATGAGAACGTGACCTGGCCAGAAATGAACCACTTACAGCGTTTCCACGTAGGCCATTTCATCCAAATTCCAAACTTTGACTGACTTGTCTTTCGAGGAGGAGAACAATGTGTTGGTGCCCTTCCTGAAGACAAGTGATGTGACACCGTCTCGGTGGCCGCGGAAGGTGTGGACATAGGAGAGATCCGCAGCGTTCCAGATGTTAATAAGCTTTCCTTCGCATCCGGTTGCCTGCAGACGAGAGTCGTGTTAAACTAAATTTTCTTTTCTTTCAACTGGAACCCCAAGCTTTGAAAGCATAGTTGCGTTTTCAGGCTCGCGAGTCTCAACCCGTGTTCGTAACAAGTCACTTTTACGGAGCGCATCCAGTGCGCATCCTAACACGGTTACCGTGTTCTGTGGCTTCAAACGTTTTTAGATCCCCCGTTCTTTAGAGTTTAACACCGAATCCAAACGCAAACGGATTCGGTAGAGTATTAAAACCTGTGCCGGGTTCTGTTACGCAAAACACGGGTGCTGAAAAGGGGTGACAGCGCAACGTGTTTAGGATTCGAAATCAACACGATAATTGCTGAAAACGCAATTCATATCTCGAAACCCGTCATCGTTCTAAAATAGCCTACTCATCACTTGCCAAAGCTTCAAAGCATATTTCCAAACCCGTCAGCCTTCTAAAATACTCATCCAAATCTGTCAAACAAATTCACTTGCCGGATAGGAATTTTTTAAGATAGCCTTGATTTAATATCACAAACACATAGCTGAAAGCCCAACTTGTTCCCAACTTCTATATTCATTCCACAATTTCTCTTTGTACACAGGGAGGTAACACTGGAAAATAAATTTAACAGGAGTTGAAAGCTCTTATGGCACTTGTAAGTAGAGATCGAATGTATTTCATCTAAAGTTCGAGCTGTCAAGAATGGGCGGCTCTTCCCAGATAGCTTTCCGAACCTACGCAACTACAAAAGTTGTGGGCTTTTCACTCGTTTGCTTGAGGCTAGTATGGGGCTATGTTGCCACGTATGTGAATAGGAGTGTTGAATAACACATGTTACATATTGTTATTTTTTCTCTTTTACTCGGTCTGCGACCTTTGTCTTAAATATGTGTCAACAAAACTCAACCAAGCGATTCTCGAGTCTCAGGTTCGGGGGAACACATGCAATGTGCGGATACGTACTTTCGAACTTCTTTTATTTTACGCAGTAGGCTACTCCACAAACAAATTTGGTGCAACTGACAGTATTCCATCAGAGCATGAGGTTCCGACTACCCCCCCGGAATAAAAAAAAAAAACCTGGCGCCCCCCCCCCCCCCTATAAATAAAAAGACAGTCCCAAATAATCCCTACGATCCGTATAGTACAAGGGATTAGCTGGGTACCCAGATTAGCTCATGTAACTACTGACGGACGTATAAGAGTAGAATAACTGGACGGAACTTCATTCGCAGACCTGACTGTACAATAATGTCTGAAGTACTGTGGATATCCAGTAACAAGTGTAAGAATAAGCTTGTGCGTGAACAAAGGGTATGTATATGTGAAGCAAAAAGTGCTGGATGGATGTGTTCTTAGTTTTGAATGCGTTAAGAGTAGGCAGAACAAATATATACAAGGGAGGGGATTATAAGGGAAGGTGAAGGTTGATGGTAACAAAATAATTGTTGAAGTGAACTAACACACGCATTCACCTGAAGCTGTAGACAGTGAGGTGTTAAAAGTGAAAGATCAAAACCTGTGCCACTCAGTGTACCGATACCCCCCCCCCCCCCCCCAACAAATCCTTTCCCAATTACTTCCCCTTCTTGCCGAGGAAGCTGCAGTTAGTTTCCGTTAGTTTGTGGGATCCCAAAACATAAGTTACGGGATACCTATGACATCACAAAAGTTGTCCGTCTGCGCACTATATTGATAAAACTTGGTACGAGGATTCCTTGGGTCAAGAGTACGGTCGAGCTCGTAGATGAGCTCTGTAGCCCTACATTTAGGGGTGGGGAGGGGGTATAAGTTAAGGGGCATGTGAAATATTTTGGTATCCCATCGAAACCTTTGGTCTTGTTTTTGTTTAACCAGAAGTCCACTTGACGGATCATGGGAAGTCAATTTAAATGTATTGCATTCGTATTAAAAGTAAAGGATTCGGGTGGGGGGGGGGGGGGGGGCCTCTCGTCTAGACCCCAGAGCATGATCTCTTTTCCTCAAGTAGCCAATACAGACGTAACGTCCGCAACGTGTAAACGAAGAGAGATTTCTATCGGCAGATCCACGATTACTCTGAACGTGTACTTACGTCGCTGCGATAGTAATCCTGCGAAGGACGAGAGGAACCGCAGGTTCGGACATTTGGTTCGTGCACTTGGTCGAGCGGCCAGTGGTGCAAGACAGAAAACGAGCTAGAGAATGCCCTGGGGTTAAACAGCCCCCCACGTGAGGCAATCCGCTCTTACCGCGAGATTAAAGCATAACAATTCTTATTACAAACATGGTAACCTACCAAATACTTGTTGTCAGAAGAAATTGCTATAGCTTGAACTGCCATTGCATGACCGTGTTTTCCTGCTTTCTTTCCTCCCTTTATGCAGCCGACTTTTCTTCTTTCAAGGAGAGACCCTAGAAAATAAATGGGTATGAATTCTAACTCAATAGTTGCGTTTTTGCAGATACCATGGCATCTGTTACCACGGTAACTGGATCTGCAATTAGTCGTTTACGCAGTAACCGTGGTATCTGATATACGATTGCTTTGTAAAAACGACAATTGCCGAAATTGCGCTTTTCGAAGTCATCCCCAAAGAAAAACTAATATTCAGTCACATCACTAAGTGTGTCTCTCCGATCCCTTTTACCCCTGATTTTGAGGTTGAACGCGCAAGGCCACCAAGGCAAGTATCACCAAAGTCCCGAGGCTCATGCCGATCGCATGTAACCGGGAAAGATATTGTGATAGCTTCATTCCGAAATTTGTGGATTTTTACAATACAAAAGTTTTGTCTTAGTTATTTTGTTAGAAATTTTATTTCGGGTGTTGACTTCAATGGTTTACCTTTTATTTAGAGTACGAATTCAATTTTAACAATTGTTGTATATATTCATTGACAAAGGTCGAAGAATTGGGTTGGACAACCACGAAATTTTGTACCTGAATTATACAATAAATCGAATCAAATCAAGTGCCAAACTTCTTTCCCACCAATTTGACAAACACTGATGAAAGTGAGATGACGTTTTCAGATACCACGATAACTGGCCAGATACCACGATAACTGCAAAAACACCTTTTGACCGTGGTATCAGTTACCACGATAACTGCAAAAACGACTTTAGACTGTGGTATGAGATAACATGCTATCTGCAAAAACACAACTAATAATTTATTTTCTACCATCTACCTTTTAAACGACAGACATATTCTCGCCTACGTGGTCGTCCTCCGAAACGTAGAAAAGACTACCTCCGTCAACCAGGGTCTTCTCAGACGTTCGCGCCGTGGTTGAAAAGTGGGAAAACCAAGCAAAGCAAAAGACGTCTTAAACAGGATTCGGACCTGATGGAAAACACGATGCAAAAGTGTGAAAGAGAACCTTGAAGCTTTCGTCCAAGTTTGCGTTACGCGACTATCAATACTCGTCTTCTTCTTTTTCGACTGGTTATAGTCGGCGGGATCCACTGACCCCCTGCGACTTCTTCTTTCTTCACCAAGGGCATATTCTCGCCGTTCCCCGAAGACTCCTGGAGGGGGAAAGGGAAAGGCGAGAATATAGGGAGTCACTCCACGCGGACTCCGCATACGGAAAACACGAGAACTCCGGGAATGCTTACAAAATGGATTTTGTTCAAAAATTAAATGCAGTTGACCAAATTAGTCTAGATCCACTTTATTTTTGGTTCTGCTTAAACTGATTGTTTTTAATTAATTTTACACAGCACCAACAGAGGCGAAAATTGATTCCCCTCCGAATCTGACAGGGAGTGCTATTTTTATGATGGTGACGATAATCGGAGCCTTCCCCATCCGCGGGGACTCGCGAGAATACGGGAAGTGAGTCCCCGGGATAAACAAAAACGAGGGGACTCCTCTAGTGAAGTCCTCGGGGAACGGCGAGAATACACCTCAAGTGCTAGAGTTCGTTTTTGACGTGGTTGGACACGTCATGCCGGTCGGACCGGTCCGGTTATATTTCTAGAAGTTAATAATCAAAAGAGTCGTCCATGTTGCTGTTTATATTCAAACATTGTTTACAACGGAGATAAGTCAGCTACGATTCTTCATCAGCGATATTTCGGCCCTTCTTGGCTAGGGTCCTCGTCAGGCTGTCAATCTTCTTAGTCAACGTCGGGGAAGGAAACAAACCTGTAACGCGAAATCTGTGTACAGCTTTGTTTTATTTCCCCGACGCTGACGAAGAAGATTGGCAGCCTGACGAGGACCCTTGCCAAGAATGGCGGAAATATCGCTGATAAAGAATCGTAGCTGGCTTATATCCGTTGTAAACAATGTTTGAACATAAATAGCAACATGGGCGACTCTTTAGGTTGTTTAAGAACTGTGAGATCTTAGCGAAGACTGATGATATTTGGGGATTAGTGAGAGGAGAATTATAGCTAATTGGTTCAATGGATGGTGTCAGTCCATTTGCTCGGAAGGCGGATATCAGTTTTCTTCTTCCTCCCGTCAGATTAATGCAACCGAAGAGGACGTGTTTGAGGGATTCCCCCCAGAGAAGGCAGAATCTGCATAGTGGGGTTGCTGACAGTTTAACTCAGCGCGGCCGAAAAAGCGCTAAAAGGAGGTAAGAACAAAACGAAACAATGGCGAAAGGCGGGGATTTCCATAAGGGTGCTAGAGATAACAAAAAAGACAGAATAAGTGAGAGGTGTCCTTTAAGAGTCTGTTTGTACCGTCCTGTTACATGATGACTTTGCTGTGCAAACAAATCATTCATTATATCCACGTATTGGCTAAGATACAGAACACGAGGCGACCACAGAAGCTGGATGGGACTGGCGCACGTAAGTTTTTACATTAAAACACTGCGATACTGCACCGTCAGAAGTTTCATAACAGACAACAGACGGATGCACGGTTTCAACAGACAATGCGTAACCGACAACACTTCGGATGTTGTCTGTTGTGTTTCAAAATATAACAAGCGTTGCCATCAGAAACAGCCGAAAAATCGCCCAAACGCATCTGCTGAATTTTCCAACATCATGACGACAAACAAAAAAGTCAGTAGATGCATTTTTGGCTCTTCCTGGCATTGCTTGTTCTGCATAACATTTTACGCATAATGTTTTCCAACACAACAGATAATATCCCAAGTGTTCTCTGTTACGCACTGTCTACTGAAACCGCGCATCCTCCAGTTGTCTGTTCTGAAACCTCTGACAGAGTGGTTGCCAAGAGTCGCCTACTTACATTTGACAATCGAGCAGTCTTTACTTGCTGAGAATGCATAGTTTCCTTCACTAGACACAACAGCGCATGTGACACTTAATTTATGGTCTTTGCACTTCAAAAAAAAGGTCCTCTCATGATCAACTTGTAATGTATCTGCAACTGTTCGTCGGAGTTTCCCTGCTTGCTCCAACGCATCTTCTCGGAGACGTTTCCCAACAAGTCCAGAAACATCAAATTCGCGGTCATCGTTCCTTTCCCGCTCTGAAAGGCAACGTACTGAATTAGATAAATACCAATAAAACATTTTTTACAAATGAGTTCTAACTATAATGAGACCAGGGGCGCTATTCCGCGATCCCACAAACAGGCTATTGCTTCCCTGTAAAAAGTATCTCCGAGTAATAATTGATGTTAACTGCACTATTTGCTACTGGAATTCATCTTATCTCTATTTCGTATTAGTTTTCTCCGAAGAGATAAGAATAATCCCAGTAACAAATACTGAAGTTAACTTTAATCCATACTCGGAGATACTTTTAACATTGTTGTGTGACTAGCAAGTCGGTTTCCGCAACCTACAATTAAGTGTCTCTTCTGTGTGTTTATGCGTTTTATTTCTTTTCTTTCATTTACTCCGCTTTTTCAAAATGGCGGATTATAAATAAATTACTTACTTACTTAAAGTTTTGTAGTTCGCACTGAGGCTCAAACCTGACAAACATCTATTGAGCTGATTTTCCGTTCTGTGGCTCGGAACTCGAGTCGAATTTCAAGTCCAAACAATAAAATCAGATTTCGTCAAGCAGATAGACACAAAACTTATTATAGAGGCGAAAGCCTTATTATTGCAATTATATTATTATTATTAAAACTGAGGATCCTTCTAGTAGAGAGGGATATGGGGGTTAGGCTGATGATCTAATGAAAGAGATTATTTTTTTTTATTTTTTTTTTACAAAAAAAACAGGCAAAACGGCGTCTTCGCTAGCATCAACTTGTACATGGTTAGAGTGTTTCGCATATACACTACTTTTCTTTCCATGACGAACATTCAAAAGGGTATGGGAAACAAACATAGAGCGGAAAAAAGCCTCATGCTAGCTCCGAAATATGCAAACACACTACTATTCTTCATAAGACTTGGCTGCGTACTTTTGCGTCTCGCGTGACATCAAGGAGCTCCTTGCAGACAAATACTGAATTAGACACCAATGCCACTTAAAATCCGTTCTCAGATAAAACAGAGGTTGAAGAAGACAAGGTCTACTTCCAAACGCCCTACTCCATCTTCATTGAAATGCAAAGATTCGAATTCCCGGTGGTGAAATAATCAGTGCTTGGAAATTAAGCTATAATCCCAATATCCATCATCTCAAATCATTCACCAAACGCAGGGTAAAAGATGCCACAAAGAATTTTGGACCATTTTTATTAAGGCACTGTCTAGGGAACCGTACTTTATGTCCCATGGGCTGCGGAACCGGTAGTTCTCACGGAAAACAAACCATATGAGCTGCAATTCCGGGATCTGACGTCATTGACTAACGGAAACTTGTATGTGCTGGCTCCCGTTCCGATAGTAAGTGGAAATAGCTCACAGCAACTTCATCGCACCAGCTTCTCGTCCGGTAGTCTCACAGAATTGTGTACCTAGAAGCTAGGGGGCCGGTAGTTCATACCGGAAACTGTACAATTCGAGCTTGTGTTCCGGTAGTGTCTACATGGAATATAGAACTCACGGAATAGTTTGGATGAGAGTCAGGATACCGGGATTTTCACTGAATTAGAGAAAATAACATGGGAAAAATGTTTACTACCGGAACCCATATATTGAGAGCTAAGGTACCGATAGCAACAACTATTTGATGAAAATGACCAGCTCACTGACACAGATGAATATGGGCTAGGGTTCCGGTAGTGCAAACAAAAAACAATTGAACTCAACGACCCATGTCAGTGCAGACTAGGAAACCGGAAGTGAATATTTTTAACTCACGGAACCCAACTCCTGCGGGCTAGGGTTCCAGTAGTGCCAAAATTACAAACTCATGGAAGTTGGACTCCATGCGCAGTACCTGACTCGAAAGTCTATATTGACAGGCCTCTGTGAGTTGTAATTTAATTTTTGGCACTACCGGAACCCTAGCCCATTGCCATCTGTGTCCGTGAGCTGGTCATTTTCAATCAAATAGTTATTACTACCGGTACCTTAGCTCTCAATATATGGGTTCCGGTAGTAAAAATTTGTCCCGTGTTATTTTCTCTAAGTCAGTAAAAATCGCGGTATCTTAGCTCTCATCCAAACTATTGCTTGAATTCTATATTCCACATAGACACTACCGGAACACAAGCTCCAATTGTATAGTTTCCGGTATGAACTACCGGCTTCCTAGCTTCTGAGTACACAATTCCGTGAGACTACCGGACGAGAAGCTGGTGCGATCACGTTGCAGTGAGCTATTTCCACTTACTACCGGAACGGGAGCAAGCATATACAAGTTTCCGTTAGTCAATGACGTCAGATCCCGGAATCGCAGCACATATGGTTTGGTTTCCGTGAGAACCACCAGTTCGGCAGCCCATGGGACATAAAGTACGGCTCCCGGTTCCCTAGACAGTGCCTTTTATTAAACAAATCTAGCTGGAATACCTTGCTTCTCTATTTCTTCCAAAACTTTTTTGGCCAACCTGATTCTCTTCTCTTGAGCTGTTTCAGCTTCTTCTTCAGAATCAGGTGTTTCCGGTCGCTTCCGCTTATCCTCAGTTTCTAAATCGGACTCATCACTTAGAATTTCTTCACCCTTCCCTTTAGCTTTCTTTGTGGGTACTGGGCCATCACGTTTTCCACCTTTGGCCTACAATGAAGTAGGTTAACACAGACAAGCTATTGTTTCCGGTCATACATCAACTCGGCGCCAAAACGAAACACTGACATAACCACTGTCTTTGAAAAATACGCCAACATTTCTTTTTAACCCAACATTGCAAGAAATCTCTAAAAGCTTACAAGAGTCGCGTTTTTTACAGCTCGACTGGCGATTGGGACTTGTTCCCGGGTTCATCCAGTTGACCGTTTTTTGTCGCTTGATAGGGGAGCGAGAACAAGCCTTCAAAAAACGGTCTAAATCAGTCCATAAATCAGTCCATCCCCACAACTCTTCCCTCGGCAGTCTCTGAAACTGCTGCAGTACTGGCGCTTCCTGAGGTGTAAATATACGTTTTTGGGTCCACATGTTTGAGTTTTCAAAATTTGGCACCAAGTTTGACTGGACCTCCAAGAGAAAGGTGCATCGGATTGACTGTTGACTTTGTTCCCAGTCGATCTCCAGTCAAGCGACAAAAAACGGATCGACTGGACCTCCAGTCGACAGTCGATCGCAAAAAACGGCAACTTTCGTTCCAAGCGATTGCAAAAAACGCGACTAAGGACTGTCAACAGAACCAGATCAATTTTAATACACCAGCAACAAAAAGCAATTAATCCGCCAGTTGGTTGTAAAATCCGCCAGTTGGTTGTAAAATCCGCCAATATGGCAACACTGCTCTTAGCTACCAGCTTATTTGGTCATGGCATGAACATGAGCGTTATTTCTTATACAAGTGTAAATTAGGCAAACTGATCTGCAACTAGTGGAATTCAATGAATAAAAAAATAAGATTCAAGCCCTTTTCATTCCATTCATTCACTTCATTTTGTGGTGTACTACACATAATACATAACCCTTTATAAGTAGTGAACTGATAGACAAAAATGCTCCTCAGCCGGAGCATTTTTGTCTATCAGTTCACTACTTATAAATTGTTACCATCTCAAGGGCGTTCTTCTCCATTAAAAATTATATATTTGGTTTTCACCATGAGACTCTGTCTTAGACTTCTAAATTATATTCGAAAAAATTCTTTATGGTCTTGGTCACGGTACAAGTCCCTTGTGTAAAGTGCCATCTATATTATAATACATAACACCCATTTATGAGCAGATAAAAAATCCGGTTTTGGCTTTGATTTAATTATTTCTTTCCTACTTGTTTTTTAGGGGGTTGGGGGGGGGGGGACTAAACCAGCCAAATATTGATCTTGTAAAGTAGGAGTAACGGTGGATCAAGAAACTAAAGGAAATGGCGGACTAGTGCTACCAGTAAAACATTTTTTTATATCAGTCAAGCCATCTGATTTCTAAAAAAACGTAAAAAAAAGTGTTTTCTTTAAAAAAATGAAAACAGGCGAAGGCCAAGGCCATTGGCTTGCTGTGAAGAAACTAACAGACACTGATGCTTAAATCGTTTATAAAAAAAATTCTTAATTTTTTTTTGCTGTGGATGAAGGTTCAGTTTTTTCAGTTTCAGTTTTTATTCAAAAAAACAAAAAACACCATTAAGTCTTTACTAAGGCCTAACATAAGGCCTGGCAATGGGCGGGGCTTATTCTTTATTCATATGGCCTTAAGGGAAACAAACCGAACACATCAAAAAAAGAAAAAGGAGAGAAAAAAGAAGAAGAACAAACAAGAATTGGAAGCTCATATGGCACTTGCAAGAGTCAGATGGAAGTGATGGTCAAAGGTATTTTTTTCACTTTTCGGTTAAGATGCACCAAACTTGCAAGGCTGGGTCAGAGGATGGAAGTCATGGTCAAATTTTCTTCTTTTCACTTTTCAGTTAACATGCGCACTTTAAGGGTGGTAAAAATTAATTTCTAAGCAAAACCCTTGCGTGAAAAAGAATTGTGTGCTCATGGCAATCGTGAAAAGCACTTTGCAGTTAAGATAAGTTCTGTAAGGGATGGTCGGGTCGGAGAAGTAACGATGTCTAACCCAATGATGTCAAGTTTCTAATGCTCCAACAAATCGCCCTAGCACATCTGGAAGTACCTTAACTCATGACCACCGGAATTTCGGACACCCCTATACAGCTCCCCCGCTCGGTACCCAAATCCGGTCCGATTCTGTCACTGGTGCACCTAGGACTTGCGCCTGTACTTCCCACCAAGTTTCATTCTGATCGCTCAACTCTATGTGTGTCACAATATTTATGGTTCTCACCTCCGCCCCCGCCCCCAGTTCATCGAACCCAGTCCTGAATTGAGATGGGACATCTGAGACATGAGGTCTTTCAAGATATCAAGTGTCATTAAGATCTGGAAACCCGTTCGAAAGTTATACATGCCACAAATTTCCGGATTCCGCCGGGTCCCCCTCCCCCCACGATGGTGGGATCGGACAAGTGACTGTTTCAAAGTGAATCTGGCCGGGTCCCTGATATGCCTGCCAAGTTTTGTTGTCCTAGTCCACCTGGAAGTCCATCAACTACAGATCGCTGGAATTCCGGAAATTTCCCCCTCCCCCCATGATGGTCGGTTCGGGCAAGTGAGTATTTCCAAGTTAGTTTGGTCGGGTTCCTAATATGCCTGCCAAGTTTCATCCAACTAGCACATCTGGAAGTACCCTAACTCGAGGAGAGTGGAGCTGCAAGTGCCATAAAAGCTGCAAGTGCCATAAAAAGAATGAAGATGTAACAAACTGTATTTGATAGTGCAAAATGGATACATCAGCTGAATTTTATTGGAGCTATATTTTGGCCCTTCTTGCCAAGGGTGCTCTTCAGGCCCAAACTGCTCAAATTGGAAAAACGAACTTCTGGGAAACACAAGTTGGTGTCAACTTGTCAGTCTTGGGCTGAAGGAATATTTATTCATAACAAACTGACAAGAAAAATCCACTAACGAACGATCTTCCTTCAACAGAGCGCCCTTGCCTTGGGACAAATGTGAGCATAACACACATACATAAATGCAACAGCACATCTACCCATGTTGTCTGAATGGTAAGGCAGTCAACATAGACAATACGGGTAAAGCAAGGTTAATGGCTACATTCTGTCAATAGACCTTGTGTCCCCGGCTTGACCTTGACCCTCTATTTATTATGAATTTGTACATTAGTCTATTTAAAGCCTTAAACTCTCGAAAAATAATGCAATTATGATTACATACGTAGGGTGTTTTTAATCGATAGGCTACTGGCAATCTCAGAAGAAATTTGCTGTACTTGAAGTACAATGTCCTGGATTTTTGCCGTTCAATGACGCCAAGAACAGACCACAGAGGGGGGGGGGGGGGGGTAGAGTTAGCAAAGTCAATATCCAGAAAATCCCTTTTCAAAGAAGCTTCAAAACAAAGGAAAGGCACAGAATTTGAATATTTTGGACACCTGACTTTGAAAAAAGTTATATTTTGCATCTTGTCTATCAGGACAGCATGTACATTTCATTTTAACATTCTTGTGGCAAAAACGAGGTAGTGTAAAAACGAGGTCAGGTACCCTTCCTATAGTTGAACATATTTTTCTTTTCGAACAAAATCACTTTATTCCAACTTTAACCCGATAAGACTACAAAATGATAAAAAGCTAAAGGTAGAGTTAGCAAAGTCAATAGCCAGAAAATCATTTTTCAAAGCAGCTTCAAAACAAAGAAAAGGCACAGAATCAGAATATTTTTGAACACATGACTATTGAAAAAAGTCTTATTTTGCCTCTTGACTGTCAGGACAGCATATGAATTTTATTTTTACATTTTCGTGGCAAAACTGAGTAGGCTAGTGTAAAAACCAAGTAAAAACGAGGGCAGATATCCATCCTGTAGTGTTATTTTACCAGTGTATAAATAGTCAACTAGACCAGCTTTAAAGAATCATCTTCATTTTTGTTGGGCGAAAATCAAAATGATGACCTTACCCTTTTCAAAGGTTTATTCCCAGCTTTGCGAATAAAAAATGACATCTTGTTGGGTTTTTCAGACTAAATGCGTTCGAATTCACGCCAGGCAGTCTCTGTGTGGTTGTCTAATATGCTAGCTAACCAGCTTGTGTGAGTCTTGTTCAAAAGATAAGCCAACTTTCAAGAGGTTCAAGTTGTGCACGTGAATGTTCTTCTTTTCATTTGTGAGGGATGATAAAGCAGAAATAGAAGTCGCGTTTTTGCAATCGCTTGGAACGAAAGTTACCGTTTTTTGCGATCGACTGTCGACTTGGGGCCTGTTTCGGCGCCAACCAATGTACTTCGGTTCAGAGTAACCAGTGTTTTCGCGACTTTCGGTTCTGATGAACCGGTGTTTTTGCGTCGACCAGAGTTTGGTTCGGAGATCGGTTCCGATCTTCGGTCAGGAAATTTTGGAACGGTTATCGTTACCGTTCACGATTCTTGGTTCTGATTCAGCTTCACCGTCATCAATTAGAAAATAAAAACAAAGGCGGAACAGCAAATAGAAAAATGTTCTAAAGTTAAAATAAGAACTTACATAGTCCAAAATATAACTTGAATATTTTATTGATTCTTAATTTGAATTTTTATATTTAATTTTAATTTTTTATTTTAATTTTTTATTTATTTTTTTATTTTAACTTTAATTTTAATTTTTAAGTTTAATTTTAGTTTTAGTTTTTAGTTTTAGTTTTAATTTTTATTTACAATTTTCGGTTTTTAATTTGTAATAATAATAAAAATAATAGTAAAAAAATATAGAATTAAAACTAAAAATTCAAAACTAAAAATTCAAAACTAAAAATTGTAATTAAAAATAAAAATTAAAACTACAACTAAAAATAAAAAATAAAAAATTAAACTTAAAAATAAAAAATTAAAAGTAAATATTCCTTCAGCCCAAGCTGATTGCGAGTTTGATCGTAATTATCGTTTTTCGAACTTGAGTGGCTTTGACCCTGAAGAGGACCTTTGCCAAGAAGGGCCGAAATATAGCTCTGATAAAATTCATCTGACGTATCCGTTTCGCACTGTCAAATATGATCGCAGTCAGCTTGAGCTGAGGGAATGTTTAATTTAAATTTTTAATTTTTAGTCTTAATTTTAATTTTCAATTACAATTTCCAGTTTTTTCTTTTTCAGTTTTACCTTTAATTTTTTCTCTTGCTATTATTGCTATGATTTTGTGTTATCATGACAGATATAGCCTAACACAAAACCCAGTCAGCTGCTGATATAGATCCAGTTGCAGCTACAAATTCTTCCTCCATCTTTATTATCAAATATCTTTCTTCATCACGTCATCGTCTTCAAATTTGAAACGTGTTTTCGCGTAATTTCCAATGTTTTGGGAGAACCGATTTTTGGTTACGATAAAAACTGTCGATCCGATGCACCTTTCTCTTGGAGGTCCAGTCAAACTTGGTGCCAAATTTTGAAAACTGAAACATGTGGACCCAAAAACGTACAATTTACACCTCAGGAAGCGCCAGTACTGCAGCAGTTTCAGAGACTGCCGAGGGAAGAGTTGTGGGGATGGACTGATTTAGACCGTTTTTCGAAGGCTTGTTCTCGCTCCCCTATCAAGCGACAAAATACGGTCAACTGGATGAACCCGGGAACAAGTCCCAATCGCCAGTCGATCTGTAAAAAACGCGACTAGAGTTAGAGCAACGTTTGAGTTCCAGACTTGTTTTATTTTCTTTTATGTTCGCATTACCTCTACAACATGTCTATTGCCGCTCTTTTACTTCAAATTCAAAATAGCCAAAGCATGCGTTTGCGTTTTTATGAATTGTGAACAGTTGCGAAGAAAAATCAGACCGTGGAAAAGCGATAAGTCTCTCTGAGAGTGATAGTAAAAGCTTGTTTCATTTATTCACAAGTAAGTTATCTTATCACAGGGAAAATAAGCATGAAAACCAAAGTAGCCTGTACTATTTCCGTCAGATGTTAAAGCTGCATTGCCAGTACAGGATTTTCCATGATGACCCAGAAATTTTCTGGGGACTTTGTTACCTTTACCGCTGATCATCCGAATTTTGTTTCTGTCACATAATCATTGTTTAACCTAGGTACTTGGAAAAATATGAAAGCAAATTGTATTAAGTATTAGAAAAACATTTAGTGTTTTAAACAGAGAAGATCTTAGTCTTTTTGGCTTAGAGAAATTGACGTCGACTCTCCTGTACTGTAACAATGCGGGATGCCGTGTTTCTATTTCTGTCACAACAGTGCCTAAATGTTTGAATTTAGAAATATTTATCAGTGAATTCTGATTTTAAACAAATATCTTCCAGCAGGTCCAGTAGGCAATTTAGTTCAGAATTTCTGGCAGAAACAAACCTGGTCCTAGTGGCCTGGAAGTGATTGGAGGTAATTGCTTAATCTTAATCCAGTTGAATCCAGCTTTTAGCAACATTCATTGCACTCCAGGTTGCCTCCAGTTTTTCCTTACCATGGACATAGCCTACATGGTGTTTGGTTCTTCATTCTTTTCCTGTTGTGTGTTCAGAATTTTTCATCTCACTGGTGTTGTAACTTGAATCTGCCTCTGTAGCAGATTCCGGCAAGTCCACACTGGTGAATACTAATCAGACAATTATCTGCGATCAGTCACCTGTTGACTGTGTCCCTGTCCGGTGGAGGCAAAAATGTTTTGTAAGAAGAACTGGTCTCAATGGAAAAGTAACAAAGCTTTTAACTTGTGCTAAGTGTTGCTACTGGTTTCAGAGTTCTGCAGTTTGTCACGGCTTTGGTTCACAGCTGAGACAGCTGTTCCTGTGACAAAATTTTTCTTAAAGGATTGCCCTTCAGCCAATTTCAGGGCATCTGTTTTGTGGGAAAAGGGTTTACTATTGTTTACAAATATTAGCATCTTTGAAGAGCAGTCTGGAATTTTCGTAAACCATTTGATTTTTTCTTTATTGTATTTTTTTCCATCTTTGATTTTCCTTCAAGATGTTTTCAGTTGAATGAAAAAGTGATGAATCTGCTACAGGACTAGCTGCAAAAATGGTCACTAAACAGTAAAAAAAAATGTGACAGGCTCTGTCAGAGAAAAGGGGCAACAGAGATTGTGCTTCACCTCCCCTAACTCAGTGCTCAACCATTTTAAAGTCAGGACAAGATTTCAGGCAACACACATTCCTAGGCCAAGTTAAAAAACAATGAAGATGACCAGAATATTTGTATAGATTAATTGCTTGGGCTTATTTAAAATCTTCTCACAAATCAACCTTTGACAGTTATTTGGCTGCTGATTGAGACTATATGCATAGCCTTGCAGCAGTTTAAAAATCTGAGTGTGACACTCACTGCAACGACAACGATATGCTAAAAACAAGAAGGTTAGAGTCTGGTTGGAGAATCTGCAAGCAATGGCCTTAAGGAATTGCTTGCATAACCAGTTTGGTTTTATCAGACTGAAGTCAACAAGTATTTTTTACTTTTTTACTTTTTTACTTTCAACTATTTTTGATTTAGTTTATTTATTTATAACTGTCAATATTTCTGCTTAATCTCAATTGTGCATGTTGTTTGTTTTGTATCATTGTCTTCTTTGTGACGCGTCCAAACTATCTTATAATGATATTGGCAAAATAAATTGATTGATTGATTGAAGTATCAGAGATGATAGGGTATGATTATAATTTTTTTGAAAAACTTGAGGGCCAGTAAGATTGTTCTTGGTCATTAGCTAAAAGTTTGGCTAGGGACCTTCTTTTGCAACTTCCCATCATAGTTTGTCGAATCACCTTTTTTTCTCATCATGGGTAGCTGCCATCCTGAATGAGACTTCTGTGATAGAATGGGTTGGTTCAGGGCTGGTCTAGATAGATGAAAAAATAGGTAGATGATAAATAAATTTAGAACAGGAAAAGGATGTTAAGGAGCTGTGTCTAAAACTTTGTGTGGGTGGGCAGTTTCAACAAACAAATTTACTGAGTTCTGTGGAGTATTGCACCTTTTGCAAGATACCTCATCTATATTCCATCTGCTTTATGATTACAAAAATCTGGAAGAGAAAAGGGATTGCAAGATACCTCATCTATAATTTATCTGCTTTTAAATTGCATATGGTTGGTTACCTTTGGAACTCTGATAGCAGGACTATGGTTGGTTGAATGAAGGAAAAAAGCAAATAAACATACTGAGAGACTTAAAACGTAGTTGGGTACACCTTGTACTGGACACTCTGAGCCTGTGCTATATTCAAGGTTCTTGTGAAATTGACAAAAAAGTTCATTCCTTAATTTACCTTAATCCGCACTTCGGAGCGATTAAGCTCTGATGGATCTGTGTTGCTCCATGAGCAGTATTTCCCAGCAGTATTTCCAGTACTTGCATGACCACTCTTTATATAGTGATTTCTTGAAAGCTTCAGGAGAAGTTGCTGACACTAAAGATTCGGAAAGGGAATTCAAGTTTTGACGCACTCTCGTTTTCACATGGTATTTGGGTAGTTTCTTGAAGTGGCCTCTTGTATGAGGTTCTTGAACTTCTGCAGGTTAAGGGGCTTACTTATGTCATTGGAGGGCTTGTGGGTAAGTAGCATCTCACCGCATCTTCGGTGGTAGGCTACACCAGTGTTGGTAGTTCGACTTTTTTCAAGTCCTTCCTCGTAGGGGAGTTCTTTAAGGTCATCTGTAACCTTGTAGGTTTTTTTGTGGATAATGGGGCCCCAGTATTTGACTTGGACTGTTTGAAATTCGCGGTAGCCTACCGTGTGTCTGATGTTTGGCATATTATATTTAAAGTTGTTTTTTTGCTGAACTCAGTCGGAAACTTAGGTCAGGTATTTTCAAACAGTTGGACCTAACCTGTTCATCAACTCACTACTAGCAGAACTTGCACAGACAGCATCAAAACTAACAGGTTGGCAAATAAATTTGTTCTTTGAATATGGACATCTCCTACAAAGATGGAGATTGGTAAGTTTTCTAAGTGTTCTGTTAGAAGTTAGGTTGTGGTTTCCTGCAGTAGGCTCTAATAGATCTGAGTACAGGACTAAATAGAAGGAACTGACAAACAATGAGTAAGTTTTTTTTTGTTACAGCTCAGACATGTCTTCAGATAGCTCTTATGATGAGATACTAAAGCTCCTTCAGTCATTGCAAGTTGACACTATTCACCGAGACTGGACCAGACGAATTTGGGATGAGGATTTTCAAATAAGCTCTATCGAAAACCTTTCGATCCCGTATGAAGGTTTCTCAGTGGATGCAAGACTTACTACAATACTTCACAAACTGACATTCTCGCTTAAAAAAGAGGCTCAGTCAAATCGGAGGACTTCAGCAGCATCAACTCTTGCTGTGAACTTTTCAGAAATGGAATCAAGCAGACAAAGTGATTCGTCAGTAGTCCCAAATGATCTGTTCAAAGTTCTGCCAACGGTCCAAATCGAAATGAGAAGGCTTCTAGCATTTCTTGGTTATTTGTTTGAGAAAGGGAGAGAGAATAGTGAGGATGCCAGTTCTGTTAAAACCAGTACTCTTGCGATGTCAGTGTATTACCTACTGCTTTCAATGAAAGGAAGTTCTGGATACCTAGTATTTGTTGACTCATTGTTCGCCCAGTCTCTGTCTGTTCTAAAAACCTTAGTTCAACAAGATGTTGATGGAATCAGTGCTGTTGTGCTAGATATGCAGGTTATGCTTTCGAGTTTTAAGCTCAAAGGAAGGAAAGAAATAGTACAGTCCCTGGTGGAATTTATGATCGAAACAGCAAGTCTTGAACCAACCAAACCTTCGATAACTGAGGAAAATTTACATGTTTACTCTTCCAACCCTTTCATAGTCTGTTATCAGAACTTGAAGCTTTTACTGAGTGATATCCATGGTAGTCCGCAAGAGACTCTTAAAGAAATCATGTGCTACTTGCTCCCAATCATCCTTGGTAGTGGGAAGAACAGTAAAATCTCGGAAAACATACGGACAAGGAGTGTTAGCTTCCTTTTGCTCATATCAGATCTCCTCGGACCTCCAGGCAAAAAAGCAGTGGTAGGTTTCATTCAGCAGGTTTGCTTGAATGTCGAGGATAAGGTGGACTCCCGGAAAAGGGCTATTGATACTGTGTTTGTTCTTCTGAGGGCTATCCCAAGTGATTTGCTTCTAAAGGTCTTGAAATGGCTTATGCTAATGACCTTCCACAACTCCGTGTCACTCAGAACATATGCTCTTGAAGTAATAACCAAAATTGGTACCGATTGTTCAATGGTAGAGTTCTTACTTGCAGCATTTAAAGAAGAAGTGACGTTCTTTATGACCGAAAGATCCAGAACACCAGCACCTCTAGTGGCCAATAAAGAAAATGAAGAAACGCAGGATGGAAATGAACCTGAGAATCAGGAAGACGTCAGAACCGCGACGTTCCATGAATCAGTGGACCTCTGCAGTTTTATCTTAGGAACAGTTTTTGCTCACCTCTGGGACACAGTCCCTAGCGTTCGCGCTAAAGCGATTGGTTGCATTGTATCATGCTTGGAGTGTGACGTCCCTCAGATGAAGAAGAGACTGGGCCAGTTTTTCAGAAAGTTCACTGGACGACTACCGACAAACAATATTTTGAGGGAGCCGGTTGATATCCAGAAGGCGTTTGATGATAGTGCAGAACCATGCGATTATTTGCCCAATGTGGGCGACTTTTTATTCATCTTATTTACATCCTTGACAGAGAAGACAGTCAAAGAACGAAAACAGGCTGTAGAGCTACTGTTCAAGATAATAATGACAGAGGATTGCTTCCTAACTGCTGAGTTTGTAAAGGTAGGTCGGTTTTCTCAGAGCTTGGTCACACGGGCTCATTTCCTGGCTTTTGGGTTGCAAAAGTAGAAAAAAGGAAAAGAATAAGATACAGCTAATTCTGAACGTTGTCGTTTTAAATTCAGGAGATCAGTTATAGCAAAACAGCATTTGTAAGTGTTTTACAGGAACCCTAATTGCAGTCTGCTCATTATCCCCAAGCTGTCGCAAAGCCCATCAAACTTTATGTCCCGTAGGGATTTCCCGTCGTTTGTCGAATAGGCGGCTTTTTGAGCCCAGTGTGGCCAAGCTCTCACTTTCTTTGAATGGCTCGTCACACTGGTAATACTTATCTTTCCTACTTTACTAATCACTGTTCATTCTGCTCGCGAAAACTAAAGAGTATTTTCGTGTCCTTTCCAATAGTTGCTTGTAGCAAGCGGATCCCAGGGGAAGACAGAATGAAACCCATTCTCCAGTTTGAGCTAGAATGATTGGGACAAGGAGCTGTTCGAAGTTGGAACGAGACAAAATAAATCATGCGGATTTAAAATGAAATCAACAAAAGAAGAAATCACGCTGAAATTTTAGGAGAATTTCGTGATTCTTTCGAAGATTTTGTGATTTCTTTGGTATTGACTAGCAATAAAAGTTACAAAATTTGGTGATAAATCACCATCCGTGGCAACAGTGTTGCCAGAAAATAGTGTGTCAGTTGATCGCGCTCCAGCGCTATTCCTCGTATGAGGCTGAAGCGGACGGCCGCGACGTGCCTCAAAGCTTTTCGCTTTCCTTCATGATCAAGGGCCTAGGCATTGAAAGTGTGAACACACGATCCATGATTGGATGCTCCCGGTCTGGAATTCCTGCCCGGATTTTGGGCACCATCATCACTTCCATGTGGAAAAGTTGAATTTTTTTCAACTTGATGATGAAAGTGCAGGAAATCCGGCCGGGAAATCCTGATCGTGTGTTCGCACTATGAGGCAGTAATGCCCGGACCCCACTACGGACACACCTGTTCATAATTCGTTTTTTTAGACTGTTTTTAATACGTTTTAGGACGCTACTCTCTCATTAGTTGTTGGAGAAGAGAGAGGTTGTTGAAGGAGAGGATGCGGTACATTTGATATGTTATTGTGAGGAGTTGAAAGAATTAAGAAAGGAAGTGTTTGGTCGGGAGGCTTGGGAGGAAAGGGATTTGGTTTCAAGTATGGGAAGTAAGTGTTTTGGTGAGCTCCGAAGGCTAGGTAGATTCCTGAAGCTAGCTATGACCCACCGTGAACTATTTTTATAGAAGTTGATTTTTGGTTTGTTTTCGGAGTGTATGATATTTTGTTTTTTGTTACTGTGTTATGTTTCCCGCCATTGCCCTTGGGCTTTATTGGGAATAAATTCATTCATTCATAACAAATTAAAAACGGGAGATGGATTTATCCATCTCAGATTTTATGAACGGGTTGAAGAGGAATGTGATGGGTATTCAACTATCGAAGGCAACTGCTGACGATAATCTTCATCTAAAACTTGCGAACGGAGCTATTCGGAGCCAAATACAATAGTTGCGTTTTTGTAGACCGTAGTATCTGATGCCACGGTCAAAAGGTGTTTCTGCAGTTATAGTGGTATCTGGTCAGCTACCGTGGTATCGGATATTCAGATACCACGGTCCGACCGTGGTGTCTGATCGTGTTCTGAGAATGTTTTGTCAAGTTGTTGGGATGGAAGTTTTGCACTTAGTGATGTGACTGGATATAAATTTTTCTTTTGCGATGACTACCGACAGTGCAATTTTGGCAATTGTCGTTGAGCAACAGTAGTATCAGATACCACGGTAACTGCAAACAATGACTAATTACAGATTCAGTTACCGTGGTAACAGATACCATGGTATCTGCGAAAATGCAACTAAAGTTTCTTTCAGGCATGCTTTTGAATTTAAGAGGGTCTTCCATTTTGCGACACCTGTTTTAAGGTAGTCCGATGAACGAAACGCTAATAGGTTAGGATAAAATAGGCACGGCTGTGTCTGGTCGAGACTGGCTGCAAATTCGGGACCTTCGTAGAGGCTGCTATTAGTTGCGATTTTGCAGATATCATGGTATCTGATACCACGGTCTAAAGTCCTTGTCGCAGTTATCGTGGTGTCCGATACCATGGTCAAAAGTCATTTTTGCAATTATCGTGGCATCTGGGCAGTTATAGTGGTATCTGATATTCAGATACCATGGTCCGACCGTGGTAACTGATCGTGGTATCTGAAAAAGTCATCTCAGTTTCATGATTACCAACAATAGAGACTAAGATTTTGTCAAATTGGTGAGAAAGAAGAAAGAAGTGGTAAAGGGATATCAGTTTTTCTTTAGGGATGAGTTCGAAAAGCGCAATTTCGACAATTGTCGTTTTTATAAAGGCGACTAATTGCAGATCCAGTTACCGTGGTAACAGATACCATGGTATCTGCAAAAAAGCAACTCTTGTTGTATTTGGAGAAAGAAACCCTTTGTTAATAAGGTTAATGTTTTTTTTTTTTTGTTTTTTTTTTTACCGATGTCGAGGCATAAGCCTAGGTTCAGTCTCCGTATTTCCAAGGCATCAATTTTGTACGTGCTTAGAAAAAGGGGAGCTATTTTGGGACTTTACGGATAATATGGAAAGCGTGTTGTTGAATTCGCTCAATACGTGAGTCTTGACCAATGTGTCACACTGCGCATGCGTACTCCAGTATGGATCTTATGACAACAAGACCAAAGGTGTCGGTGGGATCCCAAAAATCTAAGATTTGATCCAGACAATTCGGTCTTGTCTTCACCAAGCTAATCATCAGAGAAAACCGAGTTCAGATATTCGATCTACCTATCTATACCTCTATAAGCCATATCTATTTTGACGATATTGGCCGAAACTTCCTGCTTTACTACTGCCAAATTTGCGGTTTCGCCCGAATTCCGAGCGAACTACTAGTCCAGCAAAAAAAGAAAAATTCAGAAACGAAGCCGGCGTATTTCCTTATCCCTATAAAGAAATCTAATCAACTTTAAATAAAATTTTGACTTAAAAAAATTGCGGGTACAACCGGATTCCGGACTAATTATATGTCCGGGTGAAAAATGATCATTATATACAGACTCAGCGTCTCTTCTTACCCCTAAATATATCATCTAATCAACTTCAGATAAAGCTTTTACTTTTAACATATTTTCCGGTTTTGGCCGGATTACAGACGAACTAGTTGTCCGGCGAGAAAATGGTTTTCACCATCGGGTTCAGCATGTCTTCTTACCCATAAATCAAACATTTAATCAACTTCAAATGAAACTGTTACTTTTCACCAACTTTCCGGTTTTGGCCGGATTCCGGACGAACTGCTTGTCCGGCGACGAAATGATTTTCACCATCATGCTCAGCATGTCTTCTTACCCCTAAATCAAACATTTAATCAACTTCAAATGAAACTGTTACTTTTCACCAACTTTCCGGTTTTGGCCGGATTCCGGACGAACTGCTTGTCCGGCGACAAAATGATTTTCACCATCATGCTCAGCATGTCTTCTTACCCCTAAATCAAACATTTAATCAACTTCAAATGAAACTTTTACTTTTAACCAACTTTCCGGCTTTTGCCGGATTCCGGACGAACTACTCGTCCAGCGAGAAAATGGTTTTCACCATCATGCTCAGCATGTATTCTTACCCCTATATCAAATATTTAATCAACTTCAAATGAAACTTTTACTTTTAACAAACTTTCCGGTTTTTGCCGGATTCCGGACGAACTACTTATCCGGCGAGAAAATGATTGTCACCATCGTGCTCAGCATGTCTTCTTACCCCATAATCGACTATCACATTAGCAGTTTAAAAATATTTTGTTTGTCCCTTAAATTGAACCCCCTCCCCCACCCCCAAATATAGGGCTACAGAGCCCATCGACGAACTCGACCTTACGCTTGACCCAAACAATCCTCATACCAAGTTTCATCAAAATATCTCATTCCCTTCGAGAGTTATCGTGCTTACAGACGGTCGGACGGACGGACAGACGGACGGACGGACAACTTTTGCGATGTCATAGGTATCCCTCCACTTACGTTTTGGGATCCCAAAATAGTGTACGGTACATCCTTCCTCTGGATGTGAGGACTTGGGACATTATGTTTTGATAAAAAGATTTAACATGAACAGACTTGAATTTGCCTTACTGAGTATTTCCACTATAGTACTTCTTCAACTTTAGGGGAAGTAGGAGGTCAGGATCCAGTTTCCTTTTTCTGTGAACACCGAAGGCATCGAGATAATTCTCTAGATTCAGAATGCTTAGTCACTCTCAGAGCTGCTATTCATTGGTTCTAAATGGATCCGAGTGCCGTTTCTTACTCTTCTGGGTTTCAGATCGCATCTCAGAATTGCCGGGATCCTTCAGTAGTGATCCGACAGACTGCACTTGCCCTTGTTACTGACCTCATGGTGGCAAAACCTTGCGAAGTCACCCGAAATGTCTGGATCCAGAACGTGCTTCCGGCCACAGAGGATAGGGAGGAGAAGATTGTAAAGATGGTGTTCGAGGTGAGAAGGCTATAGTAGGTCGCGCGGGGTATTGTAGCCATTGAAGTTACGAATTCTGTAGCCTATTTCCGGCTCCATCCATTCTTTTTCCCGAAATTTCTGTTTTTCGTTCATCCCTACGGCGCAGGCCTATTTTACTGTTTTTATTTATTTATTTATTTATTTATTTAATTCAGCCGTAGCCATATACACAAGGAAAAAACACACATTCTAGCCTAAATATCACACATAACCACATATGTATCAAAAAGCATCAACGAACCACAAGTTCATCGCTCCATTTTTTCCACAAAGGCAGTGAAAGTTGAAAAATTGGAGCGGTAAGAATTTGGATCAGGTTGTTATCTGATCTCAAAAGGCGGCTTTTTAGCGATGAAACTGCTTTACGTTTTAGTTCGTAAAACGAAGGCATACGATTATTGGCGAACATCCCCGAAGCGCTACACCGGTGTGGGAGTCGGTGAAGTTTTCTGTAGCAGTTATTGTAAGTGACGCGGGTCACATTTATCGCACCAGCAGTGAAATTAGTACAAAGAGCAAGACAGTAAAACTGAAAACAAAAAGTACCGAACAGCCTATCGTACCGAAAGCCTATATATTTATCGCACCAGCAGTGAAATTAGTACAAAGAGCAAGACAGTAAAACTGAAAACAAAAACTACCGAACAGCCTATCACGGATAATCGCAGAACAAAACGTTTACCCCATTTAGTGATCCTTTTTGAGATGCTTTGCTGTCTTGATCATTACTTTTAGCAACCAAAATATTTTCCGTACTTCGTGGATAAATATTCCTTGAGCCCAAGGTAACTTTGAAATGTATAATAACAATCATAGTTTATTAAAGCCAACAAAAGGCCATACATCAGCATTCATTCTCGCACTTAACTAACCAAATTGTATTTGACGGAGCAAAACGGATAAGTCAGCTACATTTTATTAGAGCTATATTTCGGCCCTTCTTGGCTTGTTTTTGTTTGTTTTTGCACAAGTTCATTTTCCAGCTTGAGCCGCTTGAGCCTGAAGAGGACCCTTGCCAAGAAGGGCCGAAATATAGCTCTAATAAAATGTAGCTGACTTATCCGTTTTGCTCCGTCAAATATGATTCGGGCTGGAGGAATATTTAACAAAATTGGCCTTCAAAATTACATACAATAGGATTACTCCTTTTTACCCTGCTACTATTTATTAAATTACCTCCAAACTAAACTTCCAGTATAGGCCTACACTTAAAATATTCAAATACAGACCGAATTACCTGACGATTCGTCGACTCCATAATACCAGGAAATAGTATGGGTATCCCACCGAAAAATCTATCTCTAATTTCCTTCACCCCCCGACAATCCGTCAGCAGATGGCATAAACTCTCTTCTACCTCACCACAAAATCGGCAAGCACACTCGGCCACCGGCAAAGACCTATTCTTTTCAAAAACCTTTTTCCTACTTCGTAATGGTAGACAGTTCGCCCAGAGTTGGAACTATCTCTTTAATATTTCTGCGGGTAGGCCTAGCTTAAAATAAAATTCGAATCCAAATTTCTTCTTAAACTTCGGATAATTAGTGAGCGACTCCGATTTCCGAATAGCCTGATTCCGTAACTGAGTTTCTTGGTCCTGAAGTACTGAAGTAAATGTTCCTGTCAAATTTTCCAAATCTTGGGCATCACCATGTCCAAAATTCCAAGCATACGACAGTCCATCTTCGTCCAACAGCTTTTTCACTTGCCAAGGCCAAGAACGCTTCTTTTTTTTTTATCCCAGGGCCTGTAAGTATTCCACTTTCAGCAGCCTATCTTCTTGGAGACTTACTATTTTTAACCAAAATCTAACTACTTGCACTAGCCTACGCGTTCTAAGAGACAGCAAACCTAATTCTCCTTTCATTACTTGTGTATGGGTTGTTGGATGTAAACCAGTTAATCTCTTGTAGTGTTGTAGCTGAATCGATTCAAGTTGCTTAGCAGCCTCGCAACCCCAGAGCTCAGCCTCATAATAGATCGTAGGTAAAATTTTAGAATTGAATACGCGCTTATGCATCTTGTGGTTCATAACTTTCATTAACGTCTCGTTTCTTAAAACTGCAAGCGATGCAGCTTTACCTCTTTTACCTATCTCTGCAATATGTTCCTTCCAACTACCATTTGACATCAAGGTAACCCACAAATACTTAAAACTTTTCTTTTTGGGATAATTCTTTACCTTCAAACGTAAATTTTTCAGGGCTATCACTTTTCTTACCAAATATTACAATTTCTGTTTTTATTAACGTTCAGGTTTATTTTTTTTAAACCCAAATAAGTTTCGAGGAGATCCAAGAGAGTCTGAACCTCCTGTGCAGACGTGGCTACCAACGACGCGTCTGTCGACGAATAACAACACTGACACGGCTAAACTTCCTAGCTTCACCCAATGGCTCTGTAGATAATCCAATAAATCGTTCATGTAAATACAATATAACCTAGGTGACAATGTGATACCCTGTTTCACTCCCCTCAGTGCTTCAAATGGTGTGGATGTTCCTTTCCCTACTACTTTGACTATAGCTAGGCTACTTAAATACACGTGAGTAATAATTCTAATGACAAGCCTAGGTATCCTTGATCCTAACATCATCCCAAACAACATCGCCCTGTCAATACTGTCGAAAGCGCGTTCTAAATCTACAAAAGCTACCTATAACTTTCCACTTCCCTTACAATACTTTTCTGTTAAAACTTTCAATACAAATATCCTATCGATAGTACTGTATCCTACTCTAAATCCAGCCTGCTCCTCTCTAATTACCTTATTCTTCTCCAACCATTTTTATGGCACTTGAGCATACTCAAGTGCCATATAGCGATCGTAATTTCTGTCGGTCTGTCTGTCTGTCGTTCTGTCGGTCTGTCCAGGTTTTGCTAGTTTGGGCACTTCCACACAAGCTAGGACGATGAAACTTCACAGGCATATCAAGGACCCGACCAGATCAACTTACAAATAGTCACTTCCCCAATCCAACTTTCCCCGGATCCGGGAGTCCGGAAACTATAAAGTAAAACGGGAGCAAAAAGTAAAACGGGAGCAAAACAAAGCACTGGCCGGGCGCGGGATCGAACCAGGAACCTTTTGGGTTGACAGTATTCTACCACTGAGCTATGCGACTATGTAACAAGACGCAAATGCGGGAATAATTACGGTTTAAAGATGGTCAGTCCAAGTCAAACAAATCTAGTGAAACGTTTGGCAGGAATATCAGGCAACCGACCAGATTAACTTGGATATAATCATATTCCGGATCCGATCATAGTGGGGGGAGTGGAGGGATGGGAAATCCGAAAACTATTAACATACATAACTTTGGAAAGGGTAATCAGACATACGTGAAACTTGACCTTTGTGTTGCCAGTCCAGTTTTCTACCACTGAGCCATGCTATGATGTATACAAAGCGAATGCGAGAATAGATACGGTTTAAAGATGGTCAGTCCAAGTCAAACAAATCTAGTGAAACGCTTAGCAGGAATATCAGGGAACCGACCAGATTAACTTGGATATAATCATATTCCGGATACGATCATAGTGTGGGGGGGGGGGGGGGTGGAGGGATGAGAAATCCGGAAACGACGGTCTGTCGGTCTGTCCCGGTTTTGCTAGTTTGGGCACTTCCACATAAGCTAGGACGATGAAACTTGGCAGGCGTATAAGGGACCGAACCAGATTAACATGGAAACAGTCACTTCCCCGATCCGGCCATCGGGGGGGGGGGGGGGGGTGGAGCAACAAGAAATCCGGAAACTAGTAACATGCATAACTTTAGAACGGGTAATCGGACTTGCGTGAAACTTGACAAATGTCAAGAACAATTGCCGATAACTGGGGGGGGGGGGGGGCTGGAGGGGGGAACCCAAAACCTCGTGAAACGCTTCCACATAAGCTAGAACGATGAAACTTGGCAGGCGTGTTGGGAAACCGACCAGATTAACTTGGAAATAATCACTTCCCCGATCCGGCCATCTTGGGGGCTGGGAAATTCGGAAAGTAGTAGCATGCCTAACTTTTGAACGGGTAATCAGATATGCCTGAAACTTGACATATGTCAAGAACAAGTGCTTCAGAAGCTCAATTTCAAATCCGGACCAGATCCAATAACTGGGGGGGGGGGGGGGCTGGAGGGGGCACCGGAAATCTCATGAAACGCTTCCACCTAAGCTAGGACAATGAAATTTGGCAGGCATATCAGGGAACCGACCAGAAGAACTTGGAAATAATCACTTTCCCCATCCGGTCATTGTGGGAGGAGCGGAGGGATGGGAAATCCGGAAACTAGTAACATGCATAACTTTGGAACGGGTAATCAGACATGCAAGAAACTTGACATATGTCAAGAACAAGTGCTTCAGATGCTCAGTTTCAAATCCGGACCAGATCCGATGACTGGGTTGGGGGGGAGCTGGAGGGGCAACCGGAAATCTGGTGAAACGCTTCCAAATAAGCTAGCACAATAAACTTGACAGGCATATGAGGGAACCAACCAGATTAACATGGAAATAATCGCTTCCCCGATCCTGCTATCGCGGGGGGGGGTTGGAGGAAAGGGGAATCCGGAAACTAGAAACATGCATAACTCTGGAATGGATAATCGGACATGCATAAAACTTGACAATTGTGAAGAACAAGTGTCTCATATTTTCAGTTTCAAATCTGGACCAAATCCGAAGAGAGGGGGATTAGAGGGGGGACCGGAAATGTCGTGAAATGTTTAGGGTCGATGGATCGGGATGTCACAGTAGAGGGGTTGGAAGGGGTTTTCCCGGATTTCCGGTGATCACGAGTTAGGGTACTTCGAGGGGTACTTCCACATGTACTAGGACCATGAAACTCGGCAGACATATTACGTACTCTTCCAGGTCAACTTGAAAATAGTTCTTTTCCCGATCCGATGATCATGGGGGAGATTCTATTGACATGCATAACTTTGGAACAGGTGATCAGACGTGCATGAAACTTGTCAAGTGTCAAGAACAAGTGACTCAGATGATCAATTTCAAGTCTGGACGGATCTGATAACATCGGGAGGAGCTGAAGGCTCTCTTGAAGCGCTTAGAGTCGAGAGATCGGGATGGGACTTGGAGGGAAGAACAAGCATAAGCCATAGATACATTGTAGAGGCTTAACGGCCTGCCATTCAATTTGCAAATATATTATTATTATTATTATTATTATTGACAAAACAGGACCGATCGTGTCACAGTGGGGGGAGTTGGAGGGGGTTTTCCTTAATTCCGATGATCACGAGTTAGGGTACTTCCAGATGTGCTATGACCGTGAAACTTTGCAGGCATGTTAGGGACTCTATTAGATTGCCTTGAAAATATAGTCCCTCCCCCGATCCGATCATCGTTGGAGGAAGATACAGATACAGTTGTCAATGAGTGGTATAACCATTTCAGATCTACTAGATCAAGCCCATTTTCTGATGAAATGAATATCGGGAGAGAGATCCAGCCTTGAAAACTGCAAACCGTATCTGACAAACATGCTAACTGTTCTTACAAGTGCCATATGAGCTTTCAGCTCTTGTTCTACCCTAGAATCAATTATCTTCTCTGATATCTTACTCATACATGAAACCAATGTTATAGGCCTATAGTTATGATGTAGATTCCTATCTCCTTTTTTAAAAAACGGGAGCACTATAGATGTCTTCCAAGACGCCGGCCAAATTCCTATCGCTAGAATCTGATTGACAATTATTAAAAAAAATAACATAAATACTACAAGAAATTTGTTCAGCAGCCGCGTAGGAACTCAATCCGCCCCTGCCGCCGAATTACCTTCCATTCGTTGAAGATTTTCTTGAATCTCTTCTCCTGTTATCGGGCTAAGCATTTCATAATTATGCTATCTCATGGGCATAGTAAATTCATTTTCAAAATGCTGGAATTCTGTATGGTGCCACTGTTCTGATGGCTCAGCACTCTCCTGATTCTGCTCTTCTAATTCCTTGATTTGCTATCGCCAAGTTTGCGGATGGGGAATTTCCGATCCTTTTTCGCAGCTCTCCATTACGCCTGCTCTCCATTACCACAGCTTCCGCTGTTGCACCACACAAGATATTCCTAAAAACCTCAGTACCCAGGATGCTTTACCAAATCTATGTTTTTTCAGCCGGATATCCAAAACCTCAGTTTCCAGGATATTCAACCAAAACCTACGTTTCCAAGGGAAAATGGATATTCTTTTACGTCCTTTTATATTTTTAGAACTAAGAATAAAATTGCTTCTGATAATTAATTATTAGCCTAATGACCAACCCAATGTCACAATCATTTACCTTCTTCCAGAACTCCCTCATTTTATTATTTACGTAAGATTCCACTAACTCTTTTTTTTCTACTTCAGCTATCAGCATTTTTTTCCTTTTAATATTAGCATAAGCTAATAATTAGCTTCTTGTAAACTTTTCTTTTTTTTCTATAAACCCTTAACAGATTTATCTTATTTTCTTCATTCTTTGCTTTTTTATTTTATTTAAATCTTTCAGTAATTCTTTTTTCTTACTATTACATTCCGCGTCAAAAAATCCTGTTTTTATGAAGTGCCATATACCGATCACAATTCCGTCTGTCGGTCTGTCCGAGTTTTTTGGCACACTTTTTCGAGTTAGGGTACTTCCAGATGTGCTAGGACAATGAAACTTGGCAGGCGTATCAGGGACCCGTCCAAACTAACCTGGAAATAATCAGTTTCCTTATCCGACCATATGCGGGGGAGTGGAAGGCGCTGGAAACTTGAACATTTAGGGCATTTTGTCACACTTTTTCGAGTTACGGTACTTTCAGATGTGCTAGGACGATGAAACTTAGCAGACATATCAAGGGACCCGACAAACTAACCTGGAAATAATCAGTTTCCCGATCCGACCATATGTGGGGAGTGGAGGGCGCTGGAAACTTGAAAATTCAGGGCATTTTATCACACTTTTTCGAGTTCGGGTACTTCCAGTTGTGCTAGGACCATGAAACTTGGCAGGCATATCAAAGACCCGACCAAACAAACTTAGAAGTAATCAGTTTTCCGGTCCGACCATTCAGAGCAAAATAATACTAGGGAGTAGCACCAAGAGCTCTGCTTTCCATACTTTTCAAAAGGGCCGTGCTCGTAGCGCCGCACACTACGCTTGAGGCATTTAAAGAGAGGCAAACTTGCGGGTTTAAAAGTTTCTGGTAAAGCAGAGGTGCGACCTGCAACCACCGAGGAAACTGGAGAGGTTGTATAATTTGTTTGCTGTGTAATATGAACTGATTGGAGCCAGCGCTGGTGCACGACCGATCGAGTTTCAGTAGGGACTTTCACTATCGCTAGTAGCGCTGCTATTCCAGTGTGTATTACTTCTTTCAAGTCCTGGTGATACTGCCTAGTGTGATTTTGCTCTGCCAAGGATACTACGGTTATATTTCCTTCTAGAGGCGATGTCTACATCTGCAATGGCGTTGTCGCGAAAATGGTATGAATGAATAAAAAGGCCTCTATAAACCGGAACGAAGCAATTCCGAGAATATTTCTTCAGTGTCCGGAAGCATTTTTAGCACGTTGACCTTGACAATTTGTGAAGGGAGGTTTTCTTCTGAACGGAAGATGCGATGGTTTTCCAAAGACATTGGTAGACGGTCTTCCAAGACAGAGTGATGGACTGCTGCAATGCCCTCCCATCTGGAATAGTTTTGAGTGACTGTCAACGCGTTCAAAAATTTTAAAGAAATAAAAAAAAAACGTTTCAAAACAACTGAAACTTCTTAAAATATTTCAGACATGGGAATAATCTTCTGAAACGTATGAAAAATTTCAGATTTTTATAAACTTTTGCACAGATTTTCCCAAAACCATTCGAACTTTGCAATAATTCGAAACAATTCAAAAATTCAGTTTCAAAACCAGTTAGTTTACCACTTCATAGGAGGCTAATCAAAAATTAGATGAAAAGTGTTTAGACGTACACTGTAGAGGCCAACGGCCTATTTTTTTTCATTACATTTTATTATTATTACGAAAAGGTTGAGGTTATTTGTTTAATCCACATTTACAACGTAGGCCCCCAAAGTAGGTTTATTCACATCCTTCTTTTAGAGCATGGAAAATGTTCTTCTGCGTCAGCTGCAGGGAGAAAATGAACCTTTGGCTTTTGAGCTTCTAAGTCAGATAAACGCCTACGGCTATCGACAGCAGCTTCAGAAGGTCTGCTCGTCCTGGTCCAAGGAGCAGAAATTAAAGTAAGCAGACCCCTTCCCGTAAGCGAGACATTCCTCGCGAGATAGCATCTAAGGTTTGAGCGCTCCCTCTTTTCGCTTCACTTATCCGTAAATTAAAATACATTTTCCCTTCCCATATTTTACGGTTACTATGTTTTTTAAGGATATACCAGTATATTTGGTACTGCTCATCGAGATGGCTTGGTACTACTTTCCTTTCTCTACTTCGTTAAATCCTTGTGATACCGAATAACGCCAGTTTTTTGTGGAGTACGGAATTGTGGATCGTTGAGGTCACACTGTAAAAAGTTTTTCCGTATAAAGATTACAGTTAACTGCAGTATTTGCTACTCGGATTATTCTTCAAAGGTTCAAAGTTCAAAGGAAATTAGGTAATTTTGATCAATCTAAGTCAGAGCTACGTGTGGAGTTGCTTGGTACGTATACTTTCAAAATGGATTAAGGAAAGTTATTTACATTTTTTTTCTTTCTTTTTTTATGCCTTGGGATTAGAAAACAAATTTGTTTTTTTTAGTGTAAATAATTTTGTCGAGTATTTTGGTACATGGTTTCACATCCTCGCAAGCAGGGCTTTTGCCGAGCTAATTATGGGACCCTCTATTGTTTTGTTAATAAAACTATTCTACTAAAAATGACAAAAAAGGACAAGAACTCGTTTATTTAAAGGACCCGTCGTTCGTTTAATGCCAATACGAGATACTTTCATAGTCTTCTTTAACCCGCGGTACTGTGGTTTTGTCGTGTTTTTTTTTCTAGTACCTCGATTTCAGCTTATTACTAGAAAGTTGTAAGGGTTTAACCTTGCGGTTTTTACGGAAAGTATGGACCTTAGGCCGGATTGATGAATATGACCTCAGATTTTAAAAAGCTCCGTAGAGCTCTTGCCTGGGGCCAAAAAGGATGGTTTTTGCTTGTCCTCGAGCCAGAGCCTACGGTATGTGAAGTGAAGCGGAGTTGTGTAGCCTATGTCAGAGAGGAGTTGTGTAGCCTATGTCAATAGAGGAGTTGTGTAGCCTATGTCAGAGAGGACTATCTGAAGTTATGCAGCCAAGCTTTCGTTTCATCAACCCATGTTTCTGCTTCCGAGTGGAAAGCTCCGTTCTAACAGGAAAGCAAGCAGGCACCAGTTTCATATTGAAGATGGACTAAAACCTAAAAGTGCTAAAAATGTGAGGCAGTTGCCCGACCTCACAGCCAATATATCTTCTTAGAGTGGTAAATAGAAAAATTTTGAGAAACAAAAAAGAGTAGTTTTCCCAAGGGTCCGAAAGTGCTGCCATCTATTGTTTCTGCCAATTTCTGTTCGTGATTTCAGCCAAGTTCATCATTCCATTGTTTGCACTGGGGATGCGATACAGAAATGGTATCAGGTATGGCTCTTAAGCTTTAAAAGTTCTCTCATTGCTAAAGAAATTAGAGCTTGTCCTTTGCTCCTTTCTAAGTGGTGATGTTAGAAAGTTGGCCTACGGCAAAAAAGTCAACTTTTGAACTAATACAGCTAGAATTTTTTCAACAATGGCAGTCGATAGACCTTGATCAGCTGATCAAAGTATATTTCAGCCGTTTTTTTGGTACAACAATTCCTTGATGAGATGCAACAGTTTGAAAGTTTACCGGGGTTGACAACTACAGTAGTAAGGTACACACTGAACCAGCAATAGGCCGATCCCAGTTTTGAGACATTTAGGGGTTTTGTAAGCAAGAATCGGCTGTTATACCATGATCATCTTCGGTGATGAGGGGTTTGCAGCTTTTGCTAGTTGGTTTGCCTATTATTTGTTTCCGGTGTATTTGATGCTAAGAACAGTTTGGTACCATGTCTATCAAGGGGAGATGGACTTGTAAGTAAGAATTGGTTGCTAGAAATGGCTTCACGAGCTAATTTTATTTGATCTCTATAAATCTGAGGGTAAGAAAATTAGTCTCAATGGTCTTTCACTGTAACTTTAGAATTAAGTCTTTAAGGGCCTGACAACTTTCTTGGTAGGGTACACACTCAGACAAAGAATATTTGGAACGCAATTGTGAGACATGTCAGGGAGTTGGAAGTAACAATCCGACCGTATACCAACGACATAGTTTCGCAACAATTAGTAGAGTGGCATCTAGGGTATTTTGATCCTGAAAAGTTACGGATAGCTTTATAATACCAACTAGGTTACATAAGATAATGTTCTAACCTTTCACCAGTCACGATGTCTACGATTGTAAAGGATAAAGTTCAACTGGCTGCAAAGTCGGTTTAGTCCCTACTTCCGATATTCTGTTGTTGTTTTTTTTCCAAGCTGAGGAATAGCCATGTGATTACAGATTGTATTTTCAGTTGTGTTGGAGCATAACATTTTGAAAACCTTGATGAGTAGACAAATTAAGCATTTACCCGTTAGTGAAGAAACAAAACCAAACACTTTTGTCGGCGAAGCCGAACAAAGGGTGCTGCAACACTTCACGTTGCCCAGGCAACGTAGGTTTAGTTTCACACGGTACGTTCTAACCCCCTAACGACCACTCACAGATCTTCAAATTTGTTTGATTTCGCTATTTTCGATGCGTATCGTGTTTCCAACGCTTGTTCGCGAGAAAAGTTAGATATGTAAATTTTGCCCTGTTTTTTCTAGAAGTCAACGGGCCTGGACAAAGGCTTTAAACAGCCTAAGCCTTTGGTAACAGTGGCTGAACAAGATTCTTATTTTACATTCATCTCTTTAGTTTCCGCCTATTTATTTTAAGAATGGAAGTAGGCTTAACTGTTTATGAGTTAAGCCTACTCTGGTAAATCAGCCCTGAATGGTAAATCAGGGCTCGAGCAATAGTTTGACAGTCAATGCTTTAGATTCATGCCTAAGCATTTTATTGATCTTGCTTTAGTCAACAAAAGTGTGGCAACTCTATCATCTTTGACTTGCGCCTTCGAATTCATGTGACCTGGTATTTCACATGGGATCCATTTCATTCTCTTTTAGAGCCGTGAATACTCTAGTTTTATTTAAGCACGACCTGTTGTCAGATTTAGGCATTGCAAAGGGGAATGAACGATCTTGAGGGGGAATATACCGTTCGTAAATCATCCTTATTGGGAATTCGAATGGAATATGACGGTTCCTCAAGGGAACAGTAAGAAATATTGAACCGGACCGTTGCCGAATCGCTCTAGGAAATTGATAGCATGGGACAAGTCCTCCGTGCGTAGTTTACGAAGCAGGGTTGCCAGCTCCAGTATACAGGCACACCTTCTTGCTGCATTGTATTAGCTTCCGTTAAATTCAGTTCAGTTTTATTTCAACGCCAATTACGGACTATTTGAATAGCAGGTGGTAAAGTCAAACGTGCATTAAAAACCAACCAAAATTGTCAACGTATACTAGAAAGTGGTCGACTTACAAATAAAAAACTCAGAACAAACATTATAAAAATAGCGATTGGGTAATAGACAACGGGGGTTAAAATAGTAACCTACTAATTTCTGTTACGTAGGGCAACAAAGGAGGGGACAGAACTATTCTTGTATCTCACGTGTCGGCAAAACACTGGTTGAAGGGTTCACTGTAAAAAGTTTTTCCGTATAAAGATTAATGTGAACTGTAGTATTTGCTACTCGGATTATTCTTATCTGTACGCAGATAAGATTAACACCAAATAGAGATAAGATGAATCTGAGTAGCAAATACTGCAGTTAACTTTAATCTTTATACGGAGAAACTTTTTACAGTGTAGGGACTGGCTCACTTTCTGTTGTAAAGTGGGTGGGTAGGATGTCGCGAAGGACTGTGTTAAGAAGAGTTTGGACACCAAAATTTAAGCACAAATTTTCACGGCGATGAGACAGGGTTGTCAGATTATATTTTTTGAGAAAATAGATATAAGGGACTATCAGAGATTTATCCGTTATTAGGAGAGCTTGGTATTATATCCTCTCTAGAGCATCCGATTGGTTGCGACATGGTCTTCGACGCTTGACATAGTTGAGGTTTAAGCCGCTTTCACACTGACGCGTTGAGGCTTTCACACTGAGCTACGTAACCTGTGCAACCCGCTTGCGGTGACGCAGAGCTTCCGCAGACAAATAAAGCTACGTAGGAATAGCACCAAGTTCTATTCTTGCGTAGCGTAGACGCATGCGCATCAGGTTTTTCAGTGAAAAATGGAAGTTTCTGAAGAAAACTGGAGAAAACCTACTAACGAGGAACAAAAACTTAGTAATGATGAAAGAAACGAAAATTCAGCATAAGAAACCGAGAAAGGAAAATGTAAATACACACCAGCGATGGAAGCTTGTCGCGCAGGTGTAAAAGATACGCTACGCAACCTGTACGCAGCGCAAGATAAACGCATACGCAGCACATCGCAGCGACGCGGCAATGTGAAAGCGGCTTTCGAGCATACCGAAAGTTTTTGAAGTTTAATCAAATAGGGCTGAGATGAGACGATCAGTTACCCATCACTTATTTACTCCAATAGATTTGAAGTCGGGACGAAAATACGTTATGCCTCTTCCTTACTCCGATATTCATATAATCGATCCTCGATGTGCTTATACGGCTCACGATGAAAAAATATAAACAAATTCTTAGTAGAGTTAAAATAATTCAGTGTATTCAAATCGAAGATATAAAATTAAGCTGGCTCTTCATTTAAGCTTTAAGTGTGACTGGACTACGATTAAGCCTTTTTGGACATCAAAATGCTGCAAATAAAATTAAACCAATATTTTAGGTGTTATTCTATGGGTTCCACTAACAAAATTTCAACGAAAATTTCAGCGTAGGAAAGGATCTTTGCAGTCTTTCCGTGATTGTCCTACACGCGAATACAATCGAGAGAGAGAGATATACAAACAGCGTATTTTCCGAATTTGTCCTTAAGGTTGATTGTAATTGCCCTGCGACCGGAATATATAAAATAAGTCAAAATATAGTTAAGACGCTAAAACAAAGAAATTCAACAATAACAGCGACCACTTTTAATGGTTGTTGTACAGCTCAACCAAACTCGAGACAGAACTCCTTCGATCGACAGAACACCTGTTGCGGACTGGTGAGTAGGGTTCGGGGATGATGGAACGTAAACAAGGAATAGACATGGTCTTAGTACCTTCTTTTCGCGTCCAGATTGGTGAAGTTGAACTTACCAAGCAGTCGCCAGTAGACTCCTTTTACGCCGAAAGTATCTCGCGAATATGTATAACGCTGTCGCACTACCGCATGTTTTGTATATCGCGCCGTTCTAGAATTGCCGAGATTCAAAAACGCAAGCTCCGTTCCCTTCACTTCAGATTTGCGAAGTTTCTGCTGTGTTGTCCCTTGTGGACGAGGAACATAGGAACAAAACACCAGATATGGTTAAAAATACCAAATTGCGGACCCCAGTATTGCAGTGAATCGGATGATTTCAAATTTTCAGGGGAAGTGGAACCCTCCATGGCTTAAACATTTTATAGTTCTCGATTGTGTAGTTATTCTGTTAAATGACATGTGTATTTATCTGTGTTCTGCCATACACTTCTCTCCTTTTTCTTTTTCTCCTCTCTTTTTTCTTTACTCCGTTTTGTTCTGAGTGAAAAATACGCGTAATAAATACTTCACTTACTTTAGAAGTCTCCCATAGCCCTAAAATATTTCTGGGCCAAGTCAACGAAATATTGTTAATTTGGAAAAGACTAGCCCTAGAACACTGGTGTATGTGGGTTATCGTCATCTGTAACAGTATTTCTTGCACTTTCTAGGCCTGGTCTGATCTCCGTACTACAGCGACATTTGGAGGGAGAATACAAGCTTTCAGCCTGGTTCTTCATGTCCATAGTTTGTCGGTTTGTTCCTGTCAAGTCCGGTGATTTCGCAGCTGATGCCTTTCAGCAACTCCTTTCAAATGACAAGAGCGAGGTAAAGTTGTTTTACCATGAACATCATCCTTAATTTTTAATAGTCTACAGATCACGTTCAACGTCAACACCCTGTTTCCTACTTCGCTTAAAGGACCTGTCTTACCTATAATTCTAACGCAACCTACTTCCATAATCACTACGTATATTTCTAAACCCGGAGACCCCAATTTCGTACGGTACATTGTAACCACGCTGATTGTCTCACTTGCCGTGTTTTGCTACCTTCGATGTGTATACGCTGTCGACTGTTGTCTACGAGAAGTTTTTCCATTAGAACAAGACCAAAGGTTTCGATGGGATCCCAAGATGTTAATATTTGCTCACGACAATTTAATTCGGTCCTGTAGATATTCGGCCTTCAACAGACTTCTTAAACATTTTTACTTTTAAAATTTACAAACAGGTTAACGCCAATGGTAATAATCGGAGAAGAACAAATTCGTATTTGTCAGAGCAAACCGGATACGCCAGCTGGATTTCAACAAGTTCAGATATATTAAGATATCCGTTTTGCGCTGTCAAATATTCAGATACGGATTCAGCATATGGTTTACCCCATAGCCTACGTCGTATCTCCTTCCTTCCTTAGTTCTCCCCAACTTCCTGTTTCGGCCGAATTCCAGACAAACTACTTGTCTGGCAAAAAACTAAGCTCAAAAGCGAATTCAGCATGTCTCCTTACCCTTACACCAACTAATCAACTTCAGATTAAACTTTTACTTTTAAAAAAATTTCCGGTTTCAGTCGGATTCCGAGCGATCTATCTGACCGGTGAGAAAATGATTGTCATGTGCGAATTCAGCATGTCTTCTTACCCGCAAATCGAACATATTATCAAATTTAAATAAAACTTTTACTTTTAACAAATTCTTCGGTTCGGGCCGGATTCCCGCCGAACTGATTGTCCGGCGAGAAAATAAATTTTGTATTCGGACTCATCACGTCTCTCTGCTCCTAATCGAACCTCTAATCAACTTCATATTAAACTTTCACTTTTCACTAATTTTTCGGTTTTCGCCGGATTCCGGGTGAACTATTTGTCCGCCGAGAAAATAAATTTCATATTCGTATTCAGCATGTCTCTTTACCCCAAAATCAACTATCTCAATAGCTTTCTCAAAATATTTGTTTGCCCCTCAATTTGAAACCCCTCCCCCACCCTCAAACATTGGGCTTCGTAGCCCATCTTCGAACTTGACCTGTACTTTGACCCAAAGGATCCTCCCACCAAGGTTCTTCAAAATATCTCAATCCCTTCGAGAGTTATCGTGCGGACAGTAGACAGACGGGCAACTTTTGCGATGTCACAGGTTTCCCTCCACTTACGTTTTGGGATCCAAAACACCGGTTATCTAAATTGTTTCCCTGTTTTTGCTGTAAGTCAGCAGGTCTCGAAAAAGGCTTAAAACAGCCAAAATTCTGGGTTATTGAAAGCACAGCCTAGTTTTAAAGTATTCAAATATATTAAAATACTGTAGGTTGAAGAGTAAATAGTGCGAGGGGTCCTTTAAAGGACCTGTTGTACCTATACTACTCACCCGCTCCACGTTCTGAAGAGCACTGACGCTCATACAGTGGGCACCATGCCCGGAGCAAGGGCACAGTACTGTTTGAAAAACTAATTTCATACCAGATTTTCAGTTCAGCCCCATCGGTCCCCAATCAACGTCCAGTCCATCTTTGTCTTTTCGTATCCAAGAGATGAACTTGAGACCTGTCATAGACGACCTTAACTTATGGGAAATCTGGGCCCAGCTGCCCATGAACGGGACTGTAAGTGGGGGGTCGGGACCGATTAAATGCGTATCTACACATATATATCCTTAAGTTTACCAACTTAGAGTCTGATTCCAGTCACGGGTCAAAAACTTAACTCGTGGGCAACTTAGGCCCATTAACATGGAGGGTGGGAGGGTGGTTCAGTTCCACGTATATATCCCAACCCTGAGATCTAAGACACTGTGAATTTCTTCGCCCCATCTTCTGTTATTGTCAAGTTAAAAGCATTAAAAAAGGGCAGTCTGGGTCCAGTTACCCTGAACGAAGTGGGAGTGGAGTTTGGGACCCCCTTAACCCCGAAAGAGACCCCAATGCTCACAAGCCTACCAAGTTTCAACTTGATACCTGTTGATTCCTGTCATTGGTTACGAACTTTACTCTTGGGCAATCTGGGCCGAGTTGCCCTTGAACGGGGTGGGTGGGGCAGGTGCAACTTTAAAAGTAACTTTCTAGCCTTAAGGATCAACAAGTACTGGGAATGTCATCGTCCTGTGTCTAGTTCTGGTCATGTTCTGAAGAATATTCACTGGGCATTCTGGGCCCAATTGCTCCTGAATCGGGTGGGTGTTGGGGATTGGGACTCTCAAAAGCACAACTAGACACCCATACCGACAAGTGTACCAAGTTTGAACTTTATACCTGTACTGGTCACGAGTTATGAGCGCCACAAAAATCGGTGAAAATCGAAAACGGGAAACCGAAAGCTGCTACAGAGCTCGTAAGAGTGGATTGTTCCAAGGAACACCCTACTAAAAACGATGTATCAAGATGAATATCTTCAAGAGAAGTTTTTCTGCGGGCGATTTCTCACTTCTTGGAATTCGATTATTTTATGGTTTCATGTCTGCTCAAGTTCTACCTTTTTTTTTTAATTTGACCTAACTAATCGTTACTTGTGTACAAGTTTAAAGCATCAAGGTCTGTCCACGCTCTAGCTAGGATTAAACCGGAAACATTATTGGTCCAGTTCTGTCTGCCCCTCTCCTTAATACTTCTCAGTCCCTTGTATACGGTATCACTTGAGAAGTAAAATCCAGTCAGTAAATTTCCTTGTTCCCAAACATAATGTTTTCTTTTCCGATACTGTCCCAATAAACACATTTTCGAGTTGGACAGTGGCAGTTTTAAAGTTCGAGTTCTCGGGACATTTTATGTTTCGATGGGTAGATGATATTGTTCTATGTTTAGAGGCTTTAGGGGATCTAAAGTCTTATTTCTGGTACCGTAGTTGATTAAAACGATGGGGGAGGGGGAGGAGGGGTGTTTTGGGGTGTTTCCGTTTTGCACGTTTTGGAGTTGGACAGTGGAAGTTTTAAAGTTCGAGTTCTCAGGACATTTTATGTTTCGATGGGTTAGAAGGTTTTGTTCCAAGTTTAGAAGCTCTAGGGGATCTAAAATCTTATTTCCGGTACAGTAGTTAATGAAATCGCTTCGGGAGAGAAAGGGGTGTTTTGGGGGGTTCCTTTTTGCATACTTTGGAGTTGGACAGTGGTAGTATTAAAGTTCAACTTCTCTTGACATTTTGTGTTTGGGTGGATAGAGGTACTGTTCAAAGTTTTGAAGCTGTAGGGGTTCCAAAGTTTTATTTCTGGAATAGTAGTTATTGAAACGATTGGGGGGGGGGGGGGGTAGTGCTCCGTTTGGAAAATTATGGAGTTGAAGAGTGGTAGTATTAAAGTTAAAGTTCTCAAGACGTTTTATTTTTGGGTGGGTTAGAAGACGTCGTTCTAAGTTTAGAAACCTTAGGGGTTCTAAGGTAAGGCACAGTTTTAATGGCAAATATAAATAAACCTGGTGTTTCTAAAAAGCATCAGACATGCCAGTGTCAGAAAAAAACGACGCTTGACTAATTATGATGGGTTTGTGAAAATTATTACTACAATTCTAGCCTAAGGCGTTGTAAAGAAAAAACAAACGAACAACTATACTATCACACATCAAAACTCAAATCTAAGGACAACACGAGAATTTTATATTGACTAAAGAAAAAAATGAAAAATATAAAAGGTTTGCGACATGGGTCTGATCATCCTCAGAGCACAAAGAAAAATGAATCAATTAAATCAGACAGAGGAAATATAATTGCTAGATAACATGAATCTTTTTAGAGCTCTTTTAAAAACTTTCCTATCTTCGGACACTTGGAAGAGTTCCAGGCAATGAATTCCATACTTTTACACCTGTATGACGAATAGAAAAGCTAGACCTTGTAGAAGGATAACAAATGGTAGAAAGATTGGACCGCCGTATTGAAAGCCGTTCTAAAGTCTTCTTTCCTTAATACTTGTTAATTACCACGATTGGGGTAGGGTGGAGGGGTGTTTTGAAGTTCACTTTTTGAATCTGAATTCGTCTCTGATCAGGAATCTTGTTTTCGCTTATGTTGGAAACCCGGACATTTTCCGAGAATCTTCTTTCACACATGATTCTCGAACGCGTGATCTGATCCTGACGGAACGTGATAGTTGGTGATGGCACATGTCCTAGGGTTGGAAACCCAAAAACTATTGAAAATTAATTTTTATCAGATCATAGTCAGAGAACACTTTCATATTCTGCAAGATGACGATTTTCACCTGAAGTAAGATCGATTTATTGGTCCGGTAAAAAAACAGTAAAAAAAAAGTATAGTAGAAGAAAGCCTCTTATTCAATAACCTCTTCTTCTTATTACTTCTACATAGAAAAAAAAAAGAAAAAAAGACACGCTCAACTTATTTTGGCTCTACAAACTTCCGTTTTTCTCCGGATTCTGAACCATTGCTCCGGTAGGAACCAGAAGCAGATATAGAATCAGCAAATCATGCAGCACCAGACTTGCCAGTTGCATACAGTAAACTGCGATTTCGCAATTCACTGATTTTTTGTTCATTTCTTCTTCTTTTCTCACCACTGCCCAGTCTTCTCTTATTAACGCGTTTTTCGTCTCACCGGTGATCTCACTACTACCGACCTCCTGAATAGGCTCTGGATCTGGTTGGTCTGCACCTGGTACCATGCTCTTATTATTATTACGTTAATTACATGAGGAATGTAAGGTTTCATTGGGAAAGAAATAGAGAGCCGTGATTTTTGGTTTTTTTTTATTGATCAGCTAATTATCCCTCTAGGATGATGTACGAGGATAAATGTAAACTCGGATATTTCGGTTGCACTTCCGGCAAACCGTCCTCAGCGAAAAACAAACAACTAAAGGCGTATTCTCGCCGTTCCCCGAGGACTCCTCGGGGAATCGAAGGGAACGGCGAGAATAGAGGGAGTCACTCCACGCGGACTCCGCGTAGAGAAACAGCGAGAACACGGGGAATGCTTCCAAAATCGATTTTGTTCGAATAAGAAATATGCAGTTGACGAAATTAGTCTGGATGCACTTTATTCTTGGTTTTGTTTATTCTGATTATTTTTAATTAATTTTACATTGCACCAATACCAGCAAAAATTGATTCCCCTCCGAATCTGAAAGGGAGTCCTTTTTTATGCCGGGGATGATAATCGGAGCATTCCCCGTCCGTGGGGACTCGCGAGAATACGGGGAGTGAGTCCTCGGGACAAACAAAAACGCGGGGACTCCTCAAGTGGAGTCCTCGGGGAACGGCGAGAATACGCCTTAAATCATAAAATCCAACACAATACCAACAGAAAAGTGATGCGGAACCAACAAAACATACAACGATATGTAACTTAAAAGAAAGAATGATGCTGATTGAAACGACAAACAAGTTCAAATAAAATAATGAAAATTAAAATGTGCGTGTTAAAAGTGTATATGTACAAGTCTGTGATTATTTTACAATTCTGAATTCTGTGTCTATTTACAATTTACCAATTCCCTGGGAAAGAGCAGAAGCTATCACCCAGCCATTGTACAATTCTTCGCTTTACCAATCATTGTACAAATAACTTCTTCTGGTTTTTAGTTACATATCGTTGTATGTTTTATTGGTTCCGCATCAGGTATTGTGTTGGATTCTATGATTTAGTTGTTTGTTTTTCGCTGAGGACAGTTTGCCGGAAGTGCAACCAAAATATCCAAATTTATCCCTCGCCCATCATTCTAGAGGGATAATTAGCTGATCAATAAAAACCCCGAAAATCACGGTTTATATTTCTTTTTTATATGAGGAAGAACCAGACACTGGTTAATCCGAAAACGGAATGTAAGACTTGAGTGCAGTCACCAGTGAATACAGAAACGCCTTATAAGCAGAACCACGAACCACCGGTGAGTACTCCGGGGAAATAAACGCAGCTATTCTTGAATATGGGCGACATCTAAACTATATAGTTTAGAGCCCTCCTTGTAGTTTCCAAGTCCCCTAAAGTACCGTATATAGACCTCCTTGAAGCACAATGGGTACTAACTATGCTTTAATTTTTCTAACATGCTTCACATATATACATTTCTGACTTTCACTAGATAGTGCTTTAAAAATAATCCGTTTTCTTGTTATCACTTGCCATTGACTCTTCAGCGTATCGGCGGAGACGATTTCAGAGCATGGTATTGCAAGGCGCGGAAATTCAAAAACTCTCGGCGATGTACGAAAATCAATCTTATTGTAGGTCTGTGTGACTAGGATGCTATGGCGGCTAAAATAAGTCGTCTCTGTAGCTGGCAGATTGCTCTAGTGTTACATGATGAAACTTTCTGTAGTTTGTAGTACAGATGTAAAGTTTTGTTTCCTGGATTTACAATACTGCCAAAAATGTACAAATATAACCGACCTACCTGCAGGCACCTGCAGCTGATTCCAGAGCTTACAAGAAATTCTCAGTTAGCACCGTTAATATAATGTTTGTCAACAGTACAAATAATCCGGAGGATATACTAACAAGGAATACATAAGAGTAAAGAAACTCCGCTTGTATTTGTCGTAGCCAGTAAATCGGACTATGGCAGTCAGCAAAAAACGGCGTAACGACATTTTAGCCAAAATAAGTTGTCGGGGAATCTGCTGATTTCTGATGTAACATTGTATTCTAGGGGGTGGGAATGTGGTATCATGATTGTTTGATCCGCCCATTGAGCTTTAATACTTATAATTTAGAAACTCTATTGAAGCGCCGTGAAAAACTTTCGTTAGTGTGTGGAACTAAAATCTTGAATACACCAGCACTATGTGATATCCTCGCCCCAGATTTTTCAGCGGCAAAAGTAAGGCCTGAGAGAGTGGTAGCCCAGCCAATACCCAAATTGCAGCCAATTAAACATACGACGACTCGTTACCTAAGAAGTTTTGTTTCCGCCTTTGTCAACCTTTTTAACTCGTATCACTAAATGCATATAGATTTGCACATTTTGTAGATATGTCTGACAAGTATTTGTTATATCCAAACTAGTGTAGAATTTGCTTTTTATATAATTAATGTTAATACGGACGAGAACCACCAAATCAGCTTGACCGTTACATCGGTTTTGACAACAAATTGAATTGAAAATTGAATTGAATCAAGCTCTTGAGAGCCCCAGTGCCGACAGACATTCTTACCCAATCTTTTGCAGGGGGTTGACGTTCAGATTCTCCAGCTGGTACTTCAGACCCTAGTTGCCATCTCCATGCAGCTAAGTCCACACAAAATTGAAGCTTTGCACTCTCAGATCCTGAACTTGTTGTCAAGTTTCCACCTCCCTGCTGAGCTTATTCCGGTGGCCCGGGATGTTCTTGTTGCTACTTCTAAAAGAATTCAGCCTTCCAAATGTGAGGAATTTGTGACTGAATGGGCAACTAACATAGTCAAGGTACGTGGTAGACGCAAGTCGTCATGGTGGTGCGTCGAATTTAATTTTTTTATTAATTTATATTTCTAAGCATTTTATAAGTACCCGATGAAAAATTTATCTGAAAATAGTACTAGGAAGTAGGACGAAAAAGTAGCATGCAGTACTAATGATGCTGCTACATGCTTCTACTTCAAGGCTACCGTGTTACTGCATACTACTATATACTACTATTAGCAAGACCGGATGCTACTGGATACTACTACATAAGATTAGACAAGTCTGAGGCACATTAAATGATAGTATTCTTTGCTATTACAAAGTATTACATGCAACGTTTTCGCACTACTACCATACTACTACGCAGGCTACAAATTTTTCATCGGGTAGTGAGTGAACTGAAAGAACAAAAATGATCCTCAGCCGGGATTTGAACCCAGGACCCTCTGAATGAACGAATTTATTACATGCAAAGGTAAATGAACGCTTACCAAGAAATTACAAAGGGTATTCAAAATCTACAACGACAGCAAAAGATAAATAAACGCAAAACGAGAAATACACAATGAAACACGAAAAGGACAATAAATTTACTGCATTAGCTGGGGCATGAGGTAATGGGCAGGCAGGCGGTTGAGTGATGGCAGAAGATGTTCTCTTATTTCTTGTAGCTTGACAGTTGGGTCCAAGACATAAAAATTCTCCATGATTCAGTACAAGGCAGGCGTTCTTATCATTTGAGCTACCGAAGAGCTTGTGAACACAGTTCGCAAACCACTGCAATAGTCTGGTAGAAACCGGCCATAGGAACAGTGATCCCGTCCGAAGACAATTTCATCTAACCAGTTCATATTCCCATCTGGTTTATTGGTCACGGTACAAGTCGCTTCTTTACAGTGCCATCTATGTATTATTTATTTTTCTAGTGTTGTTTATTTAAATAAATAGCTTACAGCTAGAAAAGGAAGTCAGAACCATGCGAAATATTTACAACTGGTACAAGATACTAATTCATACAGTTCGTGGAAATCACCCTGACGTAAAAGCTGGTAAAACAAAATACTGTTGAAAAACTGACTGGGCCAAAATATAGCTCTAAGAAAATGTAGCTGACGTATCCGTTTTGCTCTGTCAAATATATTCTTACCCAGTTTTAACTATTCACTAACTTTTAAAAATAAACCCATATTTAGGTGAATATACTTTTTACGAATTTATAAAAAAAAACGAGGGAGGTAGGACCCCTGTTCTAACTTTCTTCTTTTTCCTTAAAGGACCCATCGTACCTATATTTCTACTGCAACCTATTTTCGTATCTTCATTCATTAATTCTTAAACCCCGAAACCCGACTTGCATATGTTACATTCCGAAACCGCTAACAACACACTTGCACTTGCCACGATGCAATAATTTATATGTGCATTATGCTCTCAACGAGTGTTCGAGTTTAATTTTTCCTAGTTTGCTAGAACTCAATGGGTCTTAGAAAAGGCTCAAAACAAAAACCAGAGCTTAGTTTTACAGGATTATGATGGTTTGAATGTTGAAACATAAATAGTACGAAGTACGAGGTGAGCTTTAAACGACACCTGAACAATGAAACCATACTTGAACACACCATGGAGAATTCATTTACAGACATGGCGACGGAGAGCATTCTTCTCTTGAGCGTGACGTTTTCAAAATAGTCATGTTCGTTTCTGGAGGTTTGCAGCCTCCAAGACAAAAAGCGCAATTCATTCAAATCTTGTACAGCGATGGCTGGATCGCATTGGAATTTCTTCTAGATATACGTTTGGGCTTCACTGGTTAAAAAATATTCTAAAAGAAGGGTTGATTGGAGACATTGGCTCATTTCTAAAATCGCTCGGTACTGAAATAAGGACAGATGCAAAATGGAGCAAAAGTCATAGCTTGGAAACACTATTTCGTATTTAGATTGGGTTTTCTGCAGGCAATGTTAACGGAATTCATACAGATAGGGAGGATACTTGGTACTCTTCATTCAGGTGTACTTCAAGAAGGAGTTTTTTAGTGTCGGGTCGGGTCCTTTAGATATATGGCATTCTTCAGCGACTTATCTTTCGTGGTAGATCCCGAATTAGTGGAAGCATGACAGACAGGCGGACATTACGCTCGCTATAGGCGCATGAACTGAATTGCAAGTGCCATAAATTATCTCCTTGATGACTCCCACGAAGTTCTTGAAACTAAAAACCGAATTAAATAAAATTTTCGAAGTCAATATACAAACCTTTCGCTATTTTTTGCGTAAATGGTTTCGTAAGAGAGGCCTTAACCCCTCCCTCGAATACCTCCTTAGGCGTAGTCTCGCCCTTCCAGAGGACTAGACTTGAGGCGTCCCCTCGTTTTTGTTTGTCCCGGGGACTTACTCCCCATATTCTCGCCAGTCCCCACGGACGGGGAATGCTCAGATTATCATCACCATCATAAAAAAGGACTACCTTTCAGATTCGGAGGGGAACCAATTTTTGCTGGTGTTGGTGCAATGTAAAATAAAATAAAACAATCAAAATAAACAAACCAAAAAGAAAACGGATCCAGACTAATTTCGTTAACTGCATATTTTTTGTTCGAAGAAAATCCATTTTAGAAGCATTCCCCGTGTTTTCATTGTTTTCCGTAGGCGGAGTCCGCGTGGGTTGACTCCCTCTATTCTTGCCGTTCGCTTCGATTTCCCGAGGAGTCCTCGGTGAACGGCGAGAATGCGCCCTTGTGTCAAGAATGTCCCATTGTTACTGTTTCCTCCTCCGCTCAGAGGTTGTGATTTCCATCTTTCCGGTCAGTACCTTTTAATTTTCCTTCCCATTCGCTTCCGTTGCCCCATTCCGATACACCTCTAAATTTTCCTGAATAATTTTCGCCTCGTTCTTCAGTGACTGATTCCCGTTCGGGTCCCTAACTCTTTTGTGCGACTCAGGAATTCCCTGCATCGTGTCTTTTCAAGCCCCCGAATTTATGTTCCGGATATTTCCCGGTTCGTGGCCCCTTAAGGGCCACTTGTCACATTTGGTCTTAGGTTTTGGAAGTTAGACAAAGCGAAGATTATTTCTAGGAGCTTTCTGGAAAGGTTGTTTCTTTTTTAGTGAGAAAATGACAGTTGGAACTGAAATGAGCGAATTTATCATGCCTCCTTGCAAAGTGGAAGGAGTTAAAGTTTTTGGCATTTTCTGATTAAAATAGCACGTAGACTGGTTGGAGATTTATGCCAACACAATAGGGAAAAAGTGGAGTTGTTAGATAAGAGAGAATCGAATTTGGCCTTGAATTCGATTTGTCACGGTGTTACCGTTAGGCAGCGCTAGTCTCTTTCCGTTCAGTATGTTGAATCTTTTATATTGTCCGTAGTAGGCTACTCTGTATGATTTATTAACTCATATTCATGACTCATCCGCCGGAGCATGAGTCATTTTTTTCCGTACGTCTTTTCCGGGCCTCGACCGGGAACAACCCTTTTACTTAAAGGTTGTTTATTTTGTAAGTACAGTGCATACCAGACCACCTTTTGTTTATTTATGGACCTTAGGTCATTTTTATGAGTCTTGTTTAAAGCTCCTTAGAGTGGGCTGGCCTGCAAGGCCTAGTGTATGATGGGTGGTTTATAGCCTATTGTGGTTCGGTACGCAAACAGTGTGAATCGACCGGGGGAATCCACAATGAAGACGTGAAGTTTGCATGTGTAGTAGGTCAGCAGACGCCCTAGGCTGTCCTGACTCCGATGACTGTATCTGAGGACATTTATCATCTATGTCCGACCTACTACAACCCTCGCCATAACATCAGGTTGAGAGTGCTTCTTCGCGTACAAATACAGTCGTCGTAATTATTTGGTGGTGTTGTTGAGGCATTTCCGGGAGGTGAAACAGTAGCAGTTAGCTACAATTCGGCTGATATTTGACGGGTAAAAGTACTATAGGATTTTGCTAAAGTCGGTAATTGCGGCAGGTAGCATGACTCATGCCATACACAAATGTAACCTGATAACCTACCTACAGCAGAGGCATGCTCCTTGAACATTAGTTAATTTTGAACAGTGAAGTGTCGGGCTAAATGATGAAGTTAAGATCCAAACCACCCATTCAGCTATTCTTAGGAGCTACTTTGGCTGATATGTAGTTTCTTTTTCTCACAACAAGTTACTGCTCAGTCAGTGACTTAGCAGTCACTTGCTCAGTAAGCAAGTGCTCAGTGTTTCGGTGCTCCTTCGCCATCTTTGGCAGTCAGCCATAAACCTGATTTTTGGATACCCTACGCCAAACGCTGGGTATATCTAGCATTTTGCATAGCCTATGCCTAACAGGATTCAGGATTCAACACCTTAACTAAAAAAAATTAATTCCAGCTTGATGACCGGTTACCAACAAAGCAAATACGTGCATGAAATTACTACCATATTTTAATCAAACCTTTACTAAAATAAACTAAAAATTAATTCATTAATCTGTCAATTTGTCCTCTCTCGTCTTCCAAACCCTCCGCTCACCAACTACCCTCGAGGAGATGTTTCTTTAAACGATTTTAGTCTATATCGGTAACGCTGGATACTCTACGGCAAACGCGGGATAGCTGTTGGTACCCTAACCCTGACCTACACCACTACCGGTGAATTCTGAGGGGTTGATTTCTGAGCTTCACTCAAATCATCAGCATTTTATTTGGTTCAGGTATCCACCGTTCCGTATAGTGTATCCAGCGTTAGGCATAGGGTATACCAAACGCTAGATATACCCAGCGTTTGGCATAGGCTTTCCCAAAATCAGGGGTTTGTGGTAGACTGATCTGTGGTGCATAATACGTGTGTACTGTGGTGCACGAGCTGTCTGTTATGGTCATACTTTCCAGTTTAGTAGAAGGCTGAGGCTCCACACAGTCAAACCAACTTTTTCGATTTTCCTTACATTGATGATAGCCAGTTTCTCTATCCTCAACATTTCTTAGATATCCGCTTTGCGTTTATTTTGCCTCGCAATCATCGTAGACAATCACTCCCTTCCCTGTAGCCCTTCCATTTGCACATTTATTAAATACTGCAATCGTCCCAAGCTGACCGGAAATCATGTATTAAAATGAATGGAATCATAGGCTTCCCAATGAAATGAGCAAGTTCACCTTTTTTCGCTAGATATTTCTAGGGCGTTCGATAGCATTGTTCATAGCCAAGCTCTGCACTCACTTTCTGTAAATGGTGTTAATATTTCCATTATTTTTGTCCTGAGATATTAGTAAACAGCAATGCGCACCTACGTTTAAAACTAAATGGGTCTCTCTTGCAAGAAAATATTGCAGTCTTTTGTGGTGTACGTCAAGATGGGGTGTTGTCACCTCATATTTTCAAGATGTGTATTGCTGGGATTATTGCCAAGATCTCGCGGACGTATTTTACGGGATTTACTGACGTTTCTTACGTTGCATACGCAGATGATATTCTCCTTATCACTAGATGCAAATCTTCCCTCTCTCGTACAGTTCAAAGGACTAAAAAAGGTTTTCTTGAGATTGGACTTACTTTGAACCTTGATAAATACGAGTATATATGCTTCAACGGTACTCTACCAAATTCTCCTCTTAAAATCAAAAATACATCCATTCCCTCTGTTGAAAACTTTCGGTGGCTTGACTTATAACAGTTTATAAAACTACTTTGTCCTTTCGCCAGTATGCAGTATCTGAAGCTTGTAAAAAGATTAAATATGGATATTCTAATATTGTGTCAAACCGGTCTAAGTATAACCGTAAGGCTTTGGTTTCCTTGTATTCAGTTTTGTGCGATCAATCTATACTCTATCTTTCTGGGACTTTTATTTTATTGAAAAAAGAGTGACATACGTAAACTACGTACATGATACTACAAATACTGTAAATACCTGCTTCATTTGCCTATATCGTATCGAAATCGTAAAATAATCCGAAAATACAAAGCCCCTGATATAACGCAAAACTCCAGGAGCTTCATAAAAAATTATCTGGACAAGCGTATGAACGGCTTACTCCATATCACGGGCTCATCCGTTTGTTCTGTTGATTTTTTGGTGTTTATTTTGTTGTATTAGTGTTTCTTTTCTCTTCTTTACTCCACTATCTTCACATTGTTTTTGTACAGTGGGTTACAAATAAATTATTATTATTATATTTATTTTGACTCGTGAGATGTCTTGCGTCTATGACAATCTTCGTAAGAGTATGCGAAGGGTTTCTCGAAATAGTTACTAAGTGTAACTATTTGCTTACCACGCTCGGGAGCTTAGTAAGCGTGGTAACTACGAATCTCTGTGATGTGATTGGCCGGATTAGCCCCTGGCACGACCGCCTATTGCACTTCCTGGCTGAGGACAGAGAATCGGAGATCAGCACCATCAGTTAGGTCTGTATAGGTCGATGCTGATACCTTTTTTACCTTTTACTTTATGGCAATCTTCTGGACTACTATAGAGCGTGTTCCTTCCGGGCTACTATAGAGCGTGTTCCACCCTTCTAACAATAGTAACTATTAGTCAGCATTTTCATTCCATCCTCGTGAAAAGTTGCTACGCTGACCGTTCTAGTCTTCCCGAAATAGTTACTAGTAGTAACTATTTGCCTACCACGCTCGAGAGCGTAGTAAACGTGGTAACTACGAATCTCTGTGATGTGATTGGCCGGATTAGCCCCTGATACGATATTTTGGTGAAAATAGAAAAATGCTTTCCCAGCCTTGACGCCAAAAAGGCAGAATTCGTGACGTTATGCATATTTACTACGGTAAGTAGGGTGGAACACGATCATAGTTTCTCCATCAAATGAAAGTTGCTTGATTAGGCGAGCAATGTTTTCCTTTTACAAAAGTCAACCCTTTTTCTTAGGCTTGCGATGTTTACTTGTCTGAGAAGATTCTGAAGAACTCGCCAGACCGCGAGAATTTGGACAAGGAATTCGAAGATGCGGTCATGCGAAGACTTGTCACGTTGGGTGACCTCGCTCAGCTTTGCCCCGGACGTGTCAGCTCTCGCGCCTGCGTTGTCGTGCAGAGTGTCGTCTTTCCTTTTCAAGGTAAGGCAAATCCAACTTGTCTCGGTAAAGCCGCTTTCGCATTGACACGTTGAGCCTTTCACACGGAGCTACGTAACCCCTCCGTCGCGCTTGCGGCGACGCAACCCATAGATTACGCAGACAAATTAAACGCATCGCAAGAATAGAAAGGTCTATTCTTGCGTTGCGTCGACGCGCAAGCATCAGATTTTTCGGTGGAAAGGGAAGTTTTGAAGAAAAACTGGAGAGAAACATACTGTATGATTAAGAATTCTTGATAAAGATGAAAGACCGCAAATTCAGCAGAAGAAACCGAGAGGAGAAAACGTAAAGACGCATCCAGTGCGAAAAGTTCTAGTGCATGTGTTTGATTGATTGATTGATTTATAGGTACAAAATTTCGTGGTTGTCCATCCAAATTGTTTGACCTTTGTCAGATATATACAACAATTGTTGAAATCGAATTCGTACTCAAAATAAGAAGTAAACCATTGAAGTCAACACCCGAAATAAACTTTCTAACAAAATAACTAAGACAAAACAACATTATTGTAAAAATCCACAAATTTTGGAATGAAGCTATTACAATATCTTTCCCGGTTGCATGCGGTCGGCATGAGCTTCGGGACTTTGGTGGATACTTGCCTTGGTGGCCTTGGGCGTTCAACCTCAAAATCAGGGGGTAAAAGGGATCGGAGAGTTGGGTGTTCAAGGAGTTTTAGTCCAAAATTTTGACACAACTTCTGTGTAAAAGGTACGCTACGCAACCTGTACACAGCGCAAGATAAACGCACGCGCAACGACGCGTCAATGTAAAAGCGGCTTGACACTGCAAAGTTAGCACTGTACTCCAGTTTTATCGACGATTAGCCATTTCCCCATTCCGGAGGTTTGATGTCAGTGTTTGTTTGTGTAGGTGGGATGTTGGGTCCTGAATGACAACTGTGTGAAGTGGGACTGAAGAATCATAGTTGACTGCGGTTGGGCTGAAGAAATATTTAGGACTGATGATCTTTTCTTATGTGTGTTAGGGGGGGGGGGGGGCTGACGGGCTTTTCAGCAGTCTTATTTGATGATAATCGGCAACATATCGGCACCCTTCCAGTGTCAGCATTTCTTTTTCCTTGCAATAGGGCTGTCAGGCCGCTCAGCTGATAATACAGAGTTGCTTGGTGAGGCGTGCTGTACCGAGTCAATGTTTTTAAGCTGTTTCCGTAGAACTGTCCATCTAGCAGTGAAACCAGTTTACGCTGGACGGATAGTCTGAGCTAGGTCAAAGGCTTCGAGGGATCCTTAACTTGGATTTGTCTCTTTTTTTTTTTCATTTTGGGTTCTAGCAGCTAGACAGTATTTCGTGCTATTTTTTTTTTTTTCTTAAACCCGCGTAGCCTTTCGACAATTTTTTACTTTACTTTTTGGGCTACGACTCCTCCTCCACTCGGTGACGTTAACATTTCCTTTAAATCTTTAACGTCACCTACGCTTTCCAAACAAACAAACAAAATTTAAACTTTGAAAAATCTAACTCCATTTACCATTTCAGCTGTTCAGATTATTCTCGAATTTAACTTTACCAATCTTAATACTTATTTACTCTTATTTAAATACAAATATAAACATTTATTTTATTTTTTATCTACGAATCCTCACCTCTACACATCAAGAACTGTAACCCAACCAAAACGACCACTACGAAAGACAAACAAACACCCCCAAACAGGAGCCCCTAAGAACTACAGACACAGTCCAAGTCCATTATTACGAACTATAGTACTATACTATAGTCTATACTAACAAATTCAATATAAACATAAAAACTTTAAATCCGCCCCTAAACAATGTTTATTTTGTTTTCTACATTTTCTATAGTCTACTATAGTCTATACTAACAAATTCAATATAAACATAAAAACTTTAAATCCGCCCCTAAACAATGTTTATTTTGTTTTCTACATTTTCTAAACAATTAACTTTCAATATCACGGGTCCTTTCTATTTTATATTTCGTGCTATATGAGCCGAAAATAATTTTATCTTGCACTTTGTCTTTTTTAAATATCCTGATTTTTACCAGATGTGTGGGGGACTATCCGAGACTTACCGGTTCTTTTATATTTCGCCAAATCTCAGCTCCAGCATTTCAAGCCTTTCAGTAGTTATCCTGATCACAGACAGACGGACAGACGGAAGAAGAGATTTGTGATTTCCGAGGTATCTTTTTTTTTCATGCGATTCAGAAAAGGAAGTATTGCAAGCTGTAATTAGTACATCATGAACCACGCAGGGGCCTTCGTCAACGCTGCTGTTCCGATTCGTAATTAATTTTGTTATTTTCCTTCTTATGTTCGTGTCACTCCTCGACGGTGTCTCCATCTCAGTTGCTAAGTGGTGTAATCTCTAGCGCTTTTTGAATGCCGTGAAAAATTCAGCGCGGAATGAAACCTGTTTTCTCTGCTAAGTGACGAATTCCCTTCTGGCTTTCTCCAACAACTGAGTTTAATTTTTGCGGCACATTTCTTCCGGAAACGACTCTCGTTTCGTTCGGTCCTCCCAGTATATTTGCTGGGTAAAAGAAAATGTCATCTGAGCTTCGCTAGATGGCTTTCTTGTCGCTTTGAATGGAAATCTAATTTTGCTCGTTCCGTCTTGTTTAAAATCCGCGTCGACTGGAAACCTTTTTCTTTTAATTCGATGGGGGGTTGCAAGCTCAGCACGAATACTCAGCGGTTAGTACAGCGAATCGTGTCGTAGGAAATAACGCTACGTAGGTTCCATTCGTCGTGCGGTGTATCCCGCAGACACATAAAACCTCAGACAGAGGGAACCAATAGGGTAGTAATAAAGTCTGGGTTTTCCCAGCCTAAGTTAAAGCAAACTTCGCACTACACTATTTGCTAGTTATGCTCCAATATTCGAAACCATCTGAATACTGTGAAACTAGCCTCTGCTTTAAACAAATTATCCACGGCTTTGGCCGTTTTAAGCCTTTTCCTAGGCTCATTAAATTTTGCATAACTCGGCAAAATTCAGATAACCAGTTTTAAGCATCAGTAGTATGATACCCGAACACTCGCCGGGACCATTATACGCATGGGCAATAGTGAAATCGCGGCAAGTGGGAAAACCAGCGAGATATCGTTTGTGGGTTTAGAATGTAACGTATGACATTTTGTTCTTCGGTTTGAAGAAGTAATGAATGGAGTTACGGAAGCCCTGAATTTAGATGGCGCTAGCGATGTCTCGTACACTAATCGCTTCTCCGTTGGTGGTGGACGTGACGGGGGGGGGGGGGGGGGGGGTATTCAGAACTTCTGAACGGGCGATTCCGTTCGGCAAAACTTTTCTAGCAATACGGGTACTTGTACTCTACCTTAATTACCTTCGCACTTCGGAGCGATTAATCAATCAATCAATCAAGTTTAATCCAAATAGCTAAAAGCTAGAATAGGAATACAAATTTTCGAAATACACGGACACGAAACAAATTAACTAATACACTTACCAAGATATGACCAGAAATAAATGATGGGATGAAACTACGTAAAAATTGGGCAGAAGAATTAGCAGGATATGGAGACGCGGTTGATGATGGTGACATCTGTTAGTGGTCTGGGTCATCCGGCAATATTTCTAGTCCTTGCATGACCACTCGTTACCAAGTGACTTCTTGAAAGCTTCAGGTGAAGGTGCTGACGCTGTAGGCTCGGAGAGGAAATTCCAGTCAATGACAACTCTTTCGGTTAAAAAAGTTTTCACTCTTGTTTTCACTTGGCATTTGGATAGTTTCTTGGAGTGGCCTCCTGTATGGGGTTGATTGAACTTGTGCAGGTCGAGGGGACTAGTTGTGTCATTGGAGAGTTTGTGGGTAAGTAGCATGTCACCTCGTTTGTGGCGGTATACCAGTGTTGGTAAGTTGAGTTTTTCCAGTCTTTCTTCGAAGGGAAGAAACCCTTCCCCTCTTGCTTATTCTGCCTTTATAACATACCTAGCTCCCTTATAAACTTATAAGCCTTTTAAATTCCTTTCCATTGTTTCGTTTTGGGCCTTCGAAAATGGAAAATAGAAAAATCGTTCCAGCCTTGACGGGAAAAAGCGTGACGTCAAAATTCGTGACGTCATGCGTAGTAACTACGGTAAGTAGGATGGAACACGCTCTTAGTTTCCCGTCTTTTTAACCACGTTCGTTCCGTTTCAAACGGACGCAGCCGTCGCGTTGGAGAGAAGGAAGGCTAATGGTATCTTCGAAAAACGTTTTTTCTGGTCCATTTCATAGTGAAAAGATCCTCGAAAAGATCATTTCTAGTAAGAGTTGTGCTTTACGGCCATATGTAACCTTGGTGGCGCGTCTCTGTACACCCTCAATAAGTCTTATATCGCCTTTGTATTGGGGAGAGGCTAGGCAGGTGCCAAAGTCGAGGCTGGGTCTTACGATGGCTTGAAACAGTCTGAGAAAGACTTTGGGGGATCTCCTAGAGATGGATCTCTTGAGTAGGCCTAGTCCCGAGTTGGATTTTGAAACCTCGTGCCTATATGGGAGTGGAATTTGATCTGATTGTCCACGAGCACACCCAAGTCCCTTTCTTCGTGTTGAGCTTGGAGGTCTATCTGGGTTTGCTGGTCAGGATCCCACAGTGAGTAAACTGCGTTTTCGTTCTTTGGTCCAAAGTGTAAGACGGAGCATTTGCTGATGTTGAATGAAAGTAGCCACTCTTTGGCCCACTCATGGATATGGTTGAGATCGGCATGGAGGCTTGCGCTGTCTGCCTGACCAAAGAGCTTGGGATCATAGAACGGTCGAGAGAACGGTAGTTGCGTTTTTTGCTGATACCATGGTATCTGTTACCACGGTAACTGGATCTGCAATTAGTCGTTTTTGCAATTATCGTGCTATATGATAAACGGTGCTGCAAAAACGACTATTGTCTAAATTCCACTTTTCGAAGTCATCCCAAAAGAAAAACAGATATCCAGTTACAGTACTAAGTACTAAATTTCTTTCTCATCAATCTGACAAAATTGGATGAAAGTGAGATGACTTTTCAGATACCACGACCAGTTACCACGGTCGGACCACAGTATCTGAATATTTGATACCACGATAACTGGCAAGATACCACGATAACTGCAAAAACGCCTTTTGACCGCGGTATCAGATACCATGGTATCTGCCTGGTGACAAAGTCGTTGATATATATTGCCATTACGGATCGGATTCGCGAACTAGCGAGGGAGTTGGAACATGTATGCCGAAAAGGTGGAGGATCGGGTGTCTGGCCGGTCATATACGTTAGATGTCCCATTTCAGAATTCCAACCGGAACAAAGCCCCGTGGGACCGGTTACAGAGGGCCCATAATGCGACGTTCGCACGCTAGCAAGATGGAACTTGACAGGTGTATTGGAGGACTTGAGTCAATTCGATAGAAATTCTCTTTTCCGGATCGGATCGTTTGTAGGTATGTGGAGTGGAAAGAGATCCCTAACCTGGTAATATGCCAACTCCCAAACGGCTAACGTTGCCTGTGATTTGTAGCATGTTGTTTCCATCACCGTCTGGGAGTTGCAACCACCTCGAGCGAAGAACTAGCCAAATGTAATTCTGCAAGGGACTCCTGAGGTTTGCCGCAAGAGATGCCTTTTGGTTCTTTTCTTCGTCTCCTTTTCAGCCTGTGAGAGATTGTCTTGTTTTCCGGGGGTCTCAGAGGGAGTTTATGTGCCGCTACAATTTTCTTTTCTCGATAAAAAGAGTAACCGTTATGTTTCGTGTAGAAGTATTGCTGCCGACCGAAGGCATAAGAGCGGAACATCCTTTTTATTCGGATCCTAAGTGAAACCGTGAAACATCTAAGATGCCGTAATATTCACTCAGTTAAGCTCATTAATTCCATTGTGTTATTTTTCCCCTTTGTTTCTTCCTCTTTTTTTCTGTATTTCGTTTCTCACTATTTTTACTTTTTTTTTACTTTCTTCTTACTTTCGTGCTGTAGTTTCTAGTTCTGATTAAACAAGCCTCTTTCCCTTGTTAGTAAGTAAATGAATTATTTGTTTAAATTGTTTTATGCCCAGCTTATTAGTACGTAAATAAATACTACTACTAATAATAGTAATTCCAACTCTGATTGAAAATGATAATCTCCAAACTCGAAAGAGTAGCTAACAGTTAGTAGCTTAACAGTACAGTTGGTAGATGAATTAGTGGAGGCGACTCGTAGCGATAGTAGTAGCCTGTATGCTGGGAAAGTAGTTGAATGAACGTCGAAACTGAACTTCGAATGAAAGGTGGATCGAGAAAGCAGCGGCAGTCTATTCTTATGACTTATTTCCAAGAGAAGCTAAAGAGACGTAACGGAATAAATATATGGACGCTGCAACAACTAGAGCAAATAAAATCAATCAAATTATTCTTTTCTTTCGATTTTCCGTAGTTATCTCCAGGAACCTGCCTAGTCCCCTTATTTCCCCCAAAAATTTGTCCCCGTTAGGTGAACCACTCCTCCCCATACTCGACTGACAAAAGATTTTGTCGACTAACTATAGCCTATTTGTGTTGACGTGAGATGCAAGTTTGTCACCATTGCCGTGACATTTTAAATTTGAATTCTATTCTACTCTACGCCAGAGGTGTTACTAGCCAACAAAAAAATTGTTTGGGGGGGGGGGGCAAGGTATTTACCGACTGGCGAGTCATTTTTACCGACTGTTTTTGCAGATACAAACGACTATTATTGAGAAAAAACGATTGTCGGTGAAAACATTGACGGATTTTAAGAAAAACCACTATTTTTAAGAAAAAATGACTATTTTTAAGAAAAAATGACTATTTTTACGAGAAATCAACTGTTTTTTAAATCGACTGTTTCCAAGAAAAAAAATTAACTGTTGTCACGAAAACTCGCAGAGCTTCGCGCCGACTCGGCTATTTTTTACCGACTGACCGACAACGTTCGGGTGGGGGGCATCCCCCTCCCTCCCTAGTCGTGACGCTCCCTGCTCTATTCTACCCTATTAAAATCGTCGCGAGCGTTCGTTTGTTTTGAGTAGCTTTAAAAATAAAACGTTTTGAGAGGTCATTTTTGGGATCCGAAAACGCAATGGAAGGATCTATGACATCTCAAAAGTTATACGATAACTCTCGAAAGGAATTAGATATTTTGATGAAACCTGGTGTGAGGATTTCTTTGAGTCAAAGGAAAGGTCGAGTTCGTAGATGGGCCCGGTAGCTGCATATTTAGGGGAGGTCAGGTTAAGGGACGAACAAATATTTTTTAAAAGCTAATGAGACAGTCGATTAAGGGGTAAGACGACATTGAACACCAATATGAAAACCATTCTCTCGCCGGACAAGTTGTTCACCCGGAATCCAGCCAAAACCCGAAAGTTTGCTAAAAGAAAAAGTTTTATCTGAAGTTGATTTAAGGTTCGATATAAGGATAGGGAAACATGCTGAATCCGGAAATGAAAATAATTTTCTCGCCGGACAAGTTGTTCAGCCGGAATCCGGCCAAAACCGGAAAGTATGTTAAAAGTAAAAGTTGTATCTGAAATTGATTAGATGTCCGATTTAGGGGCAAGGAGACATGCTGAATCTGAATATGAAAATTATTTTTCTCGCCTGGAATCCGGCCAAAACCGGATTTTTTTTTAAGTAAAAGTTTTATCTAAATTTCATTAGGAATTCCATTTGCGACGGGTAAGAAGACATGGAATAGAATAGAATAGAATAGAATAGTAATTTATTCACTCACACTTTCACGGTTACAAAACCAAAATTGGTGAGTACTGTCATAACATAACATTTAAAATACTGAACATACTGAATTCACGTGTGACAATCGTTTTCTGCCTCGACACATAGTTCGCCACGAATCCGGCTTAATTCGGAATTTTTTTTAAAACTTAAATTTTATCTGAAGTTGATTAGAGGTTGGACATAGGGTTTAGGAGATAGGCGGAATTCCTTTTTGAACTTCAAATTTTTTGCAAGACGAGTAGTTTATCCGGAATCCGACTGAAACCAGAAATTGGGTAGAAGTAATGCAGGAAATTTCGTCAAAATAGATGTGACGCAGGCTATAGGGGTAACCCGGTGAAAAATTTGTAGCCTGCGTAGTAGTATGGTAATAGCACGAAAGCGTTGCATGTAATACTACGTAATATTAAAGAATACTATCATTTAATGTGCCTCAGACTGGTCCAATCTTATTTAGTAGTATCCAGTAGCATCCTGTCTGGCCAAAGTAGCATCCAGTCTTGCTAATAGTAGCATACAATAGTATGCAGTAACACGGTAGCCTTGAAGTAGATACGTGTAATAGCATCGTTAGTACTGCATGCTACTTTTTCGTACTATTTCATAGTAATATTTTGAGATAACTTTTTCATCGAGAAACACACATGCTGAGTCCATATTTGAACTTGGTCTGCTCAGGTGATTACCATTGGCCTTAATCTGCTTCTAAATTTTATTAGTAAAGTGCTCAAGGAGTCTGGCGAAAACTGGATCTCTGCAAGACCGGACTGTCTGGATCAACTATTAAATTTTTGGGATCCCATCGAAACCTTTGGTCTTGTTTATCCTAGTAACTAAGTAAGTAAGGTTTGCTAGCGAGCTAATTTGGTTGTCTTTACAAAACATATTCATTTTAACACTCGCAGGTTACACAACCGGACACGTGGCGGTACTAGTATTAACGTTACACTGAAATTTTATCGGACATGTTAACGAAAAAGGGAACAAACGTATTAATGTGCCTCTTCGTTTTGGTTTTAACTGGCCTCAGCTTAAGCTGCGAACGCGTACGTAAATCTTAAAGGACCTGTTTTTACCTATAATACTAATGCAACCTACTTGCATAATCCTCCCTAGAGTCCCCAATTTCGTACGGTAAATTCTAACCCCTCTAACAAAACTACGCTGATTTTCTCACTTGCCGTGTTTTGCTACCTTCGATGTGTATCACGCGTTCGACGGTTGTCTGCGAGAACTTAAATTCTTCCATCAGAAAAAACGGTTATGTAAATCTTTTCCCTGTTTTCGCTACAAGTCAACGGGTCTCGGAAAATTCTTAAAACTTCCAAAAGCGTTATTTGTTGAAAGCACAGCCTAGTTTTAAAGTATTCAAATATTTACAAATACTGTAAGTTGAAGAGTAAATGATGCGAGGAGAGAGATGATGATCATTCGAAATGACTTGTGTTTCGGCGATTCCTCGGTACCCCCAGCGGGACTGCGCTTCTGCCTCGGGTTTCGAGCATACCGCTGTTCGTCTTCAGATCCTCTCCAAGTTTTTGCATCTTTGCATGTTAACTATTTCGGCAATCTGAATCACTGGCTCATTGCTGTCTCGGAAGATCGGAGACTGCCACAGATACGGTAAAGTTAGGGAAGGAGTCGGAAGTCGGGACAAAAGGTTTGTTTTCCGAATGCAATTCGCCTTTTGAATATTTGAGGACGGGAACTGGAAGCTTGTTGTTGACGAGCGGTAGTTAAGGTTTCGACGTTTGCGTGATTAGCTTAGGGAATCTCAAAACGTCAATGAGGGGAGGAGTATCCATTATTGGGAAGACCCTAGCTGGCACGCGAATCTCTCCATTCCAACGTTGAATAACGTTTATTGCAACGACTATTTACGGATTTAAGTTGTAAACGTAAATAAAAAATCAAGAATCCAGAACACTGGAACAACCATAAGAATCAAAACCGATAATTATGCTTCCGCTACAGTAAAGTACGCGGTAATTGATTTTTTTGATTTAACAAAATAAACGCTTTACACTTTACGCACTATGTTGGGTCGAACCCACCGTACACAAACTCCCCCCATTTCAACCAAATGGGAAGAGATAGCCGCATGCGCGGCCCAGAATAAACCGCCAAAAGAGGGTTCTGGGACTCCAAAATCCTATTCTGGACCGAAAAACCAGCATACCTACGGACTTCAGAGAAAGATGGGACTTCACCAATAAACATTGCCGAGGGACTACAGTTCCAAGGAAAACCGTTCAACCACCGGAGGTAGATATTTTACAGAACTCGGAAAGAATTACCGCTATATTCAAATAATGCGTAAAACGGATTTGTCAGCTACGATTTCGGCCCTTCTTGGCAAGGGTCCTCGTCAGGCTGTCAATCTTCAGGGTCACCTTCGGGGAAGGAAACAAACCTGCAGTAAATAACTGAAGCTTCTACCGACTATTAATATCTTATTCGGGTAAATTACTTTTAAATAACTGCAGGGAATAAACTAGTCCTGACATTTTATTTTGACAAGGCCGCTGTTTTTTGTTGCACGATTGGGACGATGAAAGGAAGTTTTTTTTCTATATTTTGAACTTCAGTTTTGTTATTAATCAGGGACTGAAAGCTTAATTTTTTTCTATTAATTACCTCGTTCCACGTTTCCATGTTAGAAACATATGCAAGCATAAGCACATCCCTCCATTTAGTACAAAACCGCTGATTCTGAAACCAACAAGACAGGATAAGTACGATTCAGAGAACCACGCCGCAATCAAGTTTTTGTGACTTACCCGGTCGAATGCAGCCCTAGCGTCAAGGAAAAATACAACAAGAGCTATAAGCTCATGTGGCCAGGGGCGTCGCAAGGGGGGGGGTGCAGCACCCCCCCACCTTTTTGAGATTCGGTAAATTTTGGGCCGGAGGCCCAAAATTATACTAAAATTGTTCGGTATTTTTTCGATGGCAGAACTGTTCGATATATTTATGGGGATTCGGTAGTTACACAGAATCCTAAATAGGCTATCTGTACAAATTTCTTCGGTACAATTGCCAGTATTCGGTATTTATCAGGAATTTGGTGAGAGAATTTACTGAAATCATTTGGTAATTTTTCGATGCCGGAACTATTCGGTATATTTATGGAGATTCCTTAGTTACACAGAATCCCGAATAAGCTATTGGTTCATAATTATTCGGTATCATGATTGAGATTTGGTAATTTATTCAGTATAATTTCCAGGATTAGGAAGTTAACCACGAATCCTGACTTTGTTCCAGTTTCAACGAAAGTATACCGAATATGAATATTGTTCCGTAGTCTTTGGATATCGAAACAATTCGGTATAATAACCGGGATACGGTAGTTGTACAGAATCTCGAACATGCTATCGGTAAACTTATTCGGTATAATAACTGGGATTCGGTAATTTATCGTTAGGGATTCGGAAGTTACCACGAACCTTGAAACTCGAAGAGGTCGAGACAAAAGGGATGATCTTTGATATCATTGATAGTCCTTACTTTTATTTTGGATCCCAAAAAGACTATATACGGTAATCATAAATATTTCGAACATTTCGCCTGCAGCACTTTTCGTAATATTCTCGATTTTGTGGAAGGGCTCGTCATTTGACAGGGGTTTTAAGCCAGTTTTAGGATTGAGATTTCGAAACATTAAAAGCTAGAATTGGGATGGAAATTAGATTTAGCAGGAAAAAGCAAAAAAAAATTCGCATGCGGCGCTCACTTTATGTGATTTTGGGTAGTATATTGACTAAACTACAGTTGTTCCTGCTGCCGGAACGTCGCTCCATCTGTTTTCTGGAACAAAGGATCTGGAACTGGAGTCTCGGCATTTAATCAACGATAAATGATAGAATTTGTAAGAGAAGCAGTTAAATTTTAGCCTACAGAAAAAAATGGATTTTGCAAAGTTTTCGCCTGCGGCGATCGATTGAATTTTTAGAAGCTGTTACAGCAATCATCCCCGGTAATACATTCTCCATGTGGGCTTCGCCAAAACGCCGCCTAATAGCTGGCTTATCGTCATTCATGCTGCCCTTTATTGTTACTCTTCCTACGTAATCGTTTCTGTTCCGTAATTTAAAGCTCGAGTTCTTAGTTTTAGGATTCGGTAAAAATGTTGAAAGATTCGGTAAAATTTTGGCTCTGCACCCCCCCACCGAAAATGCACTTGCGACGCCCCTGCATGTGGCACTTGCAAGGCTAGGTCAGAGGATGAAAGTAGGAATTTGCCAATTCGTGCGTTTGTTCTGATCATTTGTAAGCAAAACAGTTGCTTGAACTGCAAAACAGGGAGCAAAACAGCAACAGTTATTGTGCAGCATCAAATTTAGATAAGCACAACTCGTGCTGACATAACGCAGGTCTGTATGGTTGTGACAGGAACCGCACCATACCACGCCCAAATTTACCGAAACCTGACTGTGATCAGAAGACGTACTGCGGGATTTCACGGATTTCCGAGCTGTTAAATCGGGTTTTGGGCTATGTGACGAAGAATAAATAATCGTACCCTTGGGCGATGTGTTTTTATCGTGTCCTCGTTTTCAGACGCCGAGCAGATTTCAGCGAGCCAGCCCCTCCCCTCGTCGCAGATCCCATCCAGTCAACCCCTCTCATGTTCTTTCCGCCCCTCACCCCTTCTGCAATCCGCTGGACTTGTCACACTTGGAAAGCTGTGTCTTCAGAACGAAAAGCTGGCAAAGCAAGTCGTTCCAGCCCTTGGAAAGCTGCTGGCTTCCTCCGCGGAATCCAGCCTGAAGAACAATATCGTCCATGTACTATGTGATATTATTATTAGGTGAGCAGCTTATTTTAAGCAGCTTTTAATTTTTTTTTCAGTCAGTCAGTCCATTACTGGTTCCGGCCAAAGAAGAGCATGGATAGCAGCACCGAATTCACACTTTATCTACACTGTAAACAAAATATTGCAGTATTTGCTACTGGGATTAATCTTATCTGTACTGAGATAAGATTATCTCTAATTTGGAATAACCTTATCCCAGTAGAGATCAGGTTAATCCCAGTAGCAAATACTGCAGTTAACTTGAGTCCTTACTTGGAAGATTACAACCCGGTTCTGGCTGTTTTCAGCCTCCTTCTTTCCGCTTGTTTGACATTTCTGACCAATGAGCTCCTCGGAAGCAATAAGCCGGCGCCTTATTAGCCTTGAAAAAGGCCAAACACGACAAATGCCAAGGTCAGGGTAGTAGTGCCTTGAGTATTGATAAAAATGACATAGGAAGTTCGAGATTCTGGAAACGACAATGGATAGAACGAACTGGGACGTCGAGTGAAGAAATAAAATAGATAAAATGGGTCCTGTAAGAGCTGGAAGACGCTTTTTGTATTGCCAGAGGAAGGACTAAGGCGCATCAGTTTTTCAGGGTCACTTACAACAGCCGAAGCGGTGGGTAATCTGTTAAAAGTACAACAGCCTAGCTTTAAAGCTCAACTAGGCTTTAAAGTTGGGAGGTTGGATTGTTGTTCTGGTTAAGAAGAGCCGTAAAAAAAAAAAAAAAAAAAAAATAGGTTTTTATTTATTTTTGGTAATTTTGGTCACGGTGGAAGGGGTGCCCTATGCTGGAAGGGCACCCTGTGATACCGGCTGAGCCATTAGTTTAATGTGAATGATATAGTTTTGATTGTAGGATACGGCTTTTTTTAGTGTAATTGTTTTAAGTGCTCAAATAAAATTAAAAGATTGATAATAATTTAAAGTAAGAAATAAATGATAATTAGAATCTAGTGTAAGAGTAAAGTGTAGGTGACGTATAGAGATAAGAAATTTGAGTTGTGATGATAAAGAAAGTTGCGTCACTGAGTGGAGTGGAGGTGGGATTTAAAAAAAAAAAAAAAAAAAAAAAAAAGCTCAACTATTAAAATATACTGGAACATTATTAATAATTGTAGATTTTGTGTGTTTCCTATGAAAGTGTTACGTTTTGCTTTTGTTTTGTTTCGTTTTTCTTTTCGTTTTTGAACTCCGTCCCTTTTCTGTTTGAAATGACGGGTGATAAATAAATAAATTAACAGTTCTAGAAATCGAGGCTGATATGGAAAATAACACAGAGACGGACATCGAAAATAACCCATCCGAGCCGAAGGCGATCTGCCAAATGGCCATCGAGGTTGTCACTCCGATATCAATCGAAGTGGAGGTGTGTCAACTGTTAATAACTTTTCGGACAGAACCAGTAACAATTAATCATGCACACCACCTCTCTGGAGGCTGTTATGACTTCATATCATCCTCTCTGGATGCTGTTATGACTTCACAGCATCCTCTACGTACGCTGTTATGACTTGAAATCATCCTCTCTGGAGGACTTCATATCATCCTCTACGGAGGCTGATATGACTTCATATCATCCTCTCTGGAGGCTGATATGAGTTTCTATCATCCTCTCATATCGACCGCTAACTTTCTGTGTGAAGGTTATCGTAAGATAACTAACCGCGGGTCATAGGAAGATATGCATTACAAACCTGTTCGAGAAAAGTTATTTGATGTTGAGTTGATCATCGTTAGATGAACGGTAGAGAGGGAGTCCGCGGGCATGCCTCGGATTAAATCCAGTTCCTTTCCGGGAATTCCGGCATAGTCTGCTAGGTCGGATTTGTAAACAACTACAAATCCGGTTGGGGCTCCCATCGGACAGTAGGTCATTCTAGGAATTAACTGTAAGAGAGTCTGAGCCTAATGCATTAGCTTACCCCCCCCCCTTTTTTTAGATACGCCTCGCTTGCTGACCCTCTAATGCCCCATGTCTTACTCTGCCTTAAAGATGATCATATTAGAGTTCGACGGAATACTCTGAGTCTTCTTATCGGACTACTACAGGAGGATTATCTGAAGCTGAGAGAGAATTTCTTCTACAGGATAGTGGAGATGGTAAGTTATTCTCCGAGAAGAATCCATAGGAGCAGAGGATCGCTCTGACGTAACACAAATCAAAGGGATGACTTACGGTATATACACTACACGGTCAGAAGTTTCATAGCAGATAACACAAGGATGCGCGGTTTCAACAGACAACACTGAGGATGTTATCTGTTGTCGCGAAAAACGTTATGCAAAATAGTCGAAAAAACGCCAAAAAAGCATCTGCTCAATTTATGGAAGTCGGCAGGGGCTTTTGGTATTTTCTCGGCTCTTCCTGGCAATGCTTGCTATGTTAACATTTCTGATTTCATGCATAACGTTTGCCGTGACAACACATAACATACCAAGTGTTGTCTGTTGAAACCGCGCATCCTCTTGTTGTCTGTTGTGAAACTTCTGACACTGTAATAGTAAAACTTGTAAAGGAAACATAGCCATAGTCAACAAGCTGTGCTTCTCATTTGTAATTATTTTTCAGAAGGAAACGTCTCAAATTTTTCGGATCCGAAAATTTTAGTGACTATGATTTCGTAAAGTTGGTCCGTCCATCTGTTCACTGTAAAAAGTTTCTCCGTATTAAGATTCAAGTTAACTGCAGTATTTGCTACTCAGATTATTATCATCCCTTCGGAGATAAGATTAATACCAAATAGAGATAAGATGATTCCGAGTAGCAAATACTGCAGTTAACTTTAATCTTTACACGGACAAACTTTTTACAGTGTTAGCGCGATAACTCTCAAAGGGTTCGAAAAAAATTCCGATTAAAACCTGGTCTAATTATCCTTTAGGTTCAATTCAGTCCAATTCAGTTTTATTTCAACACCAATAACGGACTATCTGAATAGCAGGTGGTAGAGTCATTTCTTTATTTTTTTCTTTTACTCCGCCTTTTCAAAATGGCGGGTCACAAATAAATTACTTACTTACTTACTATACATTAAAAACTAACCAAAATTCTCAACATATACTAGGAGGTGGTCGGAGGAGGTTGAAGTGCAGGTCATGTCCGTAGGTGGGTCTTGAAGCCATAATTAACGGGGCTTCAAATTAAGAGGTGATTCAGTTTTTTGGTTTTAAGCTAACACGACATTCGATTTGGAAGTAGTGTATGGAGAAAAGCTTGAAGTTGATACCATACCAGCCAGCTGCAGAGCCAGTCACCCGGGGTATGTTTAGAATTGTTGTGATAAAATTTACTGCATAGATTTAAAATAGGTATAATAATGCTGCAAGTATTGAAATAATGCATATAACGGATACGTCAGCTACGATGCTTTAAAAGCCATATTTAAGATTGTAGGTTTGTTTGCTTGCCAAAAAGGTCGATTATATCGCTGCTAAAGCACCATAGCTGACGTATCCGTTATACTCATTATTTGATTATATGTTTCAAAGTCAGCTTGGGCTCAAGGCATATTTAATGCTACAAGGTGAAATTCGGCGCATGCGCTATAAAATATACCTTCTATGAATAAAACTTTATTCTACTCTCATGAGAGTAAAGAAACTTTCATGACCGAGTAGTTTGGCTAATATCCGATCAAATGGGAAACTCGTCATAATTATTTTTTGTTTGATTTCGGTTCGAGTAAAAAACACGCTGTATCGATATCTTCGCTTTGTTTTCTTGCCAGACGGATATTCAGCAAAAATAGAATTTCGATAGTACCTATAATTTGTTGTTAAGTCAATAATAATAGGGTACTTTGACATTCTGAATCGATCAGCCTGGTTTGTTTTCCTGCTTGGTCGACGCTACAGATAGGATATCCTCTGACCCAGCCTTGCAAGTGCCATATGAGCTTCCAGCTCATTAATCAACTTCAGATGAAATTTTACTTTTAACCAACTTTCCGGTTTTCACCGGATTCCGAACGAACTACTTGTTCGGCGAGAAAATGGTTTTCACCTCCGTGTTCAGAATGTCTTCTTACCTCTAAATCGAACTTCAAATAAATCTTTTACTTTTAACAATTTTTCCGGTTTTTGCCGGATTCCGGACGAACTACTTTTCCGGCGAGAAAATCTCAGTCCAAAGTCGACTATCACATTAGCTGTTTAAAAATATTTTGTTTGTCCCTTAATTTGAACCCCCTCCCCCACCGTTTCGAACGTCTATGTGTGGTTGAAGACATAGGGAATTGATCTTCCGGATTCGTTTTCCTATCTAGGCGATACTTCGACCAGACTCGTCGGAATCCAGCAAAAATGGAGATATCAGTTAGAATTAAAGTTCGGAATTTTGATCCATGATTTTTTTACAATAAAACAAAAACAAATCTGAATAAGTCATCACGGTAAAGAGGCCAGTCTATTTGCAATTTTGAAGTAAATTGTATTATTTGCAATTCACGACACAGAATACAATTCATCAGTATCAAACGGATTAAATTAGTTCTTGTAATTTCTTTGGTCCGTTTTTCGTGTCGGTATAGCCTAAACATAATAAAAAGACTGACCCAACAGTCTTCTTCGTTTCCCCCTGGGTAAAGAGCTCGCACAGATTTTGATGTAAGCCGGTAATTTTGAAAAGAGCAGCATTTATAAGGTAAGCTATTTCGAAATAGAGAGCGTGCTGAATCGGAATTCGTTGATGTTTAGAAGAAAATTGCTATTCCGGCTGTAATAAAGGGCGAGAGATTTCAGACAAACCTAAAGTTTAACAGAAAAGAGCTGGGATAGGACAATCCACTTACACATCACTTATTCACTTAAACTGGCTTGAAGACCCGCTTAAAAATGCGTTACTTAGTTGTTCCGCTATTCACGAATATGATTTTCAAATAGGGGAATTTCCGTGTGATTTGTGGTTCCTCTATGCGCTTGTATTTTTGTTATATGCCTTACGAGAAAGGTTTATGCTATTTTGTTGGTTCAGGCACTAAGCAACATAACCAATCTTACCACTGCCCACCGAAAAGCCGTGTTTGCGTTGAGATTCAAATTTCCCGCGTCGTAGTAGAATTTACGCTGTGGGGACGGCTGCAAATATTCTGAACCTAATAACGAGAGCAGATAGTGGATAACAAAAAAATGCCGTTACAGAATCCAAATAATTTAGTGTATTCAATTAAATGACCCAACAATAAGTTGGCTTTTCAGTTAAACTTAACGGATCCGGCTAAGGGCTTGATTGAGGATGAGTAACATGTACGCGACCAGGCATAAGACAAGAAGTCCGCTAGACCCCAGTGTCTGGATGAAAAGTCCAATAAATACTCCCCTTTGGAACCCGTCGTGATCTTCAGGCTTGTTAATAATAGAATAGAATAGAATAGAATAGTAATTTATTCACTCACACTTTCACGGTTACAAAACCAAAATTGGTGAGAACTGTCATAACATAAACATTTAAAAGCACGTACAAATGGTCAAAGGCTATTTAAAATTTCAATAGTCTTTGGTATAAAACTGTTTTGGTAACGGCTGTGTTTGGCCGCTACTGGTTGGAATATTGGGACCTTCGTAGAGACTGCTCGCTCTTGCCTTTCCCTTACATTGTTGTATGGGGGAGGGAGAAACTCATTGTAGATGGGTGCGAAATAAGTTTTTTACCGATCTCCAGAATAATATCTGGTTCCCGTTTTTTGTGTATGTTTATGTTGGTTTATTTCTAGCTAGTTCGTTGACCTTTGACTATTTATCTTGACTTGTTCAACATACCATTAGGCCTCAATCCATAGTTTTTGTTTTCGCTTTCAAGTTCCGAAAATCCTATTCGTCCCGGACCATCATGTTTCACCTTAACGGCTTTCTTTTCCTGACAGCCACGCGTCGAAAAAACAGTCGAAAAAAATAAAGCACAGCAAAATATTCGGGCAAACACTCTTCTCGTAAATCCGGTCTTTTGTTTTCTCCGGTCATTTTTTACGTCGGGGATGTTACGTGTCCCTGTCATACTTCACAGCCCATTGCCCCAAGATCGGCGACCGTGACATGAGTTTTCTGTCGACGCTCTTTGGTGGGAAAGAAATGTTGGCGTCTTAAAAAGTCGGATTTTCTGAGAGGAAGAAATGATGTCTCAGTGATAGTGGTTGCCGCAAATCATTCCGGCATACATCCGAACTGAGTTAGGCTACGTTCATATTGGTCACAATTTTTGCAGACGGCCTTCCGGTGGCTAACGTAAGCGAGCTCCTACAGTCTTTTTCTGTACTTATCTGATTCGTAATTTTGACTGGAAAATCAAAGCATTTATTATGATATAGGGACAGGGATAAGACCTATTATTATTACTGTTACGGATTTATTTCCCATCATTGTGCATACATGTACAAAAATACATAGAAATCAGATAGAGAACGAAAAAAAAAGAAAAAAGATAATTAATAGCAATATTACAAGCGTAAGAAACACAAGAAACGTAGAGTAGAACACACAATGAAACAAGACCAAAGGTTTCGATAGGATCCCAGAAATCTAACACTTGATTTAAAGAATTGGGCCATGTCTTCGCCATTCAGTCTTCGTCAGATTCCTTGAATATTTTTACTGTTAAAATTAAGTTCAAAAATGGATTCAGCATGTCTCCTTGCCTCGATTCCAAATCTCTAATCGATTTCAGAAGCAACTTTGAGCTTCAACCGAATTTCCAGTTTCAGCCGAATTCGTGGTGAACCATTTGTCCAGCAAGAAATCTAACTTCATAGATGGATTCAGCGAATATAAGCTAATATCTTATTAGCTTATAAAACATACATGTTTTTACCGTAAATTCCAAACTCATCCTCTGCCTCTAAACATAGGGCTAAAGGACCCATCTACGAACTTGACCTGTACTTTACCAGTGAATCCTCATTGAACAACATCCTCGCTTGAAATTTCCTCGTTTGAACATTATATATCAACCTGTTCGACCTTGGATTAGACTAGATCTCTCCAACGTCACACAGAATAAACAAATGAATGCCGGCATCCTCGCGCAGAACTATACTATTTTGTGAAGAAAGGGGTAAGGACTGCTGTAGCCGAAAACTGGTCGACAAATTTTGTGTCCAGTTTTCGCAGGATTCCGGGTGAACTAATTGTCCGGCAAGAAAATAACTTTCATATTCGGATTCAGCATGTCTACTTACCCCTAAACCAACTATCCCAATAGCTTTAAAAACAAAATTTGGGCCCCTTAATTTGGAACCCTCTCACCCACCCCTAAATATAGGGTTACATTGCACATCTACGAACTAGTTCTTACCCTTGACCCAAAGAGTCCTCAAACCAAGTTTCATCAAAATATCTCATTCCCTTCGAGAGTTATCGTGCTCACAGGCAGACGGACACCTTTTGCTATGTCACAGGTATCCCCTCCACTTACGTTTTGAGATCCCAAAAATACGATGAGTGGGGTGTGTGTTAAATTACGTTTGCACTTGAGCGCTCTCGTTTTTTCCAGAATTGCAGGTAAGGGCCGGGCTACTCGTACTTGCTGGACTAACTATTGTTACTTGTAACAACCCGCTTAGCTCCGGGATAGGACCTCAGGGTGGGGATAGGTCTACATGATCATTACCTGAACTGACATCGTACATAAGTTTGGTAAACAAATAGAAGCTAGCGAGAGAAAAGGGAAGTTGTGCGTATGCGCTTGCCGGTAGCCATTTAGGGGATACTAAATGCATAAGCAGTTATTTTCAGCTAAAGTAGTATCTGCTATGCATTATGGATCCGAGATTTAGGGCTTCCATAAGGGGGATAAGTTAGAGAGTTTACACTTACAATATTTTAAGGTAGTAGGGGTTAGTGTGAGAACAAATAGTTTAGTAATTACAGGGGATTTAAGTTTAGGGTCGCTCCGGAATAGTAAGTTGGTAGCTATGATAAGATATCCACTGTAAACACAAATCTTGCAGTATTTGCTACTGGGATTAATCTTGTCTTTATTGAGATAAGATTATCCCTAATTCGGATTAATTTTATCTCAATAGAGATAAAATTAATCCCAGTAGTAAATACTGCATCCTTATTCGGAGAAACTTTTTACAATGTTGGGAGAAAGTGACGAGTTTGCCAAGAGTGAGAGTTCTAAAAGCGGGGTATTTGGAAATACTTAGAGGTAAGAAGAGGGATTCTCAGCCTTCAGCCAGTTAAAAAAAAATATTGGAGGATTGTGGTTTTGGGGGTCTGTTGTGTGACGGAGTGGGACCAGGTTACCCCCTAGGTAAGGTAGCTTAGTGAAAGAAAGGCTAAGAGATCAAGAGATTCAGAGGTGGCATGCGGGTGCATCAGATCACCACTCTCTGAAGTTGTATGGTATGGCCAAAGAGACATGGGGAGAAGAGTTATATTTTAAGTTGGGATTGGGGGGGGGGGGGGGGGCAGAATTGAAGTGGATGGTGAGTCTTAGGGCAGGCGCTCTTCCAGTGGGGATGCGGAGAAATTATGTTGGTAGAGATAGGAAAGGTACTGATCCTTATTTTTGTCCAATGTGTGGTATTCAAGAAGAGGATGTGGTACATTTGATATGTTATTGCGAGGAGTTAAAAGAATTAAGAAAGGAAGTGTTTGGTCGGGAGGCTTCGGAGGAAAGGGATTTGGTCTCAAGTATGGGAAGTAAGTGTTTTGGTGAGCTCCGAAGGCTGGGTAGATTCCTGAAGCTAGCTATGACCCACCGTGAACTATGTTTATAGAAGTTGATTTTTGTTTTGTTTTTGGACTGTACGATATTTTGTTTTTTGTTATTGTGTTATGTTTCCCGCCATGGCCCTTGGGCTTTATTGGGATTAAATTCATTTATTCATTCATAGCTACAAATAAAGCGCAGCATATTTTGGTGAAGATGTAATAATTTGACGGCCATCGCTTGCGATTTTAAAATCCTATTTATTGTGGGTATCTGTCTGCAGTAATTTCGATATATTTACAGTCTCGGTAGAAGATTCATCTGCGACCGTTGTAGTAGACGAAAGCACTTATAATCAGAGGCATTACTAGCCAAAATGTTGATGGGGGAGGGGGGGGGCAAGGTTATTACCGACTGGCTGGTTATTTTATCTACTGCTTTTGTAGAGAAAATGACTTTTCTGCAGAAAAACGACCGTTTTAAAAAAACGCCTATTTTGACGAAAAATCGTTTTCCCCCCTCCCCCTTCTGGTGGCGCCCCTGCTTGTAAGTCGTGAACAGGAAGACAGAAGTGCTCATGAGGCTGGATGTCATCCCAGACTGTCAACTGACAAGGCGACTGCTCTACCAGTGAGCTACAGAAGGGCTTGTGAACATTGTTCGCAAACCACTACAATAGTCAGATGAAGTGGCTGTAATAGCAGTTATCCCGCCGACGGCATATTCATCTAAGTAGTTCACATCCCCTGGTCAAGAGGAGTAAAATCTTTCAATCCCTTTGGTTTTCTCCTTAAGACCCCGCAACGCAACTCCGACATTGGAGTCCTAGACTTCTAATGTTTAATTTAAATTACTTTTATTGCAAAAGGGAAACCCCACGGTGCTAAAGAAGCTTGTTACACTGGACATGTAGCCTACTTATGACAACTTGAAGAAATTGTGAACTTCCGCAGCAACTACCATGCTTATCTTATGTTTTCTTAGTTCTAATTTAATATTTGTAGGATACCTATTTTTTTTTTCCAGTCAGTATTGCCAGCTAACATTTTTTGCCTCTCAAAGGAACTTCACAGTTGTAATTCATCTTCCCAACGACCTACTCCACTTCCGATAACCAACCAGCCTCATAAGATTCCATCTCCTTAATGAGACCCCCCCCCCCTCCCTTCCCTTCGGCCTACATTCACCCAGTTAGCAGTACAGATGTTTTTGTTTTTGCAGATTATTGATGAAGACTCGAAAATGCGAGAGATGGCAATATACTACATCACCCAGAGGCTGTTGCCTAGGAAACCCAAAATTCTGTCTCAGCATTTCATCGAAAGCGTATTCCACTTCAATGACTATCAGGTAATTGCCATCTAAGGAGTGTTTTTGCGATCTCACAAGCAGAGTCGGAATAACTTTCCGGTGGGTTTCGCTCTACTGAGAAAAGTTTCGGATTTTTCCGCAGCATTTTTTTTTGCCATATGTAAAGTGGCGCCGCTTCCCCGGAAAGTGTTTCCGGAAGGCTAATAGAAAGTTTCGAAGAATGTTCAATGTTCCGTCAATGCTGTTCAGAAACTAGGTATGTAACTTCACAGGTGCGATTAGAGGGCTTTATTAGAACAGAATTATCTGCAATTGACTGCAATGTAATGCAGCTGGTGTTACTCCTTCGCAGAACTGTTTATTTTGTAGGATTTTGATTTTTCCGTAGGTTTTTGGGATCCCAAAACGTAAATCTTTATCCTTCAAGTATTCAAGTGTTTATTTACGTACTAAAATTGTATAACACTGGAACCTGAATAGTAAGGATGTTGTAAACCCCTGATTGGGTATTCTTTTTTGATAAGATTTGTTTGATTTTGTATCTAGGATGATGTTGTTTTGTTTTCTTGTAGTTGTTTTTTCTTTTTTTCACATAATCAATCTTTTCCCTCGTTTGCGCTGTTGATGGGCAATGAAATATTTCATTCATTCATTTAAATGACGGGATACCTATGATTCGGTAAAAGTTGTCCGCCTGTCCGTCCGTCTTCGACTGTTAGAACGATAACTGTCGTAGGGGTTGAGATGTTTTATTCAAACTTGGCTCGAGGACTCTTTGGGTGAAAGTACGGGAAAGTTCAAAGATGGGCTCTGTAGCCCTACATTTAGGGGTGGGGGAGGCGTTGTAAAGTAAGGGTGAAAAAAATATATAAAAAGCTTATGAGATAGTCGATTTAGGGGTAAGGAGACATGCTGAATCGGAATATGGAAATTACTTTTCACCTGACAAGTTGTTCACCCGGAAAAGTAAATCTGAAATTGAGAGGTTCGATTTTGGGTTAATTTAAGGAGACATGTTGAACCTAAATATGAAATTTATTTTCGTGCCGTACAAGTGGTTCGCCCGGAATCCGGCTAACTGGAAAATTCGTGAAAAGTTAAAGTTTATTCTGAAGTTGATTAAAGGTTTGATTTAAGGGTATGAATCCAATTTTGGACTTTACGTCCTTGACGGATAAGTTGGTAAAATTTGCCGAAACCCGGACATTCGTATCGAAAGGTTCGCCTCTCAATGTCACCAGCTCTTTTGCTCTGTATGCAGTTCACCGAGAGTAGCCTACTGCTAAAAAGAGGAATTTGTTCAAGGGGTCAAGTTGGTCAAGTCGATTAGAGATGAGATGTTGGAGTAAACATACATGCTGAATCCATATCTGAACTTGGTTATAGGTTAAAGCAAGACCCGCTTGTCTGGGTCAAGCAGTCCAATAAATATTCAGTATTTGGGATCCCGCCGAAACCTTTGGTATTGTTGCGGTATTGGTCACCGACTAGAAAGTGACTACTCGACCTCGCGAAAGCTGTCTTTTTATTGTGCTTGGACTAGTAATAAATAATCGACGCACAAAATTCTGCGTAGGGTCTTCGATTAGTGTCCCAGGCAGTGTAACCTTGACTCAGTATCATTCAGCAGTGCACAAGAGTTCTCATGGTTTTGCTCCTGCTATGTGGTGTACATGCAAACGTTACCGTCTACAGTTTTTGGGGGTGCGACACAGGTACGCTTAAATAGCTGAACATTTCCGTGGGTGTGATTATCGATTCTTGGTCGAAGGTGAGCTCCCAAGTTCCGAACGGGCGATCAAGTTTAGTTGAAACTTGATTTGTACCTCGATATTAAACTTCACTACCGGAAGGATAGAGCGAAGGTGTCAGTGGCTTTCAGGTAATGAACTTCTGTAGCATTTGGAATGACTTTGTCACTAGGCTACAAGGCATCATCAGTATGGAAATAGGAAAGTTAAGCAGGAACTAGCTTCGCTTTCCGTTGTGGGATCGAGCCCAACTGCTTCGGTTGATGCGTTAAAGAAAGGCCATAAGATGTAAGAACCTAGCTAGCAAGCCCGCATTAAGTGGCGGAACAAGTATTGTTTAAAATAAATGGTCCTTCTGCCCAAGCTGACTGCGAATCATATTTGATGGTGAAAAACGGATACGTCAGCTGAATTTTATTGGAGCTATATTTCGACCCTTCTTAGCTAGGGTCCTCTCCAGGCTCAAAACCGCTGAAGTTGGAAAACCGAACTTGAGGGAAACAAGTTCGTTCGATAAAATTCAGCTGACGTATCCGTTTTGCACCATCAAATATGTTTTAAAAGCCAATGAGACAGTCGATTTATGGGTAAGGAGACATGCTGAATCCATACCTGACTAATTTTCTCTGGGTCCCGTCTGTAACGCAACACGTCAGTTGACATAAACGTCAGTTCGCCACAGAATTCCGTCAGTACGCCAACATTTCGCATACACGTCAGTTGACCGCCACAAATCCGTCAGTTGACCAACACGTCAGTAGAGCAACACGTCAGTTGACCTACACGTCAGTTATCCAACCGTCAGTTATCCAACCGTCAGTTCGCCTACTGTCTGTTGACATAAACGTCAGTAGACCTACACGTCAGTTCACCTAATCCTAAAATCCGACAGTTCAGCTACACTTCAGTTTTCCCACAGTCAGTTTGACCAACATGTCACTTCATCAACACGTCAGTAGAGCAACACGTCAGTTGAGCTACACGTCAGTTATCCAACCGTCAGTTCGCCTACTGTCTGTTGACATAAACGTCAGTAGACCTACACGTCAGTTCATCTAATCCTAAAATCCGACAGTTCAGCTACACTTCAGTTTTCCCACAGTTAGTTTGAACTGACGTGTAGAGGAACTGTCAGATTTTACGTTTAGGCGAACTGACGTTTATGCGAACTGACGGTAGTGACAGCGACCCATTTTCTCGCCGTGCTAATAGTTTGCCCGGAATCCGGCAAAAAGGGATATTGGTGGGAGTAGAATTTTTTTTTTTTTTTTTTTTTTTTTTTAATTCGGAACAGGGTTGAGGAGACTTGCTGAAAATCTTCCGGCCGGAGTCGCAAATTACGTAGAAGTAAAAGTTTTTTTGGAATTCGGTTAAAATTCAGTGTAGCGTACGGAGAAAATACCCGTTGAATCGATAACTGAACATATATTTCGAATCTGGCAAAACTGGGAAATTTTACATTTAATTTTCTTTCACATCCTCGGCGTAGAATCTGCTGTAGGCCGAACCATTATCGCGCGTTGATGACAGGAGAGTCGGGAACCTTTGGTCGACGGTTTGTTTTCATTGCTATTCGAATACATTGCTTGTGTCGTTTTAGGGTATCTTCCATGATTATTAGATTGGCAGCTTTTGAAGTATAATGTTGCTTATTATAAATCACTTTCTATGACGTATTAGAAATTGTAGACCAATTTGTAGTCCTTGAGTTCATAAATCTTCAATTTTGTTAGACAGGTCGGGATGATACCGCGTTTGAATGGCTCTGAAAAAATATCGTTTTAGGGATTACTTGCTTTTAGCAGACTTTCCAGATAAAAGAAGGCTTCCCGTTGAAAATTTTGTAGCCTGTGTAGTTATATGGTAGTTGTACGAAAAAGTTGCATGTATTGATATGCAGTAGTAAAAAATTCTTTAATCTAATTTGCTTCACACTGGGCTAATCTTAAGCAGTAGTATTTGGTAGCACCCGCCTTGCTCCAGCAGTACTGCATGCTACTTTTTCGTACAACTTCATACTACTATTTTCAGATACTTTTTTAAGCCTTAGAGACCTACTGGTTTTGGCTGTGAGTCAATATACAACTACAACCTTATACATCCGTCGCTATTAGCTAACAAAGCTTCGCCAGCGCCGCAGTACGAAAGCCAAACAGGCTGTGAAGCAGGTAGTTGGAAAATGCGGTCGCGCATCCGACCTCATCTTACTACCTCATTTGTCATCTCCTTTATTCCCTAAAATACCAGAGTAACCGGCTTTGGTGCTGCAGAATATGAATGTCCCGGCTAGAGGGTTCCACGCTTGAATACGCAAATTTAGTATCTGTATGTACGTATTTTTTTCTTTCAGGTCATGTTCCAAGCTTTCTTTCTTTTATATTGCAGGGCTTTCGGAGTGTTATGGCAAGTTGTTGGCAGAGGTCGAGACTCTGGAAATTCTGCAAGAGCCGTTTTTTTTTGTTTTTTTTTAGTGAAGTTATCCCATTTTGCCGCCGGGGTCTGGCTTTTTCTAAGAAATATGGGACCTTGGCTTCGCTTTGGTTCGAAGAGAGAAGAAAAAAGTCCGGAAGCGGTCTTTTAGATGAGGATGGGATCGGGGGGGGGGGGATGCGGGATAATTGTATTTTCTGTTTAGAGCAGACATTTCCCTCATCAGACGGTCCATATGACGAAAGAACTAATAGCATTTCCTGACTAAGTATGCCAGACGTTAACCTCACTTTTGGCCTTGAATTTCACCGCTACCTCTATTATCACTGAATTTATTATACCCCTATCCCTGACTTCTGAGATACGATATGAAGCCCATTAGATCGCTCTGACGTGAGGAGTATATACACCAACCACCAAACATCGCAGACGCCTGGGAGCTGTCGAGGATACGGACAGTCGGATGCACGGACAGATATTCTATGTCTTATTTGTCAATATGACACAATGCTACACACTTTTGTCTTCCTCTTATTGCAAACTGGCATCATGTGCATGACTAATATAACGTAGTGAACTGAAACACAAAAGTGCTCCTCAGGCTGGGTTTGAACCCACGGCTTCGGCTTGCAGGACCACTGCCCTACGACTAGGCATGGGCACTGTTCTGTTTTTGCATTCAAACAGGAACAGGCAGAAACAGGTCACATATGAACAGAAACAGAAAGAAAACAGGAAACTTGAAAACAGGTCCTGTTCTGTTTTAACAGAAATGATGACTTAGAAAACTGAAACAGCTGTTAAACAGGCGAAAAAAAAACAGAACCGGCTGTTTAAAACAGGTATTTTTTTTATTATTTGATTTCCCGTATTTTTCATTATTTTTATAGCAGAGTTCACCTATAGTTTGCCCCGTACCAAGAAGCATCTTAAATAGTTCTTCGTCGCACCGCACAGATGCCTTTCTTCGAGTTCTTTTCACAGAACAAGAAATATCTTGGTCCAGAATACCAGCTGCTGTCAATGAATTACACTTTTCCCGACGGAAAATGAGCCATGGAAGTTTCGTTTGTTTTAACAACAAATTTCCGCATAGCATACCTTTCCACTTGGATTGTTTGTCATAGTGATTGGTAATAAACTAAAGTTTACAGATCATACAAAGTCAAAGTTAAGCAAGCTTCACTTCGTGACAGTGGTTGGTGATGATGGTAATTTTTTTTGTGAGGGGAGGGTCGCGAGGGATGCATGTTCAATTAGAATACCGAATAGCTTTTCTTCGGTGGTTTCTTTTGAGCATGGTCATACAAGGCTCAAAACGCGCGGATTTCTCGGCTGAATGTGAGTCTACTATTCTGCGAAAATCCGTGAAACGGAGTTTCACTTTCATCATCAAGTTGAAAAAATCTCAACTTTTCCGTATAGAACTGAGGATGTGCCAAAATACTTTCAGGAATTCCAGTTATCGTTTGTTTACATCATGAACATGTGCGGATGTTGTGATGTCACTAAGCTAGTTTCAGCCTTTCTAGCCTTTTTGAAGTTGAAAGTTACTAGTCTTTTGAAATCACATTTAACTTCCCTGCACAGATAATACGTCATATTGTGAGCCCTTCTTGGTGATCACATGTTCGGTTTTAGTGGAAAGTTCATTTATGAACACTCCACTCTTGCGGCCGAGATAGCCGGTTTTCCGTTCTCGGTTTTCATCGTTTTATTTTGGCATTCTTATCTCGTAAACCTGACAGATACTATTTTAAAACTTGGTGTACTTGTGAGCCTTGGGGTCTAGTTGTGACTTTTGGGATTCAACCCCCGATACACTCTCGGTTCAAGGGCAATTGGTCACGATTCCCCCAGTGACTAATGTTTCCGTTAGAGTTTAACCTAAAAGGGCTGGGATAGGACAATCTAGTTACCCATCTCTTATTCACTTAAAACAGCTTGAAGAGCCGCTGAAAATGCGTTACTTCGTTGTTCTGCTGTTCACGAATAATCATTTTTCGAATAGTGAAATTTCCGTGTGATTTGTGGTACCTCTATGCACTTGTATTTTTGTTGCACGCCTTACAAGAAAGATTTATGATTTTTCTTTTGTTCCGGCACTAAACAATATTCACCAATCTCACCACTGCCCAATGAAAAGCAGCGTTTGTGTTTAGATTAAAATTTTCCGAGTCATAGTAGAATTTGCGTTGTGGGGACGGCCGCACATATTCTGAACGTCATAACTAGAGCAGATAGTGGAAAATAAAAAATTCCCTTTGTAGAATTCCAATAATTCAGTATGTTTAATTAAATGACACAAAAATTAGTTGGCTTTTCAGTTAAATTTTAAAGGCACCGTTTTGCGAATTATGTGCATTTAAGTTGCCTGACCAAATTCGCAAACTTGCTAAACATGCCAGGTACTAAGGTGGAAATTTGGAACGCGTGAACATCATCCCAACCAAAGACCCATCTAGATGTATCTTTCGGTGATACCCCCCCCCCCCCCCCCCCCCCCCCTGCATCCAAACACTGGCAACTGTGCCCATATTGACCAATGAATTAAAAGTCAAGGGCGAATGGTTATTGGGCTGTTCGTACACAATACATGATACAGAGATGGGCGAATCCAGGATTCGTCCTTTTGGCCGGATTCGAATCTTCTGCTTCTCAGGCTGGATTCGGATTAGGACTCAGATTCCAAACCCTCAATCTTACGAATCCGCTCAAATTTCTATTCTGCATCCTTTCAGTTTCCGTTTTCCCAATTTTTACACAGTGGGCTTTGGACAATCAAATTTGTTTGATGTCCACCACCAAATATGTTAAGTAATCTATCACATTATCTGATTACCTGAAATATCAGTGTTTTTTGTCACCTCTGATTTTTAAACTATAACCTATGAACACGATTTAATTTTTGTTAAGGTCGGATTCGAATCCGGATTCGTTTTCGGATTCGAATCTTCAGCCTGAAATGGTGGATTCGGATTCGGATTCGTACCTAGCCGTGGATTCAGATTCGAATCCTTTCATGATCGGATTCGCCCATCTCTGCTATGATATACGTTTTACTTTTATTCGTACCTAGCCGTGGATTCAGATTCGAATCCTTTCATGATCGGATTCGCCCATCTCTGATATGATATACGTTTTACTTTTACACATCGCGTTTGAGCGCTTGCGCACTTGTTCGTATTTGGACCCCGAAGTGCTGCCACGAAGGGTCGGAAAGCTGCAACAGTAGTCTAAGATTTAGCTGACTACGTATCCATTTAGCTCAGTCAAATGCGATTCGCCGTCAGCTTGAGCGGAATAAATATTTACAATATCTGAAGTTCCCATTTTTTGCTGTTGTTCCTACTATTGCTTGATTCTTGCTCAATATTTTTATAGCCGTCATCGCATCCATCTCGCGTGGGTCACTGGTAAGGTTGACAAATTGGCCTCTTTTGGAATGTGGCATTTCGAAATGATGGAAATCTTGAAATAAAAGATTTGTTGTACCGATAAGGCGGGTTGCCTCCAAAAAACAGATTTGGCTGTTTAAACAGGTAAAAAAAAACAGGAACAGGGCAAAACAGGATACACCAAAACAGAACAGAACAGGTGCACAAAAAAACAGCTGGCTTCAAAACAGCTGTTCTGTTTATTTTGGGTCCCTGAAACAGAAAACAGTAAACAGTAAAACAGGAGAAAAAAAACAGAAACAGAAAACAGGAACAGTGCCCATGCCTACCTACGACTAAGCTACAGGTAGACCGTAGTTCGCAAACCACTACAATAGTCAGATTGAAGCGGACTATATGACCAGTGCCAAAGACAAATTTGTCTTAACAGCAATTTATCTTACCATAAGGCGGAAAGTTCTGTAGCGGACAGTCGGGGACGGGGTTAATTGCAACGGGTATGACCTAAGTATCTTTTTTTCTCCAGGATCATGCAAGTTTCAACAAGTTCCAGCAATCCCAAGAAGAGAGAATTTTATTTTCCGTTGCTGGAGAAGATAGAACAGCTGATCGCTTTCGAATTTATGCGTTCATGCTAGAAAATATGAGCGACGAAGAGAGGTTCAGCGTACTCTACAATCTCTGCAGAGACATCTTGAGTAAGTATGAGTCATTACTTGTTGACTTGAACAGATACACAAAGCATTCCGGGGTAGGGGAGGGGGTTTCTCCGCCCCTCGCCTGTGTCCGACTAAGGACGGACTTTTCCCATGCCCTGGTCGGTCGTCACCGTTTCGAAAGGTACCAGTTTCAGCACCCTGCTTATACCTTGTCCTTCTCAGTCTTTAACAAGACCAAAGGTTTCGATGGGATCTCATAGATCTTTTTTTTTTTTTTTTTTACTGCTTTTGAGTATTTGGGAACTTACGGCTAGAAAACCAAGTTGAGATGTGGGTTCATCAGGAATTTTTGCTCCAGTATCTCATCTCTAATCGACTTCAGAAAGGTCCTGTGCTTTAACAAAATTCTTCATGTTTTAGCAGCATTCCCGGTGAACTGCATGCACAGCGAAATAGGTAGTGACATTAAGAGGAGAACCTTTCAGAACAAATTTCCTGGTTTTGGCAAATTTTGCCAGCTTATTTGTCAAGGAAATAAAGTTCAACATTTGATTCAGCATGTCTACTTACCCCGATACCCAACCTCAAATGCACTTCAGAAACAACTCCGGCAACTGTCCGGCAAGAAAACGAAGTTAACATATGGATTCAGCGGGCCTCTACCCCTGAAACTTCTATCTCATTAGCTTATTAAAGATACTTTCTACCCTTAATTCGAAATCCTCTCCCCTGCCTCGAAATATAGGGCTACAGGACCCATCTACGAACTTGGCCTGTACTTTGCCTCTGCATCCTCATAGAAAGTTTGAATAACATATTTCAGCCCCTCCCCCCCCCCCCCCCCCCGCGACACGATAGACTGCCATGACTAAACCCTAAGAATAAGTACGCTAGGTGTATAGTCTTTGATTGAACCCTAGAAACATTTGTGCGTTATACACGCGACGAGTGTCGTCACTGACGCGCAGAGCTTTCGCCTGTATGAATAAAGGGGTAGAGTAGGGACTGGTATAGCCACCTGGTTTTTCCGAAAATTGGTCGACAACTTTGTTTAAATTGCTCACAAGACAGCTGTCGAATACATTCTGGCCTTTTGACCCAGTAAACGACGGTTGTGACTTAGGAAATAACTAAACTAATCGCATACACTTTTTGTTTATCTTAGTATGTCCGACAGTTGCAACGTACAGCATGTCACCACATCCTATATCTACTATATCATTGGGTTTTTATATTTCGTGCTAAATTTCCGGATTCCACACGGACTACTTGTCCAGCGAAAAGACAATAAAAGAGAATTTAACATGTCCGTTTACCCAGAATCGAACACCTAATCAACTTCAGATTCAACTTTTACTTTTTAAAACATTTCCGGTTATTGCCGGATACCGGATGAACTACTTGTCCGGCGAGAAATAACTCTCATATTCGGGTTCGACATGTCTCCTTAGCCATCAGTTTTCTTCTGACCGTCGAGGTGATCAGTCGCAATTCTCATTCGAGTTTGGAAGGATAAAGTTCAACGGTTTCTGTCTTCAAACGACCGTTAGGTTGTCTCGACCTTGGGCATGGCGCCAATGGATAACAAGGGCTGTTCGTGGAGTGGACTCTACTACCAACCAGTGCTGAATTTTCTCAAAAAAGCCTCGATTGTTATTGACGAAGATGTGGTCAGGAAGATGTGTCGCTGTTTTGTTCTCATAAAAGACTGTTTCAGGAAGCCCAAGGGCATTTCGATTAGACTAACAGTCAGCTGTAGGCTACTACAATAGAACGGGCTCGCTTGGACCCTTGCCATGTCTGTTTATGAAACATTTTATTATTAATATGTGCAAGGCAGTTATAAAGAGTTATCTGGACTAGAATGATAACTGGAATGTAATGGTAACTGGTGTTCGAGATCAGCGTCAGAGTCATCGATGCTAATTTGCATTAATTGAAACTCCCATAGAAGGGAAGAATCTCAGACTGGGGACACGTCGTTTGAGCTTTTATAACAGTCTTTATTTTCACTCTGATCTAAACAACAAGAAGTATACAAGCTGACGTATCTCTCTGTTCATTGACACGGTACTGGTCTCAGTTCAATCAGTTCATATCAAAGAATATTTACACCTGGCGATATAGTCTTTGGTTCATATCCACTTCCCCCCTCTCGGTGTAACTATTTACTGAATTGTCTCGAGGGTTTCGAAGAGTCGATGGTCACGTGGAGTGTTGATCGCAACACTCATACATTTGTACTCAAAACCAAAACACTGGAACCCCAACCCTAACGTTCCACTCAACGGTGCGTTTGCATTCGCCTACGTTTTCTTGTTCTTCTCGTTCAAACTTATAATGTTTTGTCGTTGCTTCTTTGTTACCATTATATTTTTCCTTTTTCTTTATTATTAGATTATTGCCAAACTTGGTAATTGAGCTTGTGAAAGCTATCCCAAATCTCCATGGGGACCCCTAATTACCATGGATGCGTGGAAGGTTAATCAGTTTTCCTTACAGAAGTCTTAGAAACGAAGGGAGAATTTTGGCGAGTCATGTCCGAACCATCCTTTGTCGCTGTACGGCTACAACTACAATTACAAATTTTTTTTGTTTAGTCCACAAAATCTCTTTTCGGGGATCCCAGAACGTTAGTTATAACATGCAGAACTGGCAGCGTTTGTTAGATGTATGCATGTGCAGGTCTGTTTTCGGAAGAATTAATGTTGCCCTAATGTTGAGTCTTTTTAGCTGACAGCATAATTAATATAGAACAGTCACTTCGTTTTTCAACTAAAACAAAAAAGAAAAGACAACTATTTACTAGTTAGCAGTAGTCAGTACTTCCTACTCGCATATCTGTGTCAACATCACCTTGGTTACTTGGGATTTGCTGGCTAAATCTCCCTGCAGAGTCCGTTGGCTGTGATCCTGAAAATGAAAAAAATATCCGATTTCGTTTACTTTCACACTTTAGTAGACCCATTGCCCCTTCCGTCTGTTAAAGCCCTTCTTGACACAACCCCACTGTAGAGTAGAATTTTAATTTTATAATTACTTTCACAGCAATGCATTTGCATTTCTCGGCGACATATGGATAATAATAAACTAAAACATTTTCTACTCAACTTTTACATCAGATTTAGAGATGTCGACAAGTATAAAAATTCGTTTGTACAATCAAGCCTCACGCCTACAGTTCTTATTAGTATCAGGCTCTAAAACATCAGTCCCGTGTACCTATGATGCCTGTGATTTTTCGTCAAAAGGGTTGATTTTTTGTCATGAAAACGGTCGGCTTTTCTGAAAATCAGTCTATTTTTCCTTATAATAGTCGTTTTTTCCGAAAATCTGTCAATTTTTTTCAAAACTGTTTTTTTTTTGTTATGTAAACAGTCGATTTTCTGCCAAAATAGTCGTTAACAATTCCCAGCCAGGTGGTAAATGACTCTCCCCCGCCCCAAACATTCTGGCTAGTAACGCCTCGGGTTAACTGTTTCACGGTGACCTATGACCTATCTCCCGGAGACCCGAACTTCTTACGGACCGTTTTACCCGCTCCCCCTATCGAAAACTAACCGGTTTTCTCAAATTGCCTTGTTTTGCTATTTTCGATGTTTAACATTCTTCGGACGCTTGTTTGCGTTAAGCTGCGTTAACCGATTTTCTCAAATTGCCTTGTTTTGCTATTTTCGATGTTTAACATTCTTCGGACGCTTGTTTGCGTTAAGCTCCGTCGTAAGAAAATATAATTATGTGACTTTTATCCTGATTTTGTCAATTGTCCTGGATAAAGACTTAAAAACAGCCAAAGCCGTTCCAACTATTTTAAAAGACTGAAACAGAAAGAGTAAACAGTGCGAGGGGTGCTTTAACTCCTATCACCCACATTTTTATGGCACTTGCCTTCCGCCCAAGTAACATATACCGATCACTTTTCCGTCGGTCGGTCTGTCTGTCGGTTGGTCGGTCCGTTAGTCCGGTATTTGCGAGTTAGGGTACTTCCAGATATGCTAGGACGATGAAACTTGGCAGGCGCATTAGGGACCCGACCAAACTAAGTTGGAAATAGTCACTTGCCCGATCGGACCATCATGAGGGGAGGGAGGGGAGCTGGAACCCGGAATTTACTGGCATGCATAACTTTCGAACGGATTATCAGATCTTAATGAAATTTTATATTTGGAAAGACGTCAGGTCTCAGATGTCTCATTTCAAGTCCAGACCAAATCCGATGAATGTGGGGGGGGGGGGCGAAATCATGTGACATGCTTAGAGTGGAGGAATCGGGACGAAACTTGGTAGGAGGAACAAGCACAAGCCCCAGAGATGGGCGAATCCGGATTTGGATTCGAATCCAGGATTCGTCCTTTTGGCCGGATTGGAATTTCTGCTTGTCAGGCCGGATTGGGATTCGGACTCGAATTCCTAACCCTCAATCTTACGAATCCGATCTGATTCCGCAAATTCATCCTTCCAGTATCCGTATCCCAATTTTTACGGAATGTGCTTAGGCAAGCCAACTTTTTGGTCTCCACCACCAACCATCCCCAGTATCTATCACGTTATCTGATTACCTTAGATATCAGTGCTTTTTGTCACCTCTGATTTTTAAACCATAAACTTTGTACATGATTTGATGTTTGTTAAGGTCAGATTCGAATCCTCAGCATGAAATGGTGGATTCGGAGTCGGAATCGGATTCGTACCTAGCCCTGGATTCGGATTTGAATCCTTTCATGGTCGGATTTGCCCATCTGTGACAAGCCCTAGGTACATCATTGACAGAACCGGACGGGATTCGTGCACTTTGGGTGGAGCAGGGGGGGGGGGGGGGTCCGGAATACCGGTTATAAGGAGTTTAAGTTACTTCCAGGTGGGTTAGTACAGTGAAACTTGGCAAGCATACCAGGGACCCGACCGAACTAAATTGGAAATAGTCACTTCCCCGATCCGACCACCGTGGGGGGAGTGGAGGGAAGGGGAATCCGAAATCTAGAGGTACGTATACCCTTGGAATGGCTGATCGGATCTTAATGGAACTTGATATTTGGAAAGACCTCGTGTCTCGGATGTCCCCATGGGAAGTCCGAACCGGATCCGATTATTGTGGGGGGAGCCGTAAATCTTCTGACACGCTTAGAGTCGAGCGATTGGGATGAAACTTGGTGGGATGAACAAGCCCTAGATTCATCAGTGACAAAACTGGATCGGATTCAAGCACTGTGGAGGGAGTTAGATGGGGGGGGGGGGGGGGGGGGGGGGGGCGGAATTCCGGTGATCACGAGTTAAGGTACTTCCAGATGTGCTAGGATCATGAAACTTGGCTTGAACATTAGTGACTTGACATGATTAGATCATTTTTGCCTCAAGGGTTTTACTTAGAACTGAATTTCTTAAAGTACAAATGATACTTTTGAGTAAAATATACTTTTCATTCTCCCGATGAGCTCATCATCATTTTTGCTTCAAAAGTTTTGATTACAGATGAATTTCTGGTGCCCCTAAAGTGCGCTTCATCACAGGCAAATGCATTACCAAACGATACGTTCTCGTGATTTCCAAGGACCTATTATCTCAAGGGTTTTGCTTACAGATGATCACAACAGACCCACGAATTGAAGAATTCCTACTTTCATCCTCTGACCCAGTCTTACAAGTGCCATATGAGCTTCCAGCTCTTGTTTAGTGTTTGTTGAATATTTCTTGTTTTCGTTGGGCGCTTGACCTGGAATCTCGTTGGATCGTGACAAGTGCTTTTTTGCCTCTGGATATTGGTCACTTTGTCACGTCGCTGGGTGTCGCTTGGAATTCTTTATGAGGGGGATTTCCGAAGAATTTATATTTCCCAGGATTCTGTGACTTCAGCGACCCTTGAAAGAACAATTTCAAATCCAGAAATGGGGCAAATCGGTCAACTTCCGTGTGCTGGGCCAGCAGGAATTCCCAGATTGGTACGAAAGGAAATGTTTTCTTCCTGAATTGATCAAAAGGATTATCCTTGAAAATAGGTCTGATTGGAGTGCAAGTTGCAAGAGACAAATTTGTGGTGGGCTTGCGGAAATGTTAGCGTATTCCAAATACGGGCGAACATTACGTTTTTGTGTGCTAAACAAGATCTAAGCTTACTTGTTATGTTTCTTCTTTTTTATTTATGTATGAATTATGGTGTGTTTCGGATCATCAGCGCACCTGAATTTCGTAGTTCATAGTCCGAGTATGTAAAACGATTTGTTGTATAAATAAATAGATGAAATGGTTCTTAAAGCGGAACTCTTGTGTTTAGTGGGAGGTCCCGTACAAGATTTGCTTCGGAGGTAGTTGATACCTCCCGGAACCTTCAGTGCCTTAACATTTTGTTCTGTAAGTAGGTTATGATAAGAAGTGTATTTAAAAGCCCGGCCATATACATAACAAAACAATAAGACACATAACAAAAGAAAACAACAACAATATTTACCTACGGCTATGAAGCCTCACTAGTACTACTAAGCTTAGTTGCTCTTAGCTTCAGCGCTCCGACGATATACACCTTTGTTATAACCCTTTGCGAAGTGCTATGTAGTAGATGTAAATGTAATATGTAGTAGATATAAATGTAATGGAACGAAACGATGTTCGGATTTTAATTCCAGGTCAAGCGCCCAACGAAAACAAGAAATATTCAACAAACACTAAACAAGAGCTGGAAGCTCATATGGCACTTGCAAGACTGGGTCACCATTCAGTTTGATTCAGGGGCCTGGACTCACACACCCAGTCCTCAGTGCACAACTTTCTATGTTTCCGGACCCCCCCCCCCCCCCCCCCCCCCCCCCACCCAACTCTCCCAACTATGGCCGCATGGGGTTTGGACACATGCTTTGTTTATCTAAGTCATCAGTCCTGATCACCCATAAAGTTCACTTGAACCGAACTATTTGTTCGCAACCTACGGAAGTCAGTTATTTCTTGATTCCCAAAAAATGTCGGATCCGGGAACAGAAGTCTTCCTAGGGCATTTTGTCAAATCCTAAAGCCTATTTTGGTCGGGTCACTTATAGGATTTAAAATGAACTTTAAAGGGCCCGTTGTACCTAGATCTACGTCACTATCCGTCCAAGATCGTTTCATTTATCATTTCCGAGATTGTTACAACTGCCTGTGTCATGTCTGTCCACTACCATAAGTAAGCTAGACCGATTCTTGCATTTTCTGTTTCACGCTTTTCGGGGCATATCAGGTTCCCGCTTATTGATCCGAGGGCTCATTGGTCAGGAATACCGGTTATTCATGATTGTTCTGGTTCCCGACCAAAGCCAGCAGGGTTAAGTAAGGCTAAAAACAGCAAATATAACTGGCAAATTTTCAACGGAGTCACGTATATTAGAAGCTTGGAATATAAATTGTATCCACTGGGATTTGTGCTTAAATGGAAGTTTTTGGGCTGCAGTCCAGTTGCCGAAACCCAAGAGATCGAACAGTAACGGTGAAATAGACTGCATATGTTAGATAGATAGATAGATAGATATCGCTTTTATTCTTCCCGAACCATCATGGTGAAATCCAAATTTGTCGAAATCGTCATATATACATGCAAACATTATGTCAATATAAATATGTCAAGGTCATATATAAAAGTATATGTATATGTGCTATAGGCCTATACGTGATTCCCAGTGGTTGTCAATACCGCCCATCGCTTCTGTAGGCTACGAAAAGGCTTGTTTAAGAAATTAAAACATCACTATTTCCGGACATACATTGTAAACAGTTTCTCTGAATAAGGATGCAGTATTTGCTACAGGGATTTATCTTATCTCTATTGGGATAAGATTAATCCGAATTGGGGGTAATCTTATCTTAATTAAGATAAGATTAATCCCAGTAGTAAATACTGCAAGATTTTTTTTTACAGTGTACTTCAGAATCTCGCTCGGGATGACAAAGATTTCTTCAGACGTGTAAGTCTTTGCTTCTTTTTATTTCATGATACTGAGAAAAAATTCTTGGGCCTACTGACGATCTCAGGCGTCACAGAGGTGGCGTGATGACCTATCAAAATAGATCCTGTTGCCAATATCTCTTTAAGCTAACAGTGTTGAATGGTATGTATTTTTAGAGCCAGTTCACGAAGGGATCATGCCCCTCCCCAACGCCAAAACGGAAGCTCTGTTGCAAGACGCATTAAAACTAATTGCCAGCAAAGAGATTAAACTGAACATGGTCAAGGGAGGTAAACCAGCGGATGAAGATCATGATGGGGACGAAGCTGCTCAGGCAGTGATTGAAGGAGTTAGAAAGGCAGTGATCACTCATCTAGTCAAGAAGAACTATATTGAGAACATTGTGCCAACGCTGGTGAAGCTTAAGCACGAGCTTGAAGAGAAGCGTTCCCCGTTGCTTGGTGATCTGATGAACTGTTTGAAGGAGATCGTGAAGGACTATAAGAATGAGGTAAGTCTTACCTGTCACGTCCTGGTCGAAAGCTTAGCACGCTGAACTCGCAAGCAAAAGATCGCTGGTTCGAGTCTTGTGGTTTGGGGCGCGAGTTGAAGATCTATTATAGAGATCTGTTGATCTATTAGATAAGCCGAAGTCCACTCATCATTAAATGGGTAGCCTATTTAGAGAAATGTGGGAAAAGTACGGGAAGATTCAGATGATTTACCTACCATTACGCATCGCAGTGAATGAGGAGATCAGAGCCTGAGCTTTTCGAACCTTCAATAGTTTGCATGCGAAAGTTTGTTTTCCTTGCTTTTGCTTACCTTAAAGCACAAAAGGCACAAACAGCCATTTTTCCATATTTTGTCAAGGCTCCAACACCCAAACCAAAGCGAGTTTTCGCACTAGCACATTTCTTCTCATACTTTCACGGCTGGAAACCTGTTTCTGACGTTGTTGACAACTTGCTGTAAAATTCTGTCTGACGGAACAAGACCAAAGGTTTCGATAGGATCCCAAAAATGTAATATTTGATCCAGACAATTTGGTCTTGTAGATAACCGGTCTTGGCCAGACTCCTTGAACATTTTTACTACGAAGATTTAGAAACAGAAGAAGGTCAGTGACCAATCACCTAAGAAAATCAAGTTCAGATATGGATTCACCATGTGTGTATTTACCCCTAGGCTATACGTCATGTCTACTTTGACGAAATTGATCAAATCTACCTGCCTTACTTCTGCCAAATCTCCGGTTTCGACCGGCTTCCGGGCGAACTACTTGCCAGGCAAACACTAAAACGAATTCAGCGTATCACCTTACCCTTATACCGAACATCTAATTAACTGCAGATATAAATTTTACTTTAAAAAAAATTTCTGGTTTCGGACGGATTCCGGGCGAACAAATGATCCGACAAGAAAATAATTTTCATATAAATGTTGAGCACGTCTTCTTACTCCTAATCGAACATCTAATCCACTTCATACAAATCTTTTACTTTTAACAAACTTTCTAGTTGTGGACGGATTCTGGGCGAACTACTTGTCTGGCGAGAAAATGATTTTGATATTCATGTTCAGCATGTCGTCTTAACCCTAAATCGACTATATCATTAGCTGTTAAAAAAATTTGTTCGCCCCTTAATTTGAAAGCCCTCCTCCACCCCTAAGTGTTGAGCTACAGTAAGCATCGACGAACTCGACCTCTGCCTTGACCCATAAGAGTCCTCACACCAAGTTTCATCGTATTATCTCATTCCCATCGAGATTTATAGTGGTTACAGACAGACGGACAACTTTTACGAAGTCATAGGTATCCCTCCACTTACGTTTTGGGATTCAAAAACTTCTTTGAGCCAAAGTCGACTAGAGGCCCCAAACTAGCTATTCCCGTAATTGGTGCTTTAAGTGCATGGGTGAAAAGGGATACAAGTTGATGTTGGTGTTTCTTTCAGGTTCACTCTTTTTGTTATTTCTCAGCACTTTTTATTGGAATCTCTGTACTTTCTTTAACTGCCTAGCCGTTTCCATGTAACAGACCAAGTTGTGGACCCGCAGAGTTGTTTCAGGATGCTTATTAACCAACTGGGGCAATCCGGAGACGACATTTTGCAGAGATAGGGAAAACAGCTAGATAAATGCGGGCTGGGACATAAGATCGAAAGACAAGAAATGGATTCGTCTTTTGCCGTGGAATGTCAGAGACACAATTTAGACAATCGTGTACGCAGTGGTGAGAGAGAGCGGTTTATGAATGAATGAATCACTGTATTTAAAGCCATTTTTCAGGCCGAATACATACATATACAACAACAAAGAACTACCAAAACAAAATCATGTAACGCTCAACTTTCGAATAATAAGATCTTTCCTGACAAAATTTCCAACTGCTACTATATTTACTGTCGTCGACGACTTCAGAATTCCAAGAATCTGCTCACAACCACCATCCCCAAGAAAACTCCCTCTTACCTCGCTTAGCCCCTGACACTGGAAATGTAAATGGTCCACCCCATCAAAATCACCGCAGATAGGGCAAGTATACCATATTTCCGGGTAACACCTTTTTTTCCAAACACTATAAACAGGGAGACAGTTTGCTCGCACCTGCATCCACGGCCTCAGGGATTCTTTTGGAATTCTTTTGGAATCCCTAATTTTAAATAAAGCTCTTCACCATATTTTTGGGATCCCAAAACGTAAGTGGAGGGATACCTATGACATCGCAAAAGTTGTCCGTCTGTCCATCCGTCCGTCCGTCCGTCCGTCCGTCCGTCTGTCCGTCCGTCTGTAAGCACGATAACTCTCGAAGGGAATGAGATATTTTGATGAAACTTGGTGTGAGGGTTCGTTGGGTCGTCGGACCAGTCAAGTTCGTAGATGGGCTTTGTAGCTCTACATTTAGGGGTGGGGGAGGGGATTCAAATTAAGGGACAAACAAAATATTTTGAAACAGCTAATGTGATAGTCGATTATGGGGTAAGAAGATATGCTGAGCACGATGGTGAAAACCATTTTGTCATCGGACAAGTAGTTCGCCCGGAATCCGGCCAAAACCGGAAAGTTTGTTGAAAGTAAAAGTTTTATTTGAAGTTGATTAGACGTTCGATTTAGGGGTAGGGAGGCATGCTGAAGACGATGGTGAAAATTATTTTCTCGACGGACAAGTATTTCGCCCGGAATCCGGCCCAAACCGGAAAGTTTGTTGAAAGTAAAAGTTTTGTTTGAAGTTGATTGAATGTTCGATTTAGAGGTAGGAAGACATGCTGAAGACGATGGTGAAAACTATTTTCTCGACGGACAAGTATTTCGACCGGAATCCGGCCCAAACCGGAAAGTTTGTCAAAATTAAAAGTTTTATTTGGAGTTGATTAGATGTTCGATTTAGGGCAAGAAGACACGCTGAACACTTATGTGAAAACAAGTTTCTACCCGGACGTGTAGTTCGTCCGGAATCCTGCCAAAACCGGAAAACTGTTGGAAGTCAAAGTTTTATTTCTAGTTGATTAGATAAGCGATTTAGGGGTAAGAAGAGATGCTGAGTCCCTGTATGACAATCGTATTTTACCCGGACATATAGTTCGACCGGAATCCGGCTGGAATCGGAAAAATTTTTATAAGCTAAATTTCTATTTGAAGTTGATCAGATGTTCATTACTAGGGAAAGTAGATACCCTGATTTCGTCTTTGAGCTTTCTTTTTTCGCCGGACAAGTAGTTCTGGAGTTCGGCCGGAACCGGGAAATTTGCAGAAGTGGCAGGAAGTTTTCGTCAAAACAGATATGACTTATAGGGGTAAACACATATGCTGAATCCAAATCTGAACTTGGTTTTCTCAGGTGATTAGGTATTTGGCCTTAATCTGTTTCTGAATTTTAATTGTAAAAATGTTCAAGGAGTCTGGCCAAGACTGGATCTGGCTAAGACAAAACCCAGTTGTCTGGATCAGATATTGAATTTTTGGGATCCCATCGAAACCTTTGGTCTTGTTCTTTCACCTTATAATAAGAACTTAAACTTTCCGACTGGCTAAGGTCGCTCCACCATTTCTGGATTTCTTGATCTTCCAGCCTTAATTGGATCTCTGACAAGAAAACTTTGTGATCTGAGACTGGGCTATCAATACAAATTCCCCACATCGATTGAGACACGACCTCGTGTCTCAGATGTCACACTTCAAGTCCGGAATGGATCCGGTGACTTTGAGGGGAGTTGGAGGGGGGAACCGGAAATCGTATCACAAGTTCAGAGTGGACGGATCGGGATGAAACTTGGTGGAAAGAACAAGCACAAGCCCTAGATACATAGTTGACAAGACCGGACCGGATCAGAGCACTGTACGGGGAATTGGAGGGAAGGTTCCGGAATCATACAATAGAAAAAACGAGATTTTCGATTTTTTTTTTCTTGATCAGCTAGTTACCCCTCCAAGATGATGTGCGAGGGATAAATAAATTTCGGATATTTCGGTTGCACTTCCGGCAAACCGTCCTCAGCGAAAAAAACAAAACTAAATCATAAAATCCACCACAATCACAACAGGAAAACGATGCGGAAGACAATAAGACCAGAAGAACGGTGCGGACAGAACGACATGCAGATAAAAATAAAATAACGAAAGATAAAATGTGCGTGTTAAAAGTGTATATGTACAAATCTGTGATTATTTATAATTCTGAGTTCTGTGTATATTTACAATTTACCATCCGTCTGGGAAAGCGCACAAGCTTTCACCCAGAAAACGGCCCACTCCAAAATCCATAATACTTTTGATCGCTTTGAATAAAGGCACTGTCTAGGGAACCGGGAGTCGTACTTTATGTCCTACGGGCTACGGAACCGGTAGTTCTCACGGAAACCAAACCATATGAGCTGCCATTCCGGGATCTGACGTCATTGACTAACGGAAACTTGTATATGCTGGCTCCCGTTCCGGTAGTAAGTGGAAATAGCTCACGGTAACTTCATCGCACAAGCTTCTCGTCCGGTAGCCTCACGGAATTGTGTACTCAGAAGCTAGGGAGCCCGTAGTTGATACCGGAAACTGTATAATTGGTGCTTCTGTTCCGGTAGTGTCTACGTGGAATATAGAACTCACGGAATAGTTTGGATGAGAGCTAGGATGCCGGGATTTTCACCGACTTAGAGAAAATAACATGGGAAAAAATCCACTACCGGAACCCAACCATTGAGAGCTAAGGTACCGGTAGCAGCTACTATTTGGTTGAAAATGACCAGCTCACGGACACGGATAGCTGTGGGCTAGGGTTCCGATAGTGCCAAAAATGAAAAAAATTGAACTCACGGACGCATGTCAGTGCAGACCAGGAAACCGGAAGTTAATATTTTTAACTCACGGAACCCAACTTCTGCGGGCTGGGGTTCCGGTAGGGCCAAAAAGTTCAGATTTTTGAACTGGATTCCGTGACCTTTACCGGACTCAAAGTCCGTATTGATACGTGTCCGTGAGTTTGTAATTTTAATTTTTGGCACTACATTCTTATCTACCGTTACGGCACTACGCTGATTTTTATATTTCCATATGTGGCGACTTTCGAGGCAGATCAGTCCTCAGCTTATTGCTAACGGGGAGGTCATTGGCTAGAAATTCCGGTTGGGCAAGTTTTTCCGTGTTTCTCGACGTCAAAAGCAAGGATGCAGAGCGGGTATGAAAACAGCTGGGACGGATTTGTCATCTTTGAGAAGGTTTCATTGTTTCGTTCAAGTGTTTTCTTTCTGTTACCGTTTGCCATAGCCTCAGGCTTTTCGTGCGATAAATTAGATTGTATAAATTAAATTGATACAGTTTTAAAGGAGTCAGAGAGAGAAAAATAAAGGAAACAAGAAAGAAAGAAATAAAAATAAATGCAGATTTTAAGTGGACGAATTTGCACGTATGACGTAACGTACTTTTGTAGGTGTCGGAAATTTTTTCCGCTGACCGTCAGCTTGCGACGGAGGTGGAATACGACCTTAAAAAATGGGAGGAGGCATGCAAGAATAAAGAAGAGCAAGAGCGCTTAACTGCCATTGCGCGGGAAAGGAGGCGGAGCGAGCGCCGCACTAATAACGCCAATCAGAGTCTCAACATCACCGTAGAGGAGAAGCCGGCTGGAGAAAATCCGACGCGAGCAGTTGACACGGAAGTAGCAGCTGAACCTGCAGCTATCCTTTCAGAGTTGGCAGTGGAGTCGGCTGAGAAGCGGGCGAAAAATGGTAGGAAACGAGTCAGAGCGAGCGAAGCAGTGCCAGAAGAGATGGAGGGACGGCTTACGCCGCCAGCATCAGAAGCAGAAGGTACGCGTAACTTCTTATAGCAGCCTGTAGACTATAACAATAATATATTGCAGCAAAAGGCTTTGATTTCCATATTTAATTTACTTACTTTATTTAATTGAATAAGGTATTCCGAGTATTTATTTTTGTCTTCTTTTTACCGCAACAGTAAAGGTAGGAAGAACACCTATATTTTTTTACTGTTTTTTTTTATCTTACATCAATTGAACGCTTTTCTTTCTTTTTTTTTACATTGTTTTTTCTTTAAGAAAAAGTAAAATTAATCATAGAAGCAGTAAAGACTTAAAAAAGGAAATGGTTTACTGACCGACACGTTGGCAACGTTGACCGACGATTTAGTTCGCGGCCGACGCGTTGGAGTTGTCGGCCGGCGATTTGGTTCATGACCATCGGCCGACGATTTTGTTCGTGACTAACACGTCGGCATTGCTGGCCGACGATTTAACCTCGCGGCCGAAACGTCGGAGTTGTCGGCCGGAAACATTGGCCGACGGTTATGGAGGTATGGACTCTACAAACCAATCATAAACGATATTTCTTGTCTAAGTTAGTCAAGATTGCTTGTACTAAGTAGTGTGCTTAAATAGTAAAGAGACTTATTTGACGGTGCAAAACGGATACGTCAGCTAGATTTTATTAGAGCTATATTTAGGCCCTTCTTGGCAAGGATCCTCTTCAGGCTCAAGCCTCTTCATTTTCTTTTTCCAGCTTGAGCCTGAAGAGGACCCTTGCCAAGAAGGGCCGAAATATAGCTCTAATAAAATGTAGCTGACGTATCTGTTTTGCACCGTCAAATATGATTTGCAGTCAGCTTGGGCTGAAGGAACATCTAGCGAAGAGACATTGCGAGAGTTAAAGGACACCTGAATGAATAGTACCAAGTATCATCCCTATCTGTATGACGTTAGTTAACATTGCCTGCAGAAAACCCAATCCAAATACGAAATACCGTTTCCAAGCTATGATTTTTGCTCCATTTTGCATTTGTCTTTATCTAAGTACCGAGCAATTTTAGAAATGAACAAATGTCTCCAATCAACCCTTCTTCTGGAATATTTTTTAACCAGTTAAGCCCAAACGTATATCTAGAAGAAATTCCAATACGGTCCGGCCAGCGCTGTACAAGATTTGAATGAATTGCGCTTTTTGTCTTGGAGTCTGTATGTGCAAACCTCCGGAAACAATCATCTCTGTTTTGAAAAGGTCACGCTCAGGAGAAGAATGCTCTCCGTGTCCATGTCTGTAAATGCATTCTCCATGCTGTGTTCAAGTATGATTTCATTGTTCAGGTGTCCTTTAATGAGTAGTACCTAGTCTTCTTTCTTTTTCTATTTTTTAATCCGGTTGGAACCAGAATGCAGCTTATGAGCGTGTTCCACCCTTCTAACAATAGTGACTATAATTTTCTATTTTCATTCCAACATCGTGAAAGTTACTGCGCTGACCGTTCCAACCTTCTCGAAATTGTAACTATTTGCTTACCATGCTCGGGAGCGCATAGTAAGCGCAGTAACTACGCATATCTGTAACGTGACTTGTCATATTCCCCCGTGGCATGATATTCTGCTGAAAAATAGAGAAATCGTTCCAGCCTTGACGGCAAAAAAGAATTCGTGACGTCATGCGTAGTAACTATGGTAAGTAGGGTGGAACACGCTCAATGTACGCTTGTTGTGGGAAGCTTGAACAACAGACTCTTGAGGGAAACTTTAAGATTCATTTATTATAGATGCAGTGCAAGTGCTGTCTACCGCTGTGAAAGCCAAAGGGAGGAAGAAAATGAGCATGCTTGTCAGTACGCCGCTACCAAACATTGACGAGGACTCGCCCTTCCTAAACAAAACTCAGGTACTTTTTCCGTTTACTTAAACGACTTAATTCGAAAGTATATCTGTAGTGTTTAAGAGCGTGTTCTACCCTACTTACCGTAGTTACTACGCAAGACGTCACGAATTCGTATTGACAATCTTATGTTATCACTTTTAAGAGATATTTTGAAATTAATGATTGATTGATTGATCGGATTTGGCTTGACGTCGTCAAGGCTGGAATGCATTATTAAATTTTCGGTAAAATTTCACTCCACAGGGTAATCCAGCCAATCACGTTACAGAGATATTTTGAAATAAATGATTGATTGATTGATTGGATTTGGTTTGACGTCATCAAGGCTGGAATGCATTTTTAAATTTTCGGTAAAATTTCACTCCACAGGGTAATCCAGCCAATCACGTTACAGAGATCCGTAGTTACCACGCCTACTACGCTCCCTAGCATGGTAAGCAAATAGTTATTATTTCGAGAAGGTTGGAACGGTCAGCATAGTAACTTTCACGAAGCTGGAACGGAAATTGTAGCTAATAATTACTATTGTTAGAAGGGCGAACACGCTGTAAGTAACTCACACTCAAGCCACTTGTTCAAACCAAAGGCGTTTTTGAGCAGCACATTTGACGCGGAATCAGAATTGTGTGCTACACACTCGACTCGCAAGTTGAACCACGCGAAAACGCCATTGAATCTTTTTTTGGCGGCGTATGTCGGAAAAAATTCTTTATAAAGTCTCTATAAATTGAACTTCAGATTTACGTCTATCGTTCTGTGATAGAAGAATCCTCATTCTTGATAAAGTAGCTAATTTTATTATTTGGACAGGATTTTGCCGCTAAATTTGACGTTTCCCGCCAGAATCGAGCCACAAAATTTAAAACTATCTCGACAGTTTTTTTCCGAACAACAAGTGATCCGCAAAAACCTTGTTGGTCGCAGAAACACAGTTGTAGGCCGCACGAACGACCACGGAAACAATCCGTCCAAATAGCGACACGTGTCAAACAGAACCCTCTAGAGTCAAAACATAATCAAAGAGCACTTGCCGCAATAGCCTTTTCTTGCTTAGTCATCTTGCTACCCTGGCCTTCGTCTACGAAAACCTTTCCCTGAGTTCAGTATTTGGAGTTATCATCGGATCCTTGCCCCAATCTCTATCCTGTACCAAACCCTAAGCAAATCCTAGAATGCAAACTGTTGGAGGTTCGCGTAGGGCATGTGCTGTTAAGGTGTTTCACTGCCTTCGGAGTGTGTTGCGGGGTCGGGACAAACTATCCGGCGCTTCCGTACTTTACCGTTGATTTCTCTAGCACCCATATTATGGCAGGTTCGGCTCCGGCTACTCTTACAGAACTCCACTACTGATTCCGCCGAACTTCAAACGCCTCGGCGATTCCAACTTCAAACGTCTCGGCGGTTCCAACTCAGGGCCCACACCCGTCCTAGGTCTAAGTACAGCGCATTAACTAAAAATAAGAGCATATCCTAATTCGAGAAGTTCCTATACGCCTATGCTAAACCGGTAGTCGTTTTTGTCCGCCACTTTAGTTCGTGCTCAAATTCCGGCTCGGGATTAAATTTCGTCCGTTCAATCTAAAGATCAAATGCAGATTGAGTATTTTGTTTGGGTCCTTAAACAGACCCATATTCACTTTCATCGGACAATTAGTTTATCTCGTAAAACTCAAGTTTCGTTCTGTTCGTGAGTTATCGTGACTTTGAACAGTTATTGATGTCATTTTTAACTTATAATAATGTACTTTAGTTCCTTAATAGCTTGTATTATACACGCTAGCACTGGTTCGTCATTCACACAAATAACATATGACAATTACATAAGTAGACATTTCATCATAGGAACCCCGCACTTTCGTTTGGGGGATCTTGCACGGATTTGTGTGGTATCGGGATTATGTAGATTCGCCGACGGTTGATGAGTTTGAACGCCTTGATAAATGTGAAAGAGGAACAACTTTAAAGTTTCCTCGTGCTTATGCAAATAATAAGCCTACTTATTGTACAAAAAAAATATTTTCTTGATCGGATCTAACTGCTCATAGATTAGGGATGAATATTGTGGCACTTGCGGCCTTCGGCTTAAGTGATGTCGATCACTTTTCCGTCGGTCGGTCTGTCCGGTGATCTCCTACTTCTAGATGGGCTAGGACGATGTAACTTGTCAGGCATACTAGGGACCAGATTAATTGGGAACTGTCCCTTCCCAGATCCGACCATCCATGGGAGAGTGTAGAGAGGGGGAACCCGGAATTGAGGCATGTAAAATTGTCGAACGGGTGATCGGGTCTGAACCATTTCATGTCCGAACCAGATCCGACAACTGGGAAGGGGGTACCGGAAATTTTGTGGCACGCTTAAAAAGGAGCGATCGAAGTGCGAAGAACAATCATAAGCCCTAGACATAACATGTCATATTTATATGGACTTATCGATAACTTTTCTTGTATTGGAGAAGACGTTCCTGTTCTTATCAACTTAAAGGCTCGCTATTCATTTCCCCGCATGGTCTTATTTTCGATTTGAAAATAAAGACTTTTTATTGCCCGAATTTATCGGTCTGTTTCTTTCCAGGATATCAGTGTGATTGGCACAGCTGAAGGCTCCGAAGCACATTTGTTCAAAACACCAGGTCCTCCGTCTAACAAGATGAGTGGTGATGGATCGAAATCCGTCGTCCGTAGGTCAACACGAGGAAGAGACGAAGTGAAAAAGGTCAGTCGCAAGGCGTTCACTCGCCTTTCCCCCGGGAATCATTTGGGGTTCTAGGGAAACTGCGAGAACACGGGGAATGCCTCGTTCCGCATGGATTTTGTTGGAATTTTTTGTATTTATTCAGGTGATGCAATAAGTCTTTAAAGGTTTTGACCCTCTTTATTTTCACTTTTGATTGCTTTGATTTGTTTTCTTACTTAATTTTCTATTTGTATTGTCTAAAAAATATCAGTCTCATCCCGTAACTGTACTCAACATTGATCTCACAAGTTCTTTTTAACTATCCTTGACATTTGTTTTCTTAAAAAAACCGACAGCATCCGCAACTCCTCAAAACAACTCCCCACCAAATGTGGAAAGGAGTCCGTTTGATGAAGGTGACGATAATCGAGCATTCCCCCTCCGTGAAGAATCGCAAGGGGAGTGACTTCTTGGAACACACCAAAACACGGCTACTCCTCTGTGGGAGTCCCGGGTAATGACGAGAATACGACGATATTTACCAGTATCTAACAAAGCCCGGCCTCCCCCTGGCATATCCTGAATTGGTGACATGCTCCGGATGCGTTATTTGCAATACAAACCTTTGCAAGTAAGATGTTATTTCCCTTGAGGTAGCCAACTTTTAAGCATGTTTGGTAATTACGACAAGTTTGAATTAGTGATACTGTAAACTTCAGCTACATCCATCCTCATAGGGGACATATATTTGAACTTGTGAAATCTTTCCACAAGAACCTGTAAGTAAGTAATTTATTTCTGACCCGCCATTTGAAAAGCGGAGTATGTAAAATAAAAAGAATTAAAATAAAACACAATAAATACAGTACCTGTGCAAGTGGAGTTTAGGAAATTCCGCTGAAACGGAGGAAAATGATTTGTCAGATGCCTGGAACACGGTCGAACACCCTGCAGTCAATGAGCAGGCGCACTCAGGTGCACCGTCGATACGATTTTCATCTATGCTGCCATTACCACAGATTTTGGCTTAGTAAGATTATCCCAATTTCTTCTTCATATTTAAAGACGAAAGTATAAAATATCTGTTGCGGGTTAGTGTGGCATGCTACACCGTTAGGAGTTTCGTAACAGATAACACAAGGATGCGAGCTTTCAGCAGATAACACTTCCCGATGAAAAAATTCTTTGACTGTGTAGTTGTACGAAAAAGCTGCATGTATTGGTATGGAATACTTTGATTTAACATGCCTCCGTCCAACTGGGTTAATCTTAAGTAGTAGTATCCGATAGCATCCAATCTTGCTGTAGTACCAGTTTGCTAGTAGAAGCATGCAGTGGCAATATTTAGTACTGCATGCTACTTTTTCGTACAACTCCATACGACTAATTCTCGAAAAATTTTGATCGGGCAAGGATATTAGCTGTTAGACGTTTGCAAAGAATAGCCGAAACACCGCCGGGAAAACATCTGCTGACTTTTCTGGTAAAGTGGTAAATTCAGCAGGAAATCTTACTAGATAACACCCATGTGTTATCTGTCTAAACTGTGCTATCTTTTACGAAACTTCTGACAATGTGACCATTTAATAAGGGAACTTATAAGAGTCATTGTGACTCAAGAAGTCTTCTGAGTTTACTGTTTTTCGTTGTTAATTTTATTTTTACTGTCCTTGCAGGAAAGTAGGTCTAGATTCAGTAATCTTAAGTGCGAATCATATTTCATTGTGCTAAATGGATTGGCCAACTGGGATTTTATTTCGGCTCTTCCGCCAGGGTCTGCTCAGGCCGTGCCTAAAACTAGGAACGAGCGATATCGCAAATATTGGCGAAATAACGTATCAGCTGACTTTTCCATTGAGTACCACCGAACAGGCCTAGAAATGTAATGTGACGGTGAAGGATACTGCCTCACAATCGAACTGATCTTGCGTAAAACCAGTTTAAATTTTCCAGGCGAGCACAGCAAGTAGCGACGATAGCTTAAATCAGCTAAAAGGACGGCCAACGCGCAGCAAAAGAAAGTAATAGAAATATGTATGTAACAGTGCCTTTGTAAACTTGATTTAATTTCACAAATAAACGGCTTTGTAAGAAACTCTTGCAGGCGACTGGCAGAACGGAATATCAACTAAATACCCTAATGCAGTTGCAATTGCAGTTTACAGTATTAGGCCTACTCAAATTTTCTGCACTGTATAAACAATACTTCCCAAACACACTTTTCATCGACAGGTCCTCTCTTTCTTTGAAATGGGAACAGTCCAAGCGTGTATCGTACTGCGATACGAGATTATGACAAGACGAACGTTTGGGTAACGGCGAGAATGCTCCCGAGGCGAAAAATAAGTCTACAGTAGCATCACCGCTTTCTACACATCGACAGTGCTACCACGGTGCAGTCGTAGTTCTCACAGTTGAACTACGATGAAAACTATGATAAAAGGGTACAGCTTGGTGTTACCGCATTATTTAAGTCGATATTTTAAGGTGCATAAGACGTGTCACACGTCAGCTTACACTGAACGCAGGACTAGAAAGTCGTCATTAAGAAAAATATAAGTCGATCATATTTTCTCTTATGTAGCTCTAACAGCCGCCTGCTTGGATTGGTCTGGCTACACTGTAAAAAGTTTGCCCGAGTAAGGATTACAGTTAACTGTAGTATTTGCTACTGGGATTAATCTTACCTCTACTGAGACAAGATTAATCCGAGTTAGAGATAAGATTCTGCTTTTAGAGACAAGATTAGTCCCAGTAGAAAATACAGCAAGATTTTCTGTACAGTGCAGTCAAGAATCGAAGACGCGGAAAAACCTTATGCAGCTTATTAAAGCGATTTGAACAATGCTTTACATGTTCGATCACATGGCGCTATGGAATTTATTCTACATTTACTGGTCTACCTTATACTGATATATGTTCTGTACAAGTTAACACAAACATATAGGGTAACACAAACATGATCTACAAAAAAAGCTTGATCGGCAGTTAGGAACCAGTTTTGTTTCGGAATATCGTCGAATATGACGATGAGGTGAGTAAAACTCAAGCGCAGGAAATAAATGTAACTAAAAAATACAGAGGGAGGCTTGGAACAGACAAACATGAATCCGTAATATTTTCATAGGGGAAAGCTTTAAGTTCTTTTCTATTTGGGAGAAAAAAACAGCGTTTCCGAAAGGACAAATTTGCGTCATTACTTATCCTCAGAATTCCTGCAGCTATTAGCTCCATTCCGGATTAGTGTATATTACGAAATGAGGAGGGGCGATTTTCAGAGGCATAAAACCAAACAACTTCTCCTGATCTACATCCTTAATATAGAAATAAACACAGAAAAACAAAGCAGAAAGAGACTAACAGTGCCACAAAAAACTGATCTGATGTACGAAAACAGACATTACAAAAGTAACTTCAAAGTCGTTTTCAATTTCTGTACATTTTTTTTTTTTTATTTATTAATTTAAAAAGCGTTCAGCTTGCCGTTACAGGAAACACTGCCTCTTTCTTTCTGCTTGGCTCATCTGCGTCAGTTTCCATATCCAGGATGTAGATCAGGAGGAATTGCGCTTGTAGGGACGATAAAATACTTGCAATCTTTTTCAGAACTTTAACTGTTTGGACTTGTTTCTTAGATTTTTAATTTGAAACTAATTTTCCGTTTGTAAACTGCTCCTGATGCCCCCCCCCCCCCCCCCACACACACTAAAGTCAGCAACAGGCCTCGTGTTCTATGAGAGGCGAAAGATGGCACAAAACGAGGAACAATAGATATCATGTTGTGCCCAACACAACTTACCTCAGTTGGCCTCAAGAAACACCACCCAGAAAAATACATAAATAGAAGTAATTATTCCTATAACAAGGAAGTCAACAAGTACGCGAAAGTACTAGTAAAGATTAGCTAAATCTATCTACAAATCATTAGTCCATCCCTCCTTGACTTTCCTGCTTAACCATCAGGTCGCAAAATTCATAACAGTAGTTTACAACAATTACAATGACAGACTCATTGGAATAACACTATTTACAGTGGCACTATTGCAGTATCACAGAAAACCATATCCTCAGCGTTTGGGGTTTGTAGCCTTCGGCACTTTATTAACTTGGCGGTGACCGTGTATGGCCCACTCTATTCAAATCTCAGTAATTGTCCTCGGTTCACTTATATTAGGTCTGCTGCAATAACTTCTAGTTCAAACCGATTTCCACACCATGTCAGCACGAGCATTTTCTTCTTTCTTCACTGCCTTCTTTTGGCAAACCAATAATTTCGCACAAGTTTGGTGCTGTACCACGAAGTTTTCTTCAGCTAATGAGTCATCGTCTCGAACCTCCGCAATCTAGCCAACGTCGCTTGCCGAAAATGTGTGGTCAAAGCAACGGTTACATTCATGTCACTAAGTCTGCGAACAACACTTGTTAGACACTTCATCATTCGAGTCAATGCAGGCTTTTGCATTCAGACCTTGCACATCGCACTAAAACCCGCCACGCGTCTTTGACGTCCAGGTTAACATCCAGAACTGAAGAAGTTAAAGAAAGTACCACTTCGCCAACTCCGCAGGCCCGAAAGCGAAAATATTTCAGTTTCTGGCAAATCGTACTTTCAAAATGTGAAATGAGGTTGATTTTGAAACTGAATGAAGGAACGGCAGTCATTTCCAAGTGAGACATCAGCTCTCAGTCGTTGCATTACTGGAGGAACCAGGATGCTGAAAATTACTAAAAGTTTTAGATGAAGAAATAGTTTTAGTTGACAGCATTGGGGAAGACAACAAGACCAAAGGTGTCGATGGGATCCCAAAAATCTAATATTTGATTCAGACAATCGAATCTTGTCTTCGCCAGATCCAGTCTTGGACAGGCTAATCATCAGAGAAAACCAGAGTCAGATATACCTCTATAAGCCATATCGATTTTGACGGTACTGACCGAGACTTCCCGCCGATTTCCGAGCGAACTACTAGTCCAGCAAAAAAAAAATACAGAAACAAAACCAGCGTATCTCCTTATCCCTATACAGAACATCTAATCAACTTTGAATAAAAGTTTGACTTAAAAAAAAATCCGGTTACAACCGGATTCCGGAATAATTATATGTCCGGGTAAAAAAAACATTGTCATAAACCGACTCAGCCTCTCTTCTTACCCCTTAATCTGTCATCTAATCGAAGTTTTGCTTTTAACAAATTTTCCGGTTTTGGCCGGATTCCGGGCGAACTAGTTGTCCAGCGAGAAAATGATTTTCACCATAGTGTTCGGCATGTCTTTTTACCCATAAATCAGACATTTAATTAACTTCAGATTAAACTTTTACTTTTAACCAACTTTCCGGTTTTCGCCGGATTCCGGGCGAACTACACGTCCGGGTAGAAAATTGTTTTCACATAAGTGTTCAACATGTCTTCTTGCCCTAAATCTAACATCTAATCAACTCAAAATAAAACTTCTAATTTTAACAAACTCGGCCGGATTCCGGGCGAACTACTTGTCCGTCGAGAAAATGGTTTTCACCATCGTCTTCAGCATGTCTTCCTACCCCTAAATCGAACATCTAATCAACTTCAAATAAGACTTTTACTTTTAACAAACTTATTTCCGGTTTTGGCCGGATTCCGGGCGAACTACTTGTCCGATGACAAAATGGTTTTCACGATCGTGTTCAGTATGTCTTCTTACCCCACAATCGACTATCAAATTAGCTGTTTCAAAATATTTTGTTTGTCCCTTAATTTGACCCCCTTCCCTAAATGTAGGGCTACAAAGCCCATCTACGAACTTGACTGGTCCGACGACCCAACGAATCCTCACACCAAGTTTCATCAAAATATCTCATTCCCTTCGAGAGTTATCGTGCTTACAGACGGACAGACGGACAACTTTTGCGATGTCATAGGTATCCCTCCACTTACGTTTTGGGATCCCAAAAATTTGCTCGCTTGTTTTGTTCTCAGACACAGTACCTAGATCGGATACATTACAAATTTGAGGAAGTGGACCTTGGGGGGGGGGGGGTAATCTAGATACCAGCGGTTAAGATAAGGCTCCCCAACATCCGCAAAATCTAGGCCGTGCGACTGAGAGTAAGGTGAACGATTAAACTGGTAAACTGAAAACGTCAGCTTCCCAAGGTCTGACTCAAAAATAAAAATCTGTTTTATCTGGACGAGTTCTCAGAGCAGTTCTGGACCACGGAGTGGGGTAAAAAATAGTCGGCCAACGCAATAAAATCGACGGTTGAGAAGTAAGTGAAATATATAAGCAGAAGAATGGCACTAAGTTTGCAATTTTATGTTTTGGTATATATTTGTTTTGGTAGTAGGGAGTCGGTTACGTTAATGAGACTAAGGGAAAAAAAAAAATCAACGTCACCGAGAGACAGAGGAGTCATAGCCCAAAACGCAAAAAAACGAAAGAAATAAAAATAGAAGTTTACGTTGATTCAAAGGGAAAAATTGGGTAGGGTTTATTTCGAACGCCATCTCTCTGTCAAGGACTTAAAGGAACAGAAAACTTGACTCGGGGAGCTAGCTTCGACTTTTTGAGTTAGTAGAAAAAAAGCAAAAGGTGTGTGTGCCGGGAGTAGGAATCGAACGCACGACCTCTTGACTACTACCCCGATACTATGGCAGAAACACGGCCAAAGGCGAACTTCTACAGTTCATAATTACAGTGCATAAGGGGCAAGGGCCTGCCAGCTAGATTTGGGAACACTAAGGAGGGGGTTCGAGATAAAAAAAAAAAAGAAGGGGGTCCTGTCGACAATAATTCCCTGTATCTTTATCTAAGCCCCCAGGTCGGTTTGATGGCCGAAAGTTGCGTAGTCAAGTTTTCTGTGCCTTTAACAATGTGAAACAGGGGAACTTGATCATGGAAGAAGCTGGGTGAGAATAAAGGAGATCGCTGGCCTCAGGAAAAAGCCGTTTGGGCGCTTTCATATAAACAACCTTGAGAGTGAACAACTCGTGAAGAAAAAAAAAAATGGTACACAGTTTGTTTGCCTTTTACTTTTGCGTAGGACGTCTTAGTCTCTAAATTTGTAGTTGTATGTAATTTTTAACAGTAATAGTTTGATCATTCTAAATTGTAGTTACACATTGTGTCTTACTGGGTGTAGTGCCTGGTTGTAGTGAAGTAAGAGGCACCCCAGACTTGTTGTAGCAACATAGTTTATTTGAATTCATGCCAATCGGATAAGACTGAGAAACGAACACACGAAATAGTACTTTGTCATATTACAATGTGCTTATGCTTTTTACTCTCAATTAGACTAGTGCAAATTCTTATGCTTTCATCTAAACGGTTACTTCCTTGCTGAACGTCCCAGAAAACAAGCTCATCAGCAAACCAGGTCTAAAGCTTGTAAATGGGTGAGCAAACAAATCCGAGTGGTTCACGCTGTTTATCAAAATCAGTGCATCCCTGTAATCGCAGAGTGCTCCGAGACAAATCGACCTCTTACAGCCTTGTGCTAACATTTGACAACCATCAGCATGGGAAAATTGTTAACCAAGTGCAAGCAAAACGAGAGCAGATTTCGGGATTTCAGATACCTTGAAAGTTTCCTTGCGAGGACGCATCATCTCGCTTCGAAACAAAAGTGTAAACGTCAAGTTTGCTACACAGACTAGAACTTATCCTACTTCATCCGCCAGGATGAGAAAATATTTATCTTTCATTTTAAGTCCTTAAAGTTTAACTGAAAAGCCAACTTGTTTTGTGTCATTTAACTGAATTATTTGGATTCTACAAAAGGGATTTTTTTTTGTTTTCCACTATCTGCTCTAGTTATGACGTTATGAATATCTGCGGCCGTCCCCAAAACGTAAATCTAGGCGGGAAATTTTAATCTCAAAACAAACGCGGCTTTTCAGTGGGCACTGGTGAGATTGGTGAAGATTGCTTAGTGCCTGAAAAAAAAAAAATCTTTCTCGTAAGACATACAACAAAAATACAAGCGCAGAGAATTCCCACAAATCATACAGATATTCCACTATTTGAAAATCGATTATTCGTGAACAGCGGAACAACGAAGTACCACATTTTAAGCGGGTTTTCAAGACAGTTTAAGTGAATCAGTGATGGGTAACTAAATGGTCCTATCCCGGCTCTTTTCGGTTAAACTTTAAGGAAAGGCTCTTCCTTTGCAAGCTTTCACTATTTTCAACCTATTGGATATTGACACGTTTAGTTTGTTCAATTTTTCTGGGATGCCCAATACAAGCAACACAAAAAATTGCCGGAAAATGTTGGAAGTTCTTGTACATATCGCAGACTTATGAAACGTAGTTTTAAATTTATACCAGTCACGTAAATTATGTTCGGCCATGTTGGAAATGCAGCTCGCCATTCACTTTTTCCGCCGTTACTTACCGTTTTGCATCATCAAATATTGTTGGGATCTCGGGAGGGTAGAGAAGTGTAAAGAAGTACACTTTAAGGGGGCGGCACGAACGAAAATCATAGGCGTCAAAACGAACGAAAAATCCTAGGCATTACAAAAACTAAGAGTTCAGGAGACGCACTGACTTCGCCAATGACAGATTTTCAGTAACTTGTTTGCAGAAAACAATGCGTTTACATAGCCTGATAGTAGGACTAGGAGATTGTAGTATAGGCAACACCAATATGTGCAAAGTCAACTCAAAAAAGGTACCATACAGTTGGACAACATACTCCCAACCTTGAATAACCACTTTTGCTTGCTAGCGCCCTCAAAATCTGGAGAACTGCCAGTGATGTTAATCGGGAAAGTGTATTCTCAAGTACTAAGAAAGTTTATTTCCGGGAAGGATAGCAGATGTTTGTGACGATCATTCCAGAATTATGACAATCTCGGCAGTCGTTTCAGTATTGCACTATATTATTATCGTTATAAGCCTCCTAATAAACGAGTTTTACTGTGTAAAAACGAGTAACTACTCTGTGCGTGCGTTTCGGTACAACAACTCTGTCAGTCCCCCGACTGCAAAGAATCCTCATTCCTGGACCAGAAAGTGAAAAAGATCCTAAAATACCTAAATAACCCCATTGTCTCACTGCATGAAAGATGGCCTTTAGATATTATTTTGGTCTATATAGCTATATTAAAGACGAGCTTATAATTAACAAGCATAGTCTCGTCACGTTTTTTACATTAAATCTTATAACTAGTGTGTCTTTTTTGTCGGCACTGAATTTTTATTTACCGTTGCCGGTGCGAAAGTACATTTTCGTGAAACTCTCCTCAGCTTTATCCTTACAAAACTATTCGATGATTATACTGCAGTAAAACTTATAATAATGAATTAAAAGAAGTACTTACTTCTGACCAGTCACCGATTTGCCAAGTACCTTTGCAAACGTCGTTATAGCACTCCCGCTTGACTGCGGGTTTTTCAAGTTCATTGCAGAGAATTGTGTCCACCTCGGTGGAGTTATCAACGATACACGGAACTTCTCTCTTTTGGAGAGCTGGAACAAAAGGTAAGTTTAACAAGCAAATAACGACAAAACGCTGCACGCACGTAACAAGCAATTGTGGTTAATAGTAGAGCGATTGGCAACCTGCTTGCTCAAGGGACAAGCATTCTGCCAGGCCCTTGCAGCACCTTATAAAGGAAATGAACAATATCCTCCCGAAAGAAAAAAAATTACGTTCCGCATACCCTCAACTTCCTGGTTGAATAGGCGGCGGAAGGGGAACTGTCAGACCGCAACCCTCAACTTCTTGGTTGAATAGGCGCGGGAAGGGGAACTGTGAACCCTAGTGTTATCGGATGGGGCTTGAAGCCCCTGCTAGTGCCAAATAACGATTGTGATGCCTGTTGCTCTGTCGTTTCAGTACAATTTTGGTAGTTCAGGTAATTCTGCATGCACTGGGACGATTAAATTTACGCATACAAGGGACCTCACACAATTCTTTAGGAAATTTTCATTTCCCGGATCCAGCTTCCGTGGGGGTCACCGGGGCTACAGGCAAGCAGTTTATGAAAGTTTGTGATTGGCTACCTGTCATTCCGACAGTAAAGGATTGGTGTGTGTAGGGAGGGGGGGGGGGGGGGGCTGACCAAGCTGACTGGATTTTTTCTTGCAAGCGTATAGTGGGAGGACTAACAGTTCATGGCCCTCGCATACTATAAAAACTGTGAAGATCATTCTAACATATACCTAGGAGTTTTCGAGGAGCCAGGAAACGTCGCAAGATCTTCATAAAGGCAGTAGAAAACGTTCCCATTCTAGTATTCTAAGATACTTGATTCCTCTATAAATCGTTCTTGAACTTCAGAATTCCACCACGGATTCCATTACTATTATTCTTCCTCCAATATCCTCAGGTCCGCTACACAAACTGCAGAGGCCATTGGTAAAGCCAAGGTCTTTCCGTGCAATATCCTTGTCAAATGTGCGAGACAAAACGGTCTCGAATCGAGCCAGTCGTGTTAAAAGTAAAAAGAAGCGAAACACCGTTAGCTGGGCAAAGTTTGAAGTTTCAGGAAAATAGATGGTAAAGGAATTACGGAATTAGGGAGAATTTTTCTACTCTAACCTATTGTAAAAAAAATAGTGCCTACTACTGTCTAGTATTTTTGGCACTGTAGGTTCTTCTTTTATTTCCGAATCTGGTATGAAAGTTGCAAATCATGAATGCACGAAAACCAGCTACATAGAAAGCTGTTGTTTGTTCCAAGTTGTTCTTTTTTTTATCTTATATTTCGATTTTTTTAGTTTGAGCCTAATTCTATTTCATGGAAATTTATCACAAAATTATTCATTTATTCAATGTTTACTCATTCTTCGAAAGAGGAGGTTTTCCGCTTGAGTCACCCTGAATTTTTACAAATTCGTTCTGGGAGGAACATCATAACCAGTAGTGAGATTCCTCAACTCTGGCATTCACCTCGAAAACATCAGGATGGCATGACCGTCATCTGACCTTGTTTTGGCTACTTTAATATTCCCCTCACGAAAAGGCTATCGGTTGTGCTTGGATACCTTTACTACTGACTTAGGAAATCAATGGAATGAGAAATACGGTTTGTTTGTTCGCTCGCTCATGAAAGGATTTATCCACAGAAGAATTGTAGACTCCAAGACAAATCGTATCAGGATTACTACCACTTGTCAACATGTCTTAATTGCATCGCACTGTTAGTAAAAAATGAAGGGAAATGTATAGGCTTTCGTGGGTATTATTTACGCCAAGATAGACTGTTATACAAGGGACTTTTACCGCAATCAGAAGCAATTTCTAATTTCCTTTTTTTTTCAATCAAACAATCAAGTTTAATCCGAAAAGCTGAAAACTAGAAGAGGAATACGAATTTACAAAATACACAGACACGAAACAAATTAACTAATACACTTACAGATATGACCAGACATAAATGACGGGATGAAACTACGTAAAATGGGGCAGAAGAATTAGCAGGATCTGGAGAAAACTGATGAATTAAAGTAAGAAGTCTAGAAATCCATTGTCAAATGTAGATATATTTTTATTTATACAACTCGTAGCGCCGAATTGGTACTAAAGATGACGGCCATTACGTTTACCTCTTGGACGAACCAGGTCCCGAATGGAAGGGACTCGAGACGAAACCAAAGATTACCAAAGACATTAGAAATTATTTTTGAATTGTAAAGTGTAAAAAAAAGTAGGTTTAAGACGAAAATGTAAGTGACATTAAAGTAGGAATTTCGTATTAACGCCACTGAGTTTGAGGTGGACACGGTAGCCACTTGTTTTAGTTCAATCTAAAGCAAGAACGAATGGCAATGAAGCTACGCGGAAAAAAAACTAGATTTAACTTTGGTGGCGATGAAAATGAAAACCTTGAAATGAATTTATTATAATTAGTGAAACGAAGACAAAAATGCTTCTCTGGCAGGATTTGAACCCACTAGCTTCAGCTTTAAATTGCCACTTCTCTACCACTGAGCTACCGAGACTTTATAAATTATTTGAAATGAACTATAAAAACACGGATCTCTTTTTGTCAATCTAATCTTCAGGTCATGCTTCAATCAAGTCCACCGCATGTTGTGGGCCACCATCAGGGCGAATTAACGAAAGAAAAAACCTAAAATTTTAACAAGCGTTAAATGTTTACAGTTCCGTGTCTAAGAATCACAATATCCCATTGAGGAATATTTGATGCTCATGGAGGAAATTTAGAATTCTTAACATCCCTTAATCATTTGCAATGAGGGACAGATTATGAGCAAGAGGATAAAACAAAATCAACGCAACGCATCGGAGAAGGTGTGCTTTATGGAATAAATTTTGAAGAAAAAAATTTCTCGTTTCTTTTTCAAAATATCAATGGGTTTTTTTAAACCATAATTTTCCATCATAAAAGAACAAGATTGGTATTTCGAAAAACCGGCATCAAAATTTCCGAAAATTACTTGTGGCTCGTTTGTTACGGTAAAGGTCCGACTTGTAATATTCATTTTTACGAAAATATTATTACGTCCCTCGACATGGGTGAACTACTTTAAAAGAGGTTGAACTAGTGGTTTACGGAAATGTTTAATCTGTAGCTCAATGTTAGAAGGTTGGCAAGTTGGCTTCGACCTTGCAACCCGAAGGTCGTGGGTTCAAATCCCGCCGGAGGAGTATTTTTTCCTTTCAATTCGCTACTTATAATGTATGCCGTGGTTACTACGACCTGTAATATTTCGTAGTAACGCTAATGTTCCTCTTATCGTTGGTCTAATGATAACTGCTTTATCCCAGGGCCTAAAGAGGACCTTGCCAAGAAGGACCGAAGAAAAATATCAAGACTTCTCCAACTTAGCTGCCCTTCCGAATCTCGAATTTCCATCAAGATGACGAAAGATCGAGTTCCTCGACGACAGAACTGAGCAATAACAGTATTATGGGGAGTCAGCATCTCTCTCTCTATTTTTCTCAAACGAAATTTCCGATAGGGAATGAGACCACATTACTTGAAACATTAAAAAGGAAATAACAATGAAATGGTCGAACTGCTCCGACAGTAAAACTGATTTCTATCCAATCAAAAAGAGTATCAAGATTGTTACTAGCAAGCTCTAAAACCAAGTCAGGAAAAATACAGCCGCAGAGCTAGACGGGCAGGAACCGTAACATGGTTTCTGTATAAAAGCTTTCACCAAAACTATGGATTTTATTTTGCTATAACTTTTCTCGAACGGGTATGTAGTGCAGATCCTCCTATATCATACAGGTAATATATACCTGTAGTATGACAATTACTTTCGTGGAGGCTGATACGATGCGTATCAGCCTCCAGAAAGGATGGTGCCATTATTTGAATTAAAGGTAAACTTAGGCTACTAATTTCGCACACAAACCCAAAAAAAATCACTGTTAAGGCCCGCACTGGGTGGCCGAACTTTCCCAAAAGCCACCAACAAACAACTACTTTGGCTAACAAGAATTTTTCAGATTTTGACGTTCATGTTTCAAGCCTATGCTTCCTTGAAAGCACCATTTTCACCCACTTGCTGTGACAAAAATCGACACTAGTCAGACATTACCTAATTAAAGGTTCCTAAGAGCACCTCAATGGATGTCCTGGATCTTCATTTTTAGAAGCGAACTGCACTGTTCAAAGTTATCTAGGCGCCTAAAGAAGTATTCCTGTTTGACTGATGAATTCTCGACTAATTGATGCTCATGTAGGATATTCATTACTTGGCCCAATCATCCCACATCTCCAACCATCGTCACATCGTTCCCCCTCCCCACAGTCCCGACCGTAGAAGGCCACAGAGAATGGCAGCACAACCAGTTCCTAAGATCCAACGCATTCGGGCAATTCATGCGCGGTACGAAAGAAATGTTGTCCCCTCATTTGAGGTTTTTGAACGCGAAATTTGAAGTAAATTTTTTTCTCTTTTTTTTTGTTAATTATTGAATTTTAGCGCTTTAATTTGTTGCAATTTTGTTTTTGTCTCATTAATGAATAGCTGACTTTGTAAAAGCGCAATTTTATATAGCCTAGTTCTGTTTGACGAGAGAACACAAATTCGATTTTTTGTTAATACCGTAAGGAATGTTTTTCGAATAATAAACATTGACTGATTGACTGAAAAGTCCCATACTCAGCTCCTAAAGCAATTTAAATTAGATACCCTTTCATGTCGCCGACTTCAACTTTGTATGAAGTTCGGTACATCTATAGTCCAAAACACATTTCACCGTGATATACTCCCCCATGATTTTCTCCCCTCCCAAATTCGACTTCCTCGTCAAGCTGCCGACCCTCGTTTAGAGCCAGAGTTTCGCCCCTCGTTTGTTCGTTTATATAAGTCGGAGCGCTTTTGAACGTTAATTTGTATGTTTTTTGTATTTTATTAATCGTAGTTTAGCATGTTATTGACCATATTTATCATAAGACGTCGGTATAAATGTCGCAAAATTTTATATATTTGTAGATTATTCTGTTATGACGGTATGTTTTGACGTAAAAACAACCCATCGGTTTCCCGTTATCTGTTTTTTAGATTACATTGAATTGAATTGATTGATTGATGAGGACTTACCTGTATTAAGCGAGAAGCATTTTGAATCTTCACAAGGGGTCCAGGGACCCGGTTGCCATCTCGGGCAATTAGAAATTCCGCAATGCTGTAGTGTCTCTGGGACCGGGGAAAGTCCAGCTACCTCGCAAAGGTTGTTGCGGACGCTTCTTGTTGAGTTATAGTACCGAGCAATGCACTGAGCCGCTCGAACCTGGAAAGGTAAGCTAATATAAGGTTACTTCTTACTAACCGTGTAAACCAGTTCGCCGTCATAGGCATCTCTTCCAATGACTGAAAAGTTCGCCTCCCGTACCCGTTACCAATTATGGAGCATCTTCCACCCTACTTACCGTAGTTACTATGCATGACGTCACATTTTTGTTGCAGAATATCATGCCATGGGCGAATCCGACCAATCCCGATACAGAGATACGTGGTTACCACGCTTCCTACGCTGTCGAGCGCGGTAAGCAAATAGTTACTATTTCCAGAAGAAAAAAACGAGGTTGGAACGAAAATAGTAACTAATAGTTACTATAATTAGAAGGGTGGAACACACTCATGTTGTGTTCAAGGGTTCCAACCTCATGCCAATTGCTACTAAAAGCTCTCACCATCGTTACAATAGTAAGGGTTGGAACCGACCTCGTCAGTAGTTTTGGCACCACCATCATCACCAATTCTGTACAGACAAGGTGAGTTGCAAGTGAAGAAAATCCGTCCGGAGAAACCTGATTGTCTGTTCGTGTAGTACATAAACCACCGAAAGAGATTTGTGCGAAGATTAAGCTGAGAATTTGTACCTGTTAGTTGCATTTTTTGACTAAACAAAAAAATCTTCAGCAGGTTTTTTTTTTAATAAAAGATCTTAATGGGGAAAGCAAACGCGCTCCTCCTCTCAGTCTTTAGGTTGCCCTCCTTTCAGAAAAGGGAACCCCTACTCTATCATCCTCCCTTAACTGCCATTTTACTATATCGATCAAGAAACGATGGCGCAATATGTATTTCCTCCAAGCCGACACAGAAATAGAGACGGGAATGTTTAAATTGGCAGGTCCCGCGCTAAGAAATCCCTACCAGTAGAATATTTCTGAAACTCCGTCCTAACGTCCTACTAAAATTAACAAGATCAGCGACTTGCGCTGGATCTTAAACCAGGAGTATGACTTACTTGGTCCAGTCAATATCAGTTTGTAACTTTCAATCGCAAAAATGGAAGACAATCTTGTTTATAACAAATTTGTCTGTTCACTGAAAATACAAATTTCCGCTTTCTAGGAATTCGGTCGAATCATTTGTCCGGTGCGAGGAAAGAGCAGATATGCAAATATAGCGTCCTTCCAATCATCTGATCAAACTCTGTCGCAAAAAACTGACGGTTTTCACCGGATTCCGGCTGGATCACAGGTCGTCGAGAAAAAGAAGCTAACTTGCAGAATCGCCATGTATTTCTATCCCTTTATCGACTTCATTAGGACTTTCTACCCCATTTCTGGTTTCTGCTAGGCTTCAGTCGAACTAAAAGAGTAGCAATATAAAATAAGCATGCATCCTTATTCGACACTGTGATCAACTTGACCACAAAATCCTTAGGTTTTCTCAGGTCCTCAAGTCTGTCAGAAACAAATTGTATGCACAAACTCACAGGCACACCTAGCGGTATATTTGAACTCAATATTCCTTTCGATCCAGATGATACTGAAACCAAGCTTCCAATTTATCCATCCCAGAGGCATCATCCTTACGGATGGACAAGCTTATAAGAAGTCACAGGTATCCCGTTCACTGACTTTCTGGAATCCCAAAATACTAGGGAGAAGGAAGAAAAACGCTGCCGTGTTTCCGCACGTTTTCCTTTTCGGGGCCAATCTTGCAGAATTTCTTCAGCTCGCTTACGCTCATGCAAACCGAACTTGTTTTTCGAGTCTGCAATTCTGAGCAGTCAACAAGAAACGGAGGGGCATAAGATTTCCTGGCTCCAGCTTCTTCATATTCAAAGTAGGGAGGATAGGCTGGTATCGAGCACAGTCTGCACAGTGAGAAGTAGATATGGAGACAGAAGTTACAGCGGAAATCAACTTTGACGGAAGTGTTACTCCCGATTCGAGCGGCCGATGAGGCATACAGGAGGCATAATCCTTATTACAGAAATAAGGATTCGATTCCGACGTAGCCAAGGGGTAAACATAGCACATTCCTCAAGAGATATAGCTTCTAATTAGATCTCCTAGAGCGAAGTACTCTATACTCAAAAACTGCTCCGCGGTATTTGTTTTGTTGTGTGGTTTTGTTTTTAAAAAGGAACAAATTGGGATAGTTAGAACATTCTGCTTTACGGAAGTGTGTTTTGTGATGTAAAGTATTATGAGTAGGCTATAGGTTGTAAAAGCAGAACTTTCTAACTTTTTATTTTTAATTTTCATTTAACTTTTGGTAGGGAGGGGGGTTGTTTGGTTTAGTACAGAAAAATAGGGTTTTTTGTTAGTTTAAAGAGTTGTAATAGTGGCTGCGATGGAAGGGGTGCCCTATGCCGGAAGGGCACCCTGAGATATCGATGTGCTTTTTGTTTTTGTTTTTGTGTGTTTTGCCCTATTTTTCGTTATTAGACTATAGTTTGACTGCTCAAAAGGTAAATTAGATTAAAGTTAAATTTGAGTAAAGGAAAAAGAATGTTATTGAGATGAGTGGAGGTGGGTTTAATATTAGTAGATTTGAATTATAAGTAATAAAAAAAAAAAAAAGGAAATGTAGTTAAAGAATTTTTTTACAAAATATAAATGAGATAATTATTTTCCAAGTATTAGGGGAAAGAATTGTAAATAAAATATGGGTTTAATTTTGAAAGTTAGGTGACGTGAATACTTAAAATTGGGTAAAAATAGATTCAAATTAACGTCACTGAGGGATGGAGGAGTAGCCACAAAAAGTACGAAATCTGATTTCTTAGTTTATAAATAATATAAAAATAAATTAAATTACAAAAGATGCTACGGGATTAAAAAAACTGCTCCGCGGAACTCTTCCGACAGTTTCTGTGCAATACTCTAAATGACGAAGTCCAAAATACGCCAGTGATCCTCAGGAAGGACGAGAAAGCGTCTCACTAACGACTCGAACTCAACAACTTAAATCCTGTGTCAAACAATCACGGCGATCTTCGGGAGCAGCTGTGATACCTGAGGTGATACCGCTTCTGGCTCTTTCGCTAGGTACACGGCGATTTTGCATCGGCAAGGAGAGTTAGTCATCAAGAGAATACACAAAGGGTGTTCAAATTCTGTAAAGTCTTATGGAAGCTCTTCGCGAAGACCTTAAAATTTTCTTTCTAAAGAAGGTTAAATAAAGCATAACTTTTCAAGATCTCCTTGGGAGAACTACTCTGTACTCTAAAACTGGCTTCCGCAAAACTGCCGAAAGTTTCTACGCAATCCACAGAGGGTGTTTAGTCTGCAAAGTTTTATTGGAGCTCCCCGCAAGGACCTTGCAATGTTCTTTTTAAGGAAGGTCAAATAAGCAAGTTAGAATTTCTGCTTAACTTCAGCTAAACGGACTGCGATTTTTGGACCTAGCCTAGCAAATGGTATGTAAATATTAAACGTATGATCGGTACGTCCCAGAGTGTCGTCGATTTCAGGTTAGATGAAGACGAAACAAAGACAGCAAATAAACTAAATACTCATCTAGCCGACATCGTCCAATCCCTACCCCCTCTTCCTGAGGAAGAAATTCCAAGTCCATCTCCTGATTTTACGGAATTCCCCGAAATTTTGGAATCGGATACAGTGAAAAAATTAAAGAAACTAAAGCGAACTAGTGTTACTCCGATTGATATACCGGTGGATCTTATAAAGGCTTTCCCAGACTCATTATGTGCCCCTTTGACTCATATTTTTAATATTATAACAAAAACTGGGGAATATCCGTCTGGATGGAAAAACGGTTTTGTTACCCCTATCCCCAAAAAAGATTCCCCCAACGACTTTTCAGGTGTGCGACCAATAACGATGACGCCTATTTTCAGCAAGGTTTATGAAAGTTTTGTAGCTACTTGGTTAAAAGGCTACGTACTGGAGCTCATTGACCCTAAACAATTTGGGAACATGCCGAGGACGTCAACCACACATTACCTGGTCAGTTTACTCGACACTATGCTCAAGCATCTGGACGACCCTGAACGTTGGCTCAACTTGATTGCGATTGACCTGAGGAAAGCATTCGACCTTGTCTGTCATAGTGTGCTTTTAAAGAAGTTAATTTTAGATTTTAATGTTCACCCTTTCCTTGTGAAAATAATTGCGAATTTTCTGTCGCATAGAACCCAACGGACAAAACATAAATCAACGTTTTCTGACTCCCTCCCAGTTTTTTGCGGTGTGCCTCAGGGTACTATTTTAGGTCCATTGTTGTTTCTTGTTATGGTCAACGAGCTGGCCCGAAGTTCACCAGACCGGCTGAAATACGTCGATGACTTGTCTGTTCTGGAAAAGTGCTATATATCCAAAGTAGCTCTGCAACCATAATGAAAGATATCTGCGAGGAAGCAGAGTCTATCTTTTTACCCTATCTTTCAACCCACCACTCCCAGATGAATGTCAGGTTAATGAACTGAAGCTGCTGGGAGTATACATAACCTCGGATCTGAGGTGGCAAAGACAGGTTGAGAGTATACTTAAAGTTTAACTGAACAGGCAACTTATTTTTACATCTTAGATTCAAAAACATTGAATTATTACAACACACATTGGGGATTTTCATTCTGTCCACAGTAGTCTTCAGTAGGGACGTTGGGAATGTGGACGCTTTCCCATGGTGAATCCGTCCACAATTCGCCCGCGAAAATTTAAACTGTCGACCAAATGTGATTTTTCAAGCTCATATTTTGGTCGAGGTCAGATATGGCAAATACACAATTTATTTATTCCTGTGCTGCTGGTGTTGTTGCCAAATGTTCAAGGCACCATAGAGCTATCACAAAAACGGGAAGAGCGGCAAGCACAATGGGATAATCGGTTATTTGGAAATATCAGAAAAACAAACTAACGCTTTTTCATCGGGTTTTCAAGATTATTTAAGTGAACAAGTGATGGGTAACTAGATTGTCGTATCCTAGCCCTTTTCGGTTAAACTTTAAAAAAGCTAACGCGGCTATAAGCTACCTTAAACTTTTGTCCCGTTACGGTGTTCCATCTCCCCATTTACTACGCGTTTACATTTCTTTTATCCGTTCTAACCTAGAATATGGCTGCGGTTTGGCATTTTGGTCTGACCCAGGAACAGTCGGATTTGCTTGAGAGGATACAGTATAGAGCGTTGCTGGTTACATCTAAAGCTCCAAAGGTCCCATACATTCAGCTCCTAAAGCAATATAAATTAAATACCCTTTCATGCCGCCGACTTCAACTTTGTATGAAGTTCGGTACATCTATAGTACAAAACCCACTTCACCGGGATATACTCCCTCCTGATTTTCTCCCCTTACGAATTCGTCTTCCTCGTCAAGCTGCCGATCCTGTGCCTCGTTTAGAGCCGGTGGTAGCTTTGCGAACTAGGTATGCTCAGAGTTTCGTCCCCTCGTTTGTTCGTGTATATAACTCAGAGCGCTTCTGAACGTTAATTTTTATGTTATTTGTATTTTATATCTGATTGATTTAATGTATTTGTATATTGACCATATTTATCATAAGATGTCGGTATAAATGTCGCAAAATTGTATATACTTCTAGATTGTTCTGTTATGACGTTATGTATTGACGTAAAAACGACCCATCGGCTTGTCCGTTATCTGTTTTTTAGATTATATTGAATTGAATTGAATTGAACCCTTATTCTTCCAAACTTGTCAAAACTGTGAAATTTACCTGAAATCCTCCACCGCCACAGGTCTGTGAGCATTTGGACCAAGGAGTCAACAGCCATTCAAACTTCAAGTTGTCAAGGCGTGCTGAAAAGAAATATCTTCTATGATAAATATTCTTTAAGCCCAAGCTGACTTTGAAACATTTATTCAAATAATGTATATAACGGATATGTCAGCTACGATTCTTCATCAGCGATATGTCGGCCCTTCTTGGCAAGGGTCCTCGTCAGGCTGTCGAGGACCCTTGCCAACAAGGTCCGATATATCGCTGATGAAGAATCCTGTATGATCATGATGATGAAATTTTATTTACGCACTTAAGAAGAGGAAAATAGCGCAGTACAAACGAAGAAAAGGAAAAAATACACTAAGCTTTCAATAATGTAGTAAATGCACAAGATACAAAAATAAACATTAAAAAAAGATAAGGGACTAATCGGGTAAAAAATCTTCTTCCTAGATGAAATGCGAAGAAAGGTCAAGGGCAGAAACGTGAAGGTCCTCTGCAATTGAAGATAATTTTGCACAGGGTTCAGCGTTGCAGTTATAAGGGGAATTTTCATGACGTATTTACAGCCTGATATTCAAAATCAAGCGGCTGAAGGTTTAGCTGTGTTTCGATAGCTTTGTCTTGGAAAATTCGGGAGAAAGAGATCGACTAAAAATGAGAACGGAGAAAATGACAGAAATACTAAATACGGAGACGCGTTCTAAAGCCGTAACGACATACTAAAATCAGGAATGCTGTACGAGAAAGAACACTACTAAGAAGGGGGTTGTTTGGAGTTGAGGTCCGGTCGATTCCAAATCCTGTTCCCTGTTCTGGTCGATTCTTTATCCCTGTTCTAGTAGCCGTGTTCTTTCTTTTACTCTCATTCAAGCATTCCCACGCACGAAAGAGGGGCAGGGCCCTAGTTCCCTGCTGCAGGAGGAATGAGTACAGAAATCAGGAAAGACAGGAACGCTTGTTCTCTACAGTTATCTCTTTCAGAGAAACTGTGTCGCGAGGATAGTTTTACCTAGTGTAACTGAAATTAGTTATTATGCTACGACGGTTTCTGACTATACAAATTTATCTTTCTCTACTTAATTTTTCGGCAAGAAGAATGAGGAGGAATCCTAATGTACAAGTATAAATCAGACAAAGAAATAACGACGAATGAAAATTCCAGTCGACGAAACGGATTACATAAACGTGACTCGTAGTCATCTCAGGCTGAAGTAATAAATATTATGCATCCAGGTTGCAACTTTCTGAATCTGTCTGATCGAAAAGTTAGTTCAGTGAGTCGCTTATTCCTCTGGCTTCAATCGCCAATTTTCAAACCGTCTAACTCGGGAGTTCGAGCGGAGGAGGGAAAGGGAGTGCATCCTTTGTTGCTCTATCGTACAAAAAGTCTGATAATGAAAGGTCAAATTGTAACGATCTATCCTCTTCACTTAACTTAAAACTCTGGTATCTTCGTGTCCCATCTTCAGGGTAATAACCAGAGGCGTTACGAGCCAAATATTTGGGGGGGGGGGGGGGGGGGGGGGGGGGGGGGGGGGGCAAGATATTTACAACTGGAATTCAAACAAGGTATTCAAGACTGGGGGGGGGGGGGGGGGGGGGGGTAATAACACTAGAGAAAAGCCGGAATAGTAAATGATTAAATGCTTGTGGGGGGTAACTTTACCGCATTGTACAAAGTTCCACCGGAAGACGGTAACTTTGAAATTTAAAGTTTATTTAATAAAACCGTGTACGAAATTAAGTAGGAAAACTGTCTGATCTGACTTGCTCAACTAGCATTTCATCGCACAAAATATTTTTGCGGAAGAAATGGAAAAAATATAACAGAAAGTCCTAAGAAAAAAAACCAGACCATTTCTAAGCAACCTACGCAAGCGACACGACGAAACTCGAAAGTGCGAAGTAGTTCAGCTGGAATTTCCACGGATTGATGGAACTCACCTTTTCCAAACTTGACTTTCAATTCCTTTTCCAGAATCTTTCTAGACGTAACTTTATGACGTTTGACCTTTGATAACTCCGGCATGACTCCCCGTAGAGTCTGGCTTTTCAGTTCACCGCCCGCAAGATCGAAGTCGGAGAAAAACTGAAACAAGAAACAGCGTTCAACGATGTAAAAACAAAGTAGCGTCGTCTTTCCACTGCGTAGGTTCGACGTAGGATATATATGGATAACTTACTAGACTTCACAAGACAAATGCTTCAAGGGATCCCAAACCTCGATACATTGAGCTTACCGTCCAGATTCTGCGAACACTGCTGCTTATTGGAGCTATCTTATCGATTGCCTGGGCGTATACCAATCCGGTTTTGTTACTGTAAGCAAGAACAAATAATCTGAGAGAACCTCCATCTCCCTATCTCTGTGATATGACTATGCGGAGTCGAACATTTCCCCATACCCTGTCCGCTACGAACGAGTGGAGGCTAGTAGCTTCTCGCCGCATCACGTTTCGTTACCTCAACAAATAGCAAAGTCGCTATGATCCCGCTTGTGAGGAATAGTAGAAGTCAAAGCTGATTGGTTCTACGGACGCGCTCCAGAGCGGGTCAGACCGTGTAGTACGGCTCCTGCCAGCCTTCTGCACTTTATTTTTCTGCGATAAGCAACGGCGAAGGCGGAAGATGAGTAAATGGGTATCAACATCAGCTCAAAGCTAGAGTAAATACCTCTAGGTCCGCTCAGTTTTGTCGGGGTATCCATAGTCGCTGCATGGGACTAAAGACAGAAGCTCTATCAGATTGTTTGTTCTTGCTATAAGCAACCTATTTGTTCCTGAATGGATTCCGGACTACGGCAGAGGTGTTCCTTATCAATGTAACCAGAACTATTTTCTGTTCCAGCACCCTGGTTTACCCCTAATGGAGACCGTCTAATTTTGTACTGAATTTCGTTCGCTCTTAAATACCCAAAGTTTCACCGGATTCCAACTCAAATATTTTGTATAAACCATCCATGACAGCATTTTCAGTTTGCAGCTAATGTATTATCGTCTTTTAATTCAGAAAACAAAAGCGGGTTGTTCATAGAACAAGAGCTGCAAGCTCATACGGCACTTGCATGGGTTGTATTGTTTGAATCAAAAGTATGTTTCGACTTTGTGGTTAAGATGCGCACTTTAAGCGAGCTAGAACTTCATTTGTAAGCAGAACCCTTGAGGCAAAAATGATACTGGGCTTATGGGAATCACGAAAATGTATATTTTGCTAAAAAGTATTGTTCTTACTTTGCGGTCAAGATTGGTACTTTAAGGAATAGTCGGATTTGGGAAGTGGCGATTTCTAAGCCAATAATGTCGAATCTCTATTATTCCAGCCAAGTATCATCGTCCTAGCACATCTGGAAGTACCTTAACTCGCGATCATCGGAATTCTGCCCCCCCCCCCCCAACTCTCCCCACAGTGCCCGGACAACTCCGGTTCTGTAATTTTTCCAGAGTATCTGTTTGTTATTCTCGCAAAGTAGCATTCCGATCTCTCCAGTCTAAGCTCACCCCCCCCCCCCCCAATGGTTGTCGGATCCGGTCTGGACATGAAAAAGATCACCAGAGAAATGTCCCCTGTTCATTTATTAAATTTCACTCGAATCCGATCACTCGTTCCAAAGCTAAGCATGACTCAATATTCCGGATTCCCCTTCCCTCCACGATTATCAGATCGAGGATTTTTTTTATTTCAGAGTCAGTTTGGGTCCTTGATACACCTGTCAAGTTTCATCGTGAAAATCCCCCAACCATTACAAGAATTCAGCCAACCCACCTCCACCCCCCCCCCCCAAGTGTCTGGATCCAGTCCAATTGTGTAAACGATTTATCTGGAACAGATGTTTGTTCTTCCCAGCAAGTTTCACTCCGATCCCTCCATTCTAACCGTTTCTCGAGATTTCCCCCGACTCCCCCATAGCTGCCGAATCCGGTCTGTACTTCAAACGAGACAATCAAAGATATCTCATCTATTCAGCTATTAAGTTTCATTTCAATCCGATCACCCGTTCAAAAGTTACGCACCACTCAATTTTCCGGAAACCCCCCCCTAGCCCCCCCCCCCCCACACACACAGATGGCCGGATCGAGAAACAGACTATTTCCAAGTTAGTTTGGTCACTAAATTTCATAAAGATAATTTTGTAAACCACACTGGCCTGACATTTCACAAAAAAATCAACGAAGAAACCAACCAAAATGGGGTTTGTAAAGTCCAACGAATAGACTGAGATAAAAGGCGAATATTTCGGGAGGACAACCGCGTCCCTTCTTCAGCGCAGATAGAAAATATTGAGGAAAAATGATTATACTGAGCACTGATTTTTTGAGAAAAGCTAAACGAATTCAACATCGAAGGTTCATGAGTTTAGGAATGTCGCGCAGAGAGCACTTTCTCCAGGTTAGCCCCGGGTTCTATTGTTGTTTGTTATTGTTTTGTTTTTTTGTCTTTGTGGTCTACTACGGCCACCAAGGTTTCAGTGTACACAGACTTATTACCTTACTATGCCTTGATACCGGATATACGTTAAACATACATATTATAAACTGAATCCATCCGTCTATGAAATCAGCTTGAAAAATATTAACCCATTTAGAAGCACAAACTTGCATGATACGGGGGCGGTATTCGGTCAAAGGGGAGAGTGTAAGATACAGCCCAAGATGTGTGCTTCCACCCTATTAATGGCGTCGTTTCATTTCTTTGCATAAAATAGCCACGTCACGTCCCTGTCTTTCTAGATTCCAGGGAAGATACGCGATGAATTTATGCCTCAAGATTCTTCTTCGGGGGCCCCCTGGAGAAGGACAAGAATACTATATCTACATAGCATCCCTGGGGACGGCAATAGTCGCAGGAAGCTGCATATAAAATAAGAAAATATAAGACGGAAAAGTCAGAACATGCTGGAAATAAAATACGAGAGAAGAGAAAACCAAGATGAATCAAGAAATTAAATACAAGGTCTTAACAAATGGCAACACCCGTATTTTTAGAGTGCAACAGAAATGAGAACGACAAAATTTCGAAACTGAAGAGAACAAGTGTCACGTCAAACATCCAGCATCACCTACAACACGGTCCAACTGAAGAGGGCAGGACAGACGGTCTAGGGCTAAACAAGAAACGAAAACCGTGCAACGTACAACATCGACATGCTTATACCAGGGGTTGTACCTGCTTGACAACCAGATAAATCCAGGTCAAGGGAGGAACATTCCTGCCTCCCCCTGAACTTGCACGATGTTCTGACGTTGCAAACGAGCCCGACCCACCATGAGGATACACTTCTTCTTGCTCTATGGGCACGTCCCAAAAGTTAGTTATGGGGTAGACAGTAGATGGTCTTCGTGTTTTGGGCCGGGGGTACATGTAAGTTGGATCGGTGGGCGGTGCTGCGAAAGTCACTTTTTGTACGCTGGTCAACCTGGGTCGGTTGGTGACGATGGTTAGGAACGGAGTAACATCGAGGAAGTCCTTAGGTAAGCGGCAGGAAAAATGCAACGTTAATTAGCACTCACGGACAATCCGCCAATTCCTTTTTTCGGGTCAACCTACTTCCACACTACCAACCGTAAAAAACAGAAGAAACGAAAATAAACAATGCGCGGTACTTCCAGCGATTTCTAGGGAGAAACTACGCATATCGAGCCTTACCACTCCAAACCAAAGTGGTGTGAGATCAATACCTTGTGTAACCTATTTCTGGTGAACACCTTTTTGTTTGGTACAGTTTCACACGAAACGCAAACTTATAATAAGAGTGCTAAGGGCAATATAGTACACTGTAAACTCCTGTTGCCCAGACGGGTTGCGAAGGAAACTCTTGTTGTCAAGAGGGGTTGCGAAGGATTTAGTGTGTGACAACTATGCTGTCTTTTAACATATGGGTCTAGCTAAAAACCTAATGTAATCTTTGTTTGTTTACCTATGTCATCTTGTCCATATGTTGCTGCTAAACAAGCATCGAGTCTCTAAATACCCTCAAGACAGGCATGGTGCTTTCTCTTAACCTTCGGAATATTCCCGTTTCTTTTTTAGATGTTTACCTTTAAGCAAAACAAAAACTTAACAAACATTTCAAAATCATTTTCTGGAGTCTCTGAACTTAACCTACATCTCCAAGAGTTCCAGAGAACACAATTATTATAGGACCTCTTATACTTATTATACATTTTATACTATCTCAAGCTATTAGCCTACCCCACACAGTTATAAGCTTTAGAAATCCCTGCCCTTTGCCATTCTTTCGTTTCGTAACTACGACTTTTAAATTCTTTTTCGGGTGAGCCGGGTTTGCCAATCGACCAGCGCAAACTTCGCCAAAGGCTTTAAGGTCCGTTTACCGCTCTTTCAGCAATAAGAGCACGAGAAGCTTCAATATCTTATTCAGTTTGGCAGACTTCTTAGGGAAACAAGTCTTTTTCCTGTTTCTAAATCTGTTACTTCTTCGGCTTTTACCACTTTTAAGCACAACGCGCAAAGTCTTCAAATATTTTGAGAGAGTGAAATTTGGACAGAGTCGACACGCGTCAACAAACGCTAACTTCAAGGGTAAAGCATTTGTATTTTCGAACTACGGCATTCATGAACCATTTTACCGTGAAATGATCATTTCTTTTAAGAGTCGTGCTTTAAGGGTAATGGCGCAATGCAGCTCCTTCCTCATTTACTTTTGCAACTCTTGCTGTTGATACAGGTCCTTTCAAACTAGTAAAATTGGAAGCAAACCGGCAAAAATTCTGTGAGATCGAAGTAGGAAAGGCGTGATCTGAGTCTTAAGACGATCTTGAATGTTCGGAAAGCAAATGAAAGACGAAAAACGGAAAGGAAAAAATTCTGAAAGAGACAAGAAATGAGATAGAGACGCTCTCGGAACTGCTGGTTACGCAAAATGTTTTTTCGGGACGCTGATGAAGCAGTAAGAGATGTTCTTTGGAATTTGCAAGCAAGAGTTTCTTAAAGCACGACCCCTACGAGAAATGATTTTTCACTATGAAATGGATCGGGAAAAAACTTTTTCGAAAAACGCCATTAGTTTCCATCTGAATTAAGCTATTTTCTTGTTAGCGCTTGACGACTCTACACAGCCTTCCTGCTCTCCGACGTGGCGGCTGGGCCCAAAACATTTGAAAACTGAACGCACCATGGATAAATTGTATGAAAACTAAGCAAAGAAAATTAGTCAAAAATAAAAGATTCTCATATCCTTGTGTGTGAACGAGTTGTCAGCGGACGTTGAAGATTCTGTCAAACTTTGCGTTGTGTAACGGGCAAAACTCGGCACGGCCAAAAACGCACTAGAAAACCGCAGGCACTAAACGAAACAATGGAGAAAGATGGGGATTTCAAAAGCTTACAATTCCATAAGGGAACTAGGTATATTATAAAAGGCAGAATAAGCAAGAGGGTTCCTATAGCGTTCACGGTCTGCCGTTACAGAGTAGACAAAGAGCTGGCAGGATAATTACTTGTAAAGGTGGATGATGTATGGTAAAGCCGCCAACATCGCTATAGTTTGTTGTCAACGAGGATGCAGTTCCACGTAATTATACATAATCTCTGCGTATTTTTGTATGGGTGACCCTAGTTGGCTGTTAGTTTAGTCATCCGCTCGAAAACAGACAATACTGACTATTAAAATTAGCAGTTCGTTTATAAGTTTATAAGCCCATATACTTCTTTCTGTTTTACACCAGCGCTCCAGATTGCCATTTAAGTTGAAGGTTTGCCCCCACCCCCCCCACCATGTCAACATGAAGGGTCTCAAGCACCCACATTTATATGACAATTTGTACCAGCAATGATAGCCTACGAACTTGTGCAGTGGAGCCATTTCGGTTAATTTTGATTATATAATTTTAATTTTGTTAAAGATTAATTTTGGGCCCCAATCCCACGTTTAAGCACTATAGCAAGATTTAATTACTCTTTTTAGGGTAAGTTCAACGTGGTTTTTTAATTCGTTACTTTGCATTTTGCCTTTTGAAACCATTTTAGCGGCCAAATAATATCAACAAGGAGAAAGTTACTTAAATCTAGGGCAGGCCGTGCACCCTCCCCCCCCCCATCCCGAAATGGTGACCCTGAACTTGTGCCTCCAGCAATGCACAATTCCTTGGTTCACGCTCTGCGCAAAATTCTGCGTTTTGGGACATACGGCAGAAACCCTTCGATAAGCAACAAATACTATTGCGTTTTGACATAATGTCGATTCGTTGAAAAATGTCAACTCGACCGACAAAGCGTACGCGCTTGGGGGGGGGGGGGGGGGAGAAAAAAACAAGATTTGTTGGATTACAAGATTAATAAAAGACAAATTTAATCCTAGGAAAGTTGAACATAAAATTTCTGAATATAGGCTACCTTGATTCAAACCTATTTGAACTAGATGACATAGGAAGTTCAACTAAATTCCCAAAGTGTCGATTCTCAGAGAAGTTCAGGGGTCATCTCCCGAGAGTTTCTTTCTCCCTGCAGAATCTACTAGACAAACAAGCCCAATTTCCTGTTGCGCCAGCGTCGGAAAATCTAGGTATAACTAAGAACAAATAATCAGATAGAACCTCTGTCTTTGGTACCATGCAGCAACAATGAATATCCCGATAAAGCTGAGCGGGCCTAGAGATACCCGCTCTTGAGCGCTTCCAAAGAACCAATCAGCTTTGTCTCCTTCTTTTCCTCAAGGTGGTTTCACAGCGATGTAGCTAGTTGTAGAGGCAACGAAATATTTATGTGGCGCGAAGCTACTAACCTCCGCTCGTTCACAGAGGAAAAGGCATGGGGAAATACTCGACTCCGCATAGACATAGTACAGAGATACGGAGACGGAAGTTCTACCAGATTATTTGTTCTTGGTATTACGCAGAAGTTTGAACCAGGGCAATAGCATATTACCTTCTAGATTGCATAAGGCTAGTATACTGAATGCTGCAGAAGTGAGACTACAGAAGTTACTACCACACAGCTACCACAGTGACATCGCTCATTCCGGTAGGAAATTTCATTGCCGGAGCGAGGAGCCACTGCAAAGGGATAGACGGATGTTCTAAATACATAGAGATAGTTGCATTTTTTGTCGCCGTTCCTGATTTATATCGGTTCATCTTTTGGGTCACTTTCCTAGTTTGCCATTTGCTTAATTGTCGTTTTTGCTGAAGCCGAAACCGTCTATGGTTTCAGCTCCACACACTCTGCGAACGAAACGCCGCATTTCGTGCTCCAAACTCGCATGTCATGCGCTAGTTAACCAGCGCATTAACTAGCGCAACCGCAACCAGCTTAACCAGCGTCTTTCGGACTGAAATCCCTTTTCCTCGGTTCTTGTTATCTTTTATTTTAATTTTTGTATTGTTTGTTTCGCTGGACGTGTCAACTGGTGGTGTTGGGGACCGGGTACTGACGGGGGAATGCGCATATTTCCATTTGTATGAATGGCATGTAGTGAAGTATAAATTTTGTATTTATTTAAAGAAGTCTTTCCATCCCGTGCATTACGAATTTGTCTTCTCAGTCGGGCTCTGGACATTTTGTTATTTACTTTGTTATTAAAAGGAACCTGAACCTGAAAAAATGTACCAAGTCCAGTACACTGTTTTCCAAAATAGACGATTTGAACTAGCATGTTCTTCACTACAAGAATGCTGTTTTCAACTTACTTATTTCGCTGGTTTGATCACAAATAGAAAACTATTTGTCAGAAATGTTTACTTTCCATTTTTAACCACCTAAAACAGGCCAACACAGGAACGCACCTAATACCTTGTTCTTAATTACAGTCATAGTTCTTGGTTATACCTAGAACAAAGAAGCAGTTGAACCTCCGTTTCCCAATCTCTGTAGTACGACCACGCGGAGTCAAATAGATTCGCGATGCCCTGACCGATGCCAACGAGCTGAGGTTAGGAGCTAGGGGGAGCATCCTGTTAGCTCTAAAAATAACTCATCGTAGAAAAGCCCCGGAGAAGAAAAGTCGGCAGTAAGCGACTATTGGTTGTTCAAGGTTGTGACTTCACTAGCTCATTTCTTCTCAATTTGCAACGACTAAGAGGGAAGTAGACGAGCATCAATTCAAAGCTAATAGCTCTAGCTTTGCTCAGTTTTGTCTTTTGTCGGGGTATTCATAGTCGGTGCATGGAAAGACGGAGTTTTTATTGGTTTATTTGTTCTTGATTGTACTCATACGACCATACTAGGCAACATTCATATCTACTATCCACAGGGACGACAGGCATGCCAAGCATCTGACAGAGGGTAGCGTGGCGCGATCAGAAGAATGTAACATCCCAGCGCCATTAATGCTTAGTGTTTCACACAAATCAGTATTACACACCTATTCGTATTCGCAGATTAAGATAGAATCCTCTTTCAGACTTTCAAAGCTGGTTAGAAGTCTTCGAAAAAACCTCATCACGCCAAATTCACATTTTATATATCCGGAATTCGAATAACCTTATCTCCTTCAAGCGAGCGGCGAAAGGTCATTAAAGGAAAATTGTTTAGTGTTATCCTCCCTTGGACCCCTACCCTGTTTTTCCTTTTTTTTGTTTTCCTTGTTTCTCGTTCCTTGTTTCCCTTATTCTTCTCTCTTTTTCATTTAAAGTTCAAACCATTGGTTATTTTTTTCGTCTCCTCCCTTTTTCTTTGTATATGGTATTCAGTTAATTGGTTCTATTTGTTATTTAATTTAACATCGGTTATATCCCTGCCCTAGCCAAGCATTCCTTTGGTGCTTTCCTGGCAGGAACGTTAATTGTGTATTTTTTGTGTCTTTAAATATAGTCCAATGAAACTGAAACTGAACTGCTAGCATTTCCCGTGCAATTCCTATCCAAATCAGCAAGAATTTTAGAGCCAACGAATTTTCACAGCTGATTTTCTCCAAAAGTAAATACTTTCAATCCGCTTACCTGTTCCTGATCTGAAACGACCTCCACACCAGCTCTAGTTAATCCAGCAGAGCTGTATCGGTCTCCTCCCGATAGCCTTAATTCGGTCTCTAGCGAATTAGTCTCCTCCGTTTCTAAGGAATTCTGCTTCCTGTAATTTTTGCTTGACTCCATCTGCTCTCTACTCAAGTCATATCCCTTGGACTTCAAGTTCTTCCTCTCCAATTTGGTTTTGTCGGCGTCTCGCGTCTCGTTTGATAATTCCGGAGCATCTGGAAAAATAGAGTAAGAAAATAACTTGGTAACCATCTTTCATACTTATATCTTTCGTCGCTTGCTCTATAGAGTCTCCGCACTTCTTTCAACGTGGGGCTTTTCGGTGCCGCTGCGAGCTTTCATTTTTTATTAAGAACTTCCGTATCGTATCGTGTAAATTCAGTAACGAATCTCGACCAGGTTTCTCGCTCTCAGAAGAACGTTAAAGTCGGTTTTGTGGTCTAATAAACTTTTCTATTCTACATATTCTATCCTATTCTACTTCCGAAAAAAGTGACCTTATAGCCTTAATTAATATTTAGCCTTAACCCTTCCTTGCTTTGTATTTTGTTCCGATAAGAGTCTATAAAATAATGAGAGTTGGAAAATCTTCAAATTCTAAGTGCCGGTACTGACTTCACGACAATTAAGATGAGTATCTTCGCTTTTTTTTTAATTTCCTTTTACTTCGTAATTTTTGCTCGAAACCAAACAGTAATAATTTCGCCGTTCAAATTCCGGAACCCCGGAGGTCCACCACCAAGGACTTGAGACGTTTTTGACCTGGCTTGACCTGTCCCCCCCCCCGCCCCCGAAAGTATACGGAAGGCAAATGGCGAAGATGAAGCCTGGCTTTAAGCAAGGTAGACCGTGAGATGGTCCAGCTAAAAATAAGTTAGAAGAAATCACTGACATGCTTTTTTACAGCTGCAGCGCCGTGCAGTAAGGAAAGTCTTTCTACGAAACAATCGAGAAAGGGCTCAACCTATTTCTTTCGAAGATTCTTTCATTTTTGCTTTCCTTTCGCCATTTCTTCTCTGGGGAATACAATTTCCAGCATACTGTTGATATGTTTTCCTAGTATAGGAAACTTGATATTCTTACTATCATTATTCATTCTCAATGTCAGGCTTTTCCTCTTTTATAGGAGGACTCGTCATCTTTTAATAGCTGAACAAAGATACTTTCAAACATGATTTATGGATTTTCGTATAAAATTCTATATTCTTGACCTAAAGGAAAATCGTGAAAGGCCATGGCGTGGGAGACCAAACTGATTTTCGATCGTATCACACAGGTAGGTCTTCGGATGAAAGAATATTGAAAGGTGTCTGTTCCATCGACAGAAGCCTTTAAAAACCTCAAGAATTTTAAAATCAAGACGGGACTTTTTCAAGTATAGTCAAGGAGGAATCCTTAGTGTACTAAGAGACGTTTTGTAGTGTACTGGTTTAATCCGCTTCTGGGAAAAAACATTTAAGCAGGTGACGAAATATGTTCTTAACCAAAGTGAAGGGCCAAGCTTGGAGTGGCAGGCTTACGTGGGGGGGGGGGGGTTGACTTGGGCTCTGAGAGTATCCATGAAAGTACACAGAACAAATGGTTCCACGTCAGGTGGCCGATGAAAAAGGGTAAAACTAGTATTCAGCTAGATTGACTGGAACTGAGACAGAAATTGAGCTTCCAAAAGGCGAACGGCCGAAAGCAGGAGCGACCCTGGCGGCGTGAGTGTGTAAATGCGCTTGAGAACAACCTCTTCGATAAATGTGAAAACGGCAGAGGTCTGAACATATTAGCTGTGAAGACACTCTGCTCATGGCTCCTGTCATTTCTCTAAGTCACGACAGACGCGTAGTTTGATAAATGTGAATTTAAAGAGCTCTGATCTGGATAGGTTAGCTATAAAGGCTTCTAGCCGTGCCACCAGCATTAACTTGGAGCCGTACACGATAATCTGCACAATAAGAAGAATATCGGTCAGAGTAATTCGAAGCAATGTTTCCATCGCAGGATTACGGATACTTTTCCTCCTCGATCCCGAGGTCGAGGGGATGCGTATCAGAAGGCACTAGTGGCAATAACGGTCATCAGGTATAGGCTATGAGCGAAAACCATTAACACCCCCAATATTCAGCGAAAGTTCACCTAGAAACACTGTCAGAAGTTTCATAACAGACAACAGAAGGATGTGCGGGTCCAACAGACAATGCGTAACAGACAACACAACGGATGTTGACTGTTGTGTTTGAAAATGTTGCAGAACAAGCGTTGCCATCAGGAACAGCCGAAAAATTGCCAAAAGGCATCTGTTGAATTTTCCAACAACATGACGACAAACAAAAAGTCAGTAGATGCTTCTTTCGATGTTTTTTAGCTCTTCCTGGCAATGCTCGTTCTGAATAATGTTTCATGTGTAACGTTTTCCAACACAACAGATAACATCCCAAGTGTTGTGTGTACACTATCAGAAGTTTCATAACAGATAGCGTATAACACTTTCAAGAATAACACCTTTTCACTTAGAAATAGAGTGTTATGACCAAATAAGTTTACACTATGTCGTGCCTAGATCTCCAACAACACCTACAATTGGTAAAAATACTAACGGGAATGACAGAAACATAACAGATAAAATCCCAAAGTGTTATCTGTTGAAACCGCGCATCCTTCTGTTGTCGTTATGTAACTTTTGACAGTGTACTATTTTTACCTATTTAAGGTGTTCTTGGAGATCTAGGCAAGAAATAGTATAAACCTAATTGGTCATAACACTTTATTTCTAAGTGAAAAGGTGTTATTCTTGAAAGTGTTATGCGCAGTCCGTTATGAAACTTCTGACAGTGTAACGTACTATCTGTTGAAACCGCGCATCTTCTGTTGTCTGTTATGAAACTTCTGACAGTGAAGTGACTAACGCAAAGCTTTCATCTCCGGTTATTCCAAAAAAAACCTCCGGAAATGGTTTCTCGCCTACACGAGAAAGTCTATTTTTTCGTAATTAACGTGTATTCTTTCCCTTCAGAGCCGTCCTACAAAGTTAGTAGCTGAGATAATCGTCTCACAACATGTGCCGGCTTCCTTATTGCCTCGGAAGAAAAGGACCACTTTCAGAGTTCAAGTCTGTCTGTGACTCGTCTCTTTTCAAAAGAAAAGAAGTGATACGGATTTGATAGCCAGTGCGCTAGAAATAAAGGTGTTTCCGTTCTGAACTTGAATTCCTCATTTTCATTATTTCTCAAAAAGATTTGTGTTAATTACTAAAAAATTTAAAGAAAGTCATAACAACCTTTAAAACTCCCACGTAACTATCTCTTCCTCTCTTTACTCACTATCGATATTATACAGTAAGTGGCTGCGACTTCTCCTCCACTCAGTGACATTAGAAATATTAAAATAGGAAAACAAATATTAGCAAAAGATTGAAACAATTAATGGCTATGCGCCATAAGTATCATTATTTTCGATTTAAAAATTAGATCCTATCCATAAATTCCAATATATAAAATATTCTTTTAAACTTATATCCGAAAGCAGTTTCGTTATTTCTTTTCCCCATATGTTTTCACCCTTTTCGCGACACAGCGGAAGATTCGACAAACAGAAAGATTCCGGAAACCATATTCTCTCAAGAAATAGATACTTCATGAGCACAATAATATTCCCAGAAATGGATACTGCATACAATTTTATTGATCATTAGCGACAAGGTAAGACCTCTAGGCATAAGCTCGATGTAGGGAAGAACAGTGAAGGTAACTGAAAATAGGATAGGCAAAAGTAGGCTAAACTAGAAGACGAGAGTGCCTGCAAGTGTGTTAGACTGGGGGCAAGGGAATGCTCAGTTGAGGCTATACGCTGCCAGGAGTCACTTGGTCAGCAATACAAAATCTGAAAATACTTTAGATCCAACGTGAACTATTCAGTAAACTGAGCAGGCACCGTCGGATTTTGCCAAGTTACCTCTTGGACGTAGTTTGGTCTGGAAAACATTATGATCGGGTTTGAATAAGAAAATTGTCGTTAAGATTTTCTCTGATATTCAAATTGATATGATATTGTTGTATTTTTATGCATATCCCTGTGTGTTTTTTCTCGTACTCGCCCATTTCGCTGGATAGAAATAAGATAAACAGAACCAAGAGAACCATTATCCTGTAGTTGGTGAGCTTCGGCACACAGCGGTCCTGACAACGAAGAAAGTCGGTGCCTTGACTCAAATGGCCTTCAGCCCGGCCAATTCAAATCCTTTGACCTTACATACTGAACATTCAATACGAATGCAGCTCATACTGCGCCATCAGCATCCAGATGCCATATGGATGGTTCTGTGGGGGCTGGTCCCTTTTCTCCATGTTTTCAAACGCGGGCAAACCAAGTGAATGGTAGATCCGAGTCTTTCTAACAGTGGCAATTCTCGGGCCATTGGACCAGTGAGTTCTACATAATGACTTAAGCTATGTTAACCGTCATCGAACTCACTCCTCCAAATGCAATTCCGCCAAATTCTGGGCAACGTTATTGAGCGTTCCCGTGACCATCAACCTCTTATCTGAATATTCCGCGGATTGGCACAAGAGACTATTAATTTATGAGGGATCGTTGCTAGATTATATAGTTGTTAAACTATGTTTGATAGTTAAGAGGTTTGGAATAGAGTGGAGGATCCACTGTCGGAGAGGGCTGATAGTCAAGTAATGGACCAAGAAATCCAGGTTAGAATAAGAGATATGGGTCATTCGAGTTGGAACCAAAAAGGAACAGTAAGTAATGAGATCCACTCATGTATCTCCACTGCAGGTTCTGCCTTCATGCAGCTCAGAAGACCCCTACGACAGCGCGAGATCTTTATTCAAAACGAAGATACGAACCTGCGAAGCCCTTGTCTTGTCGATACACCTAGAGGTCCGAACCGTGGGAAACATGGCCGCTGAAAACCGGAGAAGCATGAGACATAGACGTCTTCAGTCACGGATGTCTGCAATCCATATTCAAAACAAAACCTCTTGATTTATTATCTGGCAAAGAAAGGGCAAGGAAGAAGTGCAGAAACTCGCAGATGACCGACAGCTTCTGTCGTACACAATCAAAGCCAGAAAGACTAAGATGGTTCGGGCAAGAAACTCCGGCAGCCTCCACATGTTTGGTCTAGGCGATGCCTATAGCCAACCTCCCTTTCCCAGGTGGAACAGACAGATTAAAGAAATAACTTCAGGGGGGTCGTGAGAGGGTTGAGGTTCGGTTGAGGTTCACGACAGCATGGTTTTGAATCTTACGGCGTTGTTCTCAGGCTGTCTGTATAGGCAGTTGTTAGGCTGTTTGTATAAAAGGTGTGACAAACGACAAGGCGGTCACAGGGGCATCGCTAAGGGGGGTGTGGGTACCGTCCCCCCTCGAAGAAAGAAAAAAGCTAAAACGGGCGCTCGCAGATCGCCCGACCACACAAATTTAGGTAAAACGGGCGCTTCCCCTTAGCACCCGACTACAAAAATTTAGGTAAAACGGGCGCTCGAAAACGAAAACGGGCACCACAAAAATTCAGCTCATCTGGGCGCTCACTCAGAAAAGCTAAATGGCGGGCTGGCAATGCGCCCGGAAAAGTCAGTAAGGCTAGTTATAAGGCGTCAGCTGTTCTGAGTTGTCGAGCGTCTTTAAGGAATTGCATTCTCAGTCGCATGTTTCGAGAGGCAGGCTATTTCTAGTCGTTCAGATAAAAAGAGGTCTTTTAATCATATTTTGTCAGAATGAGAAGTATGATTGTTAGATCTAAACTTCCATGACCGACACAAGACAAATCTTGAATTTCGAACTGCAGCACGCAGTTTTAACCTAAGTTGTACCACGATTTGTTGTCTACTAGTATCTCTCGAATCAAGTAAAAATCAGGCTGACTTTGCTAGTGGCTACCTTTCCAATAATTTGTTAGTTTCATGTAAAGATCCTTTGTATTTTAGTAGAAAAGCATTTAAGGATAGGAATTTTTCTCCAGTCCGACGTTAAAAAATAAATCGGCTTCGTGCGTGAGCAATGAGAGAAGATTAAATCACGGGTCTGATTATTGCAACACGTCATTTCATTTATGTTTTGTGTTTGAACTCTAAATTCAGAACAAGTCAACTCCATTTCAGTTTTTTCTGGATGATCAGTATAGGCCTACTTCTTCTTTGGAAAGGCTAGAACTGAAGCACATCATTCAACTTCCAGCTAAATGTGTCACATTTTTCTGGAAGCGTCGTGAGCAAAGACAGACGGGTAGATCCTTCTAAGTGGCCCTTACCTTCATTTGGGATCCGAAAAGGCGGTCTGATTATACAGGATTCCACAGAATTTGCCTGCGGCGCCTTTCATAGTAAGCCCTATTTACTGGAAAGCCGCGTCATTTCATTCGGACTTTAGGCTTGAAATTTCGGGGCTTGGGCCACATTAAAAGCTATATAGATTTTGTTGCGGGGTAGTAGAGATTTGCGCCAAAGAAGTCATGGCCTACTTAAAAAATTACACATACGCATTAAAAAAACGCTGGTGGTGCACGTGCTGATATTGACTTCAAAAAGCTCTGAGTTTTTATGTGGATTTCCCAGATAGAACAGGCTTGTGAAGTGTGTAGTGTGTCTCCAGTGATAGCAGGCATACAAGTGATCAGTTAGAAGTCTGTTTTCTCGTGAAGTTTTGTGCGAAAAAGCAGTTTCCATTCCCACGCTGTGTGACGTCAGTCACATGACGCTGGGTTAGTTACTGTTCAGTGTTGCCGGCTGTACAAACCTCTGTCGTGCTAGTGAAAGGCCAAAAGTGAGTGGGTCATTGGACCTTTTCTGGTGATCAGTAAAAAAAAAAAAAAAAAAAAAAAAAAAAAGTGCTTGGTATATCTTGTGATTTAAAATGGCGAGAAGTACAGTGCGTTTTGACTTTAGTGCTATGCCTGAAGGAGTTCTGAAAAGCCTAGAAAGTGTGGTAGTTCACCGATTTCTGAAGTCTCTCGGCTTATCTGTGGCAAACGTTCGCGCCATTGACGCTGATGATCTCAGGAGATATGGTACGGTACAGGTAACGATGATGAGCGCAATCCTTGCGGAAGATCTGGTAGATCGTTTGAAGCAAACGAATCTAGAGCTCCGATATGAAAGTGTGATCTACCCTGTATTTGTGGAGAAAAGTGGAAAGCGACCGACCGTGGTCATGCTCCGTAAGATTCCGGGGGAGTCAACGGATGACGACCTGAGAGCGGCTCTGAGACAGTATGGCCAGGTATTAAACATCCGGAGAAAAGTATTTGAAGGAGACGAGTACATACCTGTGTACACGGGACGCGGAACTGCGTTAATGTACATTGAGAATCCTATCCCTCCCGCTATCCAGATCGACGACGAAAAAATGTTTGCGTACTACGATGGGCAGCCCAAACTTTGTTATGTGTGTCACAACCCGGGTCACGATTCAATTAGTTGCCCTAACAAGAGACCCAGAAATAGCTCTTTTCGCGACCCTAATAATCCATGGGGAAAGCAAACTGAAGCTAGGGCCGCACTACACCCTACCGGAGTCTTAGGCTCCCCGATTGTGCCAGGGATTTCGGAGCTCACACCGAATGAAGCCGTAAACTTAGTAGTGTCAAGTTTAGGTATCGCAAGCCCTCCCCCTAGAAAAAATTCCACCCCGAATAGAAATTATTCTGGGGAAGAAGTAGAGAAACAGAATAGTGGTGCATTGCAACCTGGTGCTACAGTTCCACTGGAGCACAGGCAATGTACAACTCCCGGAATAAACAAGCAAGTCCAACGATCTCAGTCAGCTGTGCCGAATGAGCCCAGATCTGCTCCAAAGCGCAACCTAGGCGATACCTCAATAGACTCGGCGGAGTCATCTAAAGGATCCAAGGGAAAGAATGCGAAAAGTACTAAGCCATCAGACAAGAAATCCAAAACCTAAACGACTCACATGGATACCGCACTACGTATTGGTACTCTTAACGTTAATGGAATGAAACAGAAAAAACGGCAAGATTTCCTTGCTAATTTCTTAATAGTGAATAAATTGGATGTTTTGTGTGTCCAAGAGATCGATACTGCTCATTTGAGTGTATTAAAAAATATGAGTTATACTTTCCTGTCAGCTGGAATGGCTCCCGATTGTGGATTCATATTGAGAGATAGTGTGTCTTTCGACCCAACTAACCTTAGATTTGAATGTAATGGTAATGTGGGCAGCTTGCTAGTGAATGGAGTCCTTGTGGTGAACGTGCACTTACCGTCCGGGACAAATAACTTCCGTGAGCGTGAAGAGTTGATTAGAAAGAAACTACCTAAATACTTGAGGCACTCTGGGGTGATCCTCCTGGGTGATTTCAACTGCGTAGTGCAGGAAAGGGATCTGCAAAGCGTGAGTAAAAAGAAAAGTAAAAGCCGAATGAGTGACGAGCTTTTGGATCTGATAAAAGTTTTCAAGTTGAAGGATGTGTGGAACGAAAAGCAAGCTAAAATTGCCTTTACAAGGATCGACCGAAGAGGGGCAAGTCGTATCGACCGAGTATACTGCACTGAAGACCTACTCGGAGGTATCTCAGAAATATCGAATGTGGTATGTACCTTTTCCGACCACACGGCTTTAATCACAGACTTTAAAAAAGTAGAAAATGGGCCACCACGTACAGGGAAAAAGTGTTGGAAAATGGACACAAATATATTAAAGAATAAGGAAAATTGTGAAAAGATTAGGGGAAAAGTAGAAGATTTCCTGAGTGAATATATTGAAAATAGTGACAAGGTGACATTTTGGTTAAAATTTAAGAAGAAGATGGCGTGTTTTATTAGACAGATGGAGCTAGAGTCAAAACGGCAACATGCCAGTTATAAACGTTACCTGTACCATGTACTTTACGACCTGAAAGCTGAAGCTGACAATGGAAAAGACGTTTGGTTCGAATTTAATGAAGTAAAACAACAAATTAAAAAAGTTGAAGAAAGTGATTTTGAACGTTTTAAAATCCTAAACCGTCTAAGTGAAGTGGATGAAGTGAGACAGTTAACTTTAGCAGCTAAAATTAGAGCAAAGAAGAACAGGGACGAAAATTTTATTCAGCAAGTAAGAAAAATGGACGGACTACTGACATCTGATGCCCGTGAAATTAAGGAAGAGGTGCTAATTGCGTATGAGAATCTATATAAGAAGCCAGAAATAAGTGAAACATCCGGCATGTTCAGTGATTTCCAGTGTAGAAAAACAGTTACAGAAGCTGAAAATGAGAAGCTAGAGAACAACTTTACTAGACCCGAGGTTGAAAAGGTGGTGCAAAATCTGAAAGTGGGTAAATCCCCAGGAGCTGATGGGTTGGGGTATGACTTCTATAAGAAGTTCTGGGGTGTACTAGGTGATTTTTTCGTCGAAGTTATGAATGAGTTTGTGGAAAAGGGTTACCCTGAAGAGGAAGTGGGGGTTATATCGTTGATACATAAGAAGGGTGAGAAGTGTGATTTAAGAAACTGGAGACCAATCGCGTTGTTAAATTGCGATTACAGGATATGTAGCAAAGTGCTAACAAAAAGACTGGAAGAAGTGCTTATTTTGCTGGTAGGCGATTATCAATACGGTGCTTTGAAAGGAAGGAGAGCCCAACATGTTTTAAGTGTTATTAGAGACCTTATCATGAGAAAGGACGAAATGATACAAAAAAAGATTACAGAGTGGGACCTCCTAGCCCTAATTGATGCTGACATCGTTAAAGCTTATGACTCGGTGATACGTCAAATATTGTGGGATCTGATGAATAGAAAGATGTTTTTTTCTAGTAAGGTTATAGGAAAGTTTAAAATGCTGTATAAACGGCCACAGCTAGTAATTAAAGTTAATGGTGGGCTAACTAGAAGGTTCAGTATGGAAAAAGGCCTCAGACAAGGTGACCCTTGTTCAGGAGCACTATTCGAGCTCTACGTCGACCCCCTTTTCCGATATGTTGAGGAGAGAATTGTTGGTTTAGAACTAGGTTCTCATAGACACCTAAAATGCGCCGCTTTCCTCGATGATGGTAACTTTGTGACAGCATCTGTTGAAGACGTGAAAAAGGTCTGTGAAGGTCTTTTGTGGTTCGAGAAACATTTTCATGTGCAGGTTCATAAACAGAAAACCAACATCCTACCGCTTAACACCAACAGTGACTATTCAGACGTGCTAGCAAATAGCTGGCTACCAGAAGTTGCCCGGACGAAAATTCTGGGTATTACTTTTGAGCCACTGATGTCGGTAGAAAAACTCTGGAACGAGAAAGTCGCCAGGATAATTGGGAGCATCAGTGGAGCAAGGAATGGACTCCTTGAAACAGCATTTGACAGAGCTTTGTTCATAAACACGTATTGTCTACCTCACCTATTTTACTTAGCTCCGGTGTACCCTCTCCCCGAAGAACAAGCAAAGAAAATCGAAAGAATGATCTGGAGATTTGTGTGGATGGGGAAACTCGAGAAACTAAGCATGAAAATGCTATATGTTCCGTTAAAACTGGGTGGGCTTGGCGTTTTGGATTTCAGAGTCACGTGTAAATCTCTTTTCTTGAGGAATATTTGTGAGTTGATTGTAAAAGATGAAGTCCCATCTACGTTAGTGCGACAGTGGTTGCTCCCGGTTATTAACCAAATAGAAGATGAAACCGCTGAGGAAATGTCAGAAAAATTACCTCTCCCCCTACAGTGTTCCGTGAGTGATCTGAGGAAACTAAAGCAAGCCGGCGCATTTTCAGCTAGCGGCAAGGATGATTTGAAACAAATTATAGCTTTCGCACTGATGAATACTGACCCCGTCAGCTTTAACGCTAAACTGAAAGAACCTTCTGTCGATTTTGAGCTTTCGTTTTCTAACCTGCACGACCTACCATGTGAGCAACCGCATAAAGAATTGGCTTTTAGCATAATCCACGGAATTTTGCCATATAGAAACAGACTTAGCCGGATGCTACGCTCCGAACCTCCGGAGTGCACGTTCTGCCGTGAAGTAGTAACCGACGGCTTATTACACGAGTTCGTTGAATGCCCGGCAAGTGGAAACGTGTGCTCAGACCTCTTTGCAGTTTTCCGGCAAGAAGGTGTTAATGCTGATACGACAGAACAAAGGAAAAGGGTACTGAAACTATCTTTTTCGCACAAAGATGAGAAAAGGAAAAAGGCACTATGTGTCCTTGCCGTATGTGTGTGCGTGAACATATGGAAAACAAGAAAACGGAAAAGGTGGGTTGACAAAATAAAGCTAAATTATTGGCTGGTGAATTACCTGAAGGTGATGTGTGAAGGTCTAAAATGGAAATCCCATTTAGATGTTGAGTGGCTGTGTAAAATAAGTTTGTGAAAAAATAATATAAATAAACAAATGTAAATAAATAATTGTAAAGATTTTTAATTTGTAAATAGAATTTTGAATTTGTTTTTTGTTTGTTAATATTTGAGCAGTTAAAGGGTTTATAGATGAATAAATGGGAAAAAATGGGGAATAAAATCCTCTATCTATGTATGATTTATGATGTTTTGTTCCATAGTTGTTTTGAATTATTGTTAAGATAGAGTATTTTATTTTTAGGGCATTTATTGGGTGGTTTGGGAGGTTGGAATGTTGTTCTGGTTAAGAAGAGCCGTAAAAAAAAAAAAGAAAAAAAAAGGTTTTTTAGTTATTTTTGGTAATTTTGGTCACGGTGGAAGGGGTGCCCTATGCTGGAAGGGCACCCTGTGATACCGGCTGAGCCATTATTTTAATTTGAATGTTATAGTTTTGATTGTAGGATACGGCTATTTTGAGTGTAATTGTTTTAACTGCTCAAATAAAATTAAAAGAATGATAATTATTTAAAGTAGGAAATAAATTATAATTAAAAAAAAAAAAAAAAAAAAAAAAAAAAAAAAAAAAAAAAAAAAATTACGCATGCGGCGCTCATTTTCATTCTGTCTGATATACAGTTTTGCGGATATAGTGCTGTGTTTCCTGGCTATTGTTTCTAACTGCTATGACTATTTAGCCTTCCGGACATCTGCCAGGCGTATGTTTTAAGATACTCATGTCTACGACCGAGCCCTTCAAACCGCTTCGGAGCTCGGAGGTACAACTAGGCTTCTAATCTTCAGTCTTCAACGCTAGCACTTATTATGAGTTTTATTATCACATATGAGACGAAAAGTTGAAACGGGCGGCAGGGCGCCGGCAGGCGCCCTGCCACCCCCCCTCGAGTTTTGTCTAACGACGCCCCTGGGCGGTCCATGATTAACAGGGAAAATACCCCGACCAATGTATCATTTTTACTTTCATACTGGACCTTTAAGCGACTGAGCACTCTTTTTTCGCACCAAGGTTGAGGTTCAGTGATGTCTCGCACACTGGTTGGTACCAAGAAAAGATACTAAGATTTTTTTCATTCGGTAGCAAGATGGACAAAGAGATCATTATAGCATGACTGAAGGAAGAAGAAAAGCAACGGCACGTGGTCTGCTGTGGTTTTCGATAAAGGAGATCCCCAACAAATGTGTACGAAACAGAAGGCCAGGATATCCTCCATCTAACCTGTATTCCTGCTCAAATGCTCGTACAGGAAGCTATTACCCTGTTCTTCTGTTTACCTTATCTTGATGTTTAAGTTCAGAAACGCAAATCGATTTCCTCGAATCATTCCATTCCAAATCAAAGTTTGTGACGCTCCCGCTATCAATAGTCAACCTAGGCGCATATTGTGGAAGATAATCATTCCCGTTCAGCATGAACTTCTCTTCGTCTTTGAGAAAACATAAGAAAACGAAGAAAGTGATCGAAAAGCACTGAGTAGAGCTTGAAAGCTCCAAAGTTGGAACCCAGAAACTTTCGATTAGACTCTCCGAGTATGGAAAGAAAAAAACTTTCGCAAGTTCTACGAAAAGGCAGGGATGCACTGGAAATATTAAATTTCCAAAGCAATAGCAAAAGAAAGCTTAGAACGAGATTGAACCGCTGCATCTCATTCGTTTTATACTGGCGATTCAAAGTATATTCGAACGCAATGATGCAAGAAAATAGGATTCACGAGACATTTCTAACTTGGTACTCAACAGGAGGTAGTTTTTGAATTTCCCATCAACATTCGCCAGGTTCGAATTTGAGAGGGTTCAGAGATATATTTGCTGGTGACGGGAACCTATGACTTCGACAAAGTTGCCGGTCTGTCAGGGCACGATAACTCTCGACGGGGTTGGAATACGTTTCTCAAAGGGATCCACTAAAACCAGGAAGGGAAGGGAACACGAGAAAAGCAGGAAGGCATACTAAAACCAGGAAGGGCATACGAAAACGAGGAAGGGCATACGATAACGAGGAAGGGCATACTAAAACTGGGAAGGCTGTCGCCAAAATTTGCCGCACCGTTCCCATCCTCTATTTAATAATATTTTAGGGGTCGGCAACTTTTCAAATTCAAAGTTCACCATCCCTTCCTCGTTTTAGTATCCTGACATGGGTAGGTATTAAGTTCAGTGAGGGGTCGGCAACTATAATAACTGTAATTTTCCTTTTTATTTCTCGTTCTGACGGTAGGGAACTAAAATCCTCAGAGTCAACCAAGATATTTCAAGTCAACCATTCCTTCCTGGTTTTAGTACCTTGAGAGATAGTTTTTGTGCCAAACAGTTCAAAGATGATCACTCGATGACACGGATGGATTTTAGTTGCCGAAGTTGCAAAGAAGGATAATTAAAAGTTTTCTTCCTCCTATTAGTACTTTAATTAGTTTCCGTGTTAGTTCCCGCCCCCTCACTAAACTCAATGCCTACCCATGTCAGGACACTAAAACGAGGAAGGGACGGTGAACTTTGAAGTTGAAAAGTTGCCGACCCCTCGAAGAATACTAAACAGAGGAAGGGAACGATTCGGCTTTCCAGTTTTGAATTCTGGCGACAGCTTTCCTCGTTTTAGTATGCCCTTCCTCGATTTAGTATGCCCTTCCTGGTTTTAGTATGCCTCCCTGCTTTTCGCGCATTCCCTTCCCTTCCTGGTTTTAGTCGATCCCTTTCTCAAACTTTGTGTGAAGATTCTGCGGGTCAAATTAGAGGCATAATACGTATATAAGATGTAGCAAAAACAGGGTCCGTGTCAAAATTAAATCTCAGGACTAGTTTTTTCATTATAGTGGCATTAGTGGTATAGTCGGTAGAAGATTCAGTTATTTATTACAGGTTTGTTTCCTTCCCCGAAGTTGAACCAGAGGATTGACAGCCTGAGGAGGACCCTTGCCAAGAAGGGCCGAAATATCGCTGACGAAGAATCGTAGCTGACCTATCCGTTGTAAACATTGTTTGAATAAATGTTTCAAAGTCAGCTTGGGCTCAAAGAATATTTGTATATAAGATCTATAGGCCTATGTTTAGAGGTGAGGAAGAGATTTCAAATTAAGGACGGGAACAAGAATTATTTAAAGGCTAATGAAATAGTCGATTGAGAGCTAAGGAAAAATGCTGGATAAGTATTCAGGGATCAGGGAAAACCGGAAACTTGGTGTCGTATTGAATTTTTTTTTTTTTAAGTGACGAGAAATGCTGAAGCCATTTCTGAAATCTATTTTCTTGCCATACAATGTAATTTGCAAAAGTGAGAATTTGATTAAAGTCAACGGGAGATGCGATGCAGCCGATTGGAAAATATAAATAATGGATCCTTATCTGAACTTTATTTTGTAATCTAACAAGTAATTTCCCAAACTTTGGAAAAAATCAACATTTAGTAAAAAGTTAGGTTATGGGAAGTTGCTGAAGTTGTGTCTGTTCTTGGTTTTCACAGCGGGTTTTTCGTTTTAACGTATTTGGCCAAAGACTCCACTATAATTGGGCGTAGGTTTTCAAGCGGTTGATGCGATATCTTTGGAAAGCTCGTGGGAACGACACACCACTACTCTATATGACTAAGTTCAAACACGCTAGTGATTCTCAGGAAGAAGGAGCAAACGTGTCCGTAACGACTCAAACTGAATGACTCAAATCCCGAGTCAGCGCAGCTGTAACACTGTTTCTTCCATTCTTCCGCAGGGAACCCGGAGATTCTGCATCGGAAGGGAGAGATAGTCATCAAGTGTATTCGCAATGATAACTTCATACTTCGAATAATTATGCCCAAGAATAATCTTGCAAGCCCGCTCTTTAGTTTCTCGGTCTGGCCTTTAGTAAGGCCCAGATAGGGCACGAACAAATTAACAGGGCATGAATGTTCCGCTTGAGGGGGAACATACATGTAGCATAGTATGTTATTCACACCATGAGCTTTGTTGTTATTCAAAATCTCCGGAACATCGCAAGGAATTCCAGATTCCTGGAGTCCTACTAATCGGCAGAATTCGAGCTCCATGTTACAGGAAGGTGAATCCCTTAGCCTAAGTTGGCTGCGGAATTCCTACGGAGAAAAAATCGAAAGAGGGAGTCAAAGAGAAGAAAATCATTAGAGTGGACCAGGACACGAGTACCAACCGGAGATATAGAAGGGTATATTTTTCAAGGCCTTCTTCGTCTGGTATACATTACAGATTTTCTGGCTTCCACCGGATTCCGGCTCAAATGTTTATCATAGCCGAGAGAAAACAAAAAACTAGCATCTTGTTTAACCCCCGAAGAGAGAACTACCTACATTGACGCAAAAATCTCGGTTGTGTCGGAGCCCCCGGTTTGGTCACATATCCGCTTACCACGATAAGTTTCTCATTTCCCCCAAAAATAACTATTCGCGACATACGTAAAATTATAAATAAGAAATTGACCACCATCGGAATTTTCCAGAAACTTTGACAGTTCTATCTCCTGCCACAAGCCGTGGAATTTCCCAAGACTCCCTTATGTGGAAACCATTTTCACATCACTTCAAAGCCAAAGAGTCTCGAAGCTGGTTAATAAGGGAAGCAGCTGAGCTCCGGTGTTCCATATTTCCACGTCCCCTCTCCTCTTCATGATTACTGCAAAGTCACATCTCGTGGAATTTCTCAAGGCTCTCGGATTTACAAACTATTCTCATGTCATGTCAAAGCCAAAGAGCCACGAACTTCGATGAAAACAGAAGAAGCTGAGTTCCGGTTTTCCAGATTTCCTTGTTCCCTTTCCTCAGCGTGATCCTCATCACTTCACATGCCGTGGAATTTCCCACGACTCCCGGTTGTGAAAACCATTCGCACGCATCGTCAAAGCCAAAATTCCCAAACTTGGATGACAACAGAAGAAGCCGAGCTCCTTGTTTAGGATAAAGTTCAGTAAGCATCCATTTAAAGGAGTCGAGTAATCTGGAATACTAAACAAGAGCTGGAAGCTCATGTGGCACTTGCAAGGCTTGTAAAAGGATGAAAGTAGGAATTTCCCGTGGGTTTGTTGTGATCATTGCAAAACTCTTGAGATAAGAAGGACGATGGAATGACCCTTGGAAATCACGAGAATGTACCGTTTGATAAAAAAGATTTTTTTTGTTTTGTTTTGCTGAATGATGCGCACTTTAAGAGCCCTAGAAATGTATCTGTAATCGAAAACCTTGAGGCAAAAATGCTCTAGGCCCTTTATGATCATGAATACATATGGTTTGGTCAAAAGTATTTTTTGTACATGCGGTGAATATGAGTACTTTATGGGATGGTCTGATCTTGGAAGTGACAATCTCTAAGCCAATCTTGTCAAGTCTCTACTGTTCAACCCATGTTTCGTCGTCCTAGCACATCTGGAAGTACAATAAATCGCGATCACCGGAATTCCAGACCCCCCCTCCAACTCCCCCGCGAGTGTCTGAATCCTGTCCAATTCTGCCACTGATGTATCAAGGGCTTACGCTTGTACTTCCCACCAAGTATCATCTCAATTGCTACACTCTAAGTGTGTCACAAAATTTCCGGTTCTCCCCCTCGACTCCCCCATACTGACCGGATCCTGTCAAAACTTGAAATGGGACATATGAGACTTGAGTTCTTTCCGAGTATCAAATATCATTAAGGTTCGATCACCCGTTCAAAAGTTGGACATTTCCCAAGATTCCGGATTCCCCCTCCCTCACTCCCCCACGGTGGTTGAATCCAGGAAGTGACTATTTCCAAGTTAGTTTGGTCGGATCTCTAACACGCCTGCCAAGTTTCATCGTCCTAGCACTTCTGGAAGTACCCTAACTCGAGATGAGTGGCCTGGCAGACTGACAGACCGAAAAGTGATCAGTATACGGCACTTGAGCGAAGCTGCAAGTGCCATGAAAAAGGAAAGGTACCTGCTGCAGGCTATCTTTTCACGACGTCAATGGCCTCTGCGATGACCCGCGCGGATTGGACGAAATACCTCATTAATGGCTCTCTGCGTCAGTGCCTTGTTTCTACAAAGAAATAATCAGTAACAATTTTATCTCCAGGGCTATGCTCCCCCAACCGCGCATTAGCCAACGAAACCCTGTTATCTATCCGCCTAAATTTCGTGTTTCCTTCCAGATAGAATTAAAATTAGAGCCTACCATTCTCACTGGGGATGGAATCCTTGATTGCAACGCCTCCTTTGCCGGGTCCAAGGGTCCAGAGGCCGTTCTCTTCCGAGGAACCAAATTTCCTTGGGGGCATTTGAACAGCAAGTGTTATGTTTGCTTCGCTACCTCCAGCTGCAAGAAACAAATTCATCTTTTCTTGTGGATGGCTAAAGCAAGGGGTCAATAGCTTCTGTTCTTTTCGACAGGTTAATTTAGGAAAAGCACAACTCTCGTTAGAAGTGATAATTTCACGATACACAAATATCTGTTTCGGAAAATACCAATACTCTCCCGGCGGAATTTGATATTTCTTGTTGGCGCTTGTTGGCTCTCCGAAGAGGAGGTTGAATGCAGAATATTTGAAAACTGTGCATGCCGTGGTTAAAAACTGGAAAAACCAAGCAAAAGAAAAGGGGTCCAAAACACAAGATAGAGCTGTGGCCTATCAACTCTTTCATAACGAACAAGACCATAGGTTTCGATCGAATACCAAAAATCTAACATTTGATTAAAACAATTGGGTCATGTCTTCGCCATTCAGTCTTCGTCAGAATCCTTGAATATTTTTACTAATAAAAAAAAGTTCAAAATGAGTTCACCATGCCTCCTTGCCCCGATAGTGAATCTCTAATCGATTTCAGAAACAACTTTGAGCTTCAACTAAATTTCCAGTTTCAGCCGAATTCGTGATGAACCATTTGTCCAGCAAGAAAACTAAGTTCACATATGGATTCAGCGGACCTCTTTACCCCCTCAATGAGTATCTTATTAGCTTTTAAACATACATGTTTTTACTGCGAATTCGAAATCCTTCCACTGCCTCTATAGATAGGACTAAAGGACCTATCTACGAACTTGACCTGTACTTTCCCAGTGAATCCTCATTGAACAACATGAACATTATATATCAACCCCTTCGACCTTCGATTACACTAGGTCTCTCCGAGACGCACAGAATAAACAAATGAATGTCGGCATCAACGGGCAGAGCTATACTAGTTTGAGATTAAAGGAACAGAAAACTTGACTCAAACTTGACTCGGGGAGCTAGCTGACGTATCAAGAATGTACCCTAAGTCGATATTGAGAGCAAGAAAACATTTTCGTTACGACCATTGCAGTTTCCGGGCAGTTTCCGTGCATGAACATTATATATTAACCTCTTCGACCTTCGATGACACTAGGTCTCTCCGACGTCACACAGAATAAACAAATGAATGTCGGCATCCACGGGCAGAGCTATACTAGTTTGAGACTAAAGGAACAGAAAACTTGACTCAAATTTGACTCGGGGAGCTAGCTGACATATCAAGAATGTACCCTGAGTCGATTTTGAGAGTAAGAAAAAATTGTCGTTACGACCATTGCAGTTTACGGGCAGTTTCCGAGAATTCGACTTTTGAGTTAGTAGAAAAAAGGCAAAAGGTTTGTGTGCCTCGAGTAGGAATCGAACGCACGACCTCTTGACAACTACTCCAATACTATGGCAGAAACACGGCCAAAGGCGAACTTTTACAGTGCATAAGTGCATAATTACAGTGCATAAGGGGCAAGGGCCTGCCAGCTAGCTTTGGGAATACTAAGGAGGGGGCTGGAGATAATAAAGAAGTGGGTTCCTGTCGACAATAAGTCCCTGTATCTTTATCTAAGCCCCCCAGGTCGATTTGATGGCCGAAAGTTGCGTAGTCAAGTTTTCTGTGTCTTTAAGCGGGTAGGGACTGCTATAGCCGAAAACTGGTCGACAAATTTTGTGTTCAGCATGTCTCCTTACCGCTAAATCAACTATATCAATAGCTTTTAAAAATATTTTCTTGTGCACCTTGATTTGAAATATAGGGCTAGAGAGGAATCTATGAACTCGACCTTACTCCTGACCCAAAGAATCCTCACACCAAGTTTCATGTAAATATCTAATTCCCTTCGAGAGTAATGGTGCGGACAGACGGGCAGCTTTGCGATGTCATAGGTATCCCTCCACTTACGTTTTGGGGTCCCAAAAAGAGATTATGAACGTTCTCATGCCTATATTTTCGTGATAGTTGTTGTCAGACCTTAGACCTTTCGGCAAAGTTTGCGCGACGTGACTGGGAAACTCTGCTCAACCGTAAAAGCGCTAAAACTTGTAGGTACAAAACGAAGCACTTAGAAAGGGAGGGATTTCTTATGCCTATATTTCTATAAGGAAGTAATATGTAATATAAAAGGCAGGTTAAGGCAAAAGATTCCCTTGAATTCACATTCGGCTTCAGATAGAAGCAGCAGATTATTGCACCAGCTTCAGGGCAAATGGAAAAGTATCAGTTGAGAGTTCCACGAACAACCTTGGACTGCCCGAACTTTGGCGACAGTTACGTTGGAAATATACAGAATAGTTCAGCATTACCTGCATACAACAAGAGCTACGAGCTCATATGGCACTTGACACGAGTTTGTGGTACCTAAAAGTAGACGAGAAATCCAAATACCCAGCCATCTAAATGCGGTTCCGACCTATAATTACGATATCTAGTTTCACTCAAGATCTGAGCATTTCCGTCGCCTCGGATCACTTAGGGCAAATGACTTTTCCCCTTCCAAGTTTCAACCCTAAAGATCCACCCGTTTGGACTTTCACACGCCATACGGTTTCCGGTACCCCCCTCGAACGTCCCATACCGAGTCCGAATCTGGATCGGACTTCGGACTACTAAATAGATCGTCTGAAGCATTTCCACCTATCAAGTTTCACTCAAATTGAGCGTTTTTTGGGAACTTCCCTTAACCCCCCTCCTTCCCCGGCGTGGTCGGATCCAGTTCGGATACTAAAATATGTCATCCAGGGCATGTGAGCTCTCTAAATTCCAAGTTTCACTGAAATCGCTCCACTTGTTTGACCACTATGCCAGCCAAAGCATTTCCAGGAATCCCATTCCACGTCCCCCACTGTGGCTGAATACGAATCGAAAACATAAACGTTGCATCTTTAACATGTCTTAATCAAATTAGACTGGAATCAAAGCATAGCCTATCCGCAAATTTCCAGTTCCCGCTTCACCCCCCTCCCCTACCGTGACCAGATCCGATCCAGACACCAAATTACAAATCAAGGCCGCATTAACTCGTGTCCAACTTGCAGCCCATTCTGTACCCCCGCCCCCCCTCTCTCGTCCAACTCTCCTAATTCAGTTCTTATCACCCATAAAGTATCACTCGAATCGGACAACCCGTTCGTAACTTACGGAAGCCAGTGATTTCCGGATTCCCCTTCCCTCAACTCAACAAAGATGGACGGATCCAGGAGCACAAGTTTCCCTAGGACACTATGTGGTGTCCTTTAGTCATTAATGGGCCTGCAAAGTTTCATCGTTCTTAGAATAGCTGGAACTATTCTAATTGGCGATCCCCGGAATTCCGGGAAACACTCTCCAACTCCCCCACAGAGCGCCGATACGATCTGGTCCTGTCCATTACGTATCTAAGGCTAATGCTTGTTCTTCTCACCAAGTTCATCCCAATCTCTCAAGTCTAAGGGTTTCACGAGATTTCCAGTCCCCCCTTCAATCCCCCCCCACAAGTATCTGATTCGACCAGGACTTGACATGGAACATCTGAGACGATAGCTCTTTCCACTTGCCAAGTTTCATTCAACTCCGATCAGACGTTCAAAAGTTATGCATGCCACCAGATTCCGGGCACCCCACTCCTCCACTCCCCCCACGGTGGTTGGATACAGGAAACGACTATTATCAAGTCAATCTGTTCGGGTCCCTGACATCTCTTCCATGTTCCATTGTCCTAGCACATCCGGAAGTACCGAACTAGCAGGATCACCGAAATTCCGGCCCCCCCTCCCTCGAACCCCCCCAGTGTCCGAATCTGGTCCGGTTATGTCAACGATGTGTCTAAGACTTGTGCTTGTTCTTCCTACCAAGTTTCATCCCGATCCCTCCACTCTAAGCCTTTCCCAAGATTTCCGGTTCCTCCCCTCCAGATCCCCCCAAAGTCACCGGATCCGGTTCGGATTTAAATTGGGTCGTCTGAGACACGGGGTCCTTCCAAATACTAAGTTTCATTAAGATCCGATCACCCGTTCAAAAGTTATAAATTCCTCTATTTTCCGGATTCCCCCTGCCGCCACTCCCCCCACGATGCTCGCATATGGGAAGTGACTATTTCCAACTTAATCGTTTGGGGTCCCTAATATGCCTGCCAAGTTTCATCGTCCTAGCTTATGTGGAAGTGCCCAAACTAGAAAAACCTGGACAGACCGACCGACGGACGGACAGAAATTGCAATCGCTATACGGCACTTGGCCGAAGGGCAAGTGCCATAAAAAGGAGTGGCAAACATTTACATTGACGGAATCAGATATTCAATGTGGGCTTGAAAACAGTGGCAAAACAGCGTTTTGGTAACCAGGGCGAAAGCCAAAACACGTACCATGAGGCGTTTGTTTTATCATATGAATATGACCCAACAAGAATAAATTGCTTATTTATTTATTTTAAAACTTTTTATAGTAGATATGAATAAGTATTATTTTTTTTTCTAAAGAAAACAAAGTTGTATTCAAATCGTATAGAAGATTCTTGAAAGTAATACAGTGGATTTGTATGTGAATGTATCTCTGCTAACACCTAATATTCTATTTATCGTAACGAGGATATGTTTCTGAGAACAGAAAAACAGATGCGAGGTATGCACTCGACGCAAGTAGGGGAGGGTTGAAATGACTCTCCGTAGTCTAATAGTTTTGGAAATGGGTTAAGAGGTTCAGGTAGTTGGGATGAGGAGGTCGTCAACGAGAGGATTAGGGCGGTGAGATCCCCGTGGACTACCTCCGACACCTTCCTTTAGTTGGGTTGACCGTGAGTCAGAATAATTTACCATTCTTCGACCGTTAGAAATGTCACGGTCTTTCCAATATTACTGGAACCGAAAATTCACCTGGTGTATAACGCAACCGTGAGCTGCTGAACCCGTTGGGTCATAAAGTAGGGTAGACAAACTACCGTGAATGTGTTCCACCCTTCTAACAATAGTAACTATTAGTTACTATTTTCGTTCCAACCTCATGAAAAGTTACTACGCTGACCGTTCCAAACTCCTCGAAATAGTTACTATTAGCTTACCACGCTGGAGAGCGTAGTTTAGCGTGGTAACTACGATCTCTGTGACGTGATTGGCCCGACCAGCCCATGGTATGATATTTTGCTGTAGGAAAATTCATTCCAGCCTTGACGCCAAGCAGCCAGATCATGTGTAGTAACTACGGTAAATAGGGTGGAAAAAAGTAGGGTGGTCTGACCGTCTTGTCGGCGCTACTCCTGATCTCAAGTGAGACACTTTCTGAACAGAATCTAATCTGCTTCTTCCTTGATAAGGGCTAGGACGAAATACACTTAAACCGATTAGCTCAAAGCAAGAAACAAATTGGCTACAGAAAGGAAAAGACGCTTCCCGCCAACGATAGCCCAATTAACTTAGAGAACAAAAAAGGTCATTCTAGGCAAGAACAAACATGCTATTGCTCTAGTAGAAATGACTTGCTCGGGCGCTAAATTCTTGCAAACCTTCGTCCTGAGCCTAATTGTGAAAGAAACCGTATCGATTCGTCGGTGCGCTGCTTAAGCTAACAAGGCAGAAACTAGCTGGCTCTGTAATTTAGACAACAGGAAAACCGCGGAAGTTAAATTATTAAAGGAACTACGCTGGAACGTAATATCAAAGGAATTTCAAATTGCTCAGTGTCTCTGTCAAATATACAAAAATAGGTCATGATAAAGAAGAATTATGCGAGGAAAAGTTAGATTATAGACTTGTAGTGAGGGCTACCTCTAGTAGTAATTCTTCTTGAACGACAACAAAATCATAAATACGATTTATTAGGGGTAAATTAATTATCGATAGTCTATTCTTCTAAGAGCCTGGTCATACTAGTTTTTTTTTTTTGGTGAGCAGAATTCAACGTCAAGTCTCCACACGTGAACCAGAGAAAAGGCATCTTTTCGTGTTGCTAAATTTAAAAAAAAAAGTAAACTTGATTCCTGAAATTCTTAGGGGTCAAATACTTTAAAGGTGAATTTGGAACAAAACAAATTTCCTGGTTGTGTCACAGTCACAGTTGCATTTTTAGTGGGACTAAATCTGTTATTTTTTCTAGAAAAAGTACGAAAATAAGAGTAGCTAGAATTTGCCCAAGCAGTTTGAAACAATATAGACTACAGCAGAGGTATTCTTCTTTGAACACTTTTTCTGTTGTTTAGAGACCACCTTATTTTTTTTCCACATGTTTGTGTTTAAAAAATTTCGTTCGGGAAGTTAAAGAATGCAATTGTTCTTAAACTGGCGACTAGAATGTTCAGAATTATTTTGTGCTTGTCATCTTTTCCGTTTGTGTCTCCAAAAAAACAAAAAATAACACTGAAAACGCTATATAACGTTGGCACTTTTAGGACACCACTCTGGCCTTGTGACGTTATTTGCTACCAAACTGACACTTTCGGGCGAAGTTGGTTCAATCCAGATCAGGACTTATTCACAGAAGTGCACAAGTATTTCCGACGTTCAATTTTCATCGATGCCTTACCTCTGCAGAAGTAGATCCCATTATCAGAATACGTAACATCATTAATGCGTAGGATGCCCTTCTTGATGACCTCAATCCGGCCAGCTTTCCTTAAGATGTCCTCGCCCTTGTACCAAATAATTCGTGACCTGGAAGGACAAAGTAAGTTACAAGGCTGTCAGCGTTGAACAGACAGCTGATGAGGTGGAATAAGTGGGGAAACGGGAGGCTTTGATTCGATGAGACAGTTGCAAGTTGCAACCGAACGGCCCAACTTTCGAGACTTGACTGCTTCTGCTGGAGTGGATGTGATTGTACCTTACGAGGATGTACTAGTGGTATTTATTTTCTTCATTTACTCCGCTTTTCCAAAATGGCGGGTTACAAATAAATTACTTACTTATTACTTCTTACTTATATGAGTTAAAAACGAAATCATCATCTTCCCCTGCAGCTTAAATTGGGTTTCAAACCTCATTTCATACGTCACCTTTACGCCATATCCACGTGTCAATTTTTCCGTACTTTCCGAACTAGATCCAACACCAGCGTGATGTTGGATATCCTCTAATTATAAAATATTTAGTTTAACCGTCAATTTTTTATTTTGAATAAAATCTTAAATATTTCTTCATTACCAATTAACCTATTTTCATTTCAAACCTAATAAAATAAATAAAAAAAAACTTCTCTACACTAAGATTCAAGCTTCCTAATACAGTAGATTTATATTTATGTAAACTGTTACTTTAATGTGAACATTGCATTTTTGGGCTAAATGGTAGAATGACCATCCAAAAACTGAATCCAACGATGAAATCCAAAAATGAATCCAAAAACCTATTCAGGTGTTTTCAGATGCCCTGAATTACCTACTTTGGCTAACTGGTAGTTAGATTTGGACACAGCAAGTGCATGAAAATGGCCAATGTCACGTTCAAAAAAGTATACCTCTACTGTCTTATACGTTGATGGAAATTTATCCTTGAGATAGTGTGTAAGAGAAAACGTGAACTTTTAGAGCACATTAAAATGCAAAAGCTGGTACAGCCGGAGCTGGTGCATAGGTACCCCCATTTTCAGCCCTTCTCGTCACCGTAACTCCCAAAGCAACCTCTGCGCAATGGAAACCGAGGGATTGCCCACTCCCTACAACTATGTTGTCACCTTGTCCTGGCACCGACCTGGCAACAGCGTCGCCGTCCATAAATTAGGCGATTCGTCTTTCAGCGGTTCCAAATATGCTAATTTTTTCCTTCTAACACGTGGCAATCGGTGCCGAAGCCAGCCGGGCACAGCGGAACAGGGCACTTGGGTGCACACCAAAATCAAGAGTGGGCCACAACTCAACGGAAACCCTCCCAGCATAAAGGACAAGTAATTCAATAATGGCTACCAAGCTCCATTTCTGTGCCATTTGCCAGATATTCCAGCGCTGCTTGACAACAGCTTAGTATTGCTGCTGGCGTCTAAACAGCCATTGTAAGGTTCCAGCGCCCATTTCGATCCACTCCATAATTGATCCCAACGAAATGACAAAGAGCGCCTTACTTGTCGAAATGTTTCACCGGACATCTAACATTGATAGTGCTCCCTTTGTAAACTTGAGCACGCCCTCCAATCTTCAGAGTGACCTTTTTCTTGAGTGGGTCCTGAACGTAGGTGAAATCGTCGGAAACTGTATTAATCTTGGCTCTGAAAGGAGAGAGGTAGTTAGAAACTCACGCGAAGACGCAAAACGATGCCTCTGGAGACGGGTCAGGTTACTCAGCACCCAAACTGACCTTGGCTCCTTGAGTTCCTTGAAGATTAGCTACAGCAACCTTTCTGGGATCCCGAAACGTAGACGCCAATGACTTCGTCGAGTTGCCCGTGCGTCTGTACGTCCGTCCCTTTTTTAGCACGATAACTCTCGAAGGGGTTGATATATTTGCACAAACACGGTGTGAGGATCTTTTGCGTCAAAGTACAGGTTAAGGTTAGTACATCTGCCTAGTAGTCCTATATATACCTAGATGTGGGAGAGATTCAGATTCGGATAGATTCAGATATTTTTTTACTTCACCAAAAAAACACAACTACATTGTACACAAAACTCAACAACCACATAAAAGACAAAAATCCTGTGGGTGGCTGTATCTTCTAACCACCTTTTAACTTGAAATTATTCAATAAACAATGACATAAAAACTAATCTAATATATTTTCGAAAAAAGAAAGGAAAAAGAGGTAAAGAAAGAGGTACGAGAGGGTATTAAATTAAGTTTTACTTTATTTTCTCACAGGACAAGTGCATCTCCCGGAATCGGACAAGAGTCGGAAATACGAGAAGCAAAAATTTTGTTAAAGTTGTTTATAGATTCAATATAAGGGGAAGAATATACGCTGGAGAAATAGTTCGCCCGGAATCCGGCGAAAAACGTGTATAGGCTAAAAGCGATTTCCGAACTCGATCATAGCTTCTGGTCTGGCGTAGGGGTAAAGGCTGAACCCATATCGGTACTTACGTCTTCTCGGATGACCAGCCGTTTGGCCCTATTCCACCGAAAACATCCATCTCCGTAAACTTTCGAAATTTAAATAAAGACTAAAATATTAATTAGTTTCGTTTGTCAGTGTATTTGACGCAGCTAAAACTTGCAATTTTCGCTTTACTTTACTAACCTAGATCCGCCTTCTCAAAACTTTATCTATTCCAAATCAAGATTTCCATGCATAAGAAATACGACATTCTATTTATAATGTCCAAGAAGCAATATCAACAAAAAGCTGCTTTTCTCATCAGATTTTCTGCACCAGCTTGAAATGTACTCCCATTGGAATAACTGCCCCAATTTACGATAGACTTCTGAGAACAGACCGATGGCCTACTGCTTAGGATTTGCGAACTGCTATCCATGTTCATTCGTAGCTGTAAATTTTCCTTGTGGAAAAGACAATAAGAAATTATTGAGTCTTTTGTACATAAATTGCGAAGAGCGTCACTATGAGGGGGGTGGCTCCCCCCCCCCTAGTACTTTCGTCGGACGAAACCCGGCGAAAGTTCACTTCTTTGTCGGCGACGAGCGCCGGCAGACACAGAAGAAATAAAACTGTGTCTGCTTTTGTCGAGCGTCCCTCGACTTGTCGGCACATGGGGTTCTTTTTATACGTAAGAAATAAAATCCTACAAACATTTGTCGGGCAAAACACAAAAGAAATCGAATTCTGCATACTTTTTGTCGAGCGTCAGTATTCTCTGCGGCATATTGGGTTCTTTTTATACATAAGGAATACAAAAGAAATAAAATTTGTATGCTTTTGTCGTGCGTCGTCGACACTTCGGGTTCTTTTTATACGCAAAAATAAAATCCTGCAAATACCTGTCGGGAAAAACAAAGAAGAAATCTAATTCTGCATGCTTTTGTCGGGCCTCGGTACTGTCATCGGCACATCGGGTTCTTTTCATACATAAGGAATATAGAATAAATCAAATTTTGGTATGCTTTTTCTGGGCGTCGGTCGACTCATCGGCACATCAGGTTCGGTTTAAAGCAAGAACACAGGTAAGAAATCAAATTCTGTAAAAATTCTTCGGGCACATCCCAAAAGTTTTAAGTTTCGTCGGCACATCGGCTTCTATTTACATGTAAGTAATAGAGATCTTTACAGTCTTGTCGGGCAAAACACAGAAGAAATCGAATTCTGAATGCCTTTGTCGGGCGTCGGTATTCTTTCGGCAGATAAGATTCTTTTTTATACGTAAGAAATCAAATTCTGCAAAGATTTGTCGGGCACAAATTTTTACGGAAGAATACAGATTAGGTGTTTCAAGGTCGGTGTTTCATTCAGCTGGCGTTTCAGGATTGACATTCTTGGGGGTTTGAAACACGTTAAAAGCTAGAAGCTGTATGGTAGGTATGGCAAAATGTTTCCGGAAGAAAAAAATTAAAAAAATTCTTCCGGTGGCGCTTACTTTGTTCTGGCGAAAGCTGGAATGAAAAGCCGTATATGTGAAGTTTAGTGGACGGAACTACATAAAACGAATAACCTACAACTGATACATTACGGCGTTTACTTTAACTTGTTCTGGGTCGCGGCAAAGGCGTGTATTGTCGGCACAAACCGGACGCCCCCCCCCCCCCCCAGGTAAAAGACTAGTGACGCCCATGTAAATAGCCAGAACTTTTTTTCAAGACTGAGAAAGTTTAGTACAGTTACTGTAATCTGATGGCCCTGAAAGAGGATCCCCACAGACGAAGGGATCCTTGGAACGGAGTGTGATGGGTTTTAGAAACTGTTTTGATATTGTAGTTTTTTTGTGAAAAGGTCGGAAACAAATGGGGGTTAAAAATAACGATATTGGTTTAGGATAAATGTAGAATAGATAGCCTATGTTATATTTAAATTTTTGATTGGACTTGAAATTTTAAATAGTGAAACAAAAGAAAAGAAGCTCAATTCAGTGCACTGACAAACTGGTTCTTATGCACCGACGACTGCTTCTTCGTTCGCCATCTCACGAGGTAAACAGGAAGAAGTAGCAACAGCTTAGAACAGAAGGACTCGGTCCAAAAATCGGGCAGTCAACTAGGAGTTTAAGTATATTTCGCTGTACCCTATTCTTTCAGAAAACTGATGCACGAAAATGGCCATTTGGTTCACTTTCTTTATCATAGAAGGGGCCGCTGAAACTTCTCCTAGCACCACACAACAATAACTGAAGTGTGACAGATAACTTATGAGCCAATAAGAGAAAAACAAAGACCTTCTAACAACGTTTTCATAACATGGAAAACAATCAAGAGAGAAACGTCGGAAAGGGGAGAAGTTTCCCGATGAAATTTCTTGCTGTATAACAGATTACCACTAAGGCGCATGGCTAATCAGACAGATAGGATAGAGTGAAGAAAAAAACTCGCAGCTCATAAATTTGTGCTTTAAAGGGCTGAGAATGTAAAAAAATCTATCATCTAAAAAATCATCTCATCAAGATCCCACGTGCTCCCTTTTTTTTACGCAGTGTATCCTCAAAATTATCCATGCAATTACATTATATTGTCTCGACTACGAAACCTGCACAGCTCTTAATAAGAGTGATGAGCAATTGCGTTTGTCGACTTTAGCCAGCCTTCCTGCTCTCCGCGATGCGGCGGCTGGACGCAAAATTTTTGAAAATACGCAGTGGTTGAATAGTGGGAAAACCCGACAGAAGTCCAAAAAAGAAGGTAGACCTGATGTCTGCCAAATGAAAACAGTATTTGAAGCTTCTCGTGTCCTTATGTGTGAAGGAGTTGTTGGCTGGATTTGAAGTTTTCAAGTTCGTGCTGCGTGACTGTCAAAACTCGGCTAAACCGAAAAAGCACTTAAAGCTTAACTGCAACGCCAACTTATTTTTGTGTCATTTAAATGCATACACTGAATTAATTGAATTCTGCAAAGGGATTTTTTTTTATTTTCCACTATCTGCTCTAGTTTACGTTCCGATTCCACAGCGTAAATTCTACTTTGACGCGGGAAATTTTAATCTTAACACAGACACGGCTTTTCAGTGGGCGGTGGTCAGATTGGTGAATATTGTTTAGTGCCTGAAAATAAAAATCATAAATCTTTCTCGTAAGGCATAAAACAAAAGTAAAAGCGCACAGAGGTACCACAAATCCCACGGAAATTCCACTATTTGAAAATCGGTATTTGTGGATACCGGAACGACAATGTAACGCATTTTCATCGGGTCTTCAAGCCAATTTAACTGAATAAGTGATGGATAACTAGATTTTCCTATCCAAGCCTCATTCGGTTAAACTTTAATAAGAGTCGTAGGTGAAAAACGAAGCAACAGCAAAGTGCGGGGTTTTCAGAAGCTTATTATCCCTTGAGAAAGGTAGGGATACTATTAAAGGCAGAATACGCAAGAGGGGTCCTTTAAGAGTAATCAAAGACAAGATATCGCGACCAATCACTGCAGCTAAAGGCGCAACTTCTCCACGACGAAACTGTATATAGGTTACATTTTCTGGTAGAAGCTGAAAACTGATTTTTTTATATTTTTTCTTCTTACTAAAGTATTTTCCAAGGATTCCTCGGCACACTTGTCGCGGCGAAACGTATCAATAAGCGACTTTGACGCGAAGTCCCGAGCATTCATTTTTATTTCGATACCTTTATTAGAGAGTTTCGGCTCTCATCGCTTAGGGATCGGATAAAGAGCGATTCCGCTATTCTGGAAATATGGATACAATGCATTTGGATTAATAGTCAAAAGGTTAATTAAGCCCCCCACCTTTTATCACGACTATTATGACAGCCCTATCTGATTTATCAGGTATCTGGTTTCACCTGTTTCATTTTTTTCATCTGTTTTCACCGTATTTTGTGGAGCTCATAACTCGTGAACCAAGTTCAAACTTGGTATACTAGTGGGTATTGGGGTCTAGTTATAGCTTTTGGAGGTCCCACCCCCACCCGGTTCAGGTGCAAATGGGCCCAGATTGCCCAGTGAATAATGTTCATAACTTGACCAGAACTGGACACAGGACGATGAAGTTTGTTGTAAATGTAGATCTTAGGGCTGGGAAATTGCACCTCCCCCACCCACCACGTTCATGGGCAACTGGGCCCAGATTGTCCAGGAGTAAAGTTTGTTACCCGTGACAGGAATCAACGGGTATCAAGTTCACACTTGGTATACTAGTGGGGTGTGGGGGTCTAGATGTGCCTTTTGGGGTCCCCTCCCCTCAACCCGGTTCAGGGGCAAATGGGCCCAGATTGACCAGTGAATAATATTCATAACTTAACCAGAAAGGGGCATAGGAAGATGAAATTCCTTGTACATGTAGATCCTAGGGCTGGAAATTGCTTTGAAAGTTGCACCTCCCCCACCCACCACGTTCATGTGCAACTGTGCCCAGATTGCCCAGCAGTAAAGTTCGTTACCCGTGACAGGAATCAACAGGTATCAAGTTGAAACTTGGTAGGATTGTGGGCATTGGTTTCTCTTTTTACTTTTTGCGGATCCCAAACCCCACCCCCACTTGGTTTAGGGGCAATTGGGCCCAGATGGCCCATTTCTTAATGTTTTGAACTTGACAATAACTGGAAATAAGGCAATGAAATTCCTTTGTGCTTTTGGATCATAGGGGTTGGAGAGAGTTGAACCACCCCCACCCCCACCCTCCCCGTTCATGGGCAAGTGGTCCCAAACCGCCCATTAAAAAGTTTCTGGTTCGGGTTCTGGGCAATCTGGGCTCATTTTCCACTTAACCCGGTTTGGGTGGGGGGTGGGACCCCCAAAAAGCACAACTATACCCCAATACCTACAAGTGTACCAAGATTGAACTTGATACTTGCACTGGTTCACGAGTTATGAGAGCCACAAAATACCGTGAAAACCGAAAGCCGAAAGCTACTACAGCTCACGAAATAGTGGATTGTTCCAAGGAACAATCCACTAAAAACAGTTCCTCCCCCAAGACGTACCACTTCACAGAAGAAGAATTCCGTAATCCGCAGCTCCACAATTGAATCTCCTGGTCTCTTAACCTATCTTTTAATATCTTAGCTATCTCCCATAATGGATATGATGGCCTTGCTCCTGATACTGATACTGATACTTTATTGTAAAACGAGACTTTCACAGCATTGGATTGCCGAACTTGTCGTTTTCGTCAGGTACATCATAATTACAAAACATTTAATACGGCGGTTGTACAAATAAAGCAATAGTAAAAAAAATGATCAAACAGAACAAAAACCCTAGACAATTAAAACATTAAAGGGAAATAGTTGATCAATTGTTCAAAACTTCAACAAAAGATGGTACAAAGCTCTTTCTGTAGCGATCAGTTCTTGTACAAACAGGGTTAAGAACCGGAACTTTTTGTGCTACAGCTCGAGGTAGTCGAGGTTTTGGCGGGCAATATGGGGTAGGAAACAGGTGCTCAAAACATGAGTGGGAACGCAGACTGTTCCCGAAACCAGTACAAAGAGTAAGACGTCGGGCTCCTTCATTCCACAGGTCATCATATTTATATTTTTTTTTTCTTGCGGCTTTATGCGGGGACTCCTATACCTCCTTTTCACTCTGGCACCGCTGATATTTTATGTTCCCGACAGTTCCTCTTCCTTCCTCCAACAACTTCTCTTCCTTTCCGCCTTAGTTCTCTAGCCTGACATTCTCATCCTTTACTTAAGGAAATAAACTTTGCCCTAACAAACAAAGTCCCCCTGGATTGTTACGTAATAGTTCCTGCTACTCCTTGACATGGTCCTTACGGTAAAAATAAATACCTATTTATTTAAAGTGACAGTGAGTAAATGGTTCTGGGACAAAAACGAGTAGCTAAGCGCCTAAGCCAATCTGCAAACTTGATGGCCAAAAAACGAGCTCCCGAACCGAGCAACAACGAAAAGACATGTCTGGGAAAAGAAGACAAAAATGCGAATAACGAGGGGTTTGCCAGCCGATTCGTAGGCAAACTCGGAGGAGAATTCCATGTCATTATCATCAGGCTACCCCAGGCCAGTTCGACAATATATCGCAGTGTATCTGGACAGAAACAAGCTTTGAGCGAAGCTAAAGTTTTGGAGCTCGGCCTAGAGTTGGGAAGATCCTGTATAGTAAGAACACGATGAGGCTTTCCCGATCGGATTTTTGCACTTTCATCATCAATTTTAAAAAATCAAGCCGTTGATGTTTTACCATGGTGACATTTTACAGTGGACTTTTCGGATGGGGACGTTTAGCCACAGGGTCGTTTCGCCGACAACCGGTCCTAGGGGCGCGACCTACACTGTCAGAAGTTTCATAACAGATAGCGTATAACACTTTCAAGAATAACACCTTTTCACTTAGAAATAAAGTGTTATGACCAATTAAGTTTACACTATTTCGTGCCTAGATCTCCAACAGCACCTTCAATTGGTAAAAATACTAACGGGAAAGAAAGAAACATAACAGATAACATAAGTGTTATCTGTTGAAACCGCGCATCCTTATGCTGTCGTTATGTAACTTCTGACAGTGTAGTATTTTTACCTATTGAAGGTGTTGTTGGAGATCTAGGCACGAAATAGTATAAACTTAATTGGTCATAACACTTTATTTCTAAGCGAAAAGGTTTTATTCTTGAAAGTATTATGCGAAATCTGTTATGAAACTTCTGACAGTGTAGGAGGGATAAAGTTGACCCAAGCATGAACGAGGAGTCCCTCGGACCAACATAAAAGACCGGGGATGGAGTAACAGCGATGTTCCCACTCCATAGCTAATTTTCAGGTCCTTCACAAACAGAGAACGCCCCGAAACAAGGACTATAATGGAGGATTGTATGAGAACCAGCAAGATGAGATACTTCAGGTTAGCCTTGCGACAAATAAAAGAGATGTTGCGGGAAGATAAAAAAGAATTGGATCAGTTACGAAATCATTGACAAACCCACGGAAATACAACGGAAAGAAGATCTGAAATTTGTCTAGCTTTTCTGGAAAATTTTCAATAGTCATAGTTCACCCGAATATAGTCTAACCTAAACAGATAATAGAGCTAAGTTCTCGAATTCTGGTTCAGTAGGAGACTTTTCTTCTTGCAAAGTATGTGGAGAGGCGGTACAAAACATCGAGCGTCTTATGAATGTTTGTGAAAAGTTAAGAATAAAGATATTTTTTTCTCTTGCAAAGAGAAACAGTTTGTTCGAGAGTTTTATGAATTTTGTGAAGGAGCTAAGAAGTGAGGTTTTTCGACTGTAATTTGGGAGAAGGAATTCGGGAGAGCTGGGAGGGAAGTTCGGAGAAACGTCTTTCGTGTCCACGAAACAAAAATCGTCTTTCGTGTCCACGAAACAAAAATCGTCTTTCGTGCCCTTCCGAGATTGCCATACATGGTGTGTGCCCGTGCACAATCTCGGAAGGTCACTTGTTTGGAGGTGTTTCCATGATCTATCTTTTTTGTTTCGTTTTTCTACGTAAATCTCATTTTATTTTGTGATATACCACGGTGGACAAGCTTTTAGTGTAGATAATTAATAACTTAAGCGGTCTCAGTGTAGTCATCTTATGTATTATGTATTCGTTTTATGACTTACCAATCTTTCTTTTTCTACCTTTTCTTCGCATTTATCTGCCTTCATTCGTTATCAATCAATCAATCAAATGTTATTTCCAAATACCATAAAGCTAGAAGAGGCATAAAATATTTACGAAATACACAGAAACGAAACAAGTTAACTAACACAATTACAAGATATGACCAGAAACAAATGACGGGATAAAACTATGTAAAAATTGGTCAGAGTAATTAGCAGTATATGGAGAGACTATAGGTTATACCCTTACTAATTCGGCGGTCAGCAAGGACTGGGACACTCCCATGCCCGAGTCGGGGACGATTCCTTAATACTTGCTAGCCATGATGTTCGCACGGCTTGAGACTTAGTGGTTCATGTGCATGACATTGTATGACTTACTTGACTTTAGTACACTTCTTCTTGTTGCATGGCTTTGAATCAATGGGGATATGATCCGGACACATGCTAGAAGGTCTGTCTACGAGTTGTCCAAGCTGTTCAATCACGTTGTCGCCAGCCAAGCGACTGTCGACTAAACTTGATGGTATGACAATTTGCTGGCACATAACCGGACGTGTTTTAACACCACCTCCACATTGCACCGAGCACTAGAAGAGATGGGTTTTACTGGAAGTCGTTCTCGACAAAAAAGGGCGATAAATGGAGGAAATCAATGGGAGTCAGCTTATTAGGTTGTAAATGCGACTGCTGTCCCACTCACATAAAGAGGGTTGGGCCAATTTACGGACAATAATGGATGCCACAAGGGCAAAAGCGCGTAAACGCGCAAGAAAAATCTTTTAGTATACATGCAAGCAGCTCTAGCACTATCTAACCCACACTGTCAGAAGTTTCATAACAGATTGCGAATAACACTTTCAAGAATAACACCTTTTCACTTAAAAATACAGTGTTATGACCAAGTAAGTGTATACTATGTCGTGCCTAGATCTCCAAAAACACCTTCAATAGGTAAAAATACTACACTGTCAGAAGTTACATAACGACAACAGAAGAATGCACGGTTTCAACAGATAACACTTTTGGATGTTATCTGTTATGCTTCTTTCGTTCTTGTTAGTATTTTTACCAATTGAAGCTGTTGTTGGAGATCTAGGCACGAAGTAGTGTAAACTTAATTGGTCATAACACTTTATTTCTAAGTGAAAAGGGGTTCTTCTTGAAAGTATTATACGCTATCTGTTATAACTTCTGACAGTGCAGTATTTCCTGGACTGCCCCATGTACGTTCTCATTAATTTGATGTTTTGAGCTTCTACAGTATGCCTACTTTTAATATTACTCATGTAAGAATATTTCGGGGGAAGTATGTACTTTGCTTCTGTTTCTTCTCTCTTGTTTTTAATCACCGACATTTGCCGAAAGTCAAACAAATAATAAAAAAAAAAAAGAATTGCCTTCTTACCACCTTCTTACCACAGTACAGCAATTTCTCAAAGCCCCACTTACAGCCCCCCCCCCCTTCCTTTCCCCAAGTACTAGCTCTTCGTTTCACCTTTAGTGAACAGTTGGCGTATGAACTAGAACAATGTACAGCCCCCCCTTCCTTTCCCCAAGTACTAGCTCTTCGTTTCACCTTTAGTGAACAGTTGGCGTATGAACTAGAAAAATGTAGTATGAACGCAGTCTAAGATAGAAGTCTAAAACCAAGACTAAAATAACCTAGAGTTGTCCTGGAGATAAAGTCAAGCTCGGGAGCTCAAGTCCGAGTCCTGAGCACATCATCTTCTTTTTTCTTTTTTTGTAATGAATAACTAGGGATGGCTTACAAGTATAGAGAATAATAATATATAATTAATTTCCGTGAATGGGGATGTGACTGGTTAGATGAATTTGCCTTCGGTCGGTATCGCTGTTCCTATGGCCGGCTTCTACCAGACTACTGTAGTGATTTGCAAATATGTTCTCAAGCCCCTCGGCAGCTAAGTTGGTAGAGCGACTGCATTGTAAGCAGAGGGTCCTGGGTTCAAATCCCGGCTGAGGAGCATTTTTTATGGCACTTGAGCTTACTCAAGTGCCATATAGCGATTGTAATTTCTGTCCGTCAGTCGGTCTGTCGGTCCCGGTTTTGCTAGTTCGGGCACTTCCAGATAAGCTAGGACGATGAAACTTGGCAGGCATATCAGGAACTGGACCAGATTAAATTATAAATTGTCGCTTCCTCGATCCGACCATCTGGAGGGGAGTGGAGGGAGGGGGAATTCGGAAAAAATAGGAAAAATGAGATATTTTTAGCTTACGAACGGGTGATCGGATCTTAATGAAACTTGATATATGGAAGGACTTCGTGTCTCAGACCCTCCATTTTAAATCCAGACCGGATCCGGTGACACTGGGGGGAGTTGGAGGGGGAAACCGGAAATCTTGGAAAACACTTAGAGTGGAGGGATTCGGATGAAACTTGGTGGAAAGTACAAGCAAAAGTCCTAGATACGTGACTGATATAACCGGAATGGATCCGCTCACTTTGGGGGAGTTGGGGGGGGGGGGGAAGTCCGAATTTGTAGTGATCCCGCGAGTTCCGTGCTTCCTGATGTGCTGGGACGATAGAAATTTACAGGTATGTCTGGGACCCGACCAAATTAAATAGGAAGTCGTCAAATAACGAGGGTGAAGCCAAAATTTCAGGTATTTTTTAGCTTGCGAACGGGTGATCGGATCTTGATGAAATTTTATATTTAGGATGACCTCGTGTCTCAGACATCTCACTTTAAATCCGGGCCGGATCCGATGACACTGGGGGGAGTTGGAGGAGGGAACCGGAAATTTTGAGAAACGCTTAAAGTGGAGGGATCGGGATGAAACTTGGTGGGAAAAACAAGCACATGTCCTAGACACGTCATTGACATAACCGGACCGGATCAGGGCACTGTGGGGGAGTTGGGATGGGGGTCCGGATTTCTAGCGATCCCGTGAGTTCGGCATACTTCCTGATGTCCTAGGGCGATGAAACTTGGCTGGTATGTCAGGGATCCGAATAGATTGACTTGAGAACAGCCGTTTCCCCGACCCGACCATCGTGGGGGGAGTGGGTGGATGGGGAGTCCGGAATCTAGTGGCGTGCATAACTTTTGAACGGGTGATCGGATTTGAATGAAACTTGTCTGGTGAGCTATCGCCTCGGACGTTCAGTGTCACGTCCAGGTCGGGTCCGATACCTGTGGGGATGGGGGGGGGGGGTGGAAAACTCAAGAAACTCTAAAAGCAGAGGGATTGGGACGAAACTTAATGGATGGAACAAGCATTAGGCCTAGATGAAATTGACGGAGCCAGATGGTTTCGGGGCTCTGTGGGGGGAGTTGGAGGGGGTTTCCTGGAATTCCGGTAGTCGTGAGTTAGAATAGTTCCAGATGTAAAACGACAAGAAACTTTGCAGGCATATTAGTGACCCGAATTATCTTGACTTAAGAACCTGACACAACATACCCCCGGAAACTTCCGTTCCTAGATCCGAGCATTTTTTGGGGAGCAAGAGAAGAGAAATATGGAAATTGACTTCTATAAATTGCGAACGAGTGGTCTGATTCGAGTGAAACTTCATGGGTGATACGAATCGATGGCCTCGACATGTTAAACATGCGTTCGAACCATATGCGACCACGATTAGGGGAATTGGGGGTGGGGGGACTTTTGACATGCACAAAAACCAAACGGATGGATCGAATGAGATGCAATTCGATAGTGCCGAGTTTATGCGGCCTAGATTTGTTATTTGGCGTCCGGGCCGGATTCGGCCAAGGTAGGGGGGGTACTGGAAACTTGCAGATAGGCTATGCTCCAATTTCAGTCAAACTTGATGGACAGGAACAGGGGATTAAGAGATTGGGCCCGAACCGGCTCCGACAACGTTGGTGGGAGGGGGGGGGGGGGGGGTACCGGAACTTTCCAAAAATGCTCAGATTCGAGTGAAACTTGATAGATGGTATAAACGAAGATGCTTTAGGTGGTCGATTTCTTTTATTCCGAACCAGATTCGGCCACGGTAGGTGGAGATAGAGTGAGTACCGGAAATCGTGTAGCATGTCTAGGGATCAAACAAATGGATTTATTGGGATGAAAGTTTGAACAGTTATGTGCATTTGCTACAGACAATCGAGACGATGCCGGAACTGCTCAGAAATGTGTGAAACTAAATATCCTATTTCTATTTCCGAACCGCATTTTTGGATGGCGGGTGTATTTTGTGACGTTCTCATCTACTTTTTTGTACAGCCTACTCGTACAAGTGCCATATGAGCTCGTAGCTCTTGTTTCTTTCAGTTCACCACTTATAATAAAAAAAAAGGATAGAGAATATACACAAATGTCCACGTAATTTTACATTTGCTGGGCCGACTCGTTTTCTTGGCCTCGGCCGGATTTCGAGACGAACAGAGTCTGACTCCTGCTTTACAAGCGATTAACGAGATGAGCAGAATCCGGGTCCTGCTCCATAAGCGACAACAAGAGACGAGTCCGTGAAAAAGATGTCTCGAGACGTTCTCGAGACGAGTCCCGAGTGCGAGTCCACCAGCTATGCCGAAGGGTTCTACCCCGGAAGACTTGCCACATCGAATACAACGACCAAATACGTAATCAAAACACTCAGGTAGAAAACAGTCCAAATGACATGACTGCATGCTCCCTCTTCTAGTCTTTTTGCTCAAACTGGATGCTGCTATCCCTTCCGGATTGGCACCGAATCGCGGAAACGACCTTCCAGTCATCAATATCCATTGCAAAGGGGATAAGAATAGTGAGACTCAGGTTTTCTCGACTAGAAAATGTAGATGATATATGGGAGGGATTTCCCCAAAGTGGACATGGGGGCGTTCGGGAGGAAGGTTATGAATAGGACGAGGCTGCTCTCCAGACACTAAGAGAGTATTTCCAGTGATGTCCTTGGAAAGTATTTTGCGAAGTAACACGAAGATAGATTATGAGTTGTATGTTGACGAGCCACTGTACTAGAAAAGGGACGAATGCAGGGCTTCAAAAAAGTGAAATCTTTGGTGTTGCCACGATTTGACGATCCGACACCGTGCCATAGACAAATGCTGACTAGAAACGAGGCAACCTTCGCCGTCTGGCGGCAAGATTGGGGATACTTACTAAGGTTTCTGTAGGCTACTGGATATGCCTACTGAAATATTTTAAGCGTTTTTGGGGGGATCTCAAAACGTAAGTGGTGCGATACCAATGACATCGCAAAAGTTGTCCGTCCGTCCGTCTGCCCGTCTGTCTGTCCGTCTGCCAGCACGATAACTCTCGAAGGGTATGAGATATTTTGATGAAACCTGGTGTGAGGATTCTTTGAGTTAAGGGAAAGGTCGAGTTCGTAGATTGTAGATCTGTAGCCCTACATTTTGGGGAAGGGTTTTCAACTAAGGGGTAGACAAAATATTTTTGAACAGCTAATGAGACAGTCGATTCAGAGGTAAGCAGACATGTTGAACATGATGATGAAAACCATTTTCTCGCCGGACAAGTAGTTCGCCCGAAATCCGGTCGAAACCGGATAGGTTGTTAAAAGTATATGTTTTATCTGAAGTTGACTAGATATTCGATTTAGGGGTAACAAGACATGCTTAACACTTATATGAAAATCATTTTCTACCCGGACAAGCAGTTCGCCCGGGATTCCGGACAAAACCGGAAAACTTGTTAAAGGCAAAAGTTTTATTTGAACTTGATTAAATTTCTGATTAAGGGGTAAGAAGATATTCTGAATCCGTACATGAAAACGATATTTTACCCGGACATATAGTTCGCCTGGAATCCGGCTGAAACCGGAAAATTTGTTATAAATTAAAGTTTTATTTGAAGTTGATTGGATGTTCGATATAAAGGTAAGGAGAAACGCTGAATCAGTGTTTGAGCTCTATTTTTCTGCCGGACAGGTAGTTCACCCAGAATTCAGCCGAAACCGGAAATTTGACAGATGTACTGCAGGAAGTTTCGACCAGTTTCGTCAAAAAAGATGTGACTTATAGAGGTAAACACAAATGCTAAATTCATATCTGAACTTGGTTTTCTCAGATGACTAGCTATTTGGTCTTAATCTGTTTCTGAACTTTAATAGTAAAAATGTTCAAGGGGTCTGGGGAAGACAGAGCCAATTGTCTGGATCAAATATTAAATTTTTGGGATCCCATCGAAACCTTTGGTCTTGTTTCTCTACTAGGAGCCCTTTTAAGAACTCTTCTGTCAAATGTAAAAACTATATTTTCAAGTTTAACTGAGAAGCAAACTTATTTTTGTGTCATTTAATTGAACACACCGAATTACAGAATTGAATTTTATTTTTCAAAAGCAGCTGTCACAGAGTTACCGCCGAATTTGACCTTTTGGTCATATAAAATTAGGAATGAAAATTATTTGGATTCCGCAAAGGGATTTCTTTATTTTCCACTATCTGCTCTAGTTACGACGTTCAAAATATCTGCGGCCGTCCCCACAGCGTAAATTTTACTATGACGCGCGAAATTTTAATCTCAACAGAAACGAGGCTTTTCAGTGGGCAGTGACCCAAATGGGCTTATGAAATATTTTTGAGGCAAGGAAACACACTCAATTTTTTTTTTACAAACGTTTTTTGAGACGAAGGAACTCAAAACGAATGATCAAAAGCACAGGGTTCAATGAGCTTGGCAAGTTCTTTGTTGTAAGAACTATTTTCTAAGGAGATATGGGCCAACACTTTGTTCTTCTGTGATGTCTTGTTCTGTCTCATGATTCACCATTTATTTCTTAAAAGATTTAAAGCTAAACAAAAATTTCAAACAAAAGCAAAAGAAAATATACCTCAAAGAGGTGTTTCAGAGGTACTTAAGTATTTCTTTATACGCGGGTGATATCGAAAATGAAGGGACTAAACCGTTATGTTTGTTTACCGTATTCTGTCAATCTATAAAACTTTTAAAAGATCTGTAAGTCTAACATTTCTTTAATTCCATTTAACATTTTTCTTTTTATATACTCCGTCGTTCTGGCTTCAGCTTCGGAAGGGTCGTGAATAAATAAAAAATAAAAATGGCAGCTGAATCGCAAATTAAAACAACATTCAGCCTCAACCGCATTTTAGTTAGTTTTCATTTTTCAGTCGCTCAGAGCAGTGCAGCGTTCCGCAATAATCGGACTGCCTCGTCCATTTTTTCTCGGCGTTCTATCGCGAGCCAACCGCTTCTAACACCCCCCCCCCCTCCGGAAATTCCCATAGCTATGGTAAACTAGCTAATCTGCAGAAGCCAGCGAAGCAAAGACATTGCTAGAAATACGGTGGTTATTAGGATTTCTGCCCGGGGATGGCTCAAGTTCCTTGTTTCTTGTGCATCGTTTCCGTCACTTTTGATTGTAACTTTTACGAAAAAAGGGAAGAAGAAAGAATGGGACGCTGGAGTGAAGATGAGTGAACTGTATCGGAAGCTCGGCACTCACCTTAGTCCAGGGACCTGCTGTCCAAGAAGGGGGGCAGTCAAACATGTTACAGAATTGCTGGGTTCTTGGAGACGGCTGGGGGCAGAGATCGGAGGAGACAGGAAGCGTGTTGCTACCCCCACGTGCAACTTCATGAATACATGTGATCTGTAAAGGAAGGGAAATAGATTAAGAACATCTGTCAGCTACCCGAAACCAGTACGATGCGGTCAATGCAAATGGACCCGTACGAGCCCATCCCTCCCCCCTCTTTCTTTCAAAAATATTTAGAACGAAACTGTAGTTTTCAGAGTTTAATAGACCGTCAACGTCGAATCTTTATTAAATAGTATGCAAGGTGATAGTTTACTTTCGGGGGTTAGGAAGAGGTACATCGGGAGACGGTTGAGAGAATTGTTCCATACGTCTGCACGAGTTATGGAGATTTGAATGAGTGTGTACGGCATCTCATGTGTGGGTGTAGAGAATTAAATGATTTCAGACGAGAAACATTTGGAGTAAATGATTTCGATCAGGAGTGACTGGGGCAAAAGTTGAAGAGTGGGTGTACATACCCATCGAGAATTAGTCGTATGTAGTTGTACCGAAAAGTAGCATGCAGTAGTAACTGTTGCCACATCATGCTACTGCTAGCAAACTCGATGCTACTACAGCAAGTTAGATGCGACCGCATACTACTACTTAAGATTAAACTAGTCGGAGGAAGGTTAAATCAAAGTATTCCATACTACCACATATCAATACTTGCAACTTTTTCGTGCAACTACCATACAAATACACAGTCAAAGAATTTTCCATCGGGTAGTCATAGGTATATTTTAGTAATGAAAGGGGATAGACTCCCGAAGCTGTCAATTAAAAACAGATAACTTTTATTAATTTTGACTGGTATTTAGAGGTTAGTTCATGATTTTCTTACGTTTGTATTTCCATGGCCCCTGGGTTTTTAGTGTCTTAAATATCATATCATCATATTCGACCCTTCTAGCCTATTTCAGTTTACATGAAGACAGAAACAACCAATTACGCTTTTTCCAGTTCTGCGCTCCAAGCGGATTAAATTACGATTCAAAACGCAACTTCGATCCGGCGCGTCCCAAAAAGAGACTGAAAGACACACAAACTGGTTCTCTCAAGACGTTCAGCAAAAACACTAAATTATGGCAGGCAAATATCAAACAAATAACACTGATCGTAACATCAGAATCGTCAGAAACCCTAGCTGCAGTGAAAGGTTCTTTAGACTAGGGGACCCCCCCCCCCCCACTAAATAGCAGAAACTTGCGGCAGGCAAATATTAAAAAATAACACAAATCGTAACATCAGTATAAGATACCGTAGCTTTGTTGACAGGTTCCAGGCGTCAATTCGGTGCAGCGTTCAAACGGCAAATTGTGCTGGTGTGAAAACCCTTCCGTGTCCCTTTCTACAATTTCTTAATTTTACTACTTTCCAATAACCTACGTCAGTAACATACAAACTGCGATATACCCTACGAACAAGGCCTTGTTAGACTGAATTTATCACCGATTAAAGTCGGGCTTGAACACCTGATCTTGCAGTTTGGTAAATCTATCCTAGCCAACACGAGCCACCGGTCACTGCTACCGGAAACAGCCCCTCCAAATAATTGAACTCGATTGCAGAATAAACTTCTACCCCCTAAAGTCCGCGCTAATCGTTACGGGAACTCGTTTGTGCCCTTTCTTACTTCGTCTTTCAATGCTGAATCATAGTATGAGTTTGTTATTTATATGTTTGTTATTTATAATTTGTAAGAAACTGAATTTAGTTATGCTATGATACTTTCTAAATGTACTGATCTCTCTCTTTCTCTCTCTAACTGTAATGTTTTTTGCTCAATCCCAGAAGAAAAGTCAATTAATTATTTTACAATTAAGGAACTGTCAAAATATGCAATTTACAGTATAAACGAGTCAAGCACGACAGCATGTGTAGCCTGTAGTTTTTTTCAAGATAAAGGCACAACTACTAACGCATTCCGATTTCCCCGCCACCCCCACCAGCCCAAACAATAAACCGATGTCACGCACCGACCTCACATATGTTTAATCTCTGAAAAGGTGTTCGGTTAGTGCGCCCATTAATCCGTCTTACGGGTATAATTTACTGTAAAAGCTAAAAAAAAATCGGGTGGAACCTCAACTTCGTTGTTAATTCCGTTCAGCAGCAAAATTAAAAGTTTATAGGCGGGAGATAATACAGTTTGATTCTTCGGCAACAGTTACTTTGTCTAAGCGGCGCAAAAAATGAAAACGAATTGGAAAGATTAAATCCGGAATTCAACTCCGTCACTCCTACAGAGCTTTACGGGATGTGTATAACCTATTTATTACGAGGCGTAAAACGGAGAAAAAAAATACTATTAAGAAAGATCAGGAAGCGGGCAGACCAAAACCGGATAATCGATTTCAGCCCGTCGCGCCTCACGTTGGCCAGAAGTTATTAGGCAAAATTATACTTTAACAGCTATTTCGAAACATGATAACACCCCTGAAGTATTTTGTGACTTGATCTATGTCTTACTTGGAATTTAAGCGATAACGCACTGCGCTCTCACCTCTCCAGTCGAATGGTGGACGGGTGTGTACTGAACAGTGATATATTAATCACAAGGGGTTGGGGAGATCGGGGGAGATATAAGGGGTTGCTACCATTGGTGAACACACTGATTAGCGTACGGTTCTCGCGATTCCAATTATACAACCCGGTGTGGCACTTCAAACTCATGCAGGAGCTATATAGTTGGACTGACTTAAGAACATCCCTGTACATGCCCCTTGTATCCAAATATCCAAGGTTTCCCTGTTCCTCCCTTCTTGATGATTTCCGATTAGATACTGTACCTGCCGCGTATAGCTATCCCTTTGGTAGAAGCATTCGGCTAACAAAATCCTCCGTAGCTGTAGCTCAGCCAGTACCAGGGCTACAACCGATACATCCATAGTCTTGTCCGCCCTTCTATTTTACCTTGTATTCTATGTTAATTTTATATATTAGTTATTTTATTGTTGACTGTTGTGACATATTACGATTACGATACTCACAATTAATCGGTACTATCCTGTAAATTTACAATTCAAATAATTTGACAGAGAAATGCCCATGTTGCCTTTTTTTAAATTTAGTTTAAAACCCTTGAACATTTTTTTACAAATGATACCCATATAAATTCAGCGGTAGTGTAAGTAGTAATCAGACTTGGAAATTTAAACAATCTGAAGTGACTAAACAGTTTGCTTGACATATCAGTCATGTTCCTACATTTATTTTTAGTGTACTATTATTTGCGGACATAAGATCAGCTACACCTGATAGATTTATAGTCGAGTATACTCGACTCACAGCCGTTACAAAATTTTTAAGTGAATGAACAGAGCTGAACTTAATTGACAATGACTCACAATCACTGTTAATTTTATGCACACAGCTAGGTAAGAAGTTATGCCCGACCCACCATTTTAAAAGGGCGAACAAGAAATAAAAACAAAGAAAACGTGCCAAAAGGTTTTTTTAAAGAATGATTCTCAGCGAAAAAACAACAACAGGGAAGCATGTCGTATGGGCAGTTTTAGGGGGATTTTCGGAAAGACGTTGGGGAAAGATGTTGGGGATTTTCGGAAAGACGTTTGAAACTCCTAGTAAACTTCAATTTCAGTTACATTCTCCACCCTCCTTCTATAGTTTCTGTTCACATGGATTTTCACATGAAATATTTATTACTTTATTTACTTTATCTCGGTTCCTTGGAGCCATGCAGGACAAAGGTTCCGACTGTTGTGAAATTGGGATCGGGGACGTGTTCTACACACGTTAGAAAGTAGAACGGTTAGCTTTCGAAGGTGAATTTTTGATTAGGGATTTGAAGTTGAAAGAAGTCAGTCAGTGGCTGGAGTCGGCAAGTTTGAGGCGAAGTTACGAACGCATGAGGTAAACATGTAGGCTATGGGTATTTGATGTAAAGCTGTTGCGAAGCCACAGCCACCAGCGTAAGCTTACTTTAAAAACAATGAACGTGTCCGAAGGCTCCGAAACGAACGAAAATGCTGAATTGATTCAGCATTTCATGCAACATTTCGCTTTCGGACTTAAATTTTCGCCCAATTCAGCATAAAATTCATCGAAAAATTCAGCAAGAATGCTAAATTTTCAAGAAGAAACTGGGGAGTACGGCAATTCTCTCAGTGTTTTCGGCCGCAAACCTAACAAATTCAAAAAGACGACCGACAATTCGGCAAACATTCGAAATTCTACATAACTGGCGATCATGACCAGCAAAGAAAGGAAAGATAAGAAGGTTGGATATCAGTAGCTGATCCATTTTTTCAGCTTTATACAAATAATTCTTTTTTCTTCTTCTTCTCCTGACTTAAATTTTCGTATTCTAGAAGTGTCAGAGAAGAAAAAAAAGGTAACAGCTTTCGGACGAAAAAAGAAAAGAAAATGCAGCATTAACTAACTTGCAACAACACAAGCCGATAAACCGAAGGCGCGAAGCTTGACAAATAAAACATAGACAACTTAACATACGCTTCTGACGCAAGAAGGCGGAGATGCTCCATAGGACGCAAACATAGCCACAATTAAAATTTGTCCTAACAGCTAAGGCGTCTGGATGCGAGGAAACACTCTTATCAAAAACAATCGCAACAACAAAAAAAACCTATCAAAACCCATATGGTGTATCCCTCTCCTCCAACCCCACCACCTGAAAATCCTAACCCAGCTAAGGGAGGACAGGTTTCGCTATTTTCCAGCTGAGCGCTCCCAGCGGATCAGGTAAGATTGGAAAAGCTACTCCGATTCGAGCGTTTCGCCAAGGTTAGGTTTCTGATTTCGATACTGACAGTTAATGGTTTATTATTATCTATTACTGATTATTACATTTAGTGGCCGTACTTTTCTCAACCTTGTACTTTCCTTGAATCTTTCTTGAAATTTAACTTCACTTCGAACTTCAATCCTGTTTTGCGATGAGCCAACTCAATGCGACATTTCAATCCGCACTTAATCCGTAGGAGCCGCTGAACTGGGACGGAGCGAACTGGATCACAATTCACCACGAGGCCGTACAGCCTTCTGCGGAGTATGCACTCCCTTATGCACTACTTTGTCGTTGAGATTTTATCCGTTAGGTGGGACGGAAGGTGTCACGCCATCTAAAACTTCTCGAGGAGCCTCATAAATTATCACTTTTACAATTCTATCATCAAGATCGTGGAAGTTTAGGTTACGAAGGCAGACTGAAAATAGCTCAATAACTTTAGACCCAACAGTAACAGTAGTAAATAACTTAGCGCAATAATTTTTGACAGCTAACACGTGCCTGGGTGAAACTACAAACTATTATTATCCAGAATCCGAATCAGACATCCCCGACTTACAACTTTGACAACATTCAGCTATGTGGTAATAAATAGTTACGAGACACTTGATGAAGCTTGGCATAGGGTTTCTTCAGGTTCAGGTGAAGTTTAGGATTAGGAATGGACAGGCCGACGGACAAACTTTACGAAGTCAGGGTCACTAATATTTTGGCATCCTGAAAAGGGAATATATGGAGTTGTCATCAAGTTGATAAGAAGGTAGGGCCAGGTGTTCCCGCGAACAGAATCCGGTGAAAAACAGGAACTATAAGAAATAACGATATTTCAAATCAAAGTGTTTTAGGCCTATATTTACTTTATGTCTAAGGTTGGCCTAGAATAGTTAGTTTAGACGAAATCCGTTTGACAGCAAGAGGTATAGGAACGAGCGAGTTTAGACAACCGAAGGTAGAAGCAGCGTTTACAACAACCCTTTTTAAATGACGTAGGTTTCGTGGTTTTCGATTCATTTGAAAAGCGAACGATTAGAAATCCGACAAAAAAAAATATTTGACGTGATACAAAAAATATAAATCAACTGGTTTCTAAAAAAAAACTTCCAGTTCGCTCTCATAACACGAGTTCATACGACAACGTTCGTTAAAACAGGTGCATCCTTTTGCCGAAAAGAGTTGCCTTGCAATTGGCCAAAAAAGTCATGCAATTTCTGCAACATTATTGGCAAAAGTGCGATTACCTGGACAAATCTTGTCATAACTCAACCTGATCGCGAACTCGAAAACCTGTGACAAACCGCAGAATTCTCGGACCAGTGGCAATACTGTACTGAAGCACTTAAATCATTTTCGACTGGGAGGTTAAAGTACCACACGCACTATTTACTCTTCGACTTGCACAGTATTTTAAAATATTTAAATACTTTAAAACTAGGCTGTGCTTTCAATAAATAACCCACGATTTTGGCTGTTTTAATTCTTTTCCGAGACCCGTTGACTTGTAGCGAAAACAGGGAAATAATTTACATAGCCGAATTTTCTGGCCGGAAAAACTTCTCGCAGACAACTGTTGACAACGTGATGAACATCGAAGGTAGCAAAACACGGCAAGTGAGAAAATCAGCGTGGTTTTGTTACAGGAGTTAGAATGTGGGGTCTCCGAGTTTAGAAATATGTGGAGTGATTATGGAAGTAGGTTGCGTTAGTATTATAGGTGAGAAAGGTCCTTTAAGCCACACGCCCAGGCAGTACGCCATGCGTGCTACTCGCATATAGCAATACAGAGAAGGGAAAAGAACTTCATCGAAGCCTATGGTTTTGTTAATATCAGAACAGCAGTTAAGATTGCACATGTTAGAAAATAAATGATGGGACAAAACAGACAAAAAATCAAAGAAAAAGTAAAACAACGATGCCACTTAATCAACAGTTCTGGCAGCTGACAAGAACACGCATTAATCACGTCAGCACTTACGATGAAGAAATGTGCGAGACAAGATTTTATTAACATACACGGGTAAATTTGGAAATACACTCTGGCAACAAGAGAAATAGCAGACAGAAATCAGTCTAGGCTTAAGTGAAGTCGACTTGAAAGAAAACCAACAATGTCTAGTCTCCAAATTTATTTCTCCCTGATAAACGAATGGAGAAAAGAGATGGAATAATACGGGCAATTAGAGTTGCCCCTTTTCTTAATGGTGCCCATTAAGTGCAAGGAGCCTCTAACTTGGGGATTTTTTTTCCAAAAATAGGCTGAAAAAGGAACAAACAACCCGTACATTTCGAATTTGTCGTCTCTGTCTGCTTCTGGACAGTATTATTGAATGTTATTAAACAAGAGTTTGTTGTGATCATTTGTAAGCAAAACCCTTGAGATAAGAATGATCATGGGCCCTTGGAAGTCACTAGAATGTATCGTTCGTAAAAATTGTTTTATATTTTGCATGATGCGCATTTTAAGGCGCCAGAGATTCAACTGTAATGAATACTCTTGAAGCAAGAAGATGATAAGCTCATCGGGATCACTAAAATGTATATTTTGCTCAAAATTATTGTTTGTACTTTAAGGAATCGACTTATAAGCAAAACCCTTGAGGCAAAAATGATCATGGCTCATGAGGATCATGAAAATTTAAACTTTATTTGTACTATTTTCTGTATTTCCGGTTAGGATTATATAGTACTTTAAGGGATAGTCAGATCTGAGAATTGACAGTTCCTAGCCCAATCTTGTCAAGCTGCTAATGTCCAAGTCAAATTTCATCTTCCTAGAAGAACTAGAAGTACCTTAGTTCACGATCACATGAATCCCACCCCCCCCCCCCCTCCGCAACTGACGCATCTATGGCTCGTGCTTGTTCTTCCAACCAAGTTTCATTCCGATCGCTTCACTCTAAGCAATGTCATAAGATTTCGGGTTTTCCCCTCCCCTCCCCTCCACATCACTCCCCCCCCATTAATCGGATCAGGCTCGGACTGTAAACAGAACATTTGAGACATGAGGTCTTTCCAAATCTCAAGCTTCATTAAGATCTAATCACCCGTTCAAAAGTTGTCTACCTCACGGTTCAGGGTTCCAAATCCCTCCACTCCCCCCACGATGGTCGGATTGGAAAACTGATTATTTCTAAGCTAATCACGTCAAGTCTCTAATGTTCACGCCAAGTTTCATCGTCTTAGCACATCTTGAAGTACCTTCACACGCGATCAACGGAATTCCGGTCCCCCTCTAACTCCCCCCACAGTGACCAAATCCGGTCCAGTTCCATCACTGATATATCGAGGGCTTGTGCCTGTTCTTCCTGCCAAGTTTCATCCATGTCGCTCCACTCTAAGCGTGTCACAAGATTTCCGGTTCCCTCCTCCGATACCTCCCACACATTCATCGGATCCGGTCCGGACATGAAATGACACAAGGTCTTTCCAGATATCAAGTGTCATTAAGATCGTATGACCCTTCCTAAGTTACACATACCTCACAAATCCGGATTCCCGTTCCCTCCACTCCCCCCACGGTGGTCGGATCGGGGAAGTGACTATTTCTAAGTTAGTTTGGTCGGGTCCCTGAGATGCCTGCCGACCGACAAACCGACCGACCAACACGAGCTGTTAGCTCATATGGCACTTGCAAGGCTTGGTAATGGAATGAAAGTAGGAATTCTGCCAATTTGTGGGTTTGTTGTGATCATTTGTAAGCAAAAGCACTGAGATAAAAATGACGATGGACCAGTGGAAATAACGAGAATGTATCGTTTGGTAAAAAAGTTTTTTTGCACTTGCCTGTGATGATGTGCACTTTAAGGGCCCTAGAAATTCATCTGTGATTAAAACCCTTGAGGCAAAAATGATCCTGGGCACTTTACGATCATGAATATATATGGTTTGATCAAAAGTATTTTTGTTTTTGTTTCGATTAAGATACGCACTTTAAGGGTGCTAAAAAGTCATTTCTAAGCAAAACCTTTGGCAAAAATGATCATGGGCTCATGGGGATCATGAAAAATGTAGATTTTGCTAAAACTATATTTTGTACTTGGCGATGAAGATGAGTACAAGGGATGGTCGGATCTGGGAAGTAACAAATCCTAAGCCAATCTTGTCAAGTCTCTAATGTTCCAGCCAAGTTTCATCGTCCTAGCACATCTGAAAGTACCTTAAATCGCGGTCACCGGAAATCCGAACCAACTCCCTCCAGTGTGCCCGAATCCGGTCCAGTTCTTTCACAGATGTATCTAGGTCTTACGCTTGTTCTTCCCGCCAAATCTCATCCCAATCGCTTCACCCTAAGCGTGTCACAAATTTACGCCCCCCCCCCCCCCCCCGACTCCGCCACATTGATCGGATCCCATCCTCACTTGAAATGGGACATCTCAGACATGAGTTATTTCTGAATATCAAGTTTCATTAATATCCGATCACCTGTTAAAAAGTCTGACATTTCTCAAGATTCCCTCTCCCTCCACTCCCCCCACGATGGTCAAATCGGAGTAACGACTGTTCTTAATTTAAAAACTTGTCGAGTCCCTGATTTACCTGCCGATTTCCATCGTACTAGCACATGTGTAAGCATCTTAACTCGGGATCACCGAAATTCCGGGACCCCCCTCCAACTCCCCCCACAGTTTCCGAATCCAGTCTAGTTCTGGCAGTGATGTATCTAGAGCTTGTGCTTGTTCTTCTCACCAAGTTTAATCCCGATCGCTCTACTCTGAGAGTTTCACACGATTTCCGGTTCCCCCCTCCAACCTCCCTCAGATTCATTGATCCGGCCCGGACTTAAAATGAGACATCTAAGACACGAGGTCTTTCCAGATATCAAGTTTCATTAAGATCCGATCACCCATTTGAAAGTTATGCATGCCCCTATTTTTCAGATTCCGCCACCTCCCCCCACCATGGTCGGATCGGGAAAGTGACTATTTCCAAGTTACTTTGGTCGGTTCCCTAATATGCCTGCCAAGTATTATCGTCCTCGCACTTCTGAAAGTACCCTAACTCGAGAAGAGTGGACAGACCGACCGACCGACCGAAAAATGATCGGTATATGGCACTTGAGCGGAGCTGCAAGTGCCATAAAAACCAGGAAAACTGGCAGTGTTCAGCGTTCAGCGGCAGCGTTCAGAAGACTGGATTGAACTGATCCCATTCGTGGGCAATCGCAATTAACTATCGCACGAAAGCCGGCGGAAAAGCGTGGGCTATCTCGTCCTTTTGGTACATACAAAGTGGAACTTTAGCCCTGATTAGGAATACTCATTAGCGGTTAAGTTCTCAAGATAAATGATCCTGGATCCGAGAAAGATCAGGCAATGTCCCACTTGTTCCCAGAGTTAAGAAAATGGTGGGATAGCAAGCCTATCAAGGCGGAGACGTGATAACATGAGCATAGAATTTCAACGTGTGACATTTCAACGTGTGAAACAGATAGAACTCGAAGACCTCCCATCTAGTAGCCAGGTTACTTCACAGCCAAAAGATAATGCGGTAAGAGGGCAACTTGTTCGGAGTTGTGGCACACCTAACAAGACCAAAGGTTTCGACGGGATCGCAGCGGGGAATTTTTTTTGTTGTATTACATTTTTATTTTTGTCTGTTTATATTAGTTACGTTTTTGCAGATACCATGGTATCTGTTACCACTGTAACTGGATCTGCAGTTAGTCGTTTTTGCAGTTACCGTGGTATCTGATATAAGGTTGCTCCGCAAAAACAACAATTGCCGAAATTGCGTTTTTCTAAGTCATCCCAAAAGAAAAACTGATATTCAGTCACATCACTAAGTGCAAAATTTCTTTCCCACCAATTTGACAAAAATTGATGAAAGTGAGATGTCTTTTCAGATACCACGATCAGTTACCACGGTCTTATCGTGGTATCTGAATATCAGTTACCATGATAACTGGCCAGATACCACGATAACTGCAAAACCTCTTTTAACCGTGGTATCAGATACCACGGTAACTGCAAAAACGACTTTAGACCGTGGTATCAGATACCACGGTATCTGCACGCAACTATTGTTATTTTTTTCCTGACCCATCATATGACCCAAGACTGGTTTTTATTTCTAGACTGTGTCTTGCTGATATCCGGCCTTTGATTCCGACTGGCCTGGCCTTCTCAGTAGTTGCGTTTTGGTATTTGTTACCACGGTTACTGGATCTGCAATTAGCCGTTTTTGCAGTTATCGTGGTATCTGATATACGGTTGCTCTGCAAAAACGACAATTGTCAAAACTGCGCTGTTCGAAGTCGTCCCAAAAGAACAAGACCAAAGGTTTCGATGAGATCCCAAAAATGTTAATATTTGCTCCCGACAATTCGGTCTTGTACATATTCGGTCTTCAACAGACTTCTTAAGTATTTTTACTTTTAACATCTGAAAACAGGTTAAGGCCAATGGTAATAATCGGAGAAGACCAAGTTCGTATTTGACAGTGCAAACCGGATACGCCAGCTGAATTTCAACAAGTTCAGATATAGTCAGATATCCGTTTTGCGCTGTCAAATATTCGAATATGGATTCAGCGTAAAGTTTACCCTATAGTCTGCGTCGGATCTCCTTCCTTCCTTACTTCTGCCCAACTTCAGGTTTCGGCCGGATCCCGGACAAATTACTTGTCTGGCAAAAAACTAAAGCTCAAAAACGAATCCAGCATGTCTCCTTACCCCTACATCCAACCTCTAATCAACTTCAGATTAAACCTTTACTTTTAACAAATTTTCCGGTTTCAGCCGATTTCCAAGCGATCTATACATCCAGTGACAAACTGATTGCCATATGCGAATTCAGCATGTCTTCTTACCCGCAAATAGAACATCTTATCAAATTTAAATAAAACTTTTACTTTTTGCAAATTATCCGGTTTGGGCCGGATTCCAGCCGAAGTAATTGTCCGGCGAGAAAATAAATTTCATATTCGGACGTCTCCCTCATCGAACCTCTAACCAACTTCATATTAAACTTTTACTTTTCACAAATTTTCCGTTTTTTTACCGGATTCCGGGTGAACTATTTGTCCGACGAGAAAATAAATTTCATATTCGAAATGAGCATGTCTCCTTACCCCTAAGTCAACTATCTCAATAGCTTTCAAAAAATATTTTGAAAATATTTTCACCCTCAAATATAGGGCTACAGAGCCCATCGTCGAACTTGACCTGTGCTTTGACCAAAAGGATCCTCCCACCATGTTTCATCAAAATATCTCAATCCCTTCAAGAGTATCGAGCGGACAGACGGACAACTTTTGTGATGTCATAGGTATCCCTCCACTTACGTTTTGGGATCCCAAAAACTGATATTCAGTCACATCACTGTAAGTGCCGAACTTCTTTCCCACCAATTTGACCAAAGTTTATGAAAGTGAGATGAATTTTTCAATTACCACGTTCAGTTACCATGGTCGGACCGTGTTACCTGAATATCAGATACCACGATAACTGGCCAGATACCACGATAACTGCAAAAACGCCTTTGACCGTGGTATCAGATACCATGGTATCTGCAAAAAAACAACCAATTCTTTTCGTTTTATGCCGGATTCCGGGCGGACTAATTGATAGGAATTTGAAAACAAAGTTCGGATACAGATTCAGCATGTATTCTTGACCTACCTATATTTCGGCACTCTGGTTTCAGACAAAAATTTCCGTTCTCGCAAATTACCGTTTTTGCCACATTCCAGTTCCACCGGCCAGTTTGGAATCAGTATGTCTCCTTACCCGTAAATCAACTGTCTCGTAGGCTTGACAAACAATATTTCTTTCACCCCTTAATCTGAAATATTCCCCCATCCTTAAATATAGGGCCCCATCTCTGAACTGTTTCCTGATTATTTTTGTTAGCCATAGGATGGTCACACCATGTTTGAACAAAATGTCTCAATCTCTTCGAGAGTGATCGTACTAACAGAGGGACAAACTTCATGAAGTCATAGATATCCCTCACCAACGTTTCCGGATCCCGAAACCATTCTCCAGATCACGCACTACCAATCTGATGCAGACCTTGTGGGGACGGGTATTATTCCTAGAGGGATGTTCGCCCCTTTATACTTACGAGAACCAAAAGGAGGTTTGGACCGTATAGTTACATGACCATATAGGTGGCCCTGGACATCACCATGTTTTCCAAATACTCTTTGAGTTTCAACCGTCAGATAAAATGCTAAGCGTACAGTCTTCCAGAGGGCTCTGCAAGATCTCGAACTGTCAGCCTTGGAACCGTGTTACTCCTAACTTTCCTTCCGCTCTAAAGCCTTTACAATGTTGGAAGAGACGATTCATATGTCATTTTCTATCGCTAGGAGCTCGACCCGACTCCTGGTATTGTACTACCCAAGCTCTGGCAAGCTGTGCAAGGTCGAGGGTTTGCGGCGAATTCGTACTGGTGGTCGGCGAGGGCCAATGTACTAACAAAGGATAAAATGTTCTTTATGGTCCTTCCCCAAAATTCGAAAAAAAAAATAAGAGGTTAGAGAGGTGAAACTGCCCGAGATGACAAATGCCGTCAATTCGGTTGCTCAATGTCAGTGAAGGTGACATATGCCCTCGAAGATATATCAACTATATCCAGTACAACTATATCCAGAACTCGAAAGATTGCATTATCTCGGAGGGGACTTTTTCTTTCCCACTATACATGGTTCGCCAAGCAGTAAGAGTACCATAAACTAGTCAAGAGAGTAGTCTAATCAAAATGAAACTTCTGGCGTCTTCTCGACGTCCACTCGAGTCGTCGGTTCCGAATTCGTCGCCATAAGATTTCCGCGGAGAACAGTGAGCAGAAGATACTGCAGCATCCATGACACAAACATCGTTTCCCTCCTAGGTTATTGGACCTTTAGTAGTCTAACGATCAGGCAGGAAGAGGTTTCTCTTCGGTCTGACTTAAAAGGAAATTATAGCAAGAGAACAACAGACATTCTGACGCGGCTATCGCGGTCCGGACTATGGAGATAAGGAGATGGGCCTGTTTGTAGGCCCAATTGTATCCTAGTGTTCGAATGGTTTTACCTTTAATTTCCTTCTTTCAGCTTCTCTATTTTTCTTCTTTTTGTACAGCCCTTTCCACCTCCTGTTCCTTGTAGCTTCGCAGTTTGATGCTTTACCAATAACTACCAGAACTGCAAACGCTAGAACTGGCTATATTCCAGTTCAGCGCTACCAAGTGAACTCGTTTCTGAGAGCAAAATAACACTAGGGAGTAGCGCCAGGACTTGACAAAACTGATACACTATAATAGCAGCGATACTGGCACCACTAGCGATAGAGAACGTCCCTACTAAAACTCATTCAGCCGTTCACCAGCGCTGGCTCCGATAACTTCATACTCTGAACATAGCAAACAAGAGCTGGAAGCTCATATGGCCCTTACAAGGCTTGGTAAAGGATTACAGTAGGAATTTGAAAATTCGAGGGTTTGTTGTGATCATTTGTAAGCAAAACCCTGAGATAAGAATAAATAGGAAATAACGGGAAATAACGAGAATGTATCGTTTGGTAAAAAGTTTTTTTTGCACTTGGCTGTGATGATGCTCACTAAGGGTGCTAGAAATTTATCTGTAATCAAAACCCTTGAGGCAGAAATGATCCTGGTCCCTTTCGGAACATGAATATATACGGTCTGGTCATAACTGTTATTTTTACTCTTCCGTTAAGATCAGAGGTAAGATTGAGTTTTAAGGGTTTTATTAAGGTTTTAAGGGTGCTATAAAGTCGTTTCTAAGTAAAACTCTTGAGGCAAAATTATTATGGGCTCATGGAGATCATGAAAATGTAGATTTTGCTTAAAAGTATTTTTTGTAGTTTACGGTGAAGAGAGTACTTTAAGGGATGGTCTGATCTGCAAAGTGACAATTTCTAAGCCAGTCTGGAAGTACCGCGATCACCGGAATTCCGGACCATCCTCCAACTCCCCACAGAGTGCCCGAATCGGGTCCGGTTCTGTTACATTCCGGATTTTCCCTCAATCCCACTCCCCCCACGAGGGTCAAATCGAAGAAACGACTGTTCTTTCAATTCAATTTATTTCTTGCCAATATCACCATAAGATAGTTTGGACGCGTCACAAAGAAGACCATGGTACAAATCTCATAACACGCACAATTGGGATTAAGCAAAAATATTGACAATTATAAATAAAAAAAACTAAATCAAAATCAAAAATATATTTACAATTATTCAAATCTTATATTTACAGTTTAATTCAATCAGCAGTCAATTTCTCTAAGATTGTCTTCATTAATTCCGAACAAATAAGGCACAAACGACTTCTCATAGCGGCTTGTCCTGCATGGAGGCGTATGTAGCTTCTCCCCACTTCACTCAGCTTTGATTTCAGCCTTGTATTTGGGCGACTTCTTGTCACTACTTTGTCCATGAAGACTGGCAGAATGCTTCGATGTATCGGGGAAGCAAGACATTTCTTGCCAAAGTCCATCAGTAGGCAGTGCCTGCGGCTGGAAAGCGTTTGCAGTCTTAGCGTTTCCAGACATGACTCGTAGTCCTTATACTGGCTACCCAAGATGATCTTGCAGACCCTCTTTTTTAGTGCTTCAAGCTCGTCCGTCTGATCCTGTGATAATACTGCACCGGACAGGCATATTCAAGGTTTGGCCGAATGTGTGTCTTGTACACTGTTAAGAGAACTTTCTGGTCCAGGGAGAAACGTCGAACCACCGCAAATAGTTGAAGAAGTAACCCGCCTTTCTTGATTATATTGTTTACTTGGGTTTTCCAGCTCAAGTCGCTGGCAATGTGGATGCCAAGGATTTTACCGATTTTGCTGTAGATAGACCAAGGCTCTGGATACACGGTACTTATCTTTTCAGGAAGCAAAACCTGAGGATGGAGCTCTTCTCTGTGCTGAGCGTTAGCCTGACATCCTCGGCATCACTTGTTAGTGTTTCAATCGTCGAAACCAGAGGATCTTCGCCTGTCGGGGCGCTTAACTTGCGGAGTACATTTACTGAAAGATCGTCAGCAAATTTGTATTTGTTTTTGATGTCTTGAAGGAGTCCGTCGATCACGATCAGGAAGACCAGCGGTCCTAGATTGGTTTCTTGAGGCGCTCCGCAAGTTATCGCTTTCACCTCCGAGACGACATTCTTTAGTATGACTCTTTGGGAGCGGCCAGAGAGAGAACCAGCCAGCAGGCGCAATGAGTGCTGACTTACTCCCATCTTTGCCGCTTCTTGTAGAATTGTTTTGTGGTCCAAGAGGTCGAACGCTTTCACAAAGTCAGCAAAAATGGTGTCGACGAATCTCCCTTGTTTTCCAGATGTGATAGAACTTCATCGAGAAACTGGACTAAATGGTGATTGTTTAGGTTAAAATTGTCGAGTCCCTGACATGCTTGCCAAGTTTTATCGTTCTAGCATATGTGTAAGCATCTTAACGATCTGGTCTTGTCAACTCCGATCTGGTCTTGTCAACTATGTATCAGGGGCTTGTGCTTGTTCTTCCCACCAAGTTTCATCCCGATCCATCCACTCTGAAGATGTCGCACGATTCCTCTCCCCCCCCCCCCCTACAACTCCCGCCAAAGTCACCGGATCCATTCCGGACTTGAAGTGTGACATCTGAGATGGGAGGTCTTTCCAAATATCCAGTTTCCTTAAGATCCGATTCCCCGTCAAAAGTTAAAAATACGTCAATATTTCGGATTCCCCCTCCCTCCACTCACAAAAAGTAGGAAGTGGCTATTTCCAAGTTAGTTTGGTAGGGTCCGTAATACGCCTGCCAATTTTCATCGTCCTAGCACTTCAGGAAGTACGCTAACTCGAGATGACTGGCCTGACAGACAGACCGAAAAGTGATCGGTATATGACACTTGAGCGGAGCTGCAAGTGCCATAAAAACATATACAGCCTCCATTCTTTTCCTTTGCCTTTCTAGAAATTTTTAAGCCCGCAAGTTTGTCTCGCTTTAAATGCCACAAGCGTAGTGGTGGAGCTACGAATACGGCACGTTTGCAAAGCATGGAAAGCATAGGTCTTGGCGTTACTCCTTAGTGTTATTTTGCTCTATAGTTTCTGTTAATCCCCCTATGCTTAACCATCACCGCTTGTCACAGTAATAGCAAAATAGGTCCATAGGTTGATGGTGTAGAAAATCTGCAATATGCTTCGCAGGTAATGGAGGTTTTGCATATGTCTCAGTAGTAGAAAGTGAAAGTTACTCACTATAACCTTATAGGCCCAACTTTTTACTATGTCTACACAAGTACTGAATATGAGACACTGGGGGACTAACAGAAACTAGTCCACTTGGAGCGCTGAACCGGAATATGGTCAACTGCACCAGAACCGCAAATACAGACCATAGACGACGCTACCACGTAAACGTATACAAACGAAAGAGTTACGGTACTGAGCGACAAAAAGATTATTGGGAATTAAAAAAGACCAAAAGTTTCGATGGGATCCCAAAATTCTAATATTTAATCCAGACAATTGGCCTTATCACAGTTCAGCGCTCTAAGTGGACTAGTTTCTGTTAGTCCCCCAAATGCCTCATAATCAACACTTGTCAGACATAGTAAAAAGTCGCATCCATAGGATAGTGTGGGTTACTTTCACGTTCTGCTGCTGAGACATATGCAAAACCTCCATTAACTGGGAGACAGATGACAGGTTTTCCACTCGCTAACATGTGCATCTATTTTACCATGTCTGATCCAAGTGCTGACGGTGAGGCATAGGGGGATTAACAGAAACTAGTCCGCTTGGAAGCGCTGAACGGGCATATGGTCAATTGGGTCTTGTCTTCGCCAGGCTAATCATCGGTTCCGATAAACCTCTATAAGCCATATCTATTTTGACGATAATGACCAAAACTTCCTGCTTTACTTCTGCCGAATTACCGGTTTCGGCTGAATTCCAAGCGAAATAATTGTCCAGCAGAAAGAAAAATAAATCAGAAACGAATTCAGCACATATCCTTATCTCTATAAAGAACATCTAGTCAATTTCAAGTAAAACTTTAACTTATAAAAAAACTCCGGTTACAACCGGATTCCAGACGAATGATATGCCCGGGTAACAAATGAGTGTCATATACAGACTCAGCTTCTCTTCTTACCTCTAAGTTTTTCATCTATTTAGAACAAATACAATTTTTACTATAAAAAAAATTCGGTTTTGGCCCGATGCCAGGCGAACTAGTTGTCCGGGTAGAAAATGCTTTTCACATAAGCTTTCAGCATGTTTACTTATCCCTAAATCGAACATATAATCAACTTCAAATGAAACTTTTACTTTTAACCAACTTTCCTGTTTTTGCCGGATTCCGGAGGAACTACTTATCCGGCGAGAAAATGGTTTTGATCATCGAGTTCAACATTTCTTCTTACCCCATAGGCGATTAGATGTTTAAAATTATTTTGTTTGCCGCTTAACTCGAACCCCATCCCCCTCCCTAAATGTAGGGTTACAGAGCCCATTTGCGAACTTGACCTTACCCTTGACCCAAAGAATCCTCACACCGAGTTTCATCAAAATATTTCATTCCCTTCGAGAGTTATCGTGCTAACAGACGGACAACTTTGGCGATGTCGTAGGTATCCTTCCACTTACGTTTTGGGAACCCAAAAATGGCCAGACAGTTTTTCGGAACTGATACTTATAAATACATTTACACAATGTTGTCTATTACTCTGGGTGAAAAACATTACATACATTCTGACGATGAGGCTGCAGAACGATTTTGTAATATTGACAAATGTATGCATGACAATACTCACCAATTTTGGTTTTATTACCGTGAGAGTGTGGGCGAATAAATTACATATTCTATCCTATTCTATAGTCGAAATGTCAACAGAGCGGTGATTTATTTTAGTCGAAGCACCAAAGGGCACTGATTATTGCGACTCGTGGGGCTAATGTTTGTTTCCTGCCACCTCCACTACTAAATTCTTTGCGTGTGGAGACATGCTCTCTTAATGCTGACGTCACGAAGCACACCTAGCAAGTCAACATAAATTCTACAGACGATGTTAGACAAAGCCATGCCATAATTTACCGAATCCTGCTAAGGATCCGAGCGAGTGGCAACTCCTCAAATACAGAAGGGATTCGCAAATGAGATTTCTCTTAACTTGGAACTTGTGAGAGTCCGAGTCGACAAAAACAACCAATTCTCGTGCCTTTTGTGCTCGAATCTTTAATTCGGAAACTCGTTTTAACTGAAGGTTATAATGTTAAAGGTGTACGGGACTGTTATCGGTTCTTCAATTTTATCCGACGATGGTTATTTGTATTCGGGATGTTTATTCGTTCATCACTGCTTTTGAAGGGAAGAATTGGAGATGCGCACCCATCAAGGAGGTTGAACTATAGGGAAATACTACTAACTACATTACACCATTCTTCTATATTTTACTCCCTCTGTAATTTCAGATTTTTCATCATTATAAGTGATTCTTTGTACTTATTAGTTAAATGTATGACGTTTCGGTGTGCGTTTGTATTATGATTTGTGTGCTTCTCTAACCCTGTATAAGCCTACTCACTTCTTTTACTTCATATTCTTGCACCTTGACTTTGTCTTCAATTCACCTGTCTGGAGTGCTTCATCTACCTACCTAAAGTATCTGCTAAATCATCTATAGACTTTGATCAGAAGATTGTCGATTTTACCAGCTCACTACCACGCCGGGCGGGTTCTCCGCATCAACTGAGACACTACCCGCCGAAAGGTTGCCACTTCTGTCTCAAATGAACTCGTGAACCCAATGCCCCAGCAGGTATAACTGCAACATTACCGAATTAATTTTGCGCTATCCATGACAGGTTTTTATGGCACTTGCCGTTCGGCCAAGTGCCATATAGCGATCGCAATTTCTGTCTTTCCGTCGGTCTGTCTGTCCCAGTGTTGCTAGTTCGGGCACTTCCAGATAAGCTAGGACGATAAAAGTTGGCAGGCATACCAGGGACCGGACCAGATTAAATTAGAAATAGTCACTTCCCCGATCCGACCATCTGGGGGGGGGGGGGGGTACTGGGAATCAGGAAAAATTAGGAGAAATTAAGTATTTTTAACTTACGAACGGGTGGTCAGATCTTAATAAAACTTGATAAATGGAACAACTTTCTGTCTCAGATCCCCTGTTTTTAAATCCAGACCGAATCCGGTGGCACTGGGGGGATTTGGAGGGGGAAACCGGAAAAGCGCTTAGAGTGGAGAGATCGGGATGAAACTTGGTGAAAACAACAAGCACAAGTCCTAGATACCTGGTTGACATAACCGGACCAGATCCACTCACTTTGGGGGTGTTGGGGGGGGGGGTCCGAGTTTCTAGTGATCCCGCGATTTCGGTGCTTCCTGATGTGCTAGGACGATGAAAATTGGCAGGCATGTCAGGGACCCAAACAGATTGACTTGAGAATAGTCTTTTCCCCGATTCGACCATCTGTGGTGGGAGGGGGCGGGGTTGGAGGGAGGGGGAATCCGGAAAAATTAGGTACTTCAAACCACGGACGGGCGATCGGATCTCGATGATACTTGATATATAGAAAGACCTCGTATCTCAGACATCCCAGTTTAAATCCGGACCAGATCCTGTGACATTCGGGGGAGTTGGAAGGGGGAACCGGAAATCTTAGGAAATGCTTAGAGTGGAGGGTTCGGGATGAAACTTGGTGGGAAGAACAAGCACAAGTCATACATACGTGAATGACATAATCGGAACGTGTTAGTGATCGTGCGAGTTCGGTACTTCCTGATGTGTTAATTTGGATAAGTCCAAAACATGCGTGATCCTCAGGAAGAACGAGTAAAGGTCTCACTAACGACTCAAACTCAACAACTCAAATCCTGCGTCAACCAATCAGGGCGATCTTTGGCAGTAGATATGATACTGCTTCGGCTCTTCCGCTAGGTAGCCGGCGATTCTGCATCGGCAAGGAGAGTTAGTCATCAAGAGTATTTACTTCTGCTGTGAGTCAAGGGTGCAAAGATGATGGGACGCTCTTTGATGTCACTCGTCCGGACACATTCGATCGGCAAGGAGAGTTAGTCATCAAGAGTATTTACTACTGCTGCAAGTCTACCACCCCGCCAACTACCCCCCCCCCCCCCCCCAAGAATTATCCTTCCTCACCTCTCTAGTTTGGACGCCACCTCCGCAGGGTTTGTTACAGGTCAAGAACTCAGATATATTCCACCGGGGTGGACAAGGGATGTCATTGCAGGTTCTGGTTATTGAATCAGGTCGCTTTTCAAGGGTGCAAAGATGATGGGACACTCTTTGATTGTCACTCGTCCGGACACATTCGATAATTGACTCTTGTACACCTGAAAAAGACAGAGAATGGATTAAAAAGAGATGCTGAGCATTCAGAAGAGCCTTGCACGAAAAGAAGTTCCCGCAGATCGCGGATAGACGCGGAGGACCGCAGCGACATAGCGGAAATTCACTTTATTCAAGTTTAACTGAAAAGGGCTGCGAAAGGACAATCTAGTTACCCATCACTTATTCACTTAAAGTTTAACCGAAAAGGGCTGGGATAGAACAATCTAGTTACCCATCACTTCTTCACGTAAATTGGCTTGAAGACCCGCTGAAAATGCGTTACTTCGTTGTTCCACTATTCACGAATAATCGATTTTCAAATAGTGGAATTTTCGTGTGATTTGTGGTATTTCAGCAAGCTTGTTAAAGGACACATGAACAATGAAACCATACTTGAACACACCATGGAGAATGCATTTACATACATGGCCACGGAAAGCGTTCTTCTCCTGAGCGTGACGTTTCAAAACAGGGATGTTCGTTTCTGGAGGTTTCCACATGCAGACTCCAAGACAGAAAGCGCAACTCATTCAAATCTTTTACAGCAGAGGCCGGATCGTATTGGAATTTCTTCTACATATGTTTGGGCTTAACTGGTTAAAAAATATTCCAGAAGAAGGGTTTATGGAGACATCAGGCAATGTTAACGGAAGTCAAACAGACAGGGATGATACTTGGCACTCTTCATTCAGGTGTTCTTTAACCCCTTAACTTTCCATGGGAAGAACTCGTCTCGCATTCACATATTTCGTATTCATCGAAGACAAACAAATCAAGAATAGCGAAAAAAGACTGAAATGGTTTCTGCAAGTTTCCATTCCTTTTGCGCGGTTCAGCTCACTGATTTCTTGCAACTCAACAACGGAATAAAATAGGTAGTTTACTCGCCTTAATTGCTTGCTGCTGAATCTTTTAGCTTTTATGATGCAGATACTGCGCGGAAGAAACCTGAAGGCTTCGGGCGGATGCGTTGTTTACCCACATACTAGCTGCGTTCGTTGCACTCCGGGCTGTATCTGGCGTTTAGTCACCAGTGTCCGGTTCTTCCCTTAAACCGCGTTTTTTTTGTTCACCGGTGAGTTGATGAAACTGGCTAACTCCTCGCTGAAGCCGGGCTCCCGAGCAGGTTCTGGTTAGTCCGCACCAGTGAGATAAAACCGGACACTGGTTAGTTCAAAAACGGGTTATAAGACTGGTGAGAAGTCACCGGTGGATGCAAAAACGGCATATAAGAAAAAACGGAGATCACCGGTGAGAACTCCCGTGACAAAGAACGCAGCTACTGTTGAAGTAAGTAAAGGACCTGCAGTACCGCCTGGCGGTGCTTACCCTCCTGTTCATGCCAAATATAGTGGCTTACCCCATTCAGCAAAACCATTCACCGAACTCGAAAGAGTAGCAGGCCAACTACAAAGGCTTGGCCATGCGGAAACAGACGCTGATATTTCCCGGAACACTGAATTCTCGGAACACTCTTATTTTTTGCGTAGATCCTCTTACAAATTTCCAAGCGAAACGAAAAGTAAGAAGTCTAAAGCGGGGTGAATTTCTTCTGCCTTTTTTTCAAGTTTTTGCGTAGACCCTCTTACAAATTTCCAAGCGAAACGAAAAGTACGAAGTCTAAAACGGGGTGAATTTCTTCTGCCTTTTTTTCAAGTCCGAGTATAGGAGAAAACGGGATTGGCTTGTAGGCACCTCCTCATAGGAACCGGAGTCAAGTAATCATGTACAGAGATGGATAGGAGCTGAAAAAAGTGGCTGAGCCCACTTCTTCGATACAGCCCTGTGAACAGGATTAAACTCTATGAACATGCTTCCAAAAAATACCTGAAACAGTAACGGACAAACTAAAATGTAACAGCCAACTTGAAAATCAGTAAAAAAGCTGGAACGTTTCTCGGAAAGAATTCCAAGTTTTGAATGGCGCATTCCAAATCTGTCAAGTTGGAACATAAGGCAAGCTAGGAAACTAGATTTACGTGGGGTTCAAGTACACCTCATACTGAAGAGAGCAGGATGGTCTTCAGAACGTACCTTTGCTACTCTATTGGTCTCTTGTAAAAAGTAGCAAAGGTACGTTCTGAAGGCCATCCTGCTCTCTTCAATATGAGGTCTACTGGAACCCTATTGGCAAACGCCACAGAAGCCGATGCCCTGAAATCAAAGTGTTTGTTTGTTATTATAAACAGACCTCATAATGCGGCCTCTAAAAGCACGATGGTTGGATTGTAGCGGCTTTAGCAGAAGCTGGTGTTAATACCAGCATCTACAAATCTCATTCTGTTCGATCGGCATCGGCTTCTGCGGCGTTTGCCAGTAGGTTTCCAGTAGACCTCATACTGAAGAGAGCAGGATGGTCTAGAACGTACCTTTGCTACTTCTTATAAGAGACCAATAGAGTCGGGTTTTTCTTTACAAGATTTTGTGTAATTCGTTGTCTTGTTTTTTCCTTTTTTGTATAAATAAAATTGATGCTGTTATATTTTGGAGACTTGTCGCAAGATTATGCTTTGAAGTCTCAGATAATGTGTATCTGCTATATGCGACGCTAATTGATAAATTAAACGAGACTTACCTGTAAGGTAAAGTTTAATTGTAATTAGTGTCGCATATAAATAGCTGATATTGATTAACTGCCCACCCTCCTCTTCCCGTCGAGTGTGTGATGATTCATCGTTGCTCCAAGTCATTTTAATGCTTTGAAATCTGAGTTTTAGAGACGCTCGGCTCTTCGCGGTGCACCCACGCCATCTCAGTTAATCTGTATCTGATATTTATAATAATAATAATAATAATAATACCTTTATTTCAGCCAGAGGCCATATACACATAACAACAAGAACAGAACAACATCTAACAGACACTAAAACGCGCTAAGGACATACGTCCTTGAGGAGCGCCCTCCTAACAGGAAGGCAGCTGAAAAGGGGATCAGCGGCATTCCTAACAAGAAAATTCTCGGACCTGAAAATTCTCTGATGGAGGGACGCTTTAGACCGCCTCACTATCTCATTCAGTGAACAGCACCTTCGGGAAACAAGTTCGTGGCTCACGCTATAAATCGTTGGAAGTTTGTACAGGCGGCGGGCAACTCGATTGTACCCAGTTTTAAGTAGTCTGGCCGACTTGAGTGAAATATTGGCCACTAGAGAAATACCAAAGAGCTGATAACAATAGCACTGGAACAAGCGAGTTTTCACAGCATCAGAACAATGCCATATAAATATTTATATTTATATTTATATATAGATATTTATATTTGGGTAAGAAAAATATATTAAGTAGTATCCAGGCAGGATTTCGGCAGGGGTTTAGTACCTTAGATCAGATCTTCGTTTTAAAGGTGTTGGTGAAAAAACATTTGAAAAATAGAGGTGGAAAATTATACGTAGCCTTTGTGGATTTAAAGGGGGCTTTTGACAACGTTAGTAGAGCGTTGCTTGTAGAGTATTTAGTAAGGATTGGTCTACCGGTAGCATTTGTTTTGATTGTAGTTGAAATGTATAAGGTGGTGGCTTGTGTGGTAAGAGTGATGGGAAAATTTTCAAGGAGCGCAAGATCGTATATTGGAGTTAAACAGGGTTGCACCCTATCGCCGAAGCTTTTCGCCCTGTTTTTGAATGATATTGAAGAGTATTTGGAGGGACGAGGAGCTCCAATGGTAACCCTAAACCTTGTAAAATTATGTGTCCTTCTGTTTGCTGACGATATGGTCCTGGTCGCCGAAAGCCCGGAGAAACTTCAAAAGTTGATTGATTTATTAGAAGATTATTTAAGTGTTAAAAAATTAGAATTGAATACGGATAAAACGGTGGTGGTTGTATTCAGGAAAGGAATAAAAATTAAAGACAGTGTGGTATTTAATTATGGTGGGAGAAACTTGAAGGTGAAGGAGGAATGGGTGTATCTTGGATGCAAGTTTAGCGCAAAGGGGAAAATGGGGAAGCATGTAGAATTTAGTGTAGCTAGAGGTAAAAGGTGTGTCAACATGATACTTAGAAGTGATATAAGAAGGAGTTGTAATTTAAAGGTATTTAAGGATATTTTTAATATGAAAGTGTTGCCGGCAGTCCATTATGCGGCCGAAATATGGGGTTTTTGTTAGGGGGAAAAGTTAGAACAGTTACAGTTAAGTTATTTTAAAAGGGCACTAGGCCTAAGTAATAAAATTAATGGATTGGTGGTTAGGGGGGATCTAGGCTTAAGGTCGTTGAAGAGTATTAGATTAGTAAAAAATGATTAAGTATTGGGAAAAGATATTAATATTGGCGGGTGAAAGACTATTGAAAGATGCGTATCTTGAGTCGTTGAAGGACGAAACACACGATTCCTGGGCTTTCCAGATTCGTTCAATATTAGATAGTTGCGGGCTTGGTTATATGTGGAATAGAGGGGAGGGTCCGGGGAGAGAGTTAGGATTTGTTTCAAAAGAAGTTAGTAGTAGGTTAATTGACCAAGAAATCCAGGTTTGGTTAGCTAGGATAAGAGATAGTGGATCCTTGAGTTTGTATGCAGAGGCTAAAGAGATTTGGGGTGAAGAAATTTATTTTAAAGCGGGTCTAAAAAAAGAGGAAATGAAAATAATCTTAAATATGAGGGCAGATAGCTTGCCACTTGGTGAAAGAAGAAAGTATTTGGGAAGTGTAAGGGAGAAATCTGGTCCTTACTTTTGTCCAATGTGCGGTGAGGGAGATGAGGATCTAATTCATTTTATGTCTGGTTGTGATGAAATTGAGGATCTGAGGGAGGAAATTTTTAAGGGAGGGATTCATGGGAGGAAGTGGTTGGTAAATATTATGCGGAGTAGGGATTTTCTTAGTATAAGAAACCTGGCGAGGTTCCTCAGAGTGGCCAGTCGGCACAGGGAAAAGTGTTTGAGTGGGGTTTAGTGTAGTAGTGTGACCGTTTATTTTGTATTTACATGTTGTTATTTATGTGTGTTTGTTATGGCCTTTGGGCTCTGAAGACAAATAAATATCATATCATATCATATCATATGCGACGCTAATTACAATCAAACTTCACCTTACAGGTAAGTCTCGTTTAATTTATCAATTTTGAATGGCGCATTCCAAATCTATCAAGTTGGAGCATAAGGCAAGCTAGGCAACTAGATTTAAGTTGCCTGGGCAACGAGAAGCGTTGCAGCAACGTTCTGTCGGTCTGGCCGGTAAAAGTACTGTGGAGCAAAACTTGTTTGGTTTCTTCACTGTCGTTTTAACACTGAAGTTGACAACCCCTCGAAATTTATAAAGTGATATATCCCAAGAAGGATTTTTCCTTTCTAGCTGGTGACACGTCTGATCATCTGATCAAGTGCTATCGCTCAGTCTTGGAAAAAACAAGACCAAAGATTTCGATGGGATCCCAAAAATTCAAATATTTGATCCAGACAATTGGGTCTTCTCTTCGCTAGATTCAATCTTCGCCATTCTCCTTAAACATTTTTACTATTAACATTCAGAACCTGAATACGTCCAAATAGCTAAACATCTGAGAAAACCAAGTTCAGATATGGATTCAGCATGTGTGTTTACCCCTATAAGTCATGTCTGTTTTGACGAAAACTTCCTGCCACTTCTACCCCTTTCCCGGTTTCGGCCGAACTTCGGAACTACTTGTCCGGCGAAAAAAAGAAAGCTTAAAAAGAACTCAGGGTATCTTCTTTCCCCAATAATGAACACCCAATCAACTTCCAATAAAAATTTACCTTTTAACAAATTTTCCGACTCCAGCGAGATTCCGGTCGAACTATAAGTCCGGGTAAAAAATGATTGTCACACACGGATTCAGCACCTCTTCTTACCCCTAAATCGGATATCTAATCAACTAAAAACTTTAACTTTTTACAATTTTCCGGTTTTGGCCGGATTCCGGGTGAACTACATGTCCGGGTAGAAAATTGTTTTCACATAAGTGTTTAGCATGTCTTCTTGTCCTAAATCGAACATCTAATCAACTCCAAATAAAACTTTTAATTTTAACAAACTTTCCAGTTTTGGCCGGATTCCAGGCGAACTACTTGTCGGTCGAGAAAATGGCTTTCACCGTCGTGTTCAACATGTCTTCCTACTCCTAAATCGAACATCTAATCAACTTCAAATAAAACTTTTACTTTTAACAAACTTTCCGGTTTTCACCGGATTCTGGGTCAACTACTTGTCCGACGACAAAATGGTTTTCACTACCGTGTTCAGCATGTCTTCTTGCATCATAATAGACTATCACATTAATTGTTTCAAAATATTTTGTTTGCCCCTTAATTTGAACCCCCACCCCTAAATGTAGGGCTACAAAGCCCATCTACGAACTTGACTTGTCCGATGAGCCAATGAATCCTCACACCAAGTTTCATCAAAGTATCTCATTACCTTCGAGAGTTATCGTGCTTACAGACGGACGGACAGACGGACGGACAGACGGACGGACAGACGGACGGGCAAACGGACGGACACACGGAAAACTTTTGCGATGTCATAGGTATCCCTCCACTTACTTTTTGGGATCCCAACAGGAGGTCAAAAATGGATGTAGAAAGCATGTTGATTTTACAGTCATTTGAACTGAATCCTCTTTCATCGTAGACATCGTAGCGGATGCAAACTTAAGATATGAACTCACAGAACCTGCTACTCGCATTTGCTTTACTACTTGGCACTCGTATTTGATCTTCCAAAGGTGATGGGTTCAAACCCCGCCGGACAGAAACTTTTGTCTTTCAGGCCACTGAAATAGAACCATCGCAGACCTTTCAAGGGCCATGACCGGCAGCAAGGCCGGGTTACTAACCGTGAACTGGAGGCGGATTTGTACAAAAACTCCCAGTTCCTTCTTTAAGGAAAAGCGACAGTTCCGTCTCCGGAAACCCACTTGGTTGGCGCCATTAAACTCGGCAAAGAAAATGAACTGTCATTCTACAATTCTCCCTGCTATAACGAAGCGGACTCTCATCTCTTTACTACCATTTATGTCCACGCCGGCTATGCAGATACTTCCAACCAGTTCCGAAAAGTCCGCTTGCCGCATACATTTCTTCTGCGGTGTCAGCTTTCCTGACAGGGGTTCGCGAACTTCAATGGTGATGAGAAAAGGCGGGTGTGGCGAACTTGAAATGAGAAACAGAATCTACCGGAGAAGGCGAGTAGCTCCTGCTTCAATTTGACTTAATTTAGACAAGTCTCTTTATCTTCCTCGCCAGACCTAAAAGCCAGTCATCTAAAATATCCTCAAATCAACCTCCCTGCTAAATTTACAAATGGTGTTCTCCGAGATCAGAATCCGCCTTACTTCTTCCATCTTATTTTTCCATGTCTTTTCCTCGAGACCGACTACAGAGGCACGGCACGGGACGATGGTGCAGGAGGCACGAGTAATAACAAGACCAAAGGTTTGGATGGGATCCCAAAAGTTCAAATTTGATCCAGACAACTGGGTCTTGTCTTCGCCAAATCCAGTCTTCGCCAGACTCCTTGAACACTTTTACTATTAAAATTTAGAAACAGATTAAGGCCAAATAGTTAATCATATGAGAAAACCAAGTTCAGATATGGATTCAGCATGTGTGTTTACCCCTTTAACGCATATCTATTTTGACGAAGCAGATCGGAACTTCCTGCCTTACTTCTGCCAATTTTCCGGTTTCGGCGGAATTTCAGAACTACTTGTCCGGTGAAAAAATAAAGCTCAAAAACGGATTCAGCATGTCTCCTTACCCCTACATCCAACCTCTAATCAACTTCAAATTAAACTTTTACTTTTAACAAATTTTCCGGTTTCAGCCGGATTACGAGCAATCTATACGTCCGGTGAGAAAATAATTGTCATATGCGAATTCATTATGTCTACTTATCCGCAAATCGAACATCTTATCAAATTTAAATGTAACTTTTACTTTAAACGAATTCTCCGGTTGTGGTCCGATTCCGGCCGAACTAATGGTCCGGCGAGAAAATAATTTTCATATTCGGACTCAGCACGTCTGCTTGCCCCTAAATCGAACCTCCAATCAACTTCATATTACTTTTCACAAATTTTCCGGTTTTCGCCGACTCCGGGTGAACTATTTGTCCGGAGAGAAACTAAATTTCAGATTCGGATTCACCATGTCTCCTTACCCCTAATTCGACTATTTCATTAGCTTTTAAAAAATATTTCTTGTTTCACTTAATTTCAAACCCTTCCCCCACACCTAAATATAGAGCTACATAGCCCATCTTCGATATTGACCTGTACTTTGACCTAAAGAGTCTTCGAGTTTGATCAAAATATCTCCAGCCCTTCGAGAGTTATCGTGATAAAAGAAGGACGGACGGGCGTACGGACAGACGACAACTTTTGTGATGTCATAGGTATCCATCCACTTACGTTTTGGGATCCCAAAAAGAGATTAGCAAGTAGTAGAAGTAGACATGTAAGTGACAGTTCGTAGCTCCAGAGCCTAAAAGAAGGCACGTTGGCGATTCTTTCTGTCCCTCACTCTGAAAGGGCCCTTTTAGTTTCAGTTCATCTTTTTAGTACTCGTGCCTCCTAACTATGTCGTGCCTTTTTTTAGTTGATCCCCTTTTTCTCAACTTACGATTCTGTCTTTTACAGAGCTCTGGTTCTATTATTCTTCTTTCGTAGTTAACTCGTCAATTTCAGTGGAGAGAAACAAAATACTACAATATCTTCCCCACAGACAACATACTACAATATCTATATATACTACTACATACTACAATATCTTCCCCGCATCTTTCGACGTGTATAATATTCGACGTATGACTTTCGACGTGTATAATAAATATTAGGAAAACTAAACTTCTTAAAAAATTATTTTCCGGCCGCCAGGTAAGTTTCACGAATGGTCTCGGAAGAGATCTCAAACCAAAAAAATACTGATGTCAGGTGACTCAAGTCAACCCTCAAATTTGGGACATGATGCTCCAACGCTAGGGCATGCCCCAAAGTATAGGCATGGTGCTCATACGTTGGGCATCATGTCCGGCAGCAAGGGCCATTGTATCCCCCCCCCCATACAAATCTGTTGGACTGAGAATCTGAAATGAAAATTTGCTTTTCAAGTAGATTTATGCGGGCACCTGCTCTTGCTACAGGCCCCAACGTATGAGCCAACTTATGCCCAGACGTTGAGCACCATGCCCAAGAATTGAGGATTTGTGTATGACTACACAAGTCATAGGAGGATTTGTGTATGACTACTTACAAACCTAAGAAAATTGTAATGACCACTCGCAGAAGGAATGGACGAACTTGAAGCTGATGAAGTTAGTTAACCTAGTTTATATACAACTTTGCTCTCAAGATCGATTAGAAAGTATCCAGTTCGGTCCAAACAGTGGAGCAAAATAACATGTGATTGACTCCTGGATCCTTATTTGGCTAAGACCTTCGTGAAAACTTTGATGTTGGGAAAAATCAAGTCGCGAAGGAAACCAAAGATTGGTTAATCCCCTCCAATTTAAAAGATACAAAAGTGTTATATCTGAGTAGTGTTAGCTATTCTGGGATATTGCAACAACATGTACACTTGTATCCACAATTTTAATTCAGTGTTGACTATTAATGGTTTCTCTCTAATTTTTCGTAATAACAGTTTATTCGTTTTACTCCTTATTGTGGCCAATCTAGACTGGCGACAAAATCAATTAGTAGTTTTTTTATATCACGATTCAAATACTTACAAATTTGACTTATCACGCTAAGGAGCACTTGCCGGTTTTTGCAGCAGGTCTGTTGGTTGGTTGAGAGGTTAGCATTCTTGGGATTTTCTTGGAAAGACTTAAAATCCATTACGGCACGTCCATTGGCGAAGTTTCTAACCCCTTGGTCAGAGATATTTCTTAGGGTGTCAGCTCTTTCTGCGGAAAGAAAATCGTTCCGTCTAGCCTATTTCGTTTGGTTTGCCAAACAGTGCAGAAGTTCACTTAAAGCCAGACGGCAATCCTGTTTGACATAGGCCTATGATTACAAATGATCGTTCAATCGAGCTCTGAAGGAAGAGAAGGAGAAATTGGTAAACTACATAGCCTCCATGAGAAATAAGACGAGGCAGCCAGAAATGAGAGATGTCCCCCCCCCCCCCCCCCCCCCCTACGACCACTGAAGGTGCAAAGGTGATTGCAGGTTCCCAACTTGTCTTCCCACCCCGTACTTAGTCCTTCCAGACTTAAAGCAAAACTCTTACTAGAAATAATCTTGTTATGATAAAGTGGCTGAGAAATATCGTTTTAAAAAACACCATTACTTTACACGAGAAATCAGCATTTTTTCTTAGCGCTTGTTCACTGTATCCCTCGCTCCTACGCGGTGCTGGACGCAAACTCGCAAATCAAAGGAAGTCCAAAACAGAAGGTAAAACTGATTGTCTACCATGTCTTCCAAAATGGAAAATAATACGTTTGAAGTTTCTCGTGTCCGAAAGATTCCTTGACGGGCCTTGAAGCTTTCGGCGAAATTTGCGTCGCGCGACTGATCAAAACTGGGGTAGGCCGGAAAATCGCTAAAACGTCGGAGGTACCATACGAAAATGGCGGAAGACGGTAATTTCAGAATGTTATAATCCCGTAAGGTAGCTAGAGCTGATGTGAAAGCCAGAATCGGAAAGACGGGTCCTTTAAAAACCGTCCGGGTCTCATCCTTCTGCGAGCTTTATGCAAATACCTACTAGGAGATGGACCAGCCAATTATGATATCTTTAAGGGTAGGTAGGTAGGTAGATTTTTTTTTTATCCCAAAACATTGAAAATAAAATAACATTACTAATATCCTATTGCAGCAAAATGAAAGTCCTAAGGACGTGTGCTGAAATTTATTAATACTACTTGTATCTAATTAATTGCCAATACAACCTGTTGCCGTGTTCGCTCCACCGATTCTTAAACTAGGAGATTCTAGTTTCAAACGGCACATTTTCTAACACAAACTCATTAAACTTTCACATGCTATTTCGGTATCATGCTCCCGACGGTTGTTCACGAGAAGCTCCGTCGTCAGAAAAAACAATAAGTTAAATTTTTTTTCTGTTTCCTGTTTTAATGTTTTAATTTTTTTTTTTTGCTCATGAACGGGAGGGTGGGCGATCCTGGTCGAGACCTATTGAACTGCATATCCAGACCTAAATATCCTCAACTATACCAACTTGGAGTTTGATTGTAGTCACCGGTCAACTCAAGGGCAAACTGATCCGATCTGCCCATCAACAGGGGGGGGGGGGGGCTAACTCCAAATTGATATTCCTAACCCGATGATCCAAAAGCACAAAGTAATTTCACCGCTATCCCAATTTCCCAGCCCTAGGATCTACCAGTACAAGGAATTTCACCCTCCTATGTCTAGGTCTGGTCATAGTTATGGACATTATTCACTGGGCAATCTGGTCCCATTTGCTCCTGAACCGGCTGGGTCTGGGGGCTGGGGCCCCAAATAGGCACAACTAGACCCCCAATACCCACAAGTGTACCAAGTTTGACTTTACACTTACACTTGGATCACGAGTTATGAGCTTCACAAAATACGGGGAAAACCGAAAGCCGAAAGCTGCTACAGCGCTGGCAGTAGTACCACTGAAAACGGATAAGATCTTTTCGGGGAAGCTTTTTCTAGCACGTCCAAGTCCTCCAGTTCAACCATCTGGGGGCGGCGCTATGTGCGAGTTCCCCAGGTCCTCTCATCCAACCAAACTAGCAAAACCCAAACCGTCTGTGGTGGCGTATACAATCTAACTAAATATCCTACCCCGTGTGGTACAGGTAATTTTCCCCAAGAAATGTAATGTCATTTCTGTAGGTTTCTGTAGGTGCCAAGGAATCATCAAGGGAAGAACCGTACTATCTTTTACAAATTTTCAGAAAGTGGCTGATATTGCATTCGCACTTTGTTGTTAGATGAAATGCATACGGTGGGGTGGTATAAGATTTGCGGAGGGGGTTAGTATGGTTGTGATACGGTTATTTATTTGTTTATTTATTTCAGTGCTCTAGTATCTGCAGAAAATTTTGAATCCAAGACCAACATAAAATCACATGTTTGGTGCTAGGTGAAAAAAAAAATAAAAAAATCATAATACAAAATCAATAAGTCATAGAAACTAGAAACAGACATTAAAATGAGTTTCTGGATTCAAAATAATCTAGAAACCTGCCTCTTAGGTCGCATTTGATTTACTTTTGTTTCTTCTTTGCTATAAAACGAAACAAAAATGAAAAATCTTAAACCAAACATGGAATATATTAAACCAGAAATTAAAATTGAAGCCAAACCTGCTTGAAAAACTTGAAGCCAAAACATGCTTTACATACATTAAATAAAACGGAATTAAGTATTTCGCCTTTAATTAGAGCTTTATTAGATTTTGTACATGTTGTGCAGAATTTTGTTCTGGTCTGGACAGTGCCAAAACTATTTGTATTGCAAATTGTCGAAGCTTAATCTAACAAAGCTCATAGATTGACTGTACTAGTTTCACAGTATTCAACTATTATGAAATACTGGAACATAACAGCGCGAGGGGTGCTTTAAGGCTGGCCAAGTATAGACTATTGACATGTAGCCTACACGATTGAAGCTTGCTCAACCGTAGCATTACCCCTTCCCGCCGAAAAGGTGAACTTCGTTGTTCGAACACTGGTTGTTCGAAAGAAAATCAGAGAAGAAATTAGCCCCTCAATCCGAAGCCAAAATTTGTTCGATATCGTTCTTAAAGCACAGCTCTTACTAGAAATGATCTTTTCACTATGAAGTGGATAAGAACAATCGTTTTTAGACAATATCATTACTTTCCACCTGGAATTAGCGATTTTCTTGTTAGCGCTCCTCGATTCTATCCAGCCTTCCTGCTCTCCGACGCAGCGGCTGGGCGCAAACCATTTGAAAACTCAATGCACCGTGTTAAAACGTTGAAAAAACTAACCAAATAAGACAAGTCAAAAATAGAAGATTCTCATATCCTTGTGTGTGAAAGAGTTCTCAGCGGAAGTCGAAGATTCTGGCAAACTTTGAGTTCCGTAACGGGCAATATTCGACACGGCCGAAAAAGTGGTAAAAATTCGTAGGAAGAAAACGAAACAATGTAGAAAGGTAGGGATTTTAGAAGCTTGTTATTCCATAAGGGAGCTAGGTATATTGTAAAAGACAGAATAAGCAAGAGGGGTCCATTAAGTTTAACACCCTCCAACTTCCCGACAGCAAGCCTTTAATATTCCTGGGGAGTTATTATACAGCCCCCCTAGACCCGAACTGTGGCTGCAGCCGGGGAAGCCTTGATGACAAGTCTATTTCTTTCCGTCTATGCCCACATGATTCGGCGCAAAATTTCCTGCTCTCAAATTCCCAGATCCTCCATCAACCACCCACCCATGAGCAATTCTATTAAGTCCATTTTCCAAGTGATTCCCGTTACGTTCCGAACTTAAAGAGGGGAAGAGATACAATCCTAGGGGATATTGTCCGAAAGTCGGAGTAAAACAAGGAGGATAAAGTCCTCGGAAGGGGGGGGGGGATCCGGAAAGAAAACCCTGGCGGAATCGTGCTCGTAACACTATTACAAAGCCCCCTTTCCGGGAAGCTGAATGGTAGGCTAAGGAAAAACACTAAATACACGTTCCTAACAAGCACTTACGTAAACCTCACCGTTTGTAATCGACCCAAGGTTGTGGCTGCCAACTGTCGAAACTATGCATTATTTCTTGATCAAATATTTTTTTGATGTAATAAACTATCTTAAATTACTGGACAGAAACAGTATCTATTGCATCTTGTCCTTTAATTCTGTGCTCAAAATCGAGCAGAAATTGTTCCAGAAATCTAGAATCATCGCTGATAGTTCCAACTACAGGACAAAAGGTGGCCTTCTGAACCAATCTGAACAAAACAAGACCAAATTTTTCGATGGGATCCCACAAATTTAAAACTTGATCCAGACAATTGCGTCTTGTAGAAATCCAGTCTTCGCCAGACATCTTGAACGTTTTTACAATTAAAATTTAGTAACAGATTTAAAGCCATTGACTAATTACCAGAAGAAACCAAGCTCAGATATGGATTAAGCATGTGTGGTTACCCCTACACGTCATACCTACGAAACTGAAAACTTCAACTTTTAACAAATTCTCAGTCGGATTCTGGACAAACTATATGTCGGTGTAGAAAAGGATTTTCATATACGGATTTAGCATGTCTTCTTACCCCTAAATCGGACATTTGATTAGCTTCAAAAACACTTTTGTTTTCAGAAATTTTCCACTTCTGGCCGGATTCCATGCGAGAACTACTTGTAGGGTAGAAAAGGATGGTCATTTACGGGTTCAGCATGTCTTCTTACCCAAAACCGAACATTTAATTAGCTTCAAATAAAACTTTTCTTTTAACAAATTCTCCGGTTTTGGAGGGATTCCGCGCGAGAACTACTTGTACGGGTAGAAAATGATTGTCGTATGGATTCAGCATGTCTTCTTACCTCCGAGTCGAACATTTAATGAACTTCAAGTAAAACTTTTACTTTTAACAAATTTTCCGGTTTTGGCCGGATTCCGGACGAACTAATTGTCCGGCGAGCAAATAAGCTTCAGATATGGACCCAGCATGTCTCCTTGTCCCTAGATCGGCTATCCCATTGGCTTTTTAAAAATATTTTATTTATTTATTTATTTATTCATTTATTTCCCTCAAAATTGAGGAGTACAACTTATAAATTGTAAAACAAAATCATTCCTAAATCAACTAAACTCCTTTCAATAAAATACTGTGAAATAATATACAAAATACACTTCAACAACTAACTTATAATTACTTACGTATCGCACTAATCACTTCTTAAAAAATGGGTACAGGTTGAGGGTTATGAGGGCTTCCGCTGCTTTTTTGTAAAAATTTGTCATCTTTTTCTTCATTTGTTTCGTCCCTTAATTTGAAACACCTTCCCGACCCCTAAATATATAGCAATGGGGCCCATCTACGAACCTGACCTGTACGTTGACCCGACGGATCTTTACAGCACGTTTCAACAATTACCTCAATCCCTTCGAAAGTTTTCGTGCTAACAGACAGACGGATAGAGGGACGGACGGACAACTTTACGAAGTCATCGGTATGCCATCACTTACGTTTTCGAATCCCAAAAAATCGAGAAGTTAAGAAACAAGAATAGATTTCTGCGGTATTTGCGTTTCCCCCTACCTATTCCCTAGACATCAAAGATCAAAGAAAAACTTTGGATAGAGACCACCACGAACCAAAAGTGTTAAGATCAAGTTGAACAAACGAGCTTTTCAGAATTACAAGTCCATAAAACAGTTCCGAACTGGGCTCCAGCAATCGCTGTATTGATATAATTTAACGACGCCCCCCCCACCTCCAGCCGTATCTTCCGGGCAATCTTTTTCTTCTCCCTCTATGCCCTCTTGTAGCCAAAATGGGTAATAAACTAAACCATTGATTCATAACAGATCTTATGATTCGAAAAAAAATTCCTAGGTGTTTTATAGCTCCTAGTTTCAGCTGTACAGTTGAAAGTAGAGGAAGTCATGTGCTAAGAAGAGCCAAATCCCTGTTCAACTGGCCGCAAAATAAAAGAAGCAAACGAATTTGCAGGCAACGAAGATCTATGTGTAAATTTGCTTACGAAGGAATGTAAGTTGAAAATGAGTCGCTCACAGATGAAATACAACCCTTACACCACTAAGCTAACATTCATGTTGCTCCAATATACAATTTCCCTCCTTGGCAAAGAAATTCTAAAATTATTAGTCAGTACTCGCTACCGGATATCACGGAGAAATTGTCTGTTCTCCACAGAAAATTGTCCGACACGGCGTACGCGCGTCTGTCGCCCTCTCGTGGGCTTATTCGTCTGTTTGACACTTAAGTAGATTTTGTTTGTATGTGTTGCGTTTTCCCTAATTATGTCTTCATATTTTCTTTTGTACTCCACTGTTTTCGTCTTGTATGATTTGTGGGTTAAAAATAAATTATTAATTATTATCATTAGCAATTCAAACCTAGATGTTCGCCAATTTACGCACACTCTCTTTTTGAACATAAATCTTTCAGCCAAGCTGGTGCGCTACATTTCCAGTAGCCGAGTTTCCAAGCCAAGCACTACAAACTTCGCTAAAATACCACCCACTCCATCCATAAAAAAAAATAAAAAAAATAAATCAAGCATGAATATTTTGTGTTGCTTTTTGGCAGACACGGTAGACCAACGGGTCTATCTTGTGTGTCAAACAAAGCATTTCCTGACAAACCTGACTCCTTTTGTTTTGCTTTGCTCTCCCACTTTTTAACCCCAGCGCATAATTTTCAAATATTTTTCGTAGAGCCTCCATTTCAGAGAGCGGGAGTCAGGACGGAATAGACAAGCGCCAAAAAGAAAATCGCTAGTTTCACGGGGAAAGTACTGTCATTTTCGAAAAACCTTTTTCGGAACCATTTTATCTGAAATGATCTATAGGGATAGATCCCTGGCACTAATTACGTTGGGGGATAAACAGCTGACAGAAAGATTCTCCTTCCTGGCTAAAAAGTTTGTTCCGGAAGTCACTGAAGTACCGTGTACTATAAATGGGAACTTGAATGGTCAGAATTTGTTTTACTGTACAAAGCCGCATTACATGATCTTACCAAAGCAATCATGTGGTTGACTATATAGAAAACCCGTGGGTCTTATGGCGCCATTTAACTCACGACTTTCAGTTTGGTCGGGGGTTCGATCCTCACCAGGCCAATATTTCGCTTAACCACATGCATGGTATGCAAAGACCGATTGCGATTTCGGGTAGAAAAGGGAATTTCGTGACCGCAGGCATATAACGGAAGATGAGAAAACAAGGAATGCGCGTAGTGGCTGGCACGGATGCTTTAACATAGATTTAACATAGGGGGTGAAGGAAATTAGAGATAGTTTTTTTGGTGGGGTGCCCATACTATTTCCTGGTATTATGAAGTCGACAAATCGTCAGGTAATTCGGTCGGTATGTAAATATTTTAAGTGTATACTGGAAGTTTAGATCGGAGGAAATTTGGCGAATACTAGAAGGGTAAAAAGAAGTGATCTTATTGTATGTAATTTTGAAGGTCAATTTTGTTAGTTAAGTTCGATAATGAATACTGTTGTATGGCCCTTTGTTGGCTTTAATAAATTATTATGAGCTTTCATTTAAATTACAGAACTTGAACGCAACTTGAAACTGAGTGGTAAGAAATTCCGAAAAGACATCGGAAAAGGGAGCTTTAGAAACCGAATATTGGAATAATCTCCAAAAAGTGTTGTAAATGCTGAAAATATGAACAAACTGAAAGCAGGTGTCGACTACCGCTGAAATTCAGTTTAGTGTGTAAAGTGTCCGGAGAAATTTATAGAGGCGAAAGCCTTATTACTGCAATTATATATATATACAAAGTAAGCATTTCTGGCTACTCACTAGCCTACTACTATCTCAGACAAACTTTGGCATAACTCACCTCCAAGACAAGAAGCACTGCATGAACTATACCCCGAGATCTTCCACACGTAGGTAATCCCCACTGCATACTTTTCTGCCGAATTCTCGCTTAGAAATGCCGGCTTCTTATATCCGATTAGGCTTTTAAGAGCTACTTCTTCTGAACTCATCTTCGGTGAACGGGATTGGTCATTAGCAAATGAATCGCTGTTGGACCTGCAAGAAAAAAAAAGGATTAGGCCAGTATAGAAAATTAAAACGGTGAAGCACACAATGAGATTTTATTAATAATAATAATAATAATTTATTTTTAACCCACAAATCGTACAAGACGAAAACAGTGGAGTACAAAAGAAAATATGAACACTAATTGGGAAAACACAACACATACAAACAAAATCTGGTTAAGAGTCCCATGAGAGGCCGACAGACGCGCATACGCCGTTTCGGATAGTTTTCTGTGGAGAACAGACCTTAAATATTCATTCCTTGAGCCCAAGATGACTTTGAAACATCCATTCCAATAATGAATAAAACGGATTCGTCAGCTACGATGCTTTAGCAGCGATATCTCATCCCTTCTTGGCAATGGTCCTCGTCAGGCTGTCAATCTTCAGGGTCAACGTCGGGGAAGGAAACAAACCTGGCCAGTAAACTTCCTTCCCCGATGTCAACCCTGAAGATCTCTTAAGATACTCCGAAAATATAAAACCCGGAAGTAACTGACATCAAATCCATTATTTTCTGCATAATATTTTTCCAATTAGAAATTCAAGCGAAGCGAACAATTTTGACATTAATGTACAACTTCGCTAACGAAAACAGGGAAGAAAACTCGGGACGAACTTAATGCGAAAGTTTCCAGAGGGAAAACTGAAAACTTACAACTCCGGTTAGTGACATGTTAAGACGGCGAAGCTCATTAGTCTTCCCTTTTCGTGTTTAAAGTATGTAACTGAAAAGTCAACTTATTTTTATGTCATTTAATTGAATACACAGAATTATTTGGATTCTACTCAGGGATTTTGTTATCTTCCACTATCTGCTCTAGTTATCACGTTCAGAATATCTACGTCAGTTCGTTCAAGGTAAATTCTACTATGACGCAGGAAATCTTAATCTCGACACAAACGCGGCTTTTCAGTGGGCAGTGGTGAGCTTTATGCAGAATGCTTAATGCCTGAACCAAAAAAAATCCCAAGTCTTTCTCGTAAGGCATAAAAGACAGATACAATGGCACAGAGGTACCACGAATCACACGGAAATTCCACTATTTGGAAATCGACTATTCTTGAATAGTGGAACAATCAAGTAACGCATTTTCAGCGGGTCTTAAAGCCAATTTAAGTCAATAAGTAATCGGTAACTAATCGTCCTATCCAAGACTTTTTCGGTTAAGCTTTAACAGACGGAACTTTCTATCGGTTTAAAACATTCTGGCGATTTAAATATGTTAGGAAGACTGGCATTATACCAGTTCAGCAATCCAAGCGGAGTAGTTTATGTTCGTCCCTTGCTCGTCTCATTATCAGCATACATCCCGCGGAGATAGTGCAATAGTTGTGTAAGTCAAGTAACAGGAAAGAGTAGCTTTTTTAATTAAACTGAAGTGTAGTGCAAACAGAGAGATCCTGACTTATTTTTGCCGAAGGAATATTATACAGACGTATCTTAGCATTGTTTTAGTTAAACACTGATGAAGTTGATGACCATTTTAATAAGATAAGATAACGTTTATTTGCTGTATATTATCTTTACAGATAGATGCACGGCTATAAATAAATAAATATACAACTTTTATTACATATAGTCATATTAATTAACCACTGAGGGATTAACAGGAATTAAACCGCGCGCTGGGTCTGAATTACTATGGAAATACTCAATATTTTTGATGACTCTTGGGACTGATGAAGAAACGTGCGCCTGGCGAAGAGACAGAAACGTCACGACAACAAACGTTGTTGATTGGCTTATACAGGATCTGAAGGATTCGCTTCGGTGACCTCTCTTGTTCTAGCCGAGGTTCCCTGGCGTGTTTCGGACTTCGGTCAGATAGAGTATTGCACTCGGCCTTGCGGGGTGAATTCCGAGGGGTTTTCAGTTCTCGGCCTTGCAGTGTACACTCGGGATTCTTGTGTGTTGGAAAATCTAGGCCACGTAAGGGTCTTCTCAACCTAGCGGGCCAACAAATCGCTGTCTAGTAAAAAATTGGCTGAAAACGGAAAGTCAGCGGTATTTCGTCCCCTCTTCGCAAGTAACGATGAGAGTGGGAATCCTGCCCGTAATTCTAGGCAAACGATCATATAATAGGCTGGTCGGCAGGTTCTCATTCAACTTGGAGTCATTTGCCGTATCTGTTTTCCCAAAAACATCAGTATAAATTTAAGGCGATTCTGGCATTCTCCTGGGTTCACTTTCCGAAAACAAAGCAAAAATCCGCTACGCGCAAGAACTCGCCAAAACAGTTTTCAAAAGCGAAGCAGGTTTTAGTCGCAGTCGCAAAAACAGCCGGCGCGTATACAGGCCAAGACGACTTCCCCTTGGACTACTAGATGGCACTGGTCAGGTTTATCATTTGGTGATACGTGAACAATCCTAAACGCTAATCAAGCTGAAAACTGGAACCTGGAACGTGGGAAAACGCGAATTACGAAAGAGACCCACGCGTGTCCGAACAGACAACTATAAACTGCACTGGTTGCGCTTGGTTTCCCTTAAGCCGCTTTCACACTAAACTACGCAACCTCTGAGAACCTCTACGCAACGCAAAGGGGGGGGGGGGCAGGAATTCCGGTTATCGTGAGTTAAAGTACTTCCAAATGTGTTAGGACGATGAAAGTTCGCTTGAACATTCGAGACTTGACAAGATTGGCTTTGAAATCCTCACTTCCCAGATCCTACCCTATAAATGAAGAATATCGCTTAAATGCTATTAAGCAAAATATACACATATTTATACAGAACCAAGTTCTATTCTTGCGTTATGTCGACGCGTCCGCATCAGATTTTTCAGCGAAAAATTGTAGTTTTTGATGAAAACGTGGAGAAAGCGTAGGCCTACTAATGATGGTGAAAAGGTAACTAATGATGAAAGAAATGAAAGAAGAAACCGAAAAAGGAAAACGTATATAGGCCTACGCATCCAGCCTGTAAGCTTCTTGCGCAGGTGCGAAAGATACGCTACGCAGCCTGTACCAAACGCAGAATAAACGTATACGCAAAAACGCAAGGCATCGTAACGACGCGTCAATGTGAAAGCGGCTTTAAAAGCTCAAGAGAAAGCGATGCAGAGACAAGAATCAAATCTTTACTGTGCAATGCTAAGCTTGGTGCCCACATGAACGCGAGTCTTTTCTATGACGTGACGCGAAGATGACTCGCGACTTAAGAGTTAAAACTGCGCCGTTTCCGCTAGTGACGCCGAATTCGTTTAGTCGAATGAAAATCCGCGTTACGTGGGCACCAAATCTCAGAAAGTCGAGAAGGGAATTAACGCATGACGAGACGCGCGTTGTTGTTTCCAGAGATTCTTCGGGAGGGACTACACGAGGAAAACATTGAACCACACGACCCTGGTACAGGCCCAGTTGATTCAGGTTAATATTTCCGTACTTCTTACTCCAAAACATCTCGCCGCTTGTTAGTCCTCAGACCCTTGAAATCCAGCGAATGAAATCTTGACGTCCAAAGGCTGAGACAGTGGGAAGACACTTAGCACATGATCGGGTAAAGGATCAATTGGTTTCTTTATATTTTCTTCTCAGAAACGGCCAAAGCCTCTTGTCGACTGCTAGTCCTCAAAGTCACTCAAATAAATTGAAAGTTTCCACGAATTCTGAAGGGCCTTCCTTTACTTTGCCCCTAGTGTCAGTTCGAAAAAGAAAACTCTCGAAACCATCCAATATGGGAGAAATACGACAATCGTGATGCGCTTGCCAGGCTGAAATAGACTTGAACTCTCGTAACCTTTATTAGACGGATCCCAAGTCCTACTGTGGCACGTGGGGGAAGGGGAACTCATTTCCACTTCGGTATAACTGTTAGCGCTTCTGGTTTCAAATGCCGTTTTGCACAATGCATCCATCCGTTTTTTCGTCAACGTCAACCGAACACAACGGTGTGTCAAATCCGAACACATTTTCAGTCGACGCGCAGGAAGAACTTGAAAATGCACATATTCAAATAATGTAAAAATAAATAAACCTGTAATCACTTACAGGAACACAGGTTTGTTTCCTTCCCCGACGTTGACCCTGAAGATTGACAGCCTGACGAGGACCCTTGCCAAGAAGGGCCGAAATATCGCTGATGAAGCATCGTCGCTGACGTAGCCCGCAGCATTTTGACAGACACCCTCGAAGAGCCATCTCCATCCCCAAGACTCCCCTTCCCCGTTCCCGAGCCTGCGTTGCTAGGACGAAGTTCAATGTTTATTCTAACTTTTCCAACATTTCTAACAACAAATTTTCTAACATTTTGACACAAACTTCGGATTTTGTTGAAAAGCTAGTACCCGGTGGGTTCCCGGTCTATGTCGGTGCTAGAACCTAGTTCATTCGATGAAAATCGATAATATTAGTAGCGGAGCAAAAAAGTACACATTTTCGTCAGTTCTTCAAGTCTTTTTCAGTGATTGAGTAACGTAACTTTTAAACTTTAAGACAGGACACTTACCTGGACATGGGGCAAGGGGCATTGAAGCACTTTTCAGACGTCACTGGCTTCTTTCCAGGGCATTCGCGGTCCGGAAGCTTGGCAAGGGTTCGGGAAAACTCCAGGAAGATCTTACAAGGAGCTTCTCGCTTCCTGACGCCCTCACCGCACGTGGCGGAACAGGGACCCCACTCCTCTGGCATGAAGCTAGAAAGGAACACAGCATCATTACAAGACACTGGGAGGACTAATGTGTTGTTAAAATCCCATGCAAAGCAGACGACCGCGGGGCATATCCTCAAAGAACAAAAGAACCTGACGTGAATGGGAGATTACAGAAAATGCTGCGGAGGAATTTATGTAGACCTCTGGATGGATATCTATGGAATACAGCTCACAACTTCGGGATTTTACATCAAATTTGCCGCCCCACATTTTGAATTGTATCCCTAATAACGTAAAAACCACCGACAGTTGTTTTTCACAACTGTCGGTGGAATCCAAAGTTTCAGAATTAGAGTAAGAATTTTTCTACTAAAAACAGATGAAAACCAAAAATAACGTCTCTTTCGATAAATCTTTCATGTTTAGATAGATCGTATATATTTTGTTTTTCTTTTTCGTTTTTTCTTCTCTTTTCTGTGTTATATTTGAATGAATGCTGCCTGATGCTACGAATAGTGCTATTTTCGGGTGGAGACTGTTTACAGTGTATATTACTATTAACTAAACTTAACTAAACCAAACTTCACAAGGCCTCTGGAGGACGACTAGCAGACAAGATATGAAGTTCGTGTGGGGGCAGAAGCAGTCTTATGTGGTACCACCTGGTTTGCGCAATACTGAAACGATAGGACATAAAAAGGACAATTGGAAAATGGCTCAAAGATGGAAACCGAAGATTCGCGGTTTTTTCCGGTGAATTAGTTGCCGGTGGTTGCTAAATGTTATGAGCGGGTAGAAAAGATTGCATTAGGATCCTGCGCTGTCTTCCGGTAAAAAATAAGGCACTGATAGTCTGTTCTAAAACATGGCACGAACAGGGATGAAAACGAGCACGCCCAGAAATTTAAAAGGCACAAAAATAAGCTCGACGAAAAACTGCTCAGTTCCAATACTGATCTACCATCGCGACAGACTGTCGATGGTACCGTGTCAGGACTCGGACAACATTCGAAAGATAAATGCGCAGTTTCAGCAGATTGTATTTTCGACAGTATTTGGGTGTCCTGCGGGATATTCCCTTTTTTTGTCGTTTCCCCTGGGTTGAGCGATAACCGAATTTAGAAACATGGGGACAAAATATTTTGTAAAACGGACATCACGCCCTTCGGCGAAAATTTGACCGAATGCTCAAAACGTAGGGGGAGTGCTGTGCCCCCCGGGCACAAACAGGGATCAAAACGAGCTCGCCCAAAAATTCAGAAGGCACAGAAATGAGCTCGGTCAAAAGTCGTTCAGTTCCAGTACTAATCTACTATCGCGAATTCCACCAGCCATTATTTGAAAAAAAGCGAATTTTCTAATTGAAAAATTCAATCGAATATTCGCAAAACTGAAATATTCGGAGGCCTCTCGAAAATTGCGAATATTTCGCAAAACTAAAATATTTCGCAAAATTGAAAAATACGGAAAAATCGAAAAATATGGCGAATTTTCGCAATTTTTGCAAGAAAAATGTAATTTTCGCTGCAATCTTGGGGAGCGTGTGCCCCCTCACTACGCAATCATGTCTAACAGAAAAATTCAAATATTTCGCAAAACTGAAAAATACGGAAAAATTGAAAAATATGGCGAATTTTCGTAAAATGCAATTTTCGCTGCAATTTTCGAGAGTTTGTGCCCCTCACTACGCAATCAAGTCCAACAGGTTCGTAGAAAGGCGATTCTTTGCAGCTTTGATGGATAACTGGGGATGAGTCAGGTTAGTCAAGGGTTGCATTGCATTTGAAGGCAATTAGAGTGTGATTTAGATACGAAGGATACGTATGAGAGTTTTTGTTTTATTGTAACTGGTGATTATATTTGATTTGATTACTCGGTTAGACAAAACAGGACCGGCAAATTAGATTCTTGTACTGATAGACTTGTCGAACATCAGAAACAACCTACGTTTAACTCCTCTATAGATTAAGCTTAGCAGAAAGGATGCTTGGCACATTAAGAGGGGTTTCTCACTTTAAAAAAAAAATCATGTGCGGTATAATTATTTTCCGCTGTCAGTGGATGTTACCGGGTGCTGGAGGTCTATAAGTGAGTCATTCATTCATTTGAGCTTGTTTACTTTCATTTCTTATGAAAACCCACCATTATATTTAATAAACACGTAAAAAAGTCATGAACTTCTCACAAGCGAAACAATGGGACCAGTCTGGAATAAGGACTTATTACTAGGTCTATTCATTATTCTTAAGGGGGAGGGAGGGGAGGGGACACCGGTACTCAAAACTCCTACGTTAGCGCATTGGAAAATGTCTTCCACGGAAATTATATGAAAAAAAAATCTCTCGTTGACTGAAAACTGAAGAAGTGGCGGCCGAACGGATTCTGATTAGCAGAAAGGCATTCTGCATAAAAACAATTCATCTAGCCGCCAATGTTCAGGATGTTCTGAATCCTTTGTATAGAGGAAGTGATGTGAGTGTTAGCAAACCACTGCCACAGAGTTGATCTGCTCACTTTCAGAGAGATACTTCTAATAAGGTTATATGAGTTGAGAGCATAATCTTGACTGAGTTCCTCGGTTTTGGTCTGGCACAGATGAAAATTTGTACAGATACCATATTCGAGCTCAGCATCTTATTTTCCTCTTTCTTTTTAATTTTTCGCAATTTTTCAAATTTTTACGCGAATATTTGCAATTTTCGCAAAATAATATGGAGGTATTGAAATTTTACATCTACAGCGAAAGACTGTGAGGCGATGGTACACTGTCGGAAGCTTGACAAGATTTTAAATATGGATGCGCAGTTTCAGTAGATTATATTTTCGACAGTATTTTGACGTCGATGGGGGATTTCCTTTCTTTGTCATTTTCCCCGGATTGAGTGATAACCCAATTTAGAAACATCGGGACAAAAGATTTTGTAAAACGGACACCACGGCTTCGTTTCGACCGGAATTTTCATCTTCGAGGAAAATTTGACCGAATGCTCAAAACGTAGGGGGGGCAGCACCCTCCCCCCCCCCTCCCCCCTCGGAACGCCCCTGCTGGCACGAACAGGGTGAGGTGATGGTACGCTGTCAGAAGATTGACAACATTCGACATATGGATGCGCAGTTTCAATAGATTACCCTTTCGATAGTATTTGGGTGTCGAAGGGCCGTCCGGGTGTCATTTTCCCGGGCTTAAGTCATCGCTTAGAGTTTGGATTTGTGTTGTTGTCTAAAATTTTATATGACACTTCCTGGTCGTTGATATAGATACAATGCTACAGAAATATTGTGTTATGAACAAGGACGTATCCAGGGGAGGGGGGTAGGGGGTTGACCCCCCCCCCCCCAAAAAAAAAACATACAAAAATACTCATTTTTATGTGCTTTTACCTCTGATTTATGTATTTTTTGTACTTTTTTGTGCGAACCGCAGGCAACCCCCCCCCCCCCGAAATAAATTCCTGGATACGGGCCTGGTTATGATCCTAAATTGTCGTAACGGAAATATTACGTCATAGTTGCAATTAAAACCTCTAATAGGCTATACAAGAAATGGCTCAAAACTAAATGAGCTACAGCCTAAAGAAGACGCTTGCCAAGAAGGACCGAATATCGCTCAAGATTATAAAAATGTGCTGAAATTGCGCATCCTAAATCCAGTTCTTGAAAGACTGGCAGCATTCAAACAACATAGCTTGTAGATCCCTCCGAGCTGATCTAGTCGGAACTTTGAAGATCTGCCTAGTTATTACGACATTATCCGACCAGCGGATGTCAAAAGTTGGAAACTTAGCGGTGAGAAATTCCTGGAAAATACAGGAAGGTAAAATTCTAAAAATCAAATAGTGGCTGGTGGAATTATGTTCCTGTAGACGTTGTGAACCCAGAAACCATAAATCCTTAAAGCAGGTGTGGCTGACGTTCCCTTTAGTATTAACTGTGGAAGTGTAATGTTTTCCTTTTGTTTGTTTATTTCTCTGCACTCCGTCCTTTTTTGGGATCCCAAAACGCAAGTGGAGGGATACCTACGACTTCGTAAAACTTGTTTGTCTGTCCCTCCGTCCGTAAGCACAATAACTCTCGAAGGGGAAGAGACATTTTGATGAAACATGGTGTGAGGATTCTTTGGGTCAAGGGACAGGTTGAAATCGTAGACTGGCTCTGTAGCCCTAGATTTAGGGGTATGGGGAATGGGTTTTAATTAAAGGCCGAACAAAACGATTTAGGGGTAGGAAGAATTGCTGAACTTGCATATGCAAATTTTTTGGGCCGGACAAATAGCTGGTCCAGATTCCGGCCAAACCGGAAAGTTTGTTAGAAGCAAAAATATCATTTGGTGCTGATTAGATCTTCGGTTCTGAAGTAAGAAGACATGCTGAATCCGTATCTGACAATCGTTTTCTACCCGAACATATGGTTCGCCCGGGATCCGGCCGAAACCGGAAAATTTGTAAAGCTTTATCTGAAGTTGATTAGAGGTTCGATGTAGGGGTAAGGAGACCTGCTGATTTCATTTTTGAGAACTTTTTTGCCGGACAAGTGGTTTGCCCAGAATCCAGCTGAAACCGGAAATTTGGAAGAAGTAAGACAGTAAGTTTTGATCCGTTTCGCCAAAGTAGAGATGACGTATAGCGGTAAACGCACATGCTGAATCCATATCCGAACTTGGTTTTCTTAGATGATTAGCCATTGGCCTTAAACTTTTTCTAAATTTTAATAATAACAAAGTTTAAGGAATTTGGCGAAGATCGAATATCTACAAGATCAAATTGTCTGGATCAAATATTAAATTTTTGGGATCCAAGTTTGGTCTTGTTCTTTGTTGAAATGACGGGTGATAGATTATTGTTAAAAATTAACAGTATCCTGAGTTTGGTGCAGTTTGCTGCATTGATATACTTAACATATAAGAGCACATCGTAAGGAAAGCTAGGACCCAAGGATTGACACTGATAGATCCGTGGCATCCACGTAAAAAGCCAGAGAAATTTCAAAGAAAACTAGACAAGCGTTTAAAAGCGACTAAGTCTTAAAGCCTCTTGCTTTTCAGTGTTTTCACACACCCAGTGGCGACTTAGGTGGTCTATTGAACTCACAAATCTCTCCCTTTACAAAATGCTTGTGAATCCATTTGTTTGAAAACGCCCCCCAATGTTGCCAGCCAGTCGGTGAAAAATAATCGATTCGGCACGAAGCCCCGTGGTTTTTCGTCAAAACAGTTGATTTTTTTTATCACGAAGTCAGTTTTTCTGAAAATCAGTCGTTTTTTTTCAAAACTCATTTTTCCTTAAAATAGTCTTTTTTTTCTTGAAAATAGTAATTTTTATGCAAAAATAGTCAATTAGAATCAGCAGCCAGTCGGTAAATCCTTGCCCCCCCCCAAAAAAAAAAATATTTTGGCTAGTAACGCCTCTGGTACCACTTTATCACTAAAAAGCTATTTCTAGTAAGAGCTGGCCTCTAGCAGATTATAAATCGGTGAATGACAATCACGCTGTTAAAATGCACGCTATCTGCATCACAACTTCGTCAGTAAGTTGGAAGTTCTAGAACTCAAATTCGTTCATTTGCGTGACTGCTTCTGACAGTTTTTTTGTTGTACTTTCAATTTACAGTATGCGAACACCCAGCGACTCTAAAGCTTCGGCACGCGATCCCCCCAGGCTAGTCAAGTTTAGATAGAGAAAAGACAAGTAATCACAGTGTTTCACATTAAATTACCAATCATTAAAAGGTAGCGTATCAAAGAAGGAAATGCAAGAGCGTCCACATTGACTGCAAATCATGTTTCGCGGAGCTAGGCGGATTGGTCGGCTATAACTTTGTACGGCGATATTCCTGACGTTCTTGGCAAGAGTATTCAGGCTGAAGTTATAAATTTGGACAATAAACAAACGAAGTTTTCTGCAACTGTAAATCTATAAAGCTGCAACTTTAGGTAGTTAATTTTTAAGACTTTGTTGGAGGTGAAAGCCAATATTGAGATTTCTTTTCTACTCTTTCCTTTTTGGGATCCCAAAACGTAAGTGGAGGGATACCCATGACATCACAAAAGTTGTCCGTCCGTCCCTCCGTCTGTCCGTCCGTCTGTAAGCACGATAACTCTCGAAGGGAATGAGATATGTTGATGAAACTTGGTGTGAGGATTCGTTGGGTCGTCGGACCAGTCGAGTTCGTAGATGGGCTTTGTAGCCCTACATTTAGGGGTGGGGGTTCAAACTAAGGGGCAAACAAAATTTTTTGAAACAGCTAATGTGATCATTTTGTCATCAGATGAGTAGTTCGCCCGGAATCCGGCCGAAACCGGAAAGTTTGTTAAAAGTAATAGTTTTATTTGAAGTGTAATTAGTCTTTGATTAAACCCAAGAAACATCACGCACTTTATACGTGGGAGTCACTAGTCACTATCGCTCCGGCCATAGATTAAAATAAGCGTCATCGACGCGCAGAGCTTTCGCCAGTATAGATTAAGGGGTAGGGACTGGTATAGCCACCTAGTTTGTCCGAAAATTGGTGGCAAATTTTATTAAATTTGTTCATAAGACAGTTGTCGAATGCATTCTGCATTTTTGACCCAGTAAATGTCAGTTGGGACTTTGAAGATAACTAAACTGATTGCGTACACTTTTTGTTTTGTTCCTCACCCAATTTCGACTATATCATTGGGGTTTAAAATGTGATGCTAAATTTTCATATCCGGATTCAGCATGTTATCTTACCCCAGAATCGAATCTAATCAACTTTATACACAATTTTTTGCCACGCAATTTCTATTTTTTGCCGGATTCCTGGTGTACTACTTGTCCGGCGAGAAAATAATTTGGCACGTCTCTTTACCCCTAAATCGACTATCTCATTAGATTTAAAAAAAAAATTATTTGCTCTCAATAATTTGAAACCCCCTACCCCCCCCCCCTAGATATATAGCTTTGGGGCCCATCTAAGAACCTGACCTGTCCCTTGACCCAAAGAATCACAAACTTTCATCAAAATCTCAATTCCCTTCGACAGTTACCGTGCTCACAGACAGATGGACAGACTGACAACGTTTACTAAGTCCAAGCTATCCTTCACTTACGTTTTAGGATCCCTGGAATACCAATCTTGGCCATAGGCAGCAACTTCTGCTCTTTCTGCTACACGATCAAAATTTTGCTTTGGATTATTTTGCGGAGATGCAGCCGGAACAAAAATTTAGTTGACTAATTGATTTGGCATCACCAAAAACAAAGGAGACATTGGCTAAATTTAGTGTCTCCCAGGTTTCAGAGCGAAAAACTGGGGAGGGGAGGGGCAGACGAGGGCAACCGGAAACTATAATCTATATTCGATGTGCTACACAAACAGTTTCAAAAGCGGGTTTTGAGCTACTTCGAAGTCTAATCGCCCAATTGTAAACCCACCAAGTATGGAAAACGTGGGAAGGCAAAAAAAAAACAAAGGGAGGTAATTGCGCGGGGGGGGGCACGGTTCAGTACAACGAGATTACTCGGATAAAACGGAAACTTTAGCTACATAAGCTCTGGAAGCGATATTTCATATACATATTCCAAAGCATATGTAACTGACGTTTCCATTTTTAGGCACTGTATAAATCCATTTTTCCAAGTCAGCTTGGGCTCAAGGAGTATTTAATCCCCCTCCCCCCGACCTCACGTTGTATACCCAATGAACTTCGCCGTACTCTGATTCGTCCAAGTGAAACGTGAACAAATCCTATAGACGCTCAACTGTAGCTTAAAATTCCTTCGTTATGGCGAAAGATACCAGTAAACCCAACTCGCTAAAAATAAGGACGCAACGACTTCCATAAGTGGCAACTTTATGTGTGGAAAGTGAGGTGCCAAATGTGTTCTTTACAAAATACGCGCTAGCTTCTCACTATGTAAAAAGGTGACAAAAAGTTTGGACACTCTAATGTATTCATGCCCATGCCTTGTCAATTTATTACTACTGTGCCGCATATTACTACTGTACAGTTACAGAACTAGTTGGTAGATGTGGAAAAAGCGGTGGATTCACGTGTTCAAAGTGAATTTGTTTTTGCGTGCGACTGTTTCGGCAGTCAGACCTATCACTTATGTCATCGAAAAAAAATCACTATAATGTTAGGTCAACAAAGAATCTTACGATAAACTTATCTCTGGCCTCATGTTATTGTCCGAAGGAAGCAGAAACAAAGACATAGGCTAGAAACAGATATCTAGTAAGAAGTCGGCAATTTTGCAGCAAAGAGCACAAAAGGTTAAACAAAATCAAAGCGGCAGAAAAGCGAAACCTTCAAAGAATGATATTGATCTTTATTTGACATAAGTGAAAGGCCACGTGGTATTTGTGCGTAGTCAATACCTGACATAAAACCATCCTTTCCCATAATACATATGAACGCTGCGTAAAGTTATAAATGAATTAGTTGAATTCACAAAACAGGCCAGCAGTTCAAGGCTTGTCCCACTCCTTGACACGAAACTAGCCACACTCCAGTTCAGAGCTAAAGGCCAAGAGGACTAGTTTCTGGAATTTCCCTACAACCTCATCATCAACACTGCTAACAGAGAGATAGTAAAATAAGGACCCATAAGGTAATGAATGAATAAACTTTACTACCGGTAAAGTGTAAAACACAAAATACGGAGTATTATGAAAGAAACAAAACGATAAATAACGAAAAAAACAACAGTAAACAAACTAAACAAAACAACATGAACAACCTAACCAGTATCAATTAGAAAGAGCGTGAATCAAGTTAACAGTCTTTTTACACAGGTCATCACTCGAAGTCTGAATCCGAGAGGAGCAGCTCCCACTTTTGTATTCCAAAGACATTGCAAAACTTCTACTGTTCGGGAAATTGTGGACAGATTTTATCATATCTCTCGCGAGATTCGCTAATGAGATAAGTAATGAGAGAAACTAGTTCGCTTGGTAGCGCTGAACTGGAATATGGCAAATTTTAAAACACTAGGGTTCAAGTCCGGGGGTTGCCTCAGCTAGTACGATCCTACTAGATTTGTTTGGATTATGTTCAGTAGGCTCACTATGTTTCACCTAGACTTGGCTAAGATTTAGTAAGCTAGCCTCGATATGTCTTCCGCCTTTACTTTCAAGGAAATACAGCACCAGATACAGTTTACATACAAAAGTGTTGGTGTAATAATAATAATAATTTGTTTTTAACCCACAAATTGTACAAGACAAAAACATTGGAGTACAAAAGAATACATGAAGACATAATTAGGCAAAACACAACACATACAAACAAAATCTACTTAAGAGTCGAACAGCCGAACAAGCCCATGAGAGGGCGACAGACGCGCGTACGCCCTTTCGGACAGCTTTCTGTGGAGAACAGTCAATTTCTCCGTGATATCCGGTCGAGTAATTACTAATAATTTTAGAATTTCTTTGCCAAGGAGGAAGAAAAAGAAGAAATTTACAAAAACGAAAGTAAGAGGATAAAGTCCTACAAGTTCTTTTCTTGTGTTTCTCCGACTATATTTATCTTCCGTATTTTGTTCTTCAAATTACTCTGTCTTCACGCCGTGTGCTTAAAATGACGCGTCACGCACAAAATCCCAATATCTAACTAAAAGACATAAAAATCCCATTTAACCACATTTTGATGCACGTTACACAATGGCAGCTCACAGGCTGCCACTGTTCTAGCTCTACTAGCTCTAGCTCTTCCTTAGTACTAGCTCTTCCCAAGTAGGCCTAATCTATGAGTCCAAGGTGAAAAAAATCGCACAGCTTCACCATTCCTGCACCAGACAACCTGGGCAAAGAATCATTGTTCAGTATCTCGACTGTTACTGCCTATCTGGCTGCAGACATAGAAACACGAAGCTTGTTAAAGGACCTTTCTTACCTATGATACTAACGCAACCTACTTCCATAATCACTCCATATATTTCTACACCCGGAGACCCAATTTCGTACGGTACATTCTAACCCCTGTAACAAAACCACGGTGATTTACGGTTATGTAACTTGCTTCCCAGTTTTCGCCACAAGTCAATGGATTTTAAAAATGGCTTAAAACAGCCAAAACCGTGGGTTATTTGTTGAAAGCAAAGCCTTGTTTTAAGATATCCAAACATTTTAAAATACTGTAAATTGAAGAGTAAAGAGTCGAGGGGTCCTTTAACTTTTATTTTATTTTTTTTAGATTCTATTCACGTCTTTGGTTGTTCAAGTCTGTAATGATTATTTCTGGCAGGAATAAAAATTTTATTATTAGTAGTTGAAGGATTAGACAATAACTAAAATTTTCTCTGTTGGCTGATGACGTTTCGTCCGCAACCACACATTATTCCATGTTTACACATTCTGACATTTATTGACTGACAACAGATATAATCGCCTGACAAATCATCCCATTGTGTCAATACAGCGCTACAGACAACCTGTAGGGTTATGATTAACTTCCGACAGATTCAAGTGCGTTAATCATTTTCCAAATTGCTTCACTTGACCAAGAAGCCAAGTCTGAATTGGACGATTATAATGATGTGGGATTGGTGTTCAATGCAAGCGAAGAAGGATTGGCTCTGGTGAAGGTGTGAAAGAAGAACCAGTATCAGTACAATACTCCGAGTCAAAGTGTTATGCGGACAATTTATTTTCCTAAGTATTCTTACTGTTCTTTCATCAAAGACCTCCGAGTTACAATGTCATGTTCTTATTAAAATGACCTGATTATCGAAACTGTATACTGATAAATGATCGATACAGAAGATTCTTAATATTTATTTATTCAGAACATGTATCGTCGGGTAGTTTCTCATCCATGAGACTGGTTTTAAACCTTGAAACCACTGGAGCAAAACCACACAACAGCAACTTCATTTATTGTAAATTCGCAATTGTTTTTACAAAATTTCTTCGCCGTTTTAATCGCTATCGGTCACTATCAGCCGCTATCAGTCATAAAATTATTTTTTGAAATTTTTTGACATAACTGATCATCAGTGAAAAAAACGTAGTTGATGATCTTGTTTGAGGAGTTGTACTGGTGCCGAGACTGGGGCAACTACTGTGATTTTTTTTGTTTATATATGAAATCCTGGATGTGAGCCTGGATGAAATCTTGATTCTCAAATTATCAGGACTGCCTATACCATGAGTGTATATTTTTGTCATTTTCTTTCTTACTCTTCTTGTAGTTTACTGGTAGTACTGTAGTTTACTAATAGCAAAAAAAACTCACAATAGAATGTCGTCCTACAAGATGTAGCACCTGAACATGGTACTATTTTTAGGTATTTTTAATTATACTAGACGGATTAAGCGATCACCTTAAATCTCTTTCAAAATCTCACGTACCTGAAGTCTGTAAGATGTCTATAAAATCCGACGACGTTGAGAAAATGCATCGTTTATTTAGGCTATCTCCGTAGGATCTTTCAAGCGCACAGCGCAAAACGTCCGTACATCAACATACATGAGAAAATTGCCTGCTTCAACTCAAGCTATCATTTTGAAATTTTAGACTAACAAAAAAACAACAATTAGGTTTTGGAACTAGCAATTGTCTCGGACCTTTCCACAAGCTGTAGGAAGGGGGGACGCATACCAACGGGGAAAATTATCTGTTGCTTAAACAGGCTTAAATGAATAAGCTATTCAGGCTCTTCCAATTACGCAACCACTGTATTTGATAATTTCTGAAGCGGTAAAAAGTGGCGTGTCATTACGTAGAAATAATTAAATAATATTTCGTATAGGAAATCTAGAGAGTTATGGAACCATATTATTTCTTGTATTCAATCGATTTTATTTTTTCCTTTCAAATAAAATTGCCAAAAGTGGTCATCAACAACAAATTGGTCTAGTCAGCCGTAGTTTTACGTATCCAGCTCTACTCTAGTCAGCTAACATTTACGTTTCGGCAACCTTGGTAATGGCAACCTAAGAAATCTAAACTTGTGTTGAAATGAAAATAGACAATATCTATCAAGGAAGAATTTTGGACCAAAGTATCGAAGGAGTATTTCGAAAAGCTACGCCCCAAAGGACCATAGGAAAACTGAGGATCCTTAAAGTTTAACTGCAAAGGGCTGGTATAGGGCAATCTATTTAACCATCGCTTATTCACTTAAACTGGCTTGAAGACCCGCTGAAAATGCGTTACTTCGTTATTTTGCTATTCACGAATAATGTTACTTGTGGTACCTCTGTGCGCTTGTATTTTTTGTTGTATGCCTTACGAGAAAAAATTAAGTTTTGTTTTGGTCCAGGAACTAAGCAATCTTCACCAATCCCACCACTGCCCACTGAAAAGCCGCGTTTGTGTTGAGATTAAAATTTCCCGCGTCATAGTAGAATTTTCGCTGTGGGGACGGCCGCAGATATTCTGAACATCATAACTAGAGCAAATAGTGGAAAATTAAAAAGTCTCATTTCAGAATCCAAGTAATTCAGTGTATTCATTTAAATGACACAAAAATAAGTTGCCTTTTCAGTTACACTTTAATCAATCCAAAACCAGTTCTCTTCTTTCAGAATGTCATAAGTTTTTTTTCCCAAACTTCATGTGAATTCCCCAAATTGTTTTTTCTCGTTTTCCTCTTTTACCGCAGATGCTAATAATAAAATCCACGACGTTTTCCTTTTTTTCCACGGATGCTAATAATAAAATTCCGACTTTAACTCCCTAACTTAATATCTAAAAAAAAAATGTATCTTCCCTTTAGCCTACAAACATTCGGAAACAAACTGATTTTTTTTTGTTAATGCTAAGCTTATCCAGAACCTTTTGTGACAGTAGGAGTGCAGGTCAAAGACATTTGTGAATTTCTGCCGTACGAATTTAAAGCACAATGGAGACTTCTAATGCTTTACTTTATATTAAATGCTTCACAAATAAACATTACTTCCTTTAGAAGGCGCAATGAAAATCGGCCATTTTCTTGCTATCCCTTGCCTTTACCTCTCTGGCATTTCGGCGATACAAATCTTAGGAGCTGGGATATCATAGCAGGAAATCCAAAAACTCCCAGCAATGCTTGATAGAAAAGGATATATTTGAGATGTCACCAAAGTCAAGCCGCAGATGCAGTTTACCTGATTGTTCTAGTGTTTCATCAGAAGTTCCATGTCTTAAAGTGCCTATTAAAAGTTTTTCTTTGTGGAATAGTGTCATTAAGCTTTTTAACTTGCTTTATAAAACGTACCAGAATATGCAATAAGCTTATAAAAAAATAACATAGCTACAAAAATCATTCAAAAACAAATAACGTATTCAAATCCGAATTATACAAGCTGACTTATGCATAAAATAAAGATCTACTAAGTATTATAAGAAACATCACTTTTATCTTCGTCCAAGATAGTAAATTGAGCATGTACTGGCCCAAAAAATTACGCTTTCAAATATCACAGAGAGGAAACTGCTGAAAAAGCTGCTGATCTAGGGGGTAAGCATTGTTCCTAGGTTGTTACAGAGTGGGATTGGGGTAGTTTGATGTGCCCATTGAACTTTAAGGAATCCGGTATCGTTCACTCACTCCCCAGAGAAAATTTCCGGTTCAACTCAAAATGGGGAAGTGGTAATTGGTTACCTTCCGCTAGTTGGTCTGGATTCGGAGCTGGCAAAGAGTCAATTTGTTACTCAACTTTTCACCTTGTACATACTATTGCTCACTTGGATTCCAAAACAGCAATTAATCCTGAACCATATTATTACAATTTACCTGTGAACAAAGGAGCAACATCATGACTTAATCTCCCCGCATCCGTCTTGTTTCGATTACAAAAGAAAAATGAACAAATCCATCATATCTGCCCCATCATGTTCCTTTACATAGTGGGTGCTTATTATAGTTTATGTCGAGTTTCTGGAATTTTAGGTGGAACACCCACGCCTTGGAACTACGCGTAAGTACACTTTCAAAACGCTCATAACAGATAACACAAGGATACGCAGTCTTAACAGATAAAACTTGGGATGTTAGCTGTTATGATTTTGCAAACTTTACGCATCAAGAATAGCCGAAAAACCGTTAGAAAAATATCTGACGACTTTCATGAATATCATCATATACCATCGGTAATGGTATTTTCGAAAACTTGTTTCTGAGAGATTTCATAGTGGAAAGATCATTTCTAGTAAGAGTTGTCCTTTAAAGTTTACCTGAAAAGCCAGCTTATTTTTGCATCTTGGAGTTGCATACACCGAACTATTTTAACACTGCTCAGGGATTTTTTATTTTTGTACCTTGGGCTCTAGTAGCCTACTGGCGTTGAGCCCTTCTTGGCAAAGGTCCTCTTCAGGCTCAAGCCAGTCATGCTGGAAAGTGAACATGTGAGACAAGTTGTGAATTGTGAGACACAATCCAGCTTGAGCCTTGAGCCGACCCTTGCCAAGAAGGGCTGAAAAATGGATCTAATAAAATTATGTTGACTTATCCTTTTAACAATGCCACTGTGGTTCGCAGACAAACAGCGTGTTCAACCCAGACACGGAGAATTTAAATTTGTTCTTTTTTATATAAATACAGATTTTCTGGAAGCGTTTGTCGTTGTACTTTCATACATATCGAAGGCGAAAATTCACAATACGAAAATCGAATAAACCTGAATAGAGGTACGACGAAGTATAGCAATTTCCATCGGGTCTTCAAGCCTATTTAAAATTTAACCGAAAAGGGCAGGGATAGGACAATCTAGTTACCAATCACTTATTCACTTAAATTGGTTCGAAGACCCGCTGAAAATGCGTTACTTCGTCGTTCCGCAATTCACGACTAATCGATTATAGTGTAATTTCCGTGTGATCTGTGGAAACTCTATGCGTTTCTGTTTTTGTTGTATGCCTTACGAGAAACATTTATGACTTTTTTTTGTTCAGACACTAAGCGACTTCACCAATCTCACCACTGCCCACTGAAAAGCTGCGTTTATGTTGAGATTAAAATTTCCCACGTCATAGCAGAATTTTCGTTGTGGGGACGGCCGTAGATATTCTGAACGTCATAAATGGAGCAGATAGTGGAAGATAGAAAAATCTCTTTGCAGAATCCAAATAATTCAGTTTATTCAGTTAAATGGCACAAAAACAAGCCGGCTTTTCAGTTAAACTTTAAGTGAGTAAGCGCTGGGTAACTAGATGGTCGTATCTCAGCCCTTCTTGGATAAGCATTAAACATATACCGTTGATCTGTGTATGAAGTTATTATTTACTTCCCAGGACCTAGTTGTCTCTGCTCTTGACTATTTTTCCATTTGCCATTATTGAAGAAGATGTTTCTTTATCGTACGTTTTAGCATCGTTCTCGGATGCAGTGCGTCTATTTTTGGTAGTTTTCCGTTTGTTTGTTCAGTGCGTAACAGATTCATCATCATCAGCAGCAATGAGCACAAAAAATACCTGCGAATTATCTTGATCACGTTCTCACTTCCCTTTTCCTCGGAAAACCTCAAACTACAGATAGGACTATTTTCCCATAAGCATTTCCCTTAAAGTCGAAGATATTCGTCCTAAGAACCGTTCTCCCGCCAATCAATCAAAGAGGCTAAATAAAACAAAAACAAGAATGGAAAAATGCGGATCCTATCGCCTCCCAAAGTGTGTTTGTGATATGATCCTAGAATCACTAATGAAGAATAGACAATCCTTAAAATAAATAAGCAATTACACCAAGAGAGTTTGATTCATTCTTCGCGTCATGAGAAAAAGCAGAAACACTTGGCTCTTGCAAGATGTTGCGTTCTTGAGTTATCATTTCAATTTGATGGTTTGGAGGCCAAAAACTAAACCAAGGTGGTCTGAAATTTCAAAATTCGAAGTCGTGTTCAAACAAGCATATTTGTAACGTCTACAACACGTTGTACTACTAGGCGACTGCGAAAGCATAAACAAAGCAACATTAGCATTTCCTTGTATTCTGCATTACAGATCGGCGAAACCATTACGACTACCGTATAGAGCTAAAATGTCTTAATCAATTTAATTTTCCCTTATTGAAAAAACATGGGTTTGAAAATTGGCTTTTTGTTGTGATAAATTCAAAGTTCAACCGAAGAGGGCCGAAATCAGACAGTTATGTTACCTATCACTTATTCACTTAAAATAGTCACGAAAACCCGATAAAAATGCCTTACGGGTAATTCGTGTGTCCATTATCCACAGCTAATCGATTTCATCAAATGAAATCTCTCGGATTTATGGTACCTTTATGTGATCCTCCCTCTACGATTGAACCATTTACCAACTACAAATTTAAGTCACTGCCGAAAATTTCCGTGGTCAGTTTCCTCCCTTTTCCTAGCTTAGAATTTTTAACCCTGGAAATGCAGGCAGTTGATATAAACCAAATTCTACGCGTCTGGTTGAATTTTAGGCTGTCTTGCAATCATCGCACACTATGAACGTTATTACTAGAGCCCCGCCGGTCTCTTTCACCCGCGGATGAAAGAATACGAAATCTATTAGATGAGCGAAAATATTTCAGTGTATTTAGATAACAGATGTAACAAGACCAAGGGTTTCGACAGGATCCCACAAATCTAATATTTGATTCAGACAATCGGTCTTGTCACTGACAGTCTTTGCCAGGCTAATCATCAGAGAAAACCAAGTTTAGATATACCTCTATAAGCCGTATCTATTTGACGATACTGACCGAGACTTCCTACTTTACTTCTGCCAAGTTTCTGGTTTCGCCCGAATTCCGAGCGTACTACTATGTCCAGAATAAAAGAAAATTCAGAAACAAATCCAGCGTATCTTTGAATAAAAGTTTGACTTAAAAAAAAAATTCCGGTTACAACCGGATTCCGGATTAATTATATGTCCAGGTAAAAAATGATTGTCAAATACAGACTCAGCCTCTCTTCTTACCCCTTGATCTGTCATCTAATCAAACTTTTGCTTTTAAAACAATTTCCGGTTTTGGCCACAATTGTGATTGTTCTCGCTCGATACTAGCAAATGACTTTCGATACTAGGAAATGTCATTTGCTAGTATCGAGCGAGAACAATCATAATTGTTAGTCGGAGGTATTGGTTAGTGGCTCGCTGTCTTTATTTTAGGCTTTCAATTCTTTCAATTTTATTTTAATCTTTGGTTTCTTGTTGTTTTTTTGGTTTGTTTTAGTTTTCTTGGCTGTTGATCTTCATCCTCGTTTTGGCATTTTTTTCTCAAAATTTTCTGTCTGCGTCGGTTGTCCTCCCAAAATATTCGCCTTTTATTTCAGTATATTCGTTGGCCTATAAAAAACCCATTTTCGTTGGTTTCTTCGTTGATTTTTTGTGCTTTCAGGAAAGAAACTGTATCTAGTGCGCATGTCCTTTAACGCTGACCAGCACGACGTATTAACATACAAAGTAGGACTCGGGATTTTAATGACAAGTTAAAAATCTAGCGCCTTATGTCCCTTGATCCAGAAAAAAAAGGATTCTTACCTCGGCTCGCTGGAATAAGTTTTTTCTAGCGAAAGATTATTGACCGTGTAAGGAGGCGCTTGGTCATTTCGCATCGAAATCAAGGCTTCCTTTCTGGGAGTTTTCTCTGACTCGATCCGACGTCGATCTCCGAGGAAGCCTCGCCCTCCATCGTCCTCCTCGGATTTAGTAAAACGGAATCGGTCTTCTAAAAAGTAAAGGTTTATCAGACCCGAGAACTCTCCCCAGGGCAAGTGTGGTCGGGCCACTTGCTCCAAACGTCGATCTCTGGAAAAGCTTCTGTCTCATTGCCCCCATCGGATTAGGGATATAAAACCGAACTAGGAAAAATACGGTCTTATCAGACCCATACTCGAGTCAGAAAAATGAACTGCGTCTCTAAGTGGGTGGCTACCTCTACAGGAAGATAAAGTCGAAACTCGATGTGACGTATTGGAATTACTGTCAGTCGCAACATTTTCAGACCATGCAAAACTTCTGATGGGAGCATGAACTGGAACTGATCGTATAGCCGTCCTTAAGATAAGACCAATTATAATCCACACATCAGAGCAAAGCTTCCAATGTGCTGGTGCTGCCACACATTATATATATCTTTCCCCATTTTTTGCTCTTTAGACAGATTGGAATGAGCGTTCCATCCTATCATGCTATCATCGATTCTGTAATTTCTCGTTAGGCCTACCTTCCTGGACTAGAAAATCATAGATTAGTGGAAGACACAGAGTTGTCTATCCATAAGGACCGTCCAAAATCTCGTTAAGCATATTTTCTTGGTAAGAAAAATCAATGTATGGTGCGATGGTACTGTGGTCTTCTTCTTTTCGGTTTTCTTTTCACTATACAGTTAATGTTTTCTACTGTTCCTTTATGTATTTATCTTTTCCTTTCTATGCTTACAAAGGGTCAATAAAATGTAAGCATTTTTCCAGATCGAAGTTTCAGAACGAAAATTTCAGAAAAAAAATTAAGATAGGCCTACTTGGATAAGCGACATCGGCCTTTTTGGCAAGGGTCTTGGTCAGGCTGTGTCTTGAAGAAATGAACCTGCACTCAATTCAATATCAGTTCGCTTTATTCGAAAAACAAGCGAAGGACAGAACCGATATGAGTTATTGTGGTCATGAAATAAACGAAAATCTGCAAGGGAGGAACCTAGCATTCTCCAATTAATGTTAGCTTGTCTGAAAAAGTTTTTTTTTTCAAATTCCAAGGTTATTAATTAATTAAATCAATACAACATTAGTCCAAAATAGCTTAAAGCTAGAAAAGGTAAACAGCTGAATATTTACAAAATACATTAATTACAAAATATTGTAAATTAATTCAAGAGTATACTTAGATTAGTCACATTGCCGCCCTTAGCCTAATTTTTCCCGGTTATGACTTTCGAGATTTTGACCGTCCCGGGTTCTGTCTTCTTTGTTTTTGCCTGTCGCAGTTTTACTTTCGATATTATGGCCGTTAGGGTTTTCTGTTCTGTCGCTGTATTGTATGACGCCTTTGATATTTCGCAATTTTGCAACAAAAAACATATTTAACTGTCACCAAATAAAGAATATAACTACTAATATGATTATTGTGTAGGAGTGGACGAGCGGGAGAAAACCTATCTAAAGGCAAAATTGCCGAAGATTTTGATGCAAAGTCCGGAATCCGGATCACAGTAGGCTATGCTTGATATGTCGGGTAGTGAAGAGATAATGTTAAATCACTGAGATCCGGGGTCACAAAAGTCCAACAGGACACACAAGCTTTTAACGTAGGGAGCATTGGTTTGCCTTTTAGACAGACATTACAACTACCTGATTTTAACTGTTCATGATTTATGTTCGTTTCTTATTTATTGTTTATTAGTTTGCGTTTTATTTGTATTGTTAATGAGTGTTTATTTTTCCAATTTCCGCCCGTATTAGCCTAGTGCTATTACACTGTCAGAAGTATCACAACAGATAGCGTATAACACTTTCAAGAATAACACCTTTTCACTTAGAAATAAAGTGTTATGACCAATTAAGTTTACACTCTTTCGTGCCTAGATCTTTAACAACACCTTTAATTGGTAAAAATACTAACGGGAACGAAAGAAAAACAACAGATAAAATCCCAAAGTGTTATCTGTTGAAACCGCGCATCCTTCTGTTGTGGTTATGTAACTTCTGACAGTGTAGTATGTTTACCTATTGACGGTGTTGTTGGAGATCTAGGCAAGAAATAGTATAAACTTAATTGGCCATAACACTTCATTTCTAAGTGAAAAGGGGTTATTCTTGAAAGTGTTATGCGCAATCTGTTATGAAACTTCTGACAGTATAGGGTTGAAATAAAATTGATTCATTGATTGACCTTTCTGCTTCTTTTGTGTTTCAGCAAACAACTACAGTCAATGGATCTCGATTACGCAAAACCGAGCGAATATACCAAGAGATCTTCCATTTATATTCCACAGATCACCTTGGACAACGACCCCCCCCCCCCCGCCACCGGAATGCATTCGCTCGTCTCCATCCCTTACTCTCCCAGACCGTCAACAATCTCAACGATCATCTGCTCTGTAAACATTCTCTCTGGCTTTCATATCAGTGTGTCTACAAACAATAAAGTAGTGATTAACAAGAACTGCAACAATAATCCATTACTAGCAGCCTGCAGCTTATTCCAGTGCCCCACGGCGAGGCAGCTTGCCTCGCGATTCCGGGCGTATCAACGACAAATAAAGGAGAAATTGTCCGATTTAGAGAGGGGAGACGACGAGATGAGAGGGTTTTCTGGGTTTCCAGGGTTTCTGACGAGTCAAGTTGGAAAGATCTTCACTATTTATGCACAATAAGAAGAAGAGTATTGGTCGCGCAGAACGAAAGCCAGACCAGAACCCAACTGGAGGATTTGTCGAGCTTTTTAATGATCAACTCGGAAACAAAAAGCAAACTTCCGCATGCACACAACTGAATGTCTGCGTTTTACAGTGAGGCTTTTCTAATGCACTGACCTCGGCCGTGTGTGCGATGCGTCATCATCGAACGCTTCTATGCTATTCCGTACAGATTTCATCTAGCAAAGCAGCTCGAAAACATAATTTGTACACACTATAATAACAAAATGAAACGAGTAGCATGTGAAGTGTCTGCATAAAAACTACCGATAATAAAATTCCCCGTACTACCTCATTAGCCAATGAAGGATTTTTTATTTTAATTTATCTTTTACAAACATAGGCTAGGTGCTTCTTGCCGAGAACTAAGCTGCTCATCCATACTATCGGCTGAATGACGATTCAAGGTTTCTATCCACGGACGACATTTACCCCGCTACCCACACACGCCTCAAACCGACCAACCAGTCGACCGACCATTACAAAATTCAAGGTAAATTCATAACGTTCTCTGGGTGGTTCCCAAATCATTCGCGATTCTATTATCCACTATCACAATGCCTACGCTCAGAATTCGCACGATCAAAATGTCCACGGTTCAAAATGCCCCCGATTCAGAATGCCCGCGATCAAAATGCCCACGGCTCGCTCATGGCTCAATATGTCCACAGTTCAAAATGACCACGACTCAAAATATCCACAAATGAGGTCAAAGAAAATCGTCCAAAATGTCGACAGTTCAATATGCCCACGGGGAAGCTAAAATCGTCCTTGTTCAAAATGCCGAAGGCTCAAATTATCCACAGGCATTTTTTTTTTTTTTTTCAATCAATCAATCAAGTTTATTCCAAATAGCTAAAAGCTAGAAGTGGAATACAAATTTACAAAATATACAGTCACGAAACAAATTAACTAATACACTTACAATATTTTACCAGAAATAAATGATGGGATGAAACTACGTAAAAATTGGGCAGAAGAATTAGCAGGATATGGAAAAAATTGATTGCCAGTATTTCTCTCGGACCGACGCACGGAAGACGGGAGGGGAGGGGGGAATAGATGGGCCATCTGGGGACATTACCTTAGCTCCAAACTTATTTGAAAGAATATTTCTACGTTCTGTTAATTAGGAACGTCAAGTTTAATGAGAGCTTCTTCGTATGAAATGTTATGATCACCCAGAATGATTCTCACTGCTCTCTTTTGGACATTTTCCAGGCGATCAGAGAGCTCTGCAGGAATAGAAGAATGCCAAACCTGTGAAGCATATTCTAAATTCTGAACCGTATAAATTTTTAGCCGTTGGCATTCATGTTGGACATTTCGAGTCGTGGGCTCATATGAGTGTTAGACCTTCTCAAGCGCTAGGTTCTCGCCGTTAAATTTTTTCGGGCTTCATTTATTCCAGTAACAGTGTTTGGGCTTGTGACCGCTCATTTCGCATTTCGCCGCTTTCCATTCCTGACGGAAAATAATGACCCCGAAACGAGGTCGAAATGATGAAAGGCCAGACCTGCTTGGCAAGCGATCTGAATCGATTGACCATCCCCTTGACAGCCTGAAAACTAAGCACTAGGGGCACAACTATAAATCTGTCTGACAATCGGGAAGAAGGGAAGTTGTTGAAAAACCTGGACGATTTCCAGAAACCCAACTTTGTATAAAGGTGACAAATGATGAGCAATCTGCGTGAGGGGGGGGGGGGCATAAGAATCGGTGTTTTGCAGGAAGCAGACAGGAACAATCAATTTCGAATCCGTTGGCGATTACAGTATCAACCACAAAATGCATGGATAGCTCACTGATTTTCTCGTACTTTATTAACTTTGAAACGATCAAAATCCCCAGGAAGCTGTTTTGGAGCAAATATAAATTTAAAAATATACATTTAAAATTTATAAATATGTGAATTTGGCTCAATAAACAAGTGTTATTATTATTATTATTATTGCTCACGTTCTTTTTTTTGCAGTCTATTTATGTAGAAAACTGAAAGACGCCACAAGTGGTGATAAGTTTGCTTGAAAGAAATATATACACAGTACATCTTCTGACACAAGGCCTTGTGTTCTACCGCTCAAACCATCGACATCTTAAAGGGGAAGTTGGTTCGTTGACCAAAAAAGAAGTGGTCAGAAAGAGAGTCTACTATAGTATCCCACCGTAATAAAAAATGTGTCAAAGACGTCAAAACAGTCACTGGCATTACGAACCCAAAAGAAGCGAATGCACTTGCCGTATGTTGATTCTGCGCAGAAAAAGACCAATGCCCCCATTTCTAGCTTTCTTCTTTCCCAGGAATCTAAAGAGGCTATCCAGACAAAGTCAACAATCCATTTCACAAATTCCTTGCCCTAAGCAAAGAAAGCTCCGGGATCTTCTACTTTCCATTTTGGCCGATTCCAAGGTGAGCAACACATCGAACATCTGATTAGAAGGACTCATTAGCCCTTGATTCCCTTTTGTTTTGTCTCCTTCTATCCCCTCATTAGGAAGAAAAACCAAGGACGGACGAACCGAATCAAATTTACGCATCATTTGCCTCCCCATCGAGGGTCAATAAGGGATCGGGAAAAACTGGAAAGTTACCATTTCCAGTCGCTGACTAATATGACGGATTGACAGAGTGATGGGGAAGAAAGATCTGATTTGGTGGAAAGTTAAAGGAGAGACAACCCATATAGGGGAGCAGTGTCCACTGGGACTCGCCAAAATCCAGGGGATTTGACAGGAACTGGAAATGCACAATAGGACATCATTCTTAGAATAGAAATGACACTAAAAAAATAAGTAGGTACGACAGGAAAAAGAGGACTCCTACTGTATAACTCCTATCTGTAATAATACCTCCAAGCCTCTGTAATAATACTGGGATTATGAACTAGAATTTATCTTTAGTTTACTGATAATGGTGCCACTGCCATAGTCGCTTTGTTCCTCTCTAGTAACAAGATCAAAGGTTTCGATGGGATCCCAAATTTGTTTTATGTGATCCAGACAATTAGGTGTTGTCTTCGCCAGATCCGGTCGTCTTGAACATTTTTACTATTAACATTTAGAAAAAGATTAAGACCAAATAGCTAATCATCTGAGAAAACCAAGTTCAGATATGGATTCAGCATGTGTGTTTACCCCTATAAGCCATATCTATTTTGACGAAACTGGCCGAAACTTCGCCTTATACTTCTGACAAATTTCCGGTTTCGGCCAAATTACGGAACTACTAGTCCGGCAAGAAAATAAAGCTCAACAACGAACTCAGCGTATCTTCTTACCGCTATATCAAACATCTAATCAACTTCAAATAAAACTTCAACTTTTAGCAAAATTTCCGGTTTCAGCCTCATTGGTGCGAACTATATGTCCGGGTAACAAGAGCTGGAAGCTCATATGGCACTTGTATTGGCTGGGTCAGAGGATGAAAGTAGGAGTTCAATTCGTGGTTTTGCTGTGATTCTTTGTAAGCAGAACCATTCAGATAACAATGATCATGCGTCCTTGGAAATCACGAGCATGTATCGTTAATAAAAACTGTTTTATTTTTGCATTTGGCTATGACGATGCGCACTTTAAGGGCACTAGAGATTCATCTGTAATGAACATTCTTGAAGCGCAAATGATGATAAGCTCATCGGGATCATAAAAATGTGTATTTTGCTCAAAATTATAGTTTGTATATTTTAAGGAATTTTTTTTTTTTATGTTTGTATACTTTAAGGAATTAACTTGTAAGAAAAACCCTTAAGACAAATGATCATGGGCCCTTGAGGACCGTGATTATATAATGGTTTGGTCAAAAGTATTTCTTTTTACTTTTTGGTTAAGATACGCACTTTTAGGATGCTAGAAATTCAGTTTTGAGCAAAACCCATAAGGCAAAAATGATCATGGGCTCACGGGATCATGAAAATGTATACTTTGAAGTATTTTCTGTACTTTGCGGTTAGGATTAGTACTTTAAGGGATGGTCGGATCTGAGAAGTGACAATCTTTAAGCCAATCTTGTCAATTTTCTGAAGCCCAAGCGAAATTTCATCGTCCTAGCACATCTGAAAGTCCCTAATTCAACGAGATATCCGGTTCCGGCCTCCAGGTTCACCACACCAGTTAGCGGATCCGGTCCGATTTGAAACTTAACATCTGAAAAAAAATTTCTTGACACTTGTCAAGTTTCATGCATGTCCGATTACCCGTTCCAAACTTATGTATGTTACTAGTTTCTCAACTCACCATCCGTCCGCTCCCCCGACGATGGCCGGATCAGGGAAGTGATACGTTGGGTCTGCACAACTGTTCAAACTGAAGGAACGGGAAGTTTCTGTTTTAGAGTCCCAGTCTGGAACAGTATCAAAATATTATATTTTGATAATATATTTTATATATTTTAATATACTGATCTCACATGGCACAGAGTACAAAATGGAAACAGAAGTAGCTTACTTTCTTGGGAAAAGGCAGAACACAATCAGATAAAAGTTTAGTTTAGCATTTGTTGCCAAAATCCTTAAACTGTACGTGTTTCTGCATTCGGCTCTAAACACGAGCAAGCCTGGCCGAATGGTCTAGTGTGTCAGGCTTCCATGAAAGAGGACGTCGGAACGATACCACATCTGGACATTGTCCTTTTGCTCCCCTTTTGCTACCCTTGTTCCTAGTTTCCGGACTCCCGGATCCGGATTTAAATCCGGACCTGAGACAGGAGGTCATTCGAAATATCAAATTTCATTAAGATCCGATTCACCGTTCAAAAATAAAAAAAAATGCGTCAATATTCTGGACTCTCCCTCCCTCCACTCCCCCCACGGTGGTCGAATCTGGGAAGTGACTATTTCCAAGTTAGTTTGGTCGGGTCCCTGATACACCTGCCAAGTTTCATTCTCCTAGCACCTCTAGAAGTACCCTAACTCGAGATGAGTGGCCTGACAGACAGACCGAAAAGTGATCTAATCAACTACAAAAAAAACTTTTGCATTCAACAAACTTTCCGGTTTTGGCCGGATTCCGGGCGAACTACTTGCCCAGGTAGAAAATGATTTTCACAAGTGTTCAGTATGCCTTCTTACCCGTAAATAGAAGATCTAACCAAACTTCAAATAAATGTTTTACTAGCAACATACTTTCCGGTATTGGATGGATTCTGGGCGAACTACTTGCCGGGCGAGAAAGAAATTCTGTTCTTTATGTCTTCTTATCCCTTAATCAGTTACAGAACCCATCTACGAACTCGACCTTTCCCTTGACCCAAAGAATCCTCAGACCAAGTTTCATGAAATATCTCATTCCCTTCGGAATTATCGTGCTCACAGACGGACGGACGGACAACTTTTGCGATGTCATAGGTAGTACCCAAAAAGTGCAATGAAGGGCATATTCAAGAGCATTCTAAAATTACAAGCAGAACCCTGATATAAAAAAAAACAAGGCCTATAAGACCCATTCTGACAATGACCCACCACCTCCTGACCCTGCAAGCCCTTTCTCACGGTCAATAACGGAACGGAAGATTTCGGGATAGGTCAGAGAACGGTGGAATTCCGACAAAACCGAGTTGTTGCCAACCTAATTCTGAATTACGCCAATAGTTTCTTCACAAAGCTACCAGACGCTACCTACCTTTCCCATTAGAAACAGCAGAAAAGTCAAAGGAGACGAGAAATGATCACCGGGCTAATTTAGAGCCTTGCGAATTTGGGCTAGTGCCAGGAAAAACAAAATTTAATAAAAAGGAAAAGTTCGCCAACCTGTAAGCAGCAACCTTTCCTTGATACGTCAACAAGTTTCATGCGGAGCACCTGAAAGGTCAACAAAGTTTGGAGACTCAATAAATTCAAGAATCCAAACAGAAAATTCGACAGCAGTGGCGAACGGGCCACAGGCCCGATGAAACAAAGCAGATTTAAAGGATTCTTGCTTACTGTGCCTTTCATATTATCCCCAGCTCTCTTCTGGAATTATAAGCTTCTGAAATCCCCGCTTCCGCCATTGTTTCGTTTTGAGCCTATGACTTTTTAGAGATTTGTCGACTGAGCCGAGTTTACACAACACAAACTTGCAGCAAGCTTCAATGTACGCCAGCAACTCTTTCAGATAGAAGGACATGAGAAGCTTTAAAGTGTTGTTTTTGGGATCCCAAAACTTAAGTGGAGGGATACTTATGACATCGCAAAATTTGTCCGTCTGTCCGCACGATAACTTTCGAAGGGATTGAGATATTTTGATGAAACTTTGTAGCCCTATATTTGAGGGTGGGGGAGGGGTTTCAAATTAAGGGGCAAAAATAATATTTTTTGAAAGCTATTAAGATAGATGTTCTTTCAGCCCAAGCTGACTGCGAATCATATTTGACGGGGGCAAACGGCTCAAGCCGCTCAAGCTGGAAAATAAACTTGTAAAATAAAGTAAAAACGAGACCAAAGGTTTCGATGGGATCCCAAAAATTCAATATTTGGTCCAGACAAATGGGTCTTTTCTTCGCCAGTCCAGTCTTCACCAGACTACTCGAATATTTTACTATTAAAATTTAGATATAGATTAAGGCCAAATAGCTAATCGTGTGAGAAAATCAAGTTCAGAGGTGGATTCCGCATGACTATAAAGTCATGCATATTTGACGAAACCGACCGAACCTGCCTACTTCTGCCAATTTTCCGGTCCGGCTGAATTCTGGAACTACTTTTCCGGGGAAAAAATAAAGCTCAAAAACTAATTCAGCGTATCTCCTTGCCCCTATATCCAGCATCTGATAAACTTCAAATACAAATTTAACTTATAATAAATTTTCGAGTTTCAGCTGGATTCCTGGCGACCATGTTGGGGTAAAAAATGACTGTCATATAAGGATTCAGCATCTCTTCTTACCGTTAAAACTACTTGTCCGGGTAGAAAAGGATTTTCACATAAGTGTTCAGCATGTTTTCTTACCAATAAATCGAACATCTAATCAACTTCAAATATAACTTTAACTTTTAACAAATGTTCCGGTTTTGGCCGGATTCCGGGTGAACTACTGGCCCGACGAGGGAATGGGTTCGGTAATCGCGTTCAGCATGTCTTCTTACACCTTAATCGACTATCTCATTAGCTGTTCAAAAATATTCTGTTTACCCCTTTATTTTATCCCTTTATTTGAATACTTAAATACCTAATAACCTAAATGTAGGGCTACAGAGCCCAACTACAAACTCGGCCTTTCCCTTGACCCAAAGGATCTTCACGCCAAGTTTGATCAAAATACTTTACTCCCTTCGAGAGTTATCGTGCTCACAGACGGACAGACAGACGGACAACTTTTGCGATGTCACAGATATCCCTCCACTTACGTTTTGGGATCCCAAAACCACAAGATATTCAAAGATGATACGGCTTTATTTGAACTTCTTTTGCTTAAATTCCAGTTTCAGCAGAAAAAGAAAAACGCGTTCAGGATATCCAGAACCGGTCAGTGTACATGTCAAATTTTTAGGTCACAGCATTTAAAGAACGTAAGCATGTTCAATTACTTTGTTATGTTTAGTCTTTCTAGTTCTTATCGCGTACTAGTTTTGCATTACCCCGACGTATCGAATAAGACCAAGGGTTTCGATTGGTTCCCAAAAATGTAATATCTGATCCAGACAACTGGGTCTTGTCTTCGCCAGTCTTCGCCAAACTCCTTGAACATTTGTACTATTCAAATTTAGAAACAGATTAAGGCCAAATAACTAATCATCTGAGAAAACCAAGTTCAGATATGAATTCAGCATGCGTGTTTACCCCTATAAGTCCTATCTATTAAAGTCCTATCTATTCTGACAAAACTGATCGAAATTATTACTTCTGCCAAATTTCCAGTTTCGGCCAGATTCCGGAACTACTAATCCGGCAAAAAAATGAAGCTCAAACACGAATTCAGCGTATCTCCTTCCCCTATATGGAACATCTGATCAACTTAAAATAAAACTTTTGCTTATCACAAATTGTTCAGCATGTTTTCTTACCACTAAATCGAACATCTAATCAACTTCAAATAAAACTTTTAGTTTTAACAAATGTTCTGGTTTTGGCCGGATTCCGGGCTAACTACTTGTCCGGCGAGAAAATGGTTTTCATATTCGTGTTCAGCATATATTCATCCCCCCCCCCACCCCCTCAATCTCATTAGCCGTTTACAAATATTCTGTTTGCCCCTTAACCTGAACTCCCACCCCTAAATGTAGGGCTACAAAGCCCATCTACGAACCCGACCTTTCCCTTGGCCCAGAGAATTCTCATACGAAGTTTCATCAGAATATCTCATTCCTTTCGAGATTTATCGTGCTCATAGACTGAGGGACAGACGGACAACTTTTGTGATGTCACAGGTATCCCTCCATTTACATTTTGGGATCCCAAAAAGTGGTTCATAAAATTACAGAATTTACCTCAGAACTAAGCAGAAATATACTATTTGGTTTGATTTCGACCATAATTTGCGGAGACATCTAAGTTAGAAGACGTACCAAGTACCACGTATCTATATGACTGTTTGAACTCCGCCTGTCATTGTTATCAATAATGTCAGCCTGTTCCAAGCCAAGATGAAGGTGGAGGGTTGGGCGACAGTCGGTCTGTCGGCTGTCCCTGTAAACAAGGTCCCAGCAGCGAAAACGTCGACGATTGCCTCGGATGAACTGAAGAGCTGAGCGCACAAAGGCGCACCATCTAATCTAATACATCTTACTTTCTGCAAGTGCTATCAGAATGTTCGTTCGATCACTACCTACTAATATATTCAGTCGACAAAGGTGATAACTAGCTTTCGATATACTAACTTTCGGAACTTTAAATGCGACTATCTCGATACTAGCAAAAAGGGAGTTATTACCTTTGTGCGCTCAGCTCTTCATCTATATTTCCCCCTGACAACGAACCTAGCTCACCCCCGTACACGGTTATTGACTGCGAAGCAACCAACAAAAATCTGCTTCTGGAACGTGAAAACTTCGTAGTCAGTTATCAAAGACTAAAATTTCTTTTTCGACGCCCTATGCGCTAACTATGGTTCTGGAGGAACTGAGGTAAGATAAGGTCTACTGTACTACACTTACTATTAAACCGAAGGTCACGAAATCCTACATTTCATTTTCAAGTACGCCCGGGTTTTAGCACCAACGCTTCCGTTTGTTGTGGGATTTTTCCGCCGGTCAATGAAAACTTCCATAAGGAACCGCCAGAATCCTCCCGCCTTTCATCCAATCACGATTTGTCACGCAATTATCGGATTCTCGCGTTTATTAGGAGAATTAAACACTGCCATAAACATAATTCAAACACTAGAAAAATCGAGTCTCTACCTTCCATCTATTGTGGAATAAACGAAGAGACGAATATACAGTTAAACGTAAAAGCTCTGCGGAACTCAGGACTAAACATCTGAACCGAAGAGATGAACTTACCGCGCATATAAAAGGAATACTCAAGTGGTAGGATGGGGGGGGGGGGGATAAAATTCTTCACTGATACAGATGGCCTACTTGTACAGCTCTGATTCGAAAGTCAGGTGGTTTACTACTCTACTGTTTACACTTTTCTTTATTTTTATCTTTCATATGGATTTGAGCTGAATTGAATTCCTATTCTTACTTGTAATATTAGCAATGGATGAGGTAGCATACTTTTTGTTGTGCCGTTTTGTATCAAAAATTAATTTCCTTTTACTTCTTCAAAATATCTTTTGCAAGCAAGAGGCTGGTTATAAAAGTCAGTTTGTCAGTTCGTATCGGTCAGTTCGCACGTACTATATATTTTGTATCTGTGAAGTCTATCTATTCCGATCTCACAGCTAATAATAGCTAACATCCCCACGAGAATTACATAATTTACACCTTACTACTAAGTATTTCTTCCAATAAGCAGGCAAACCGCACCGTTACGCTTCAATGTTTTTTTCTGTGTCTAACACCCATCCAATAAAACGGCAGAACCGCCAATTTGAAAATTATAAAATTTCAAAGCGGCAACTATTTACATATCTAAGAGGGATCAAATGGCGCATAAAAGACCAGCGAAAACACGGAGGGCGGTACCCGTTTTGGTCTGCAAAATAGGGGAAAAACAAGAACCTCTCCCGTTTTTTTTTATCCCACGTTAAACAGGGAAGATACTACAGGCGAACCAAGTGGAGATCTAACCCCGTTAATCATAATCACAAAGGAAATTTATGCGGAGTTCTAAAAGAAAAATATAATGAGAAATACAGGTGAGTCAACCAAGAACTACGCCATGAAGGTAGGGAAAGATGGTAAAATAAAATAAAATCGAAAACAACGAAAGAATAACCATCCTGAAACCCTCGACAGGAAACGGTAATTGGCTACTTCAGTACCCAATAGATTTTGTCGTGTCTTTTTTAGTCCATAAATCGGCACTTCATTGATCGCTGGGTGTTTGCGGATCCCTTTATAATTCACGTTCTTTTCCCTTCGAATTTCATTCGTAATTTCCGACAGCCAGAGCTAATATGCTTAAGAGTTCCTTACTTTCAGTATAGAAAATGTCTCCTTGGTTAGCTTTCGTAACAGAGAACTGATAAGTGTATTTGAAGTCAAAGACTCGACAGAGATGCTCCGGAAGAAAATTGCTTTGTTCAATAGGGAATCGGCAGTGACCTCCCCGTGCGACAATGTTTTTTGTTTTATGTTCATTAACTGTTTGACTCCATTTTTAAATTGTTCTACACCACTGTAAGTTGATAATAATGCAAATTGATGTGTCGTCTATTGTATTCCTTTTTTTAAGGCTCCTCTTGTATAATGTGAGAGAAATTAACAGTAGTAGTAATTTCTTCCTTAAATGGTTTTAATTACATACAAATAACAATAAAAAGTAGCAGAGCGAAGCCAGGCATTACGACGGTTCTAATGCTTATCTAAAGCCGTTCACTAAGCATTTACATTATCTTGAGATGACTTTTCTAAAGACTTTTCCTTCGACTGTGTATTGCCCCGAGCCACCGAATGGATAAAATGATTGTATATATTTAATAAATAAGAGTTCTGTGTTAGTGTAATTTTATTATGTGATGTGTAATAAATTGATTGATTGATTGATTTATTTATGGTGCAGGTATACGCTCAGTACCGTATCTATTTACGGCCTCAAACGGCTGAAAAGTATTCAGCGCAAATTAAAAATATTAAGAGTGTGTTAGTGTGTATATGCGCATGTAAGATTGTTTACTTTTTGTTTCGTTTTGTTGCATGATGGCCGGATGGCTTTAATGTGCAAATAAATCATTCAATCATTCATTCATTCATTATACCCTCGTCCACAGGGCTGGGACCCAAACCCCCGAGAGGAGAAATTAAGATACAAAAGTTTCCACTAGGATTTCTGGGTTGTTTTTTTTTACAAACAGTTCACGCGGAGAACTGATCAGGATCGGCTAAAGCTTACCAATCATCGGTTCCCTCCGACATCTGAAGAAGCCCTAGAAGCACGTCCTCGCACGCTTCCTGCCACTCAGGTCAAGGGTCTTTTTACTAGGTCTAATCCCCCAAGACGTACTATCGCTATCAAGCCCAATATCGACCCATGAACACGTGTCCAATGTGAGGGATGAAAACAAACTGATAACGGAATTTTAGGGCGTTGAAAAAAGAAACGGAAAATTGCAGCTAACGTTGTGGTTTGACTAGTCCCTCCAGGGGTATCGCCAGGGCTTCGTCTACCAGAAACAACCCCGGGGCAGGGTTGCCACATGTCGCATGATAGTGTGAATTGTGACTCTATTTTGTTTTTGTCACTCTTGTCCTACGTAGGACATAAAAATCACTCTATTTCAGAAAATGACCAAATTTTTCCTTTCTGTAGCAGGGATTCCGACCAGAACTGACTATTTCAAGTTTTTTTCATGAAAGTAAATTGAGATGTGTCATTTTTACAGAGGCGACTCCGACCAAAAGTGAAAATTTCATTAAAATGAATTATCTGTTTTGGGCCAAAAGTCACTCAAATATTTTGATGTGGCAAGCCTGCCCCGGGGTCGGGCGTGACTCCAACCCAAACTGATAACGTCCAAGAGGAAGATATTGCACCATATTCTGAGACGCCATACCCCGCGGCTGATCAAGAGCGGCTCGATTACTTGGGGGCCCCAATGCTGGCAAAAAATCCATTAACTTAACTTTAATTAACATTAAATTACAGTCCATTAACTTAATTACCCCATCCTCCCCATAAACTCTTCTTCCAAAGGTCCTTAATCCCGCTGGAAAGCCGACAGATTACAATGAAAACGAAAAAAAATAAGATCACTGTGGAAAAAACTATAGGCCTACATATGTATGTAGCCTATGTCTTTAACTGTAGCTATTCATTTAGACGTAGTAAAACTTGCCTCTCATTGTCTCCGGTTCACAATCCTTCATCCTTTGTTGTCCCCATACTTCCTAACGATCGAAACCACCGCACTTGTGTGTAAAGTCCCGATGGTGGCAAAAAACGCTCCCCGTGGAGGAATTTGATATTTACCGCTATATGATCAAGGCTTGTGCTTTATCAATTAATGAAGTCAATTTGGCCAATACGAGGCAATACTCCAATCTATGTGATCCTTACGCTTGGTGCCCCAAGAACACGGATTCGCCAAGGCGAGTTCGGCGTCGCTAGCGGAAAACTCGCCGCGCCATTTCAACAAGTCGATTTTTTTGTCTGCGGGCACCAAGCTTGAAGGCGCTTTCAAATTGACGCATCGTTGTGATGCGTCACGTATGCGTGTATCTTGCGTTGCGTACAGGTTGCGTAGCGAATCTATCACACCTGCGCGAGAACATGTCACGCTGGATGTGTATTTACATTTTCCTTTTTCGGTTTCTTCTGCGAAATCTTCATTTCTGTCATCAACTAGTAAGTTTTTAATCATCATTAGTAGGTTTTTCTTCATCATTAGTAGTTTATTTTCCGTTTTCTCTTCACAAACGTAAGGCGTTGACGTAACGCGTAAGAATAGAGCTTGATTATATTCTTGCGTTGCGTTTTATTTGTCTGCATACCCTGCGTTGCGTCGCCGCAACCGTAGTTGCGTTTTATTTGAAGTTCATAGTACAGCTGGAGCGGATGGCGAACTGTAAATAGAAGTTTATTCCTGGCGGACTACGTCAGAAGGAAGCCTCACCCAGCGTACAAACTAGCGGACCCGCTGGCAAATAAAACGACTTCGGGCACACTGCGTCTTCCCAGCGTAATAAAACGGCGAATAAAACGGCAACGAACAGTCCACTGTACTATGAAGTTCAAATAAAACGCAACTCGTGACGCAGAGTTAACGTAGCTTAGTGTGAAAGGCTCTACGCGTCAGTGAGAAAGCGTCTTTAACATCTTCGCCGCGGAGACTCCTTAGGCGTATTCTCGCCGCTCCCCGAGGACTCCACTTGAGGAGTCCCCGCGTTTTTTTGTTTCTCCCAGGGACTCATCCCCGTATTCTCGTGAGTCCCCACGGACGGGAAATTCTCCAATTATCATCGCCGTCATCAAAAGGGGCTCCCTTTCAGATTCAGAGGGGAATAAATCATTGCTAGTGTTGGTGCAACGTGAAATTGATTAAAACAATCAGAATCAACAAAATCAAAAATAAAGTGCATCCAGACTAATTTCGTCAACTGCACATTTATTTTTAGAACAAAATACATTTTTGACGCATTCCCCGTGTTCTCGCTGTTTTCAGTCCGCGTGAAGTGACTCCGTCCATTCAACCTGTTCTATGTGATTCTCGGAGAACGGCGAGAATACACCTCTTGTCACAACATCGATGGGATCCCAAAAATCTAATATTTGATTGAGACAATCGGGTCTTGTCTCCGCCATATCCAGTCTTTGCCAGGCTAATTATCAGAGAAAACCAAGTTGAGATATAGCTTTATAGACAATATCTATTTTGACGATACTGACCGAGACTTCCTGCTTTACTTCTGCCAAGTTTCCGGTTTCGCCCGAAAGTCCGGCAAAAAAAGAAAATTTTGAAACAAATCCAGCGTATCCCCTTATCCCTATAAAGAACATAAAATCAACTTTGAATAAAAGGTTTACTTAAAATTTTTTACCCCTCAATCGAACGTTTAATCAAATTCAAATGAAACTTTTACTTTTAACCAACTTTGCAGTTTCCACCGGATTCCGGACGAACTACTTGTTCGGAGAGAAAATGTTTCTCACCACCGTTGTTCAGAATATTTTCTTACTTCTATATCGACCACTTAATCAACTTCAAATAAATCTTTTACTTTTAACCATTTTTCCGATTTTTGCCGGATTCCAGACGAACTACTTGTCCGGCGAGAAAACGATTAATTTTGTTTGTCCCTTAATTTGAACCCCCTCCCCCACCCTTAAATGTAGAGCTACATAGCCCATCTACGAACTTGACCTTACCCTTGACCCAATGAATCCTCACACCAAGTTTCATCAAAATATCTCATTCCGTTCGAGAGTTATCGTGCTTACAGACAGACGGACATTTTTGCGATGTCATAGGTATCCCTCCACTTACGTTGTGTGATCCCAAAAAGAAACTTACTTGGACTTGGCTGTCGAATATAGTTAGTCGACGGTGTTTTCCCTTCGGTAGCTCTCGTCTTTGGTGACCTAGAGGATCCAACCATAGGAAAGGCGGTAGGGCACACTAATCCTGTGTTGCACACTTCATCTGGAGCTGGCATTGTTTTCCGTTCACAGTCAGTGCTCGGATGGCCACGGGCGTCACGGCAGACGACCGCTCGAACTCGAATACCCTCTCCACAGCTGACAGAGCACTGAATGGAAAATAAAAGTTACAACAAATACACAGTTAATTCAATTTCAATTCATTTTAATTTCAACACTCAATAGACGAAACAACCAACATAACGCTCCCAAGAAGGGCACAACCGTGTCCTCTGCGGGAGTGCACAACTTTCACTCACCTGTTACAAATGATGACACACATTTCTCGTCTTAATATTTCATTTATTTTCCTACCATTATTCATTATCCTAACTATCCAAAAAATAATTTCTAATCTATTTTTTAACAAAAACTGGTTCTCCGACTCCCTGATTCTCTCTGGAAGGTGATTCCACACCTTCACACCCGAATCACAAACAAATACACAAATAGTGGTAACAAGCCGTTCTCTGGAACTTTCAGCTAGACCCCAGCGTCCCTGCTCTCAAAGTGATATTCTTGTCTTTGCAAACAGGGTTGTAAGGTTGATATCCTAGGATGTGTATCGCTCTCGCTAATGACCAGGATTACATGGTAGCCAAAGGGATCAGCATGTCTTTTGTTGGTTGATAAAATAGGAAAGAAATACTGTGCTCCGTCACATGATCACATGGTCTCCCAAGTGAGCTTCTCTACAGTAATGCGGGTATAACCATAATGATGTCTGGACCACTCATTCGTTAAAGAGCCGACATTAAAGCACAATGGACACTTCTAATGCTTTACTTTGTATTAAATGCTTCACAAATAAATATTTCCGACTTCCTTTAGAGGCGCTACGAAAATCGGAAGTTTTCTTGTTATCCCTTGTCTTTCCCTCTCTGGCATTTCGGCCATCCAAATCTTAGGAGCTGGGATATCGTGGCAGGAAATTCAAAAACTCCGAGCAATGCTTGATATAAAAGGATATGTTTGAGATGTCACCAAAGTCAAGCCGCGGATGCAGTTTACATGATTGTTCTAGTGTTTCATCAGAAGTTCCACGGCTTAAAGTGCCTATTAAAAGTTTTTCTTTGTGGAATAGTGTTGTGAAGCTTGATTAGCTTGCTTTATAGAGTGTACCAGAATATGCAATAAGCTTATAAAAATAACATAGCTACAAAAATTAACCTATTCCAAATAGGTTCAACTTGGAACCTATTCAAATCTGAATTATACAAGCTGATTTATGCATAAACTAAAGATCTACTAAGTATTATAAGAAACATCACTTTTATCTTTGTCCAAGCTAGTAAATTGAGCAGGTACTGGCCCAAAAAACTACACTTTGAAATATCACAGAGAGGAAACTGTTGAAAAGCTGCTGATCTAGAGGGTAAGCATTGTTCCTAGGTTGTTACAGAGTGGGATTGGGGTAGTCTGATGTGCCCATTGAACTTTAAATAAGGGGGTCGTCAAATGTTCTCGGAACTTACACAGGTCTGCCACAGAGTGAGATAAAAGAAGACCAAAGGTTTCGATGGGACCCCAAAAATTCAATATTTGATCCAGACAATTGGGTTTTGGGTCATTCCAGCGAAATAAAGCCAGGCAAAAAAATCTATTTCTCAGATTTTGACAAAAATTTCTCAGAATGATCTACCATGGTCCAGGACCTTCCCCAAACTTTTTTTCGGCGAAAAAAAAATTGTTCGGACTCTTGCCGCCTTGTGAGGTCAGATAAAAGCCTGATCCAAAATCTTTCCACTCCATTCTTTCAACTCTCACTGCCTTTGTAGAAAAAATGGAGTGATGAATTTTTGGTTCGTTGATTTCGATACATATGTGGTTAAGTGTGATATGTAGGCTAGTGATAATCTGTGTTTTTCTCTATGTATATGGCAACGGCTGAAGTAAATAAATAAATAAAATAAATTACTTTAGTCTTGGACTGACATGTCCAGCGTTATTTCTGTATACAACTACATATGGGTAGCGTACGATAAGATTGTAATTGTTTCATATCACGGCACACCAGAGTCGTTACTAGCTGGGGGCAAGGTATTTACTGACTGGTTGGTCATGTTTACCAACATTGTTTTTCCGAAAAAAACAATCGTTTTACGAAACAATAGACTGTTCTTGAGACAAATCGGCAGTTTTTACAGAAGAACTACTGTTTTGAGCGGAAATCGCTTCTCGCCAGCTCCTTTCTTTAACGACTGGCCAACTGCATTATGAGCCCCCCCCCCCCCCTCATACGTGACGGCTTTGATGGCAGCATTGGTCACACATTTCAGCGGCCAAACGGGTGTTTATGAGTAAATTATTCGCTTCTAAAGTTACATGCAAACCGAAAAGATTTCGCCTTCAAAAATAAGCATGCAAAATTTGCGTTACTGGAAGGAAACCTGCATGTGACGCGTCAAAATCTCCGAGCGAAGGAGGGAATACTCTTGATGACTAACTGTTCTTGCGGATGCAAAATCTCCCTGTACCTAAGGGAAGAGCCGGAAGCGGTATCACAGCTGCTTCCAAACATCGCCGTGATTGGTTAACACAGGATTGAGTTGTTGAGTTTGAGTCGTTAGTGCTACGTTTTCTCGTTCTTCTCGAGGATCACTGGCGCCTTTTGGACTTGGTCATATAGAGTATCCGGATCCGAATACGAAATTCAAACTGTGCGTGCACTGACTTCAACACCGCGGCTATCTCGAGGTCTTTCGTCCCCGAATCTCTACACGGGAAAATATAGGATAGGGATGAAAGAATTGCTTTGCCCCCACAGTCAAGCTACACAGTAAATAATATGAAAATCATATCCCAGTAGAGATAAGATTAATCCCAGTAGCAAATAATGCAGTTTAACTTTAATCCTTATTCGGAGAAACCTTTTACAGTGTTTACCGGAAAATATAAAACTTACTTTACTGAACTTTTCTGGTGCGCTTGAGGAGCAAATAGATGTTTCTATGTCAAGAAAGACTAGGCTCTTCCTTTGTTTTTCGTCTTATAATTCAAACAGAGAAGAATCAAGGGTAGTGATCAAACAATTACCTTGCCCTCCACGATCAAGAAATACCGAATAGAATCGATATTTCAGATGTGCTTCAAGAGCATATAGATGCTTTAGCAATAGTATCAAGAAATCCTTGACTCGTCGTTTTTGTTTGGACCGTACAATTTTCGGAAAACATTCCTTACATTTGATGAACATTTTTATTCGTTGACTGAGCCTCCCACTTATGCGTGAGATTTAGGGTTTCACGGCAATTAAAAAGTTAGACCACCCTACTTGTTTAGCCATTTTAAGTTGCGCAAGCCTGACGCACGGTGTAAGGTAGAAAATCCCAATTCAACACTACCTCATAAGGCATTTCATTGACCGTTAACTACCACTCTTGAAAATCAGACAACAAAAGATTTACTAGAACTGTGACTTCACCACTGTATAACCATTGTTCTATTTAATTCGTAGGACATAACATTCGTGATCTTGGTTCGCTGAGTCCGTCATACCTTACTAGATTTAAAGTTTTTTGTTCTTCTTTCTTTAGCAATTCCTGGAAATTCCTTTCGGTTGAGTAGTTTGTTGAACATGCTTTTCTGAATATTAAAAGACCATGTATATGCCAAGAGAACCGTTAGAAAAAAAGAACTCAGCTCTGCTTCCAGTTTACTTGACATAACTAACTTTGAACCTGAATAACATTTCCTTACCAAGATGTCTATGACCAGATATTTTATTGCAAAAGCCAAGAGGCCATAGCAACGACACATACACTCTAAAGAAGAAAAGCAAATAACAGGTAACGTACTCATTAAAACAAAAACATTTCTTACAGTAGGTTTTCTCGATAGTATCAGGCAAACCTGGCTAAATTTGTAATTACCCCAGAAATATGTTTATATATCCTTACCAAGATTTCCAGGACTAGATATTTTATTATTTTTCCTATATTTCCTTACCAAGATTTCTACGACTAGATATTTTATTGCAAAAGCCAAGAGATCACAGCAACGACACATACACTCTAAAGAAGAAAAGCAAATAACAGGTAACATACTCATTAAAACAAATATATTTCATAGTAAGTTTTCTCGATAGTATCGGGCGAACCTGGCTAAATTTTTAATTACCCCAAAAATATATTCTCCATTTACTTTATAACCCCATCCTCCCCAGAGACTCCTCTTCCAAAGGTCCTTAGTCCCGCTGGAATAGCCGACAGATGACAATGAAAACGAAAAGAATATGCTTGTACCCACATAGACCACTGTGGAAAAAACTATAGGCTTACACATGTATGTAGCCTATGTATTTAACTACAGTTATTCATTCAGACTTAAAGTTTAACTGAAAGGCAAACTTGTTTTTGTATCATTTAACTGAACACACTGCATTATTTGGCTTGTGTTAAGGGATTTTTCTGTTTTTCACTATTTGCCCTAGAATGACGTTCAGAATCTCTACGGCTGTCCTCACAACGCAAAATTCTACTATGACGTCGGAAAATTTGAATCTCAATATAAACGCGGCTTTTCAGTGGCCAGCGATCATCTCGTGGAAGGTAGCTAACTGCGTGAACACTTATATTTCGTTTATCGTTTTCATCAAGCACAAAACACAGGTACAAGCGCATAGTGGTACCACAAATCCGACAGGGAAATTCCACTATATGAATATCGATTATTCGTCAATAGCGCAGCAACGAAGTAATGCATTTTCATCGGGTCTTTGAGCCTCTCCACGTGAGTAGGTGATGGGTAACTAGATTGCCCTATCTAAGCCCTTTTCATTTATACTTTAATAAAAATTGCCTCTCGTCATTGTCTCCGGTTCACAATCCCTTTTTTGTCCCCATACTTCCTAACCACCGAAACCCCCGCACTTGTGTATAAAGTCGCACAACAAATGACATCTGACTGTCACTGGATTGGCGCAGGAGATGGAAGCGACAAGACAAAAAAAATAAGAAAAGCAAATACCACTTTTCGATAGTGTTTCGTTTTCTACCTATGACCTTTTAACACTTTTTGCCTCTGCCGAGTTTTGCCAGTCACACAACACAAACCTCTCCGAAAGCTCCAGGATCCGCCGACAACTCTTTCACACATAAGGACACGAGACCATTCAAATTGTCACGGTAAACCATCAGATATCTTTTGGACTTCTTTTCGTTTGCTTGGTTTTCTCACTTTTTAACCACGGCGCGTTCAGTTTTCAAATAGTTTGCGTCCATTTGCCACGTCAGAGAGCAAGAAGGCTGGATCCAGATGACAAACGTTAACAAGAAAATCGGTTATTTCCCGTGGCAAGCTGGTGGCAAGTAATGGAATTTTCGAAGGAATTTGCTGTAGTTCCAACGATCATTATACTTTTTTCTTTCCGGCATTTCACCAACTCCACTCTCTCCATTTTAATTATTTTTACTGATATGGTCCCCTTTTAACAACCCTGGACAAAAGCCAAGAGCGCGACTGAAGCCTCCGGGCATAATCATCTTTAAAACTTTCGGTCTTGGATAAAAAACATTTCACAACATCCCATCTCAGCTTGCCCGCCTAGCTGTTTCATTTTCTGAGTCAAGTTTAGTGTTTGTCGTATGTTTCTTAACATGCTTTTTGTTTTTGTACTCTACTGTTCTGTTCGTTTTAGCGGGTTTAAAAACAGACAGGTAAATCAGTTCAATCAACTACCTAGTAACTATTGCTCTCATCTTGACTCGTGCTAGGCTGCCGGTGCAGGAAAATGAACTGTAGTTCAGTTCCATAATGAACTGATTCTTGCCGCATAAAGCTCCTCCAATCTTGCGTGCCCCTCGACATCTCCTACTCCATCAAACATTTTTACGTCAATCAATTTTTTTTTTGTATCTAACACTTCGCTATGATTCTTGAAATATTCTGAAATCCATATGCTGCTCTGTCTGCCAGAACATCCCGAGAAAATAATAAATGTATTTGCACTCTAGGAGGAGGTAGGCTAAGGAGTAGGCTATCCGCTGACTTCTTTGCTAAAAAAAAAAAAACCGAAAAGGGTCTGAAGTCCGTATCCAAACATGAAGTTCTCGATCTTACTAATTCAGCTTCTGCCTTCCACAAACCAACTCTCTATTGTCGTTCATTAATCATCCTACATAGCAGCAACTTTCGGGCAAGAAAGATAACAAAATAAGAGAAGGCATTCCAATTTTTTTTTTAAATAAAGTGTTACATGCTGATTTCCAAAACTCATCGACATATCATCGACGGAAGGAATTTGTGATTCTCGGCATCGCGAAATTGCAGAATAGAGAGGCAGGCGATGATCAAATGAATTTGAGGCCAATTAGGAAACTAGAGGAACTGAATGTTTGGACTCTTTTGTCACTATGTATGACATTTTGATGGAAGATATGTATATCTCAAAACAAATAGATGATTTTGTGACGAGCAGAAACAGCATATTTAGAGGTCGTCTTTTATAATCATGCAACCTACTTCTTTAATCCCTCCATCGTTTCTTAAACCCGGAGACCGAAATTTCGTACGGTTCACTCTCCCCCCCCCCCCCACACTAACGACACCTCACTGATTTCCTCCATTACCTTGTTTCGCTACCATCGAATAGTGTCATTCTATTGACGTTTTGTTTGCGAGAAGTTTATTCATACGAAAAACCGGAAAAACCTTTGTACGCTAGAGGTAAAAAGGGCATGAAAAGGGCTCAAAGACATCCCAACCCGTGGATGATTTGATGAGGACAGAATTTTAAAGTATTCCACCATTTTAACATACTGGAACATGAAACAGTAAATAATGCGGGATCATCACCGACGCCACTATGTCTTCATGCTTCGGACAGGGAAAAGCGCCATCTATTTTTCGGCCCCTCAAAAGGTTTTGAACGAGTGGCTAGTACATGCGTGCCATCCATCAAACCAGTAATCTCCTCCCGACAGATACAGATAGATTCCCATGCAATAACCTCTGTAATGATGTTTAGCCTAATCATTTTTAAAATTGCCGATATGACAGAATTGACGGGTTTGCGCCAAGGTGTTGCCAGGATCGGAGGTAAATATTGAGGGAAAGATAAGGCAGATGCACTTAAAATTTGCGTTGGGCGCGACCGCTTCAATCCGAAATTGCATCAAAAGGAATGTTTCAAACCCCAAGCGAGGGGCGAAAACTCTTCGAGAAGGTAAACTGGAAAGACAAACTGTGTATAAGAACAATATGGACAGAGGCACAAAATGCATCGAATCTGAGCAACATCACGGTATTTTACCGGATTTTAAACTTAACTGTCCGTGGAAATTAAGGCTTGACGATACGAAGAGAAATCTGACAAACCTTATGCAGATTCAACTGAACGATTTTTGTTTTATTCCCACCATATTCTACGAATCTATCTAATGACAAGCCTTGAAAATTCCGAGGAACATTCTTAACAATTTTCGGTTCATTTTTATATTGTATTGTACGTTGATGTACTAGCGTTACGTTAGGGATTACAGTGGGGAATCGTTCTGACATTCTTTGTAAAGAACCATGATTCGTACTGACCAAGATAAATATGACAAGTCTGCTTCCTTCATTGTTCACAGTGATTTATTATGTTGTTAACAAATAATCCTAGTCTATTCAAACAATGTTTACAACGGATACGTCAGCTATGATTCTTCATCAGCGATATTTCGGCCCTTCTTGGCAAGGGTTAATGATTACAGGTTTGTTTCCTTCCCCGAAGTTGAACCAGAGGATTGACAGCCTGACGAGGACCCTTGCCAAGAAGGGCCGAAATATCGCTGATGAAGAATCATAGCTGACGTATCCGTTGTAAACATTGTTGAATAAATGTTTCAAAGTCAGCTTTGGCTCAGAGAATATTTAATCCTAGTCGTAAGACGGAAAGAAAGGTAAGCACATGTGTTTTATAAAAAAAAAAAATCGTCCAATTTTCACTGTTTCAAAACACATTTTAATTATGAAAGGAGGCATGTGATTTCCCCAGCTGCAAGATCTTCCCATGGATGTCGTCATATTTCATCCCTCTCTTGTCGGTGCCTTAAACACACACACGACCTAACAGAGCTAACTCCGCCTTTTATTTAAGGCATTCAATGAGGGTGTGCATATTTTACCCGTTAACATCCTAGGGACTCATTAATTATCAAAACCAAGCCAAAAAATATTCCCATACTAAGCTATTCCTTTGGACGCGAAGAATAGCAGGCAGACATTTTGACTTCTGTAAATTTGGCAGCGGTCTTTGCAAGGCTTCGAGAAAACTATTGGTATGGGCCACGCCACGACCACGACCCTGGGACTTTCCATCATTGGTCTGCAAATTTCCCGAATCTGACCACCCAAACGGTGGAGCTTCTTTTCCCTTCTTTTATCCGATCACGATTTGTCACGCCAATATGGGATCCCCGCATTTGATTCCGAGCATAAAAAAAAACATCATAACTGCCGCAGCATAAAAGCTCGGCGGAATTAAGGACTGTAGATAAACGACGACGTCTGTACAAAAGTGCTGGAACTTAACCGCACGTACAAGAGGGAGGATGCTTCACCAGCAGGGGAGTCACGACTGGGGGGGGGGGGGGAGGGGGGGGGACGCTCCCCCCCCCCAATGCTGTCGGCTATACGGTAAAACATAACCGAGTCGGCGCGAACCGCCGCGATTTTACGTCAAACAGTTGATTTTTTTCATAAAAACAGTCGTTTTTTCTGAAAATTGGTCGATTTTTCGTCAAAATAGTCTTTTTTTTCTGAAAATCAGTATTTTTCTGAAAATCAGTGCATTTTTCTGAAAATCTGCCGATTTTTTTCAAAATTGTCATTTTTGTTGTTGAGAACAGTCGTTAATTCTGCAGAAAAGTCGGTAAAAATTACCAGCCAGTCGGTAAATGCCTCGTCCCCCCCCCCCCACACACATTTTGGCTAGTAATGCCTCTGTTCACCAGGTCATGCATAACAGGAAGGGGGGGGGGCATTAAAAGTTTCGGTTGATATAAGTAGGCCTAAGTGCTATTGCTTTACTTCATTTCTTTTACCCGTGCGGCATTGCTTCATGTCATGGATCTTGTAGGTCGCAGCTGATCTGTCGGATCGAGATTGGGTGATGGCAGGGCCGTATCCAGGGGAGGGTAGGGTGTTGAAACCTCCCCCGAAACATACAAAAATAACAACTTTTCCAGGCTTTCCGCTCTGATCTGTGTCTTTTTTGTCCGACCCGCAGGCAAAAAAAACCCAAAAGGCGACCCCCCCTCCGAAATAAATTCCTGGATACGGACCTGGGTGTTGGACATCTTCGAGCTTTTATATGGGGATGTTTATCGAGAGAGTTTAGATCGTGTATGTTTTTATTGATTTCCGTAAAACGCTGAAAGTTCACTGTCTTGTTATCTATGAAACAGATACGTTTTTTCATACGTTTAAGTTTTTCTTTCTTCCTTTCCTTTCTCAAGTTTTCACTGATATTTTAGAATGTTTAGATCCTTAAAGCATGATGTTGTTTTTCTTTGGTTGAAGTACACACCCATTTGTTGTATCTATAGTTCCGACAGCGAGTTCCGTTCCCATTTACGAGATTCTTTAGCATTCGCTGGTATCAAGAGCATATAATAAGCCCATATTTGGCAATGCCTTTCACCAACTATTGATTATTACTAATAAACCAATATAACAATAATCTTTTCTCCTTCTTTAGAGAGGCGTTCGTCTCCATTGCCTCTTTTAGCTTTTTGGGTCAAATGGAACAAAATATTTCATGCATGGAGTCGAATTTGCTGGGTTTTCAGAAAACGACCGAAAATATTGTCCATCTTTCAACAGCACTGCATCAACTATTAGTTGCGTTTTCGCAGATACCATGGTATCTGATACCACGGTCTAAAGTCGTTTTTGCAGTTATCATGGTATCTGATACCACGGTCAAAAGTCGTTTTTGCAGTTATCGTGGTATCTGACCAATTATCGTGGTATCCGACCGTGGTAACTGGTCGTGGTATCTGAAAAGTCATCTCACTTTCATCAAATTTTGTCAGATTGGTGAGAAAGAAGTTTGCCACTTAGTGATGTAACTGGATATCTGTTTTTCTTTTGGGATGACTTCGAAAAGGGCAATTTCGGCAATAGTCGTTTTTGCAGAGCATTGTGTATCAGATACCACGATAACTGCAAAAACGAATAATTGCACATCCAGTTACCGTGGTAACAGATACCATGGTATCAGCAAAAACGCAACTATTGTTTGTCGTCCGCTGAACGTCATGTATGGGAAGTCGAAGAATAAGACATGGGAAAAGAATTCAAAGTCGCCCTTAAAGGCCTATTCTCGCCGTTCCCCGAGGACTCCACTTGAGGAGTCCCGGCGTTTTTGTTTGTCCCGGGGACTCACTCCCCATATTCTCGTGAGTCCCCGCGGATGGGGAATGCTCCGATTATCATCACCATCATCAAAAAGGACTCCCTTTGAGATTCGAAGGGGAATAAATTTTTGCTGGTGTGGTGCAATGTAAAATTAATTAAAAATAATCAGAACAAACAACACCAAAACTAAAGTGGATCCAGACTAATTTCGTCAACTGCATATTTTTTTTTTTCGAACAATATCCAGATTAGAAGCATTCCCCGTGTTCTCGGTCTTTTTGTACGCGGAGTCCGCGTGGAGTGACTCCCTCTGTTCTAGCTGTTCCCTTCGATTCCCGAGGAATCTTCGGGGAACGGCGAGAATACGCCTTAAGTCATGACAGTGGAAGTATACAGCATGTGTTATATTTGCCATACAAGAAGAATAGATACAGGAGGAGCCTTCTGGGAGGGTTTTGTCATCCGAGGCCTTGCTCGCCTACCTAGTTTTTTCCCCCGTCCGGCGATTATAGTATTTGCCATATAAGAAGCATAGATACCGTACCAACTTTTTGCACTGTGGGTGGTGGCTTGCTATGGAGGGGCGGCCTTCCGGGAGGGTTTGGTCATCCGGAATTCCAGAGGCGAAGCCGCCATTAAGACAACAAATAAGAACTTAGTTACAAGTTCTCTTTCATTCATCGTTTTATAAATTAAACCAATTGCCGGTATCTATTCTTGTTGTATGGCAAAATACTATAGTCTACAGTTTTCCTATCTTCGATGTCCTCTTCAGAATTCCCAATCCACCTCAGGTGGTGAATCAATACCACCAAAGCCAATCTTGGAACTACGAGCTGAAAGGTAGGTTAAAAGGGAGAAGGCGGAGGAATACAAAGGCATATCTGTCACCCCTGTTTTCGTCCAAAATGGTACTTTCTGTAGACAGGATGTTTTTCTATGGACGGGATAGGAATCATAAATCTTGGAGGGTTGATTCATCAGGGAACGTTTGAGGTTTGACGGGTCTTATAAGGTTTAAAGGATTTATCAGGGTTGAATAACTTCTGATTTGTGTTGTACAATTTGTAGACCTACATATTTTTTTTGTTTTTTGTAATTTACCGTGACCAAAAAGGCTACTACTATAACAAACCCACATGTATCGTCGCCGCATTGATGAGTTTTCGGCGTCGATGAAATATTCGGCGCTCTTTCACCCTGAGCACTCTCTCCAAACTGGAGCTTGGATCAACAAGTACCGGCAAGGCCGACAACGCGGTTAAAGCCAATGAAGTAACTAAAGAGTACCGAATAACATACGCCTCACCGGTATGAAGTGATTATCGCCTCATCTCCTCTAAGATGAGTACATATATCACTCCAGTGCGTGAAGCGAGACACGAGAAAACGCCCTATACTCATCAGACTCATTAACAAGTCCATAAGGCTATTTCATGTATGGAAACCGCTTTTAACGAAGGGAGTAATTTAAAAATAGTTTCCCATTTAGCTTGACATAACAATTGCGGTCCCTATTCAATTCACTTCGAAAAAGTGTGCAAGTCGGCTTTCAGCAAAGGTAAGAATTTAATTCTGATTTAGATTCTAAATTCCAACTTAAAAGTGCTGATTGATACCCGTCACAAAAACGGACAGGTCAAAAACTGGCAGTGCAACCCAAAAATCTGTATTAGTTTAACTCTTACCCGTATGGCCCTTAACTTTAATGAACAAACCAAAAATATTTAAAGTCCTTCAATCGTTAAACACTATCGTTAACTTTTCTAAAGCCGATGCATTCAGTTGCCCGTTTTGGATAACACGCGAGTCAAGAATGTCTATGATTTCACAAATTTGTTTTTCCGTCTGCTTGTCTGTATTTCTGTCTACGACAACAGCAATTGACGACTGGGTTAAGAACTGTGTTTTTATTGGTGCTGGATTCGGAGAAATGGTGTCCAGAATTTCTCCTTTCGCATTTTTTATTGTGGAGATGAGAACTTCTCCGGTCAACTGACTGCAACGCCAACACAGCAATAGAGAAAAAAAAAAATGTTTACCCCAACTTTTTTCCAACCTTTTTCACTGCAAAATCTTGCCTAGGATGAATGATTCGGCCGGAAAATAACTAGAAATTTGCGAAAAAAAACTAATAGCCAAAGAAATCTTATTAAGGAGGTGGTATGAGAGTAAAATAGCTTACTGAATCTGGATAACTTTAAAAAGGAACAAATTCACCGAAGTAACATAGCCTACATGAGTGATTCACACAGCGAAACAAAAAGAATGCTGACAGACCTATGCTGTTAGTTTTCGGCTCAGGGGGTTAGCTTAGCCGGAATCCGTAGGACAGTAAACTGAGAATAAAATCACAAGCTTTCTGTTCAAGTTGATTGGAGTGTAAGAAATACAAATATGTCTTTGCTCCTTTGTCACGTCGGGGAAACACTCCAATCGCAATTTTGGTAGGTCTACACATTTCTCCATGAGGCTCGGAGAGTATTTTTTGTCCGATGGCTTCTCAGATGATCGAAATATCAACCGTGTCCGGAAAACCATTGTGGGATGTGGTATCAGGGGATCTGCACCGGCAACTTACAGATAGAGATTATGTATACGTTTAATTTCTTTTACCCAAACCAACCGATACTGACTGACCAACAAAAGGCCAAAGCACAACCAAGTTTACGACCCTGCCGAACCCTTGGTCTTTTTTCCGCATCGATATATTAATAATTTAAGATTAACGAATACCAGTCAAAGATGACGTCATTTGACGGGAAATTTACGTACAACGACATCCAGCTTCTGACTAAAGATCGATACTCAACTTAACAACTAGCAATAAAGTTCTATCAACTCAAACACCCACGTGCCCGCTCAATCGAATCCACTGCGGCTCCATAAAAAAGTTCAACTTACCGAAGACCATGCTCCCTCGTACCATTTGGGACATTCAAGCGTGTTGCAGGGCTCTTGGTGCCGAGGTTTTTGACCCTGGCACTTGCTTTGAATCGCTCGAACGTGCGTATTATTCTTTTCTTCTCCGCAATAGACAAGGCGACGGCGAGAGCCTCCACCGCAGGTGGCACTACATTCGCTCCAGGAGTCAACGACCCACCTGAAAAATACACATCTTAACCCTAGGTTCACACAGACGTTCACACTGAGGCGATATCGGCCATCACCGAGATTTTCGTCGCCGAATCGGAGATTTTCTGTTTCTTTGTCAGGCGATTTTCAATGTTGGGAAAATTCAACTTTAATCGGGCGACAGTACGATTTTATGCACGCAACAGCAACATGGACGACCCCTTTTGATGATTCACTTTTAGAAAAATTAACAATTTGTTATTATTTTAATTATTTTAAGGGTTATTTTTAATTACTTTAATTATTTTTCGCGTTAAAATTCTGTTGCCGACGATAATTCAGTGTGAACATCCAGGCGATAAAAATATTCTGTCGCTGCGATTGAAAAATCTCGTTCACCGCCGTGATTTGCTCTGTCTGAACCTAGGGTAAGAGAACCACAATATGTTACACAAGGAACAGGAACAATATTGAAGAACCTGTGACGATCCCGACATATTTCAAGGTTCAAATTCGGTTATTGCGTGTCAGACAAAGCATTCAAGCTATAGTCAAAAGACGAAAATCCCATCAAACACGCAAAGGAAAAAAAAAAGTAAAGGAAATCGATAAGTGGATAATGAAAAGTAAGATTGTTGCTGTAGTTGTAGCCAGTGCCGCTACGGCTACAGTATTTTCGTTCATAAGAGCCATGCCACCCAATTTCCAAACTACAGATTTTCGGAAACGTGTCTGAACGATTGGCGATTGTCTGAACGTCAGTTTTCACCTTCAAAGACCATAAAGGGAGTGCCACATACAGATGTCGTGGGACTGAACCTTTTGCCAATACCCAGGGCTGGATTTAAATCTTTAGCGTAAATGTACACTCAGTTTATTTAAAGCTAGTGACTCCCTCTCTAATCTTTATTTCAAGCTAAGTCTCTTGACATGCCCAATCCAGCACGAACAAACAAAGATCTGAGGCGTTTTTCCGTGCTCCCACAAACAGTTTGTGGGTCGATGTTGGCTCGAAAAGAGTGTTTCCGCGGTATTTTGTACGGCCCACAAGTATGTTTCCACGACCAACACGATTTTCGTGGCTCGAATTCGACAAATAACGGCCGAGGTGATTGTCGATTTTGTGGCTCGATTCTGGCGGGAAATTCGAATTTAGCCGCAAAATAACGAAAAAAAAAAAAAATCTCTCAAGTATGCAGACAACCGAGAATGCTTTTTCACGGAATGGTAAGCAGGAAAGCCTGGATTTCTATTCATTGAGATTCTATATGACTTATATTTTTAATTTTAGACATTCTAAATTACCGCCCAAAAAATAGACAAAACGGCGTTTCCGCGAGTTACAACTTGTGGTTCGACTGTGTAGCACACAATCGTGATTTCTGCAACAAACACTCAGAAGTGTGTGGCTCACAACTGTGTCGCGGAAAAACGGCTCCAGACTGAGATGAAGGAGTGCGGTATTTGGCCAAACATCTCTTTTTGTTCCCAATTTGCTGTATCAGCTTGGCAAGCAGTCCGCGGTCCATGTTAACAAATTTATCTAAATCAGCTTTCCCCGACACAACTTTATTAGTTCCCAGCATACATATTGTCAAATCAGCACACAGAGTAGAAGTTTATCAAAATTGAAGAGAGGTTCCCATCTCAGCTCCCTCTGGGGATAGCTTTTAGCTAATGAAGCGGTTTCAGTGATAGCTGCTTGTGGACAATTTCAGAAAAGGACGAGTATCTTTTCAATACCTTCCGCCTATCTTCAGTGAGACTGTGTAGGTTTTATGGTTTTCCACCAACAGGAAGTGCAGTTCTCTACGAACTGCTCAGTCAAGAGCAAAATACTATAGGGAGTAACGTCAAGACCTATGGTTTCCTTGCTTCGCAAACGGGCCATATCCATAGCACCGCCCACTACACTTGCGACATTTAAAGCGAGACAAACTTACGGGTTTAGAAATGTCTAGTAAAGCTAAGATGCGGTCTGCACACATCGAGGAAACATGGGAGGTTGTTTCTTCTTTTTTGTTCAGAATATGAAGTTATTGGAGCCAGCACTGGTGCACAACCGACTGAGTTTCAGTAAGGATGTTCACTATCCACAATATTCGGGTGTGTGTCTCTTTTTTCAAGTCTTGGCGCTACTTTCTAGAATTATTCTGCTCTGGCTCAGTCCGATCTTCATCCAAAGCAGAGCAAATAACAGTAGGGAGTAGCGCCAAGACCTATGCTGTCCATGCTTTGCAAACGGGCCATACTCGTAGCGCCGCCCACTACCCTTTCGGCATTTAAAGCGAGGCAAACTTGCGGGTTGAGAAATTTCTAGTAAAGCAAAGGTGCGGTCTGCACACACCAACGAAACAATGGAGGCTGTTTAATTTTGTTGCTACGTTCAGGATATAAAGTTATCGGAGCCAGCGCTGGTGAACAGCTGATTGGGCTTCAGTAGGGACGTTCTCTATCGCCAGTGGTGCTAGTATCGCTGCTATTAGAGAGTGTGTCAATTTTGTCAAGTCTTGACGCTACTCCCTAGTGTTATGTTGCTCTGATCCAAAGCTTTGAACTCCTTGGTATTTTATACATACGGATACAGACGGATATGTTTATTGCTGAGCAGCCCTTAGTTTTGTTCCCCTATGTCCGCTTAGTCCGAGGGCGGGGATCACACCTGGTATGCGTTAGTCTTTAGGTTTATAAGCTAAGCAGAATTTTAGTTCTTTGGCAGAAGTTAAAATTAAGTTTTTCAGACAAAGTTAATTTTAACTTTTCAGACTTTCTAATGTCCTTATTTCTGCTCCTCGTGTGGTTGTGTGGATGAGAGTTTATTTGCAAATGTGTGGAGCTCAACGAATTGACAGTTGAAAGGGCTGGTTGCTGGAAAAGTTCAAGGAGAAAAGATTGTTTGGGGTTAGGCAACTTGGAAGGTTCCTGCGGATAGCATGGAGCCCAAGAGGAGAGTTTTGCATATGACGGACCTTGGACTTCACGTAATATATATGGAAATGCAATGGAACACAGCTGTGGAATTGCGATGTTGGTAAGTCTAGTTCGTCGATGTTCTACGGAGGTGCTAAAGAGACATGGGAGAAAATATTTATTTTAAAGGAGGGTTGGTCAGGGATGAGTTGGCGTGGGTGATAAATATGAGGGCTGATTGTTTACAGCTAGGGGATAGGAGGAGGTATGTCGGAAGGGGGTCAGGTCGGATTGGCCCTTACTACAGCCCCATGTGTGGGGATATGAATGAGAATGTGGTGCACCTGATGTGTGACTATACTAAACTGGATGGGTTGATGGAAGACGTGTTTGGAAAAGGAGTGTATGATGAGGAGGAGATGGTTAAAGTAATGAAGGATGGGTCCTTCAGCTTTCGATGAAGCATCGAGAAAGATTTATTTAGTTGCAATTTGGAGGAAAGATAATGTATTTGTTTAGGTTAATGTATTGTGTTTATTTTGTATTGTATTGCTATGCCCTCGAGCTTTTAGTGCAAATATATGTCATATCAAATCGTATCATAGGTTTTCGGTGAGAGGGGATATCATCAGGTGCACCTAACCATCTTTGGGGCCTTTCATTACGCATGTTTCGCAAGACATGTGTGCCGATAATATGTGCGTAACGCTGCTACCGTTACGTCTAGGCTTTTGGTAAATAACCTTACACAACTATGTTTGCGAATACACATCCTCAAAACGACCAATATTTACTGGGCGGGTCTAAGGATGGGCATTCCGGACTAAAGAGAATGCAAATTTGTAAGAATTTGCATGCACTCTACATCTTCGAAACATGGTATTCTGAGTAAAAACAATTTAAGTTTTGGAGCAACAAGACCTCCTGCTGCATCTGCTCCAGTTAAGGAACAGAAAACTGGTTGGAATGAATATAATGGCTTCCGCACATGCCGCTTTACGTAACAGATTTGGAAATCTAATTCCGGGTGCTTAAATAAAAAATAATAGGTCTACTCCTAAGTCTAAGCGGTCGCGTCTGAGCAAAGATGTTTCCCACAGGCCGGAATAGTAGGAGAGCCGTCAGGCTTGTAATCCTTCTCCACTGATGACTCACACTGCTGCGATTTCGCGCGAAATTCTGCGGTTAGCGACACAAATTGTGCGACAAGCAACGCTAAACTGTACGTTTTATCGCAGTGTTCTATGTGTTTAAAAATTCCAACTGGTCCGACGAAAAGCACCTGTTTTCTTAGGAGGAAAAAAACAAAGATCAGCTTACTTTTCTAGGCTAAAAGTTGCTTTAATTTTTTGAAAAAAAATTATTGTATCCTTAGGGTGACAGAAGAAAAAACAAATTTTAGTAAACCTTCATCTAACCCAATATAAACCAGACCATACACGACGTTTGACTGAAAATTCCCAGTTAGGTGAAGAAAAATGGATAACACCATCTCCATTGACCTGATGCCAAAGATCCGACAAAAAAGATGAAATAATAAAAAATAGAAAGAGAAAACTTAGGATGGGTAGAGAAATATAGTTGATAGAATTTTTAAATTTAATGGGATTAATTCTGGGTATTAGGTTTTTAAAGGGCCTGTCTTACCTATAATACTAATGCAACCTACCTCCATCATCACTCCATATATTTCTAAACCCGGACACCCCAATTTCGTACGGTACGTTCTAACCCCTCTAACGAAACCACGGTGATTTTCTCACTTGCCGTGTTTTGCTACCTTCGATGTGTATCACGCTGTCGACGGTTGTCTGAGAGAAGTTTTTCCGTCAGAAAAAACGGTTATGTAAATTGTTTCCCTGTTTTCGGTATACAAGTCAACGGGTCTCGGAAAAGGCTTAAAACCACCAAAACCGCCGGTTATTTGCTGAAAGCACAGCATAGTTATAAAGTATTCAAATATTTAAAATACTGTAAGAAGAGTAAACAGTGCGAGGGGTCCTTTAAGTAGGTGTTTAGAAAAAGATCAGTTTCCTGTTGCGATATGAATATCCGTGCGATTTTTCCGTAGGTCGAAAAATCTTAGAAAATAATAGTGTTTCGTATTACGACGCAATGTGAACCAGGCATTACTCTCTTGTCCAATGGCGGAAAAAATTATAGGAAAGAACTGTAAGAGAACAGGAAAAAGGGCGTCAAAACACAAACTGATCGACAAAATGGTTTAATCAACTGACACGACAATATGTTGCAATTGGGATTGATCGCCAATTCAGATTGAAACTATGACCTGAAGAGGACCCTTACGTAGAACTGATCGCGAGTTTGATCTTTTATAAGTCCCAGTCATTGTGGCGTGTGCTGTTTTAGATGGGCAATGAATGATATATCACCATAAGTCCATAACGATTATTATTTAGTCATGTTATAGCCCCAACTCAAATTTTCGCATAGATTTTAATGTCAAATCAGGATTTGAACCCACAACCTTTGGCTTACAAGGTCACTGCTCTGCCATTGAGCTACAGAGGGTCTTTATCGAAAACCAATACACGAGTCAAATAGAAACGGGCTAAAGGAACAGTGATCCCACCGACAAAATTCGTCTAAACAGTTCACATTCCCATACGCACGTCATATCCCCAAATTTGTCACGGTAAAAGTCCATCGTTACGCAGTATTATCCTAGAAAACAAAAGCAAAATAGGTCCCATCCCGGTATCCGGATAGGGGGCAGATGACTTTTCAGAAATCTACTCTGCGAGTCTCCACTTCATCCCAATTCAGCCCGCGAGCCTTCCCCCCCAAGCAGTGTAAACAATAATTCAAGCGATTAGGCACGGATTACACATCATAACAATGAAGTTGAGGTGTTCACTAAGTTGTTTAACCAAAGTGAGCTGCCCACTTGGATAATAAATGCACATTTTAAGTGATATAGTCGCAATGAATTCTCAACAGCTCTGAGCTCCGAGGAAAATAGAAGCCAGAAAGTCGGATGTTGCAGAGATGAGGAAAATTGGGCAGTAGATTCGCATATACAGTTGGCCTAAAGAATTTTAAGTAATAAGTAAGTAAGTAATTTATTTATAACCCGCCGTTTTCAGAAAGCGGAGTAAATGAAGAAAGTAAATAAAACACATAAACATACAAATAAAGACACTTAATTTCAATCGTCGGCCAGGAAGCAGTGTAGAAGGTCGTGCGCTGGTTGGGTTCTGTTGTCAATGATTTTTGATAGCGACGAAGAAACATCCAAAAGGGTAACACTTGCATCTTGAATTTTGAACTTCTCCGTCAAAGTATGGTTATGGCATAATTTCGACAAGTGGCATATTTTGTTTAAAGTCTCAGTGACCCGTAATAATAATAGCAATTAAGGTTAGCCTAAAGTATTTTGCCTGAAGCCAGTGACCCGAATAAAGTTTATGTGCTTATTTCGTAGACGTTAAAGGACCCCTCGTGCTATTACTCTTCAACTTACAGTATTTTAAAATATTTGAATACTTTAAAACTAGGCTGCGCTTTCAAGAAATAGCCCACGGTTTTGGCTGTTTTAAGCCTTTTCAGAAACCTGTTGACTTAAAGCGGAAACAGGGAAACAATTGACATAACCGGTTTTTCTTATGTAAAACTTCTCGCAGACAACCGTCGACAGCGTGATACACATCGGAGGTAGCAAAACACGGCAAGGGAGAAAATCAGCGTGGTTTTCTTAGAGGGGTTAGAATGCACCGTACAAAACTGGTGTCTCGGGTTTAGAAATATAGGAGTGATTATGGACGTAGGTTGCGTTAGTATTGTAGGTAAGACAGGTCCTTTAAGGATGGCCGCTATTTCTGCTAGAACCCAAATTGCTCCCTAGTTCTTGATATATACAAGCTTTTTTGTCTACTAAATTCTCGAAAACAATGAAACACTGCAGTGAAAACAATAACTTCCTTCAGGTTGTTAAGTGTAGCGTTCCGAACCCCTTTGATCCCTCGAAAATATTTTCCGTTGTTCCATACTCGGGGGCAAGGCCGTATCCAGGGGGGGGGGCTAGGAGGTTGACCCCCCCCCCCCTCGTCCCGAAACATAATCATTTTTATAGGCCTTTCCCTTTGATCTATGTGTTTTTTGTACTTTTTTGGTCGACCAGCAGGCAAACCCCCCCCCCACACACAAAAAATTCCTGGATACGGGCATGCTCGGGGATTCCTGAATTCCTGCCATAAGCGTGACAAATCATCAATGAGGAGTTAGTAATGGCGTAGCCTTCTGCTAGATGTCAGATTTGGTCTTAATACTTCGTCCTGACGAATATTTTTATTAAATTTCTTGCGCGAAATTGGTTGCTATATAGGATGGGAATGTTCGACGCCTGAAATCTTTTCCGGTTTAAATTGCAGTCGCATTCTGATTTTAAAGTAAGACCCAGTTTTAATCTGAAGAAAAAGATGACAAACTTTTTTGAAAAAGCTTGGGTAACCCTCCAGACCCACAAGTGCACTGTACCCATTTTTCCACAAGTGAACAGTAGCCTATAGTATGTTAACAACTCTAATAAGGTTGTCAAAATTAGTGTATTTTTTAGAGTATTTATATACCATTTAACGGATCACATGGTTTAGGCATAGTTCTGTTTTATGCATTGTACTTTGTACTCCTTAGTTCTGAGATAAATAAATAAATAAATAAAAATCAAAGACGACATTCAAAATATTCGTAAGGGTTAAGTATTTAAGATAATATAGAAAAATCATGAAACGACCAATTCAATCAGTAGCATAACATCTACTTTATGATCGCAACTGGGCATTTCACTGCGATAGTTCTTAGCAATACTTTTGTAGCTCAGTAGGCTCCTTTCACTTCCGGTAGTTGGACCCGCCTGAGTGCAGTTGAGACGGTATCTCCAAGTCAATATGTAGGGCGTGCTCGGTGTGTCTCTAGGAGAATAGTGAACAAAAGTAAAACTACTGGGAGCAAAGGGAGTAAGCTGCCTCCACAACTCGAGCGGCGACAAACAAATCATGGCCCCTTGTTAAAAAAAAGTTCTTACCTGTATTTGGCAGGACAGGGCTTCTCTACACACGAAGTCATTAAGACGTCGAGCTTTTCGGTCAAATCGCAATGGAATTCTTCTACTTCTTCCTCTGTAAGTTCGTCCACGCAAAGGTACTTGATCTTTCTGAAACCTGAAAAAATGGCTGATTACAGCTTGGTCTCAAGAAACATTTTACCCTTTGACTATCGCAGGTGGCAAACAAATGGAATAGGCCGATCAACGGAGACATACGCAAAGAGGAAGAAGTACCTTCTACTGCTTCCCTCACTTATTAAAACAATGTTTTCAACGGATACATCAGCTACGACTCTTCATCAGCGATATTTCGGCCCTTCTTGGAAAGGGTCCTCGTCAGGCTGTCAATCCTCTGGTTCAACTTCGGGGAAGGAAACAAACCTGTAATAAATAACTGAAGCTTCTACCGACTATAAATATCTTATTAAAGTAAATTATTGTTTAACAAACATTGTTTGAATAAATGTTTCAATGTCAGCTTGGGCTCAAAGAATATTTATCTACGAAGTACGGAACTTCCCTCACTGTGACTCGGAGTACAAAGCCCCTAATAAGATACTCAGAATGTCGACCTACAAATAGTTCAATTAAAATTAACCAGAAAACGCCCGTCCATTTCCCATCTTGGGTAGATTTTCACTTTACTTAGCTCGCTAATCAGGCTAATCAACCCAAGTAACAGAACAGCGACTGGAGATTCTAGCGAGTCTTATTTGGCTTTGAACGGAAGAAGGATGGCACAAGATTGGAATCGCTGACAATCCTTCTACGTGTCGTTACATGGCATCTACTTTCCAGTGTCCAGTACGGAGAATAGTACTTAAAGTGCTTTTGGTCTTAGGAGTTCACAACTCGTAAAGCTATAAATATTCATTGCGCCCAAGCTGACTTTGATACATATCCGTTGCATGAGTTATTTGAATATATCGTAAAGCTACGACAGCTGAGAAAAAAAAAGAAGCTGAAATTGTATCTACATTTGTGGGTCTTGGGCTCTAGTTTTGCCCTTTGTGGTATCGGGATCCCAGTTCCTCTCAATTAAGGGAAACTAGTCCCAGGTTGCCTAGTGACCGAAGTTCATAACTAAAAAACTATTAAAGCTTGAAAGATAAAATTCCGTAGACTGGCTAGAGTCCCTAATGTGTACTTGTGCTCCTTGATTGCCTTCGCCTCCTCACCCCCCCCCCTTCCCGCTTTCCGGGTCAAAGGATGTTAGACATAAATTTGGCCAGTAAAAATACTCGGCCCGACTGTGGGATCACCTAGTGGCGCGATTCGAAAGCATCCTTATCGACAACCTAAAATTAGATCGTAACAAGAGAACAAAACAAAGAAAAAAGGTCAGCTAGTATACAAATAAAAAGTAAACAAGTGCTGCAAATCTTTGGCAGTATCCAGTTCTTTCAATGACTTATTTTTCAGGATTTTAAATCTTTTTATTTTCTAAATCGTGCGTCCGGAAAGTTGTTCTCTTAGTTGAGAATAGCGTTGGCTCTTGTTAGGATTTTCTAGAGAGAAAAGGTACAGTGTTTACAATAATCATTTCTGTCGACTGGGAAGGTTTCTCCTTTATTCGCCGTCACGTCAATTCAAACCTTTAAGAGGCTATTGAAGTATATAGGAATGACAGATTAGGACGGAGACTGGGACAATTGAGGGCGGTTGCCGGAAGTGCAACCGAAGTATCCAAAATTATATTTATCTTTCACTTCACATCCTAGATAGATCATTAGCTGATCAACGGAAAAAAAATCTCGTTTTATAAAATTATTAGCTTATATGTATTCAAAATAAATTGTCAATTCTTTAATCTAACAGACCAGTGTGGATGGAATCTTGCTCGAATCCGACAGAAGATGGTTCGAATTTTCTTTACCACTTGGAGGGAATAAGGGATCAGGAGAAGGCTATTGGTAGTTTGAACATTCTTTAGTACAAAAAACTTTCCCCAAAAAAGACATTCATTTTTTTTGCTGCTTCTTGACGCGGTGGGAAACGGCTAGCAGTAGCAAGAATCCGTGTCCAAACTTGGACAGAGTGAAGATTTTTTGAATCCAAAAAAAGAAACTGACAACTCAATTAAAATCCTCACCGAAAGGGTTCCATCAGTGATGGATGAAACGAGGCGTGAAATCTCACAACAATCAATCTACATATCTGGCTACTTCTTAATCACTTCTCTCTCAACCGTTTAATTTTCATCTCGGCTGAAAACGAGCTTCTTCGAGTTTTTCTACAAAATTAATGGATACGATTCTGTAAAGTAGGTTCGTTGGAACAGCAAAACATCTCCACGGGCCAAGGCTTCTAAAATGGACAAAAAGCGACCGCATAAAAAGCAGGGGAGAAGTAGTAAAGAAGGGAAAAGTAAATAGGTTAAAAAGTAATCGTTGGTCAAACGGACAGAACAAAGCATATGAGAGCTTTTAATAAAATCCGAATGATGCTAAATATTCCTTCAGCCCAAGCTGACTGCGAATCATATTTGATAGTAGAAAACGGATGCGTCAGCTGAATTTTAATATAGCTATATTCGGCGGATAAATATTCCTTAAAATTCAGCTGACGTATCCGTTTTGTACTATCAAATATATTTCGGTCCTTCTTGGCAAGGGTCCTCTTCAGGCTCAAAGCCGCTCAAGTTGGGAAAATGAGCTTGTGGAAAAAACAACTTTTTCCACAAGTTCGAGCTTTTTCCACAAGTTCACTTTTCCAACTTAAGCGGCTTTGAGCCTGAAGAGGACCCTTGCCAAGAAGGGCCTAAATATAGCTCTAATAAAATTCAGCTGACGTATCCGTTTTACACTATCAAACCTAACGATGCATTTTATGATAGGATAAGTCCACCAAAAAGAACAATATTTCATCTTTGGTTTTGAGCCCATCAGACAAATTTAGTTTACCTATTCATCTTTTGTTTTTAATATTTTCTCAGTTAAGTAATCATTACCACCTAATACGTTATTATTACTGTATTTAATTATTAGGCCTACTATGTTACTATCCGAACTTTTTCTTTAGTTTAATAATAATATTTTTACGAACATTTTTCGAAAATAAAAAAATACACATAAAACTAAAAAAAATACAATGGCACTTGGGATGTTATCTGTAGTGACTTTGCAAACGTTACGTATTAAAAGAATTGCAAAGATGAACCGAAAAACCACTAAAAAAGCATCTGCTGACTTGGCCGATGTCATCATAATAAACAGAAAAGTCAGCATATATTTTTTCGGTGGTGTTTCAGCCCTATTGTATGCATAACACTCAACGCGTCACGTGCGTATGCCATGATGATTATGTATGCATAACTACCATCACAAGTGTTATCAGTTGACACTGCGCATAGTTGTGTTACGTCCTATGAAACTTCTGACAGTGTACCCCTTAGACGGTTATCGTGCGAATAGACGGGCGAAAAGACAGACAGACTTCACGAATTCATCCGGAACCCGTCACTTAAGTTATGGAATCAAAAACATTTTCTTATTATAATTTAACAGATAGCAGCATCAATCGTTCAAAAGTATATCCCTAGTCTTTCCTACATAATAGCTTCAGGCCTGGCCAAAAAGCAGATGCCTCAGCACTTTCATTCCACAAGCACGGTACATATGACCCTTGCTGACCTTCTGCTCTTTAGCTCGATATTCAAACCCAAGAGCCTGTTGCTACCTACTGTGCTATTACGACCAAAATCGCACATAAATATGATGTCCCACACTATGAACATGTGTGGAATACCACATATCCAGATACCATACACTTTGTTTGCCATACTTCCAATCACCTGTACGATCATACTCCTATTCATCTGATGATTTATAAACATTCACTTCAAGTGGGGGTCCTTTACTATAGACTCCTTCTTTTGTTGTCGTGTCTATTGAAGGTATTTCATTGTGCGGGGAGTGCAGTGAAAACTAAATTCAGACTTAGCTGCTGTTTCTGTATAAAAAATAAATAAATAAATGGAATGGCTCGGCTAGGGGTTACGCGTACAATGGATCTTCTAATTTCGTGTTATATTACTGCTTCAGTTAATCAAATGGTACTTACAAAAAGAAATACCTTTACGTACAATGAACAGTCAACCGGCCAGCACCCAAAAAAGACGTGTTCATAGTGTAGTAGCCAAGCTTAGCACGAAGTAGGGTAGGTCAAGATGTAATCAATAATCGAATAAATTCATAGGGTAAAAACGAGAGTAGTATCACTACCTAGCGGCGGCGGAATAACAGCAAGAAATGTGGTCACCACCCAAACAGGCCAACGTTTACCTTTTGACCTACAATGTAAGAACTTACCATCTTTTCGCGAAACGTAACGCTTACAAGGGTCAAAACAGGAGTTTTGCCTCGAAAAATGACATTTGGAAGTTAAAAACGGGTATTTTCTCGTAAGAGTTAACAGAAGATCAGAATTATCAAACTTCTGACAGTACAGATGTAATCGTACGAAAGACCCAACATCCTTCAAGTGCGAACACACGATCAGGATTTCCCGGCCGGATTTCCTGTACTTTCATCATCAAGTTGAAAAAATTTAAACTTTTCCATATGGAAATGATGATGGTGCCAAAAATCCGGGCAGGAATTCCAGTCCGGGAGCTCCCTAATCCTGATCGTGTGTTCGCACTATTACGGTCCACACAGACATACCCCAACAATAATCAAAGGGTGACGCAGCCTACCTGAACCACAGGTTACTGAGCAGGCTCCAGCCGGTTTGTCGGTCCACTTGTAGCCATTTTTGGCTCCACATATTCTACCGTCACCCCCACAAATTCCACACTTGTCAACTGTAGTGTTGCTCCCAACTACCAGGTCACATCCCACGGGCTAGAAAAAGGAAAATAAAGCGTCATGCTACGGTACTAATACACATCCTCTTGTGCTCTGAGCGTGCTCCACCCTAACAAAAATACAAAAACGAGATTTTCGGGGTTCCACCCTCTTGACAATAGTAACTATTAGTTATTATTTTCGTTCCAACCTCGTAAAAAGTTACTACGCTGAGTTGTTAAGTTACCTCGTTGATTTTTTGTGCTAAGCTGATCATCTCGAAATAGTAACTGACAGGAACTATTTGCTTACCATGTGGTAACTACGAATTTTAGTAACGTTAGTGGCCAGTTTAGGCCGTGGCACGATATATTAGCGAAAATAGAAAAATGCTTTCCAGCCTTGACCCAAGAAGCCAAAATTCGTGACGTCATGCGTAGTAACTACGGTAAGTAGGGTAGATCACGCTCTATATCATAGGTTTGTTTTCCCAGCTTGAGCCTGAAGCCTTACCAAAAAGGGCCGATCGCCAGAATAAAACGCAGCTGACAATACGCAAGTTCAGCGCAATCAAATATGCATCAGTGAAAAGTATATATGCATCGGTTAATTCACAAACAATTCGGTAATTCGCATGAGTATGTAGCAACTAGCCCCACTGTCAGAAGTTTGATAACAGATTGTGCATAACACTTTCAAGAATAACACCTTTTCACTTAGAAATAAAGTGTTATGACTAATTAAGTTTATACTATTTCCTGCCTAGATCTCCATAAAAATACTACACTGTCAGAAGTTACATAACGACAACAGAAGGATGCGCGGTTTCAACAGATAACACTTTGGGATGTTATCTGATATGTTTCTTTCGTTCCCGTTAGTATTTTTACCAATTGAAGGTGTTGTTGAAGATCTAGGCACGAAATAGTGTAAACTTAATTGGTCATAACACTTTATTTCTAAGTGAAAAGTTGTTATTCTTGAAAGTGTTATACGCTATCTGTTATGAAACTTCTAAAAGTGCAAGACTACAAACGTATTAGCCTACTTAATCCAACGATAAAAAACAACAATATTACAAAATAATGTATCTTCTATAGTTTTTAGGATAAATCCAGATTCAAAAGGTATTTCTTTCACGAGAACTTAATAACTTAGGAACAAGAACTATTCATAACGTTGACATGATGTAACGAGCATCATAGTACATCAATTTACGATTCAAGAGGTGTCTCTAAACAGAATTTCGGTAGTCAACCTGACAAACCCCAGCAGGTATCTCTGTCCCATGGCTGTCATTTTAAAGTCGCTTCTATTCAATATAAAACGTAAATTCTGTCCCTACTTGTCTCTGGGTGTGATCTTCCCCGTGGTGAGGGTATAAATGGGGATTTCAAGTGGATATTTCGAGGTAGGATCCTTGTCCGTCGTGTGAGGTTGGAATTTAGTCACCCAGAAGACCGAAAAACTATTAGAAAAATGGGCCGAGCTTTTTGTCACATTGACAATAGGATTTCTTAGGTGTGGAATTTTAATCGGTTGCGGCGACAAAGAGTCGACTAGTTTGAAAATGGGGTGAATGATAATGAACTTTTCGGGTATTTTTCACGATCTGCGACATAAAGATCGAAAAACCATAGCCTTTAATTAACGTGCACACGCACAGTCTGACTTCGCAGACGTATGCGATTTTACTCCTTTGCTCCACATCTCGGACGTATCACATCCATGCTTCCGTCCGAATACTACGGTTCGATTTGAGTCGAAAACACTCTACTTTTATCGGAGCAAATTTTAAACGCGATCGATGTAAGGACCGTTCAAGCTTATGTTTAAGGCCCAGAATTCCTGAATTATACTTTCTGTCCGCCAATATCTGTGGTAAAACTTTCATCCCGCCAGGCTTGCTGTAGTAAAAATTAACAGGAAAGGGTTATATTTTCTGTGTTAAAAGTTATACGTGACCAATCACAGCGTGCGTTTCCATCACGGGACTGTCAAGGAAGAAAGAAAGAAACGGATAAGGAGAGATAATTGTAATATAATTGAAACTGAATGAACTGTTCGAATGAAAAATCAGTCATACTAAAATGTACAGCTAATCGCGTTTTGACAACTACAAGCTTTTACCTTATCTGAAATGATTACAGCAATCCTGGTAGGGTCAAGATTAAATGGACAAATCTACATCGGTCCAACAGACACAGCAACAAATATTATACTGAATTTGCAAAAAAACGGGCGAGGCTGTTCTAAAATTCCACATTTCAGGATGGTCAGTGTCCCTAAAGTCATCAAAGGTTAGGTTCTCTTGGGATTCATTGTCAGGATCCAGGGTCCGTGTGGTTAATCTGCGCATATGTGGGCGTACAACTTGATTTTCAAGTTGAACAGTATTTCTATTCATGTAACAACACAAGCGTGAACGATCCTTAATTGTCATCTGTGTCCAGAACTACTATAAACACTGATTATAAATACAAAATATATCTTTTGTAAAGTCTCCGGATGGTGGGGTCAGTCAACTAACTGACGGGTGGAGGGACAAACTCTCGATCGCTAAACGGCGCTTCGGCCTTTGACCGCAAATGGTGAAGTCGCAGAAAAATATGACAACATCTGATTTTAATATCTTGCGGTTACGACAGACACTATCTACGACGGAAGTGCGCCTTAAAAAAGAATACCAAAGACAAAACAGTCTAGCCAAATAAATACTGCTTTGGTCTCCGATTAGGTGGTAGAGGGAGAAGGTAAAACTGGGAACCCATAGTTGGACTCCAGCCGAATCGTACAGTTAAAGTAGAACTGAAACTAGATCCTAGTCCATTACTGTCCTTGTCAATAACAAGCGCCATCGCCAGTCCGCCTATTTTCGGTTTTCTTTTCACAGTTGTTTTCATGTTTTTCTCTCAAGCTAGATCTAATCTACGCATGGAGACTATTTTCACAATACGGACGTCTTTCCACAGGTACGGACCCATGTGGGGAGAATCTGTGAGAGTTACTGCATATCAGCCGATCTGTTGTTTTTTTTGTTTTTTTTTTAGGGGAATTTGAACTGGAATGCGGCAAGCGTGCGCTCGCGGTGGGAAATCGGAAAATGAGCTCTTCAGTGCACCTTTATATACAACATTTTCTTCGGGCGCTTGCACTATCGATCCCACTTGCCTTACCGAGATTAGGCTACGTAATTATTGAAAACCAAAAACAAAACAAAAAATACAAAAAAAGGTTAAAGCCGCATAGCTAAACTAAACTCGGCGAGGAATTCAGAGTGTGTTTGGACCATTTGACACGACACCCGGCTCTTTCCACAGTACCCTAACGGGCATACCCCGCCTGGTCTTCAGGGCTATGCTACTGACGATTCCATCATCTGCTCATCATTCTGAATGACAATCAGCAACACAATCTACAGTCAGACCAATTGTATAAATCGTCGCGTCAAATTTGTTCGCATGATTTTGAATAAATCGGCGGCATGAGGCACTTGAAAAATTTCTCGTGAACATGGCGAAAATCTCACAGCCGACTTTGTTGTCTGTTCTCGTGCTGTCAACTTCCTAATTGACAACTCGTTAAAATGTCATCGATTACAGTGGCTCCTATGATGGTGCAACTATGCGCTTGGTTCACCAAGTATGAGGGAAATTCCAGCAGGTATGAAGAGATCCCGCGCCCAACCAAGCTTATCAATAAATGTTTCCGTCGGCCCCTCAGCATGTTTGAATTCACAAACTTTATAACGCACTGAACAGAAAATAATTGTGCAGTTTGAAGAAAGAAAATGAACAAGACCAAAGGTTTCGATGGGATCCCAGAAATTTAATATTTGATCCAGAAAATTCGGTCTTGTAGATATCGGGTCTTCGCCAGACTCCTTGAACATTTTACTATTAAGATTTAGAAACAGAAGAACGTCAATGGCCAATCATCTGAGAAAACCAAGATACGGATCCACCATGTGTGTATTTACCCCTAGGCTATACGTCATATCTACTTTGGCGAAACTGATAAAAATCTTCCTGCCTTACTCCTGCCAAATCTACGGATTCATCCTGATTCCGGTTGAACTGCTTGCCCGCAAAACCTAAAGCTTAAAAACAAATTCAGCGTATCACTTTACCCCTCTGTCGAACATCTAATCAACTTCAGATAAAACTTTAACTTTGAACAAATTTGCCGGTTTCGGCCGGATTCCAGGCGGACTATATGTCCGGGTAGAAGATGACTGTCAAAAGCGGATTCAGCATGTCTTCTTACCCCTAAATCGAACATCTAATCAACTTAAGATAAAACTTTTACTTTTAACAAATTTTCCGGTCCGGCAAGAAAATGGATTCCATATTCGTTTTCAGCATGTCTCCTTACCCCTCAAAGGACTATCTCATTAGCTATTTAAAAAAAATTGTTCGCCCCATAATTTGAAACCCCTCCCCCACCCCTAAATGTTCAGCTACAGAGCCCAACTACGAACTAGACCTCTCCCCTGACCCAAAAAATTTTCATACCAAGGTTCATCTAAATATCTCATTCCCTCCAAGAGTTGTCGTGCTTACAGACGGACGGACATACTGACAACTTTTGTGATGTCATAGGTATCCCTCCACTTACGTTTTGGGATCCCAAAAAGAAAAAAGGAAACGGGGATGGTCTGGCTTTAAAAAAAAAGAAAATTGCCCTAAATGGTCAGCGGAAAAGTCCTGGGCAATAGCCTATATCGCAACTTCTCGAAAGAATCAATCGGTAAAGAGCAAAGCCCATGTTCTTGTCACTCCGAGGAATGTGCAGTAGTTATTTCGGAATAGAGGCGAGAAGAATACATTTACGTCCTGTGCAGGAGTAGTAAAGCAACTACTTTAGAACTTAGAACTACTTTAGAACTTAGCAACTATCCTAAGTTCAGGCTCAATGAATACCATCACTAATACTACAAAATAAAAAGTTGTATAAAATCCGGCATGGAGCATAGCCCAAAAACGTAAGACTTGAAAAAAACTACCAACTACTGATCTAACTACAAACGCCCAAAAGTATGACCGCCAATTATGAGTCACTAGCTCCTGTGTGACACCCGTAGCAGCTCGGGCTGTTTCCGAATTTAAGGGTTATACACAGAGATAAAAATATAGAATAATTGGACCACTTGTATCAGTCACCATTTACCCTTCAAGGAATAAACTTGTTAGTTGTCATCGAGCGAGTTTGGTACGGGACGGATCGTCACAGAACTACAAGGATTGGGAGGTTCCTGGTGATCCATGCATATAAACTGCCTATTTACGTAGTCGAGCTTCGTACTGTACACAATTTTGCAAGTTGATACCCCCTCAAATAGACAAAAAAAATCAAAACTCCGCCTGAACATTAAATGTAGCAAGCGAAGAAACCGGTGAACATATTAGACTATGTTTTTTTCCTGTTTATAATTTGCAGATTTCACACTTCGAAGTATCAACATTTGCTTTGTTTTGCATGATTCGTCACCACCGGATGCAGAGCCCGGGATCAAAATTATCTACAGCCTGTACGGTTACCCTACAACTGTTGTTGCCTTTTCAAAAACGGTACATTATAGGCTGTCAATTGCTGTCACGTATGTATGATGCAAATGATGCAGGCAAAAAATATTACGCATTCCCATGAGGAGGGAGACAAAAAAATCGTCAGTAGCAAACTGGTGGCCGCACGCGTCGCAATCCTGACAAACATGTTTTAACAGTTTAGCAAAAACAATAAAAATAACGAGAAGCCGAAGAGGCGTCATTATCAAAACCAGTGATAGCCAAATAAAGATACAACACTTCCAAGCGCAAGGTACTGCGCACTCCAAACATTTTGTAGCAGGCCTGACTTGTTAAAGTTTAACCGAAAAGGGATTTAATAGGACAATCTAATTGCCCATGAGTTCTCACTCAAGGAGCCTTGAAGACCGGATGAAATGCGTTACTTGGTTGCTCAGCTATTCACGAATAATCGATTTTCAAATAGTGGATTTCCCAGTTTGATTTGTGGTACCTCTATGCGCTTGTATCTGTGTTGTATGCTTGACGAACACGATTGACGAAAAGTAAGTGTTTACGCAGTTTACAGCTTCCTCGAGCTGGTCACTGACCACTGAAAAGCCGCGTTCGTATTGAGATTCAAATTTTCCGCGCCATAGTAGACTTTTCGGTTGTCCCAGGATAGTCGTAGGTATTCTGAACGTCATACTAGAGCAAATAGTAAAAAATCAAAATCCCAAGACACAATCAAAATAATGCATTGTAGTCAGTTACATGATACAAAAACAACTTTGGCTTTTCAGTTAAACTTTAAAGGAATTATCCACATTCGCACTGTCCAAGTCAGGTCGCTCTTCCAGACCAAGGCTCGGTATGACCGTGGTATTATCTAGTTGCACGATTTGGAAGCACTGGGCTTGGTTCGTCAGACAGAATTACTTAGCTGCTGTACGAGTAAAAGTTATAAATAAGGGCTAAACGCTTGCTAGTGTCTATTTCTTTTTAATCAAAATAAGCTCTGCTGCAAATGCACTTTAAAGTGTCCAATGTCCAATAAGCTAGGCGGATGCTATCGAACCTGCTAAATAATTAATGCGCAGGAGAAGTATTACGTTAAATGGTTAATTTGGTGTCGGTTATTTGTGACTAAAGCTGACTGGTGTTAGGATTTTGCCGAAAGCTGTTCCCAGTACCCAATCCTATCCACTCGTAATTCTCCCACGTTCTCCGCGGTATAAAGCAACTCCTTTGATTTACTGTCCGGCCTGCTTTTGAATCAGACTAACAGTATTCTAAAAAGAGCAGCGGGCTACCAAGTCAGGCGAATTTCTACACCCAACACATTCACTGGACGACTGCAAATTTAAACTATTTAAAGCAAAACTGAAACCTAATGCTAGTCCATTATTTACTTCTGAATATGCTCCAACGCCAGTCCGCCTAATTTCATTTTTTGTTCTTTCACAGTTGTTCTCAAGTTTTGCTCTCTAGCCAAATCCAATCTTCCCGTGGAGAGTATTTTCACAATTAAGCCCCTCCCCCCTCTCGAGTTGTTTGTGATTAGTTCAGCCGGAGGCACGGACTTTACAAACTAATCAGTAATAATGTTTGTTGGAGATGCTAGTCAGGATTGCGCGTAATAGGTAGTGTGCTTTCACAGTGGAGAGACATTAGTTGTGTTTTTGCAGATACAATGGTATTCGGTCTAAAGTCGTTTTCGCAGTTACCGTGGTATCTGATACCACGCTCATAAGGTCTTTTTGCAGTTATCGTGGTATCTAGCCAGTTATCGTATCTGATATTCAGATCTGAAAAGTCATCTTACTTTCATCAAATTTTGTCAAACTGGTGGGAAAGAAGTTTGGCACTTATTGCTGTAGCTGGATATCATTTTTTCTTTTGGGATGACTTCGATAACTGCAATTTCGGCAATAGTCGTTATTGCAGAGCAGTCGTGTATCTGATACCACGGTAACTGCTAAGACGACTAATTGCAGATCCAGTTACCGTGGTATCAAATACCATGGCATCTGCAAAACCCAACTATCGCGAGAGTTAATGTATAGGAGCTGATTTGTTTTTCCGTGAAATTTGAACTGAAATGCAGCAACATGCCCGAGATAGAAAACTGGGACAATAAGCTCTTTTGAACCTTTAAGAAATTCAGACAACCATTAAGCTTACATCTGTTACCGAAGACATGCCCCCCCCCCCCCGACAAGAAGCCCATGTCTCACCCAACAATCACCGGTACACCCGTTTCTGTCGAGGCTTGACCCCTCGTCCTGAAGTGATTGTGTCATGTCATTTCAGAGAATAAGAGGAGGATCTTCACGCCAAGCGAAGTGCCTTCGAAGAATGAAACAGAATTTCCTTTTGAAACTTATGGAGAAACAGCGTATTTTAAGATCCATCAAAGCGATAGGCCAAACTTGGAATGCTACAGAATACAAGGGCGATCGACAAAGGCTTACAAGTTGCCCTTTCAGCAGATTTTCAGAAATGACAATACTTACCATTTTTGGTGTCAACAAATCAAAGAATAACCGAACGTTCTGAAAGCTTGAGGCTAACACCATAGCCAAGGACCTTATCACGGCAATAGCTTATACTAGTCGATAGACCTCCACACAAATTAATTCTTTTCTTTTCGCTATTTACGCCAACATTAAAACTGTTTTCTTCTTTAGCTCAGCTCCCCAAAAAGCTAAAATTGCTTGAAACAGCTGAATATCTGGAAAAGATCCTCACTTGGCGGTAATGAGTTTTGCTCTTCTACTACACACACATCAGCATTATTATTATAGCCTTTATGTCTACGTTGATTTGTTTCGAAGCTGAATGGACAGGGAAGGAAAGGCTTGAACAAAGAACAAGAATGGCTGTCAATTCCTTTCATTATCTCCGTTTATCACATATGGAATATAATCACTCTATCTGACATGTCAGTTTAGTCACTCAATTGAGATTGAGTGGAGAATAACACGTTTCTAGCCACAACATCCCGACAATCATACCGTTTTACTGCAAACTGACGATAAACTGGTTATTCTGTCGGTATGAGTAACCTCGAACAGAAGTAGCTCAGTCTCGGGTAAACAACGTCAAATTTCATTGGCTTCTTTCTCCCGTCTCCACAACTGATTTGCATCAAATGATTCTTTCCAAAATCTAAATTAAGTTGTAATGATAAAGTTAATCCCCCCACCCCCTTTGTCCGAGCGTGGCACATTCCACATAAGAACGAAATTAATCGGTGAAGCTATTTATAAAAGATCGTATACTATGCGTAGGTTTAGCAATTAGGTATGAATGAAAGAATGAACAAATTTATTTTCCATCAAAATGGGCCCGAGAGGACTAGACGAAGTAAACAAAACAGAAAAGAAGAAAAAAAAACGCAATACAACAGTACAACACAACAGAAACGTAATATGATACGAACATTAGTACGTAAATGAGTCGTATAAACCGTGGGATCTGTTTAAGAGCTTTCAAACTTCTTTATTCTTGCCTCCATCGCAGCCACAGGGTCGGCAAGATGGTACTTTGTACCGATTTTCGTATACTTTGCCCACGGTGGGAGGCTTAGCAGATACTTGGCATATCGACAATAATAAGATCTAATATTTTGACGTTGGGATTGTAGCATTATATGCCAGAGTGGTGCCAAAGCTATAACATGCATGAATGAATGAACAGTTTTATTGACCCACTCCACTACATGAGAACTAGTAGAGTATGGTAGAAGAGACTGAAAAAGGAAAAGACAAATGCAAAAACACATTGCTTAATTCATTCATTCATTCATTTATTTATTTCCCTCAAAAATATATAATGAGGAGTACTTAAATAAATTAAAAAAACACTGTTACAAATAACTTTCATAACAATAAATAACAATTGACGTACATTAAACAAAGCACTGTACTTACTTAACTATTAGCTTTTTAGCGATAAACGGAAACAGATTCTTCAGAGACAGAATATTATTAGCTTTCGCTACAAAATTATCAAATTTCTGCTGAATTGCCAGGGCAGGATCTTTAACTGAAAGGGAATTAATTAGAGGTGTATTTCTAGCAATAATCAATATAGCCTACCTATCTACAACTAAACAGGGTTGCAGTTACAATTTAGCAGGAATTCGACTGCCTTTACTGGAAACGATCTGCATAAGCCTACTAATGCCCACGCCCGGACCAACAAGCACAAATCGCACAGAGGATGCTATCTCAGATCCCGATCGGATTTCAAATTACAAAAAGTACCATTTCGCCCCGAAAGTTCGGCTTCTTTTAGAACCATGATAGCATCTGCTGAGGGGTCTACAACACTCCTCACAAGCCATGGACTAATTAGTTTTTCCCAGGCGAAAGATTTAGTTCCTTGTTTCGAAAGAAATCTGAATTAATTAATTACAATTATTATGTGTAGTAACGGTTTGCAAATTAGAAAACACGAACAAACAAATCTATCAAAATAAAAATAAACTGTAAAAAACTAATACTGCAGAAAGTTGAAATGGAATGGAGATTAAATTTTTGACGTTTAACTGATATATTTTGTCCGTTTATTTTGTTTGGAAAGAGTAGGCAACCTTTAAGAGGTTAACAAAAAAAATAACGTCACCGAGTGGATGAAGATTCGAAGCCCAAAATGTAAAAAATACGGGAAAAGTTCAAAAATATGCTACGCGAGTGCAGATATGAAGTTCCTAATTTATCCTTCACATTTGAGAGGTTTAGAGAAGAGGACACAACCAAGGTAGCCCAACATGGAGAAGTGTTCAAAGAAGTACAGGCCTACCCTACCTCTACTGTAGAGCAATTTTCTTAAATCCAGGATTTATGCTTGATTCACTCTATCCCCATTTTCTTATCACACCAGATGAACTCAATTGCTCGCGGATATTGTCTAATTTGATCTCATTTCAGCGAAAGCATGCTTTTATACTGTCCTAGCCACCCCACCTAATTTGGCCCGCTGGTCAATTTCCAACCCCTCAACCCGCCGACATTCCATGGTAGGGACATGATTGCGACCGCCGTTAAAAAGCCACTATAAAATCAAACAATCACAGTTGAAGGACTAAAGCGTTAGAATCGAATATTTATCGACTACTTACCATACATTTACCATCAATACAGAGATCGAGGGCCCCCTCTCGACATCTGGTACCGTCCTGTACCTTTTCGGCCAGGCGAACAATAAGCCCGTCGGTTGATCGGCATGTCAACGAGCAGGGGGTATCGGGGTCGGGGTGGACAACCCAATTTGTTAACTGTCCGCGATAGGAGACTTTATCGAAAGTCTGACACTGCTCCTGACGGAAGTCAACGGAGTCGAAACAGTACTAGAAGAAAAGACGTGCGGCTTCATGCCCTCGATTCCTATTGTCAGAACAGGATATAGTCACTGTCTTCCGCCATGGCTCTCTAGAACTGGCAGAGTAAGATACGGCTGTAAACCGGTTATTTGTAGAAATCCAAGTGAAACGCGTGAACTCAAAGGACCCCTCGCACTATTTACTCTTCAACGTACGTTTTTTAAAATATTTGGATACTTTAAAACTAGGCTGTGCTTTCAACAGATAACCCACGGTTTTTGCTGTTTTAAGCCTTTCCCGACATCCGTTGGCTTGTAGGGGAAACAGGGAAACGATTTACATAACCGTTCTTTCTGATGGAAAACTTCTCGCAGACAACCGTCGACAGCGGGATACAGATCGAAGGTAGCAAAACATGGCCAGTGAGAAAATCAGCGTGGTTTTGAAGAGGGCTAGAATGTACTGTACGGAATTGGGGTCTCCGGGTTTAGAAATATATGGAGTGATTACTGGAGTAGGTTGCGTTAGTATTATAGGTAAGACATGTCCTTTAAGTAGCTCTTAAGGCGAAGCTGAGGAGGCTATATAATTCGAAACTTCATTTGGCATTTTTCAATCAATCAATCAATCAAGTTTAATCAGAATAGCTAAAAGCTAGAAAAGGAATACAAGTTTACAAAATACACAGACACACAAGAAACAATTTAACTAATACACTTACAAGCAATTACCAGAAATAAATGATTGAACGAAACTACGTAAAAATTGGGTAGAAGAATTAGCGGGATATGGGATATTTAACTGTGTAATCTTCGTAATCCCCCCCCCCCCCATTCAGGTTCAGAGCATGTAAAGGCTACTAAAAAAAGGAATATCAGAATTAAGAAAACCTAGTATGCACACTTTGGAAATCATCGGCTGCGTTAAAAGTAGTGCATGTGATTCAAACAGGTAGTACTGTCGAATCTACTTCGACTACCCTTTCAGCCCGAGCTGACTGCGAATTGTATTCGACTGCGCTAAACAGACACGTAACCTTAATTCCAATGTTCGGAAAAAATTCCTTGACGTATTTCAGCTCGAGCACTGTCAACCAGACTCAAATATGCTTGTGTAGACAGACCTAAGATATTATCCACTAAGACTTATCGGTTTCCGGCGGTCAAATCTAATTCTTTTATATACGACCGAATCTTGAAAATGTTCGGGGAGGCTGACTACACGTCAGGTCGTAACCACAGTTAGTTGCTTATGCAGAGAAACATGGACGCAGAAATGCATAAACCATAGAGAAAATTTTCCTCTTCAAATTTCAATCCCAGTCTTTCTGGCGAGCTCTAAAACGAGCTATAACTTTTACTAGGGGGAGCGGTGATCCACAAAAAGTTATACTGGACTTAGTTTATTCCATTCCAGCACTCAAGATAGTCTCGTACTATTACTTTTATATAGTCCGACGGAAAAAGAACAAAGGAAATGATCCTCAATAACATATTTTCTCTAAAGCTGGCAAAATAGATGACAGGCATTCGAAACTTGTACTCTCTATTTCCCGGTTGGTGTAATAATATTGTTCTTTTCCTTCCACCAAAGGGTCATTCATAATCTATGATTCTTTCCATGTTCCACATTCTAAATTAATTCTTTCCATGTTTTTTGTTTGGGTTTTATGATTCATCTGTGAATAATTACATGTCGTAGTATTTAACGTCAACTTGCAAAGAGTTAATCCAAGTATTTAATTTTTTCTTTCACATACATCTTCTTTTTTGCTTGTAATAAGTGTCGCTATGTAGCACAATAATGGCTGATGCCTGAAATTTTGTCTCATCTTGGCGGTGGGCTGCAAAGGGTGGGTCAAGCAAAAGCTGATCTTTGGATTATGATTAAGAAGTCCAGATCTGAATAAGGAATTTAAATATCGCGTTGGCCCAGATTTATGATATTAGGTCTGTTCAGCTAAGCAAATGTTTCAGATCAAGTAAGTAAGGTTGAGTAAGGTTGAGCTAAAGAATACATTGTTAAACCTTTTTGTCTTAAGAGGTGGATCCAATGCTTCAACGGTTCCGATTTTTTGTTTACATTGTTAAACCTTCTTGTCTTAAGAGGTGGATCCAATGCTTCAACGGTTCCGATTTTTTTTTTTTTAATAAGTCCTAGAAAGTGTTGCCACTTTATTAATTATACTGTAGTTATCACAGCCTTTTTGCGAAATATTTTACAGTCACCTTGGTAAAAAAAAAATATGTGACATCATTCTGCTTTTATGTTTTATTTAATGACCTTTTAATTTTAAATTATTAACACGATTACTCTCCAAATATGGCCGACAGTCAGCTTGGTAAAAGAAAAAACTATAAATATTCATATTTTACATATTTCACAGTCACCTTGGTAAAGAAAAAAATATATGACATCGTTCGGATTTTATGTTTTATTTAATGACCTTTTAATTTTAAATTATTAACACGATTACTCTCCAAATATGGCCGACAGTCAGCTTGGTAAAAGAAAAAACTATAAATATTCTTTGAGCCCAAGTTGACTTTGAAACATTTATTCAAACAATGTTTACAACGGATACGTCAGCTACGATTCTTCATCAGCGATATTTAGGCCCTTCTTGGCAAGGGTCCTCGTCAGGCTGTCAATCCTCTGGTTCGACTTCAGGAAAGGAAACAAACCTGTAGCCAGACGAGGACCCTTGCCAAGAAGGGCCGAAATAACGCTGATGAAGAATCGTAGATGATGTATCCGTTGTAAACATTGTTTGAATAAAAAAAAACTATATTTAATAATCTCGTGTTCTCTTGTGACCCCATTCTGATTTTCTATTTTTTTTTAACTGAACTTTTAATTTTAAACGTATTTACACGATTAATCTCGAAAATGAATGATCCCGCTAGAAAGGTACGGACTGACTGGCAGGTGTCTTCCACTTCGTTTTGACTTGGAGGAGTTCGGCTACATGTTAACAGCATTAGCAGTATTAGCACACTTAAGAAAATTACGATTGTACGTCCGCCCTACATTATCGTCCTTTAAAAATCGTATTTCACGCCATTCTTATCACACCACGAATATCCGGTACTTAACGCAGAAAATGTGCAAAGAGCATTCAGTAGCCATTCAATTCAAAAACTTCTTTTTAGCTAAAAAGATAACGAACGCAAAATTTTTTGTTTGTTAAAGAAGTAGTCAATATCGCAGCAGTTCCTATTCTGGTTATTTTTCAGTACGTAGGAAGTGTTTTCATTCAAACAATGTTTACAACGGATACATCAGCTACGATTCTTCATCCGCGACATTGGTCTGTTGTCCCAGAAGATTGACAGCCTGACGAGGACCCTTGCCAAGAAGGGCCGAAATATCGCTGATGAAGAATCGTAGCTGACGTAACGTTGTTTGAATGAATGTTTCGAAGTCAGCTTGGGCTCAAGGAATATTTAAGTGTTTTCATTTGATTATATTTATTCAAAATACCAAATAAGCATAACGAAAGAAACACAAACCTTTTTGGTTGAGAAGGATTCAATGCCGGGAAGGATCGGATTGTGAAAACTAGACTAGTGATTTGTGGAATTTTACTAAAAACTAGATTTTTCTTTTGGACACACTTAAAAATATTCCTAAGACCTATAATAGGAAACAAGCGACTTTTTTTCGTCAGAACGTAACGAACTGCAAAAAAAATTCACTTATCACTCATATGTACGCACAAATATTTAACCTTCAAAGATGGCGGAAGGTTAGGTACCTCTCTCGATGCCGCATTTGATTCCACTGTTGTTTTGAACCTTTCTTTTTAGCCAAACTCCTTACCTCATAACATTTGTTCGAGCTCCGACGAATGAGAATATGTCTTCAAAACTCCAGGAGATTTAGTAGTCTATACTGTTTCTGGCTACAGCGCTCTCTCTAAAATCTAGCGATTTAAAAATACAGCTAGAGAAGACTGGACTAAATCAAAACTCAGCACAAACGATATTAATTAACATCGTCAACGTTACAACTCCTAGCTTCGGTAGGAGCTAGTTGTTGTTAGTAACTAGGAATAATCATAATCAGGAATACAGTAAGTGACGAATTTATTTCAAAAAAACACTATCATGGAAATACCAAATTTGAGTCAAGTATAATGCAAATTTTATTATATACCGTATACAATTAATCATCAATTTGTCATCACAGAACTATTATAGTATACAAATAAAAAACAAAAACAAAACACGGACGTTGGAATAATATCAAAGCCAGCTATCGCCATCATTATAAATTTTTGTGAAACTCGGAACGAAGCTTTTCTGGTACCGCGTATGTGTTGCAGGTACGGGGGACAACTTTGGAACCTTTGAACTTAACTAACTACCTTGACAAGCCACCTCTTGTCTTGAACCCCCATAAAAACAACCGAATTGTATCTATTCTGTGCCTTATTTTAATCGTGACGTCGACTGTATGTACAATTATCCGGTGTTTGCATCAAAGAAATATGCTGCAGGACAGACAGTCCTTCAGCTCAAGCGGACTGCGAATCATATTTGACGGTGCAAAACAGTCGAGTCAGCTACATTTTATTAGAGCTCTATTTCGGCCCTTCTTGGCAAGGGTTCTCTTCAGGCTCAAGCTGGAAAATGAAGTTGTGGGAAAACAATTAAAGATTCTTCCTTAAAATCTTTTCCTCTTTTAACTCCAACCAATTTTCAGAGAAGAAGTTCACAAAATCAGATATTTAGGGAAGAATCTTTAGTTGTTTTTCCAGTTCATTTAGGCTCTAAATAGGCTACATGAAAAAAACCCACATAGGCTACATGAGAAAAAGCTACATGAATTATAAATATAATGTAGACTACATGTTTAACATAAGATATATTATTGCTCTTACCTGATGAGTATTACAAAGTTGATACCGTGTTGAGTCACCATCACACCGATCGTCCTCACAGTCACGAGATGAGAACTGGACACCACCATCGCAAGAGCGAGAGCATGGACTCCAGGGAGACCATTCCGACCATCTCGTAAATGCTGTCTGAAATGAATAAATAAGTAAGATACTTGGACTGGGAGCAAAAGAGCCGACTGGATTAGTCCAGGCCCAAGAGTATTGCCACAAGCCTTGCTGGAGCCTTTGAGAGGGGAATTAAGGACATGGTAACATTCCGACTAAGACATCCTAATGACACAGAACTGCTTTCAGCAGATGACAAGAGAAGCGTGTTTTTGGGATCCCAAAACGTAAGTGGAGGGATACCTATGACATCGCAAAAGTTGTCCGTCTGTCCGTCCGTCCGTCCGTCCGTCCGTCTGTAAGCACGATAACTCTCGAAGGGAACGAGATATTTTGATGAAACTTGGTGTGAGGGTTCGTTGGGTCGTCGGACCAGTCAAGTTGGTAGATGGGCTTTGTAGCTCTACATTTAGGGGTGGGGGAGGGGATTCAAATTAAGGGACAAACAAAATATTTTGAAACAGCTAATGTGATAGTTGATTATGGGGTAAGAAGACATGCTGAACACGATGGTGAAAACTATTTTGTCATCGGACAAGTAGTTCGCCCGGAATCCGGCCAAAACCGGAAAGTTTGTTGAAAGTAAAAGTTTTATTTGAAGTTGATTAGATGTTCGATTTAGTGGTAGGAAGACATGCTGAAGACGATGGTGAAAATTATTTTCTCGACCGACAAGTATTTCGCCCGGAATCCGGCCCAAACCGGAAAGTTTGTTGAAAGTAAAAGTTTTATTTGAAATTGATTAGATGTTCGATTTAGGGGTCGGAAAACATGCTGAAGACGATGGTGAAAACTATTTTCTCGACGGACAAGTATTTCGCCCGGAATCCGGCCCAAACCGGAAAGTTTGTTGAAAGTAAAAGTTTTATTTGAAGTTGATTAGATGTTCGATTTAGAGGTAGGAAGACATGCTGAAGACGATGGTGAAAACTATTTTCTTGACGGACAAGTATTTCGACCGGAATCCGGCCCAAACCGGAAAGTTTGTTGAAAGTAAAAGTTTTATTTGAAGTTGATTAGATGTTCGATTTAGGGCAAGAAGACATGCTGAACACTTATGTGAAAACAATTTTCTACCCGGACATGTAGTTCCTCCGGAATCCGTCCAAAACCGGAAATCTGTTGGAAGTCCAAGTTTTATTTCTAGTTGATTAGATAAGCGATTTAGGGTAAGAAGAGATGCTGAGTCCCTGTATGACAATCATATTTTACCCGGACTTATAGTTCGACCGGAATCCGACTGGAATCGGAAAATTTGTTATAAGCTAAATTTCTATTTGAAGTTGATTAGATGTTCATTACTGGGGAAAGAAGATACCCTGATTTCGTCTTTAAGCTTTCTTTTTTCGCCGGACAAGTAGTTCTGGAGTTCGGCCGGAACCGGGAAATTGGCAGAAGTGGCAGGAAGTTTTCGTCAAAACAGATATGACTTATAGGGGTAAAAACAACAGGCTGAATCCAAATCTGAACTTGGTTTTCTCAGGTGATTAGCTATTTGGCCTTAATCTGTTTCTGAATTTTAGTTGTAAAAATGTTCAAGGAGTCTGGCGAAGACTGGATCTGGCTAAGACAAGACCTAGTTGTCTGGATCAGATATTGAATTTTTGGGATCCCATCGAAACCTTTGGTCTTGTTTCGTTTAGTTTTTTAATTTGAACTCAAATAATCATATGTTCTGCAAGCGAGCAGCGAAGATATATTAAAACGCTAAAGGCGTATTGTCGCCGTTCCCCGAGGACTCCACTTGAGGAGTCCCCGCGTTTGTGTTTGTCCCCCGGGAATCACTTCCCGGACGGGGAATCCTCCAACTATCACCACCATCATCAAAAAGGACTCCCTTTGAGATTCAGAGGGGGATCGTTTTTTGCTGGTGTTAGTGAAACGTAAAATCAATCAAAAACAATCAGAATAAAGAAAACCAAAATTAAAGTGGATCCAGACTAATTTCGTCAACTGCGTATTCGAACAAAATCGATTTTTGGAAGCATTCCCCGCGTTCTCGCTGTTTCTGTATGTCGAGTGACTCCCTCTATTCTCGCCGTTCCCTTCGATTACCCGAGGAGTCCTGGGGGAACGGCGAGAATACGCCTTAAAAGTTGAAAGTCTGTTTGAAAGTGATATTTCGGCCCGTCTTGGCAAGGGTCCTCGTCAGGCTCGTCAGCTCCTCTTCAGGGTCAACGTTGGGGAAGGAAACAAGCGTGCAATGCATTATTTGTCTATTGGTTTCAAAGTCAGCTTGGGCTCAAGGAACATTTACAGGTTAATCATAGTAGTCATGGGATTTTGGGTATGGGAAGTATAGACCAATAATACGTTAGTCTTTCCAGAACGGGCTGTTAAGCTGTTTGATTGCCCTTCAACCCGAAATCATAACCGAGGTCTTAAAAGGTATGCGATCACTGTTTTAAAGGACTCCTTACACAATTATATGCTGGGAGAATGGACGGTGACCCCTCTTTCGGACGAGTGCTACTTCGTGTAGCTTATTGCTGCGTTTTATTCTTCAAAGCCCGCTCTTCAAATCCCGACTGGACTCGAGCCGTGGCATTAGCGCAACTCAGTTCGTCTTAAAGGAGCCCTCGCACCATTTACTCTTCAACTTACAGTATTTTAGAATATTTGTATACTTTAAAACTAGGCTGTGCTTTCAACAAATAAGCCACAGTTTTGGCTGTTTTAAGCCTTTTCCGACACCTCTTGACTTGCAGCGAAAACAGGGAAAAATTCAAGTAACCGGTTTTTCTGATGGGCAAACTTCTCGCAGACAACCGTCGACAGAGTGATTACAGATCGAAAGTAGCAAAACACGGCAAGTGACAAAATCAGCGTGGCTTAGTTAGACGAGTCAGAATGTACCGTACGAGATCGGGGTCTCCGGGTTTAGAAATGTATGGAATGATTATGGAAGTAGATTGCGATAGTATTATCGGTAAGACAGGTCCTTTAACAGTAAACACTCTTCATCATAGCAGGCTCCAGTAAATTAGGGTGGCATTATGTTTGTTGGACAAGTTTTACTTGAAGCTCGGCATGTTGCGTGACGTGAGCATTCAAGAAGTATTTTCATATATACTGTAAACGTGAGTTGCAAAATTTTAAACCAAACCCTCTTATGGGACAATCGCTTGTATATATATATATATATATATATATATATATATATATGCGAAGTCTAAACGGTATTCGTGTAATCAAACTATACCTTTGGTAGGGTGGTCAACCTTAGATATATTAGACTATCAGCATCTGGGTCACTACCCTACATATTCCGTGCACCAGCGCCCAATAGGCTACCATCTACTACTTAAACTGTATTCATTTTCAATTACATTCGCTCTTCTTTCCTTTACTTAGCGTTTACTTTGGTACAAATATATACTTTTAATGTTACTCAATTACTATATCAGGTTCCTACACAACAAAGTCCTTTTTCGTTAATTATAAAGATATAATAAAAATAGCCCGCTAGCATTTACTGCTTAGCGATCTCGTTAGCGATCGACTTTTGAATATATCTCAATGGCAGGGGCCACCCAATGCATAACTGTCATATCATCTAAATCTCGGATTAAATAAGGGCCACGGTCAGAGGGTAGACAAATAGTTCAGTCATTTGGTGCAGTAACAATTTGTCAACACGTCTGCTGACAGGAGAACAGAACTTCAATCAAAATTTAGTTCCCAAGTGGCGGCTCTGTTTGTAATTTCATGCGAATTCCATTATTCAGTCAGCAGGACCACCCTTGTCGGTACTCACTGTTTTGTCATAGACTATTAAACCTTGGGCGAAGCTCTTTAACCTCCACAACAGGCCTAAGAAAGGCAGGTTTCAATTACAAGTTTCAACTTGACCTAATACTATACATTCATTGTCATGACTTATTCCAAGCTGTGGCCAACAAGGCACTTCACCTACCTTCTTTTCATCAAAATTCAGGACATCATAAACTTAAATATGACACAAATATTAGTCAAATGAACAAGAAAGCCCAGCCCGTAGTCTACTTGCCGCAACTTACCGAAGTCAATAATCAACAGATAAAAAGGTAGGTCAAATGGGTTGTCGGCGAAACGTCCCCATGGAGAAACGTCCCCGGCTAAAATACTTACTTACTTACTTATTTTATTAATAAACACAGTATAACTCTTCTGTATTTACATCTACAGCACTAATGGAAAAAATGAACCAAGAACCAAAATATGATAAAAAACAAAATAAAAAAAATTGGGGGGGGGGGGGGATTTTGCGGATTTCATGATTTACATCAGACCCGGAATTCTTTCAAAGCGGACGAATTTAAGACCATATCACGGAAATAAGAGATTAAAAACGCCTAAGTGTACAACGTGTACAATATTATCCCAAGCAATAGAAGACACTAAAAAAATCTTGAAAGTCCCTTTTTATCCACCATATCGGCACTACGGTGATTTTTTGCATTCTCCTTATTTGACTATTTGAGTCAGATCAGGCTTCCGCTTGTTTCCCCCCAGGAACTTATTGGTAAACAAAAATACCGGTTATGTCTGTTGCTTTAAATGAAACAGAACTAGCCTAGTACTGATAATTTATTACACTATAGTTTGAAGGGAAACGGTGCAGATCTGAAGCAACTGGTCCAATGTCCGCCCTTCAATGCCTATAAAGAATGTTCCTACGCCTAAAATACAAACTCTGAAATTGTTTTCCTCGGTCATGCGACTGAAGACCAAGGCGAACAAAAATCTTCGGGACGTTTCGCCACGGAGACGTTTTGCCATGGGGGCGTTTTGTCGTAGGGACGTTTCGTCATGGGACCATTTTTTTATGGGGAAGTTTTGCCACGGGGACGTTTCGCCACGTGGACCCTTCGCTGGGGACGTTTTGCCGGGGGATGTATGGTCATGGGGACGTTTTGTCGGTAAGGTGGACGTTTTGTCAGATATCCTGTTGCACTGGCCATCTTCTAGGACAGTGCCAAGAACTTCATTCATTGGGGGTAGTTCTCTTCCCTGGTATCTTAAAGTCGACAAATAAAAGTGTAACTCGTGAGGTTGTTTTTTTCGTTTTGAATACAATGAAAAGAAGAAAATAGTTTGTGTTTTAATTTTTAGTTGTGCAAACTGTTGCTGACGCTTCAGGCGTCTGTTGTATAGCCGTATTAGGCTTTTTTCCAATAAATTATTAATATTATTATTACGCGGAAACAAAGATACATGTGAACTCTAAAATAAAAATGCACTTTCCAAAAGTGTCCGCATTCGCATCCTGTGTATTTAGATTGCACGATCTAGGAAGATCCGAGGGAAGCTCAATTTACTCGATTCTCCTATACATAATTTTGTAATCTCTGAATGTATTACAGATCCAACGAATCAGTCGCGTTTACAAGAATGACAAAGAAATGAATACACCCCTCATTCCTCCCAGTTTCCAAAAAACAGCACAGGCATAATTAATTGTTTCGCAGTTTACACACATCATGTCAAGGCTTGTTTTGGTTTCTTTTGCGAACAGCGAGAGCTTACTCAGTTGAAAAGCATTAGGCGAAAGTGAACATTTTGAAGCGTAAAACAATTGCTCTACATTTCAATCCTTTCGAAGCGGTGGGTGAAGCTCATTAACCACCAGAGGTTTACAAACACTGGGCGCAGCACGCTTAACAAAACACTGGGTGATTCTCCCTAAAATACCATAATCAGCAGTAGGGGTTGTATGAGGGTACTCCCTAATTGGAGGCTGAAAACTGATTAATCTTGATAAGGGACAGCGTTTCCATGTCTGCGGCGGAAAGACTCAGGTCGTAAATTTCCAACATCTTTCATCAGCGGCGCAACCCTCAGTTTGAGTGAACATTTTAGGGTTTTTTGGAGCTCGAAGAATCGACGGGTCCCTGTCTACCAATTTATGAGGCACCGCATTCGGTATTTAAATTCTGGGAGGGTGAAGAAACCAAAGAAAATAGTCAAACGTGCAAGAAGAGTGAGAGGCGAAGGTTGCTTCCCTTTCTTTTTAAAGTTTAACCGAAAAGGCCTAGGATACGACAGTCTAGTTACCCATCACTTGTTCGCTTAACTAATCTTGAAAACCCGATGAAAAAGCGTTAGTTTGTTTTTCTGATATTTCCAAATAATCGATTATCCCATTGTGCTTGCCGCTCTTCCCGTTTTTGTGATATCTCTATGGTGCCTGGAACATTTGGCAACAACACCAGCGGCAAACGAGTAAAATTGTGTATTAAATAAACAAAGAAGTGTCTGCAGTCTGCAGTGCCAAAAACTAGTGCTAGTTAGTGATGGTGATAGTTAAGTGATTTTCGCGGGCGAATTGTGGACGGATTCACCATGGGAAAGCGTCCACATTCCCAACGTCCCTACTGAAGACTACTGTGGACAGAATGAAAATCCCCAATAGGTGTTGTAATAATTCAATGTATTTGAATCAAAGATGTAAAAATAAGTTGCCTGTTCAGTTAAACTTTAAAGGTGTTGCATTTCATTACTTTGATCAATCAATCCAATTTATTTTCCAAACAGCTTAAAGCTAGAAGAGGAATAATATTTTACGAAATACACAGACAGGAAACAAATTAACTAATAAACTTACAAGCAGAAATAAATGATTGGATCGATGGAGGCTGTAAAAACTGTGTGAAGAGAGAATTAAATATTTGCGGATTTTCAGTGGTCTGAAGTGTTGGCTACCAACATGGCCTCATAGCAGAAGGAACTTAGGAATTCCTATATCTAAACAGCGCATAGCTTATCCTTCAGTCAGATCTGTGACCAGCGGGGGTAGGGGTTTTCCTCCAGCGAAAGCTGTAACGGCTGCAATTCCAAATGCTTCTCTGGACATTAGCTCGGTGTTTTGTGTCTTTATTTTACATGCTGCACATTCCGAAATGAATTACCGTTCGAAACATTTGCAAGTAGGCTACTACCGAAGGATTGCTACGCTTTTGTAATGTCACCAACGTAAGGCCGTCGTTAAAGCACAACTCTTACTAGAAATAATCTTTTCCCTATGACATGTATCAGAAAAAACTCTTTTGGAAATAACATTCCTTCCCACCTAAAACTAGCGATTCTCTTGTTAGCGCCTGTAGAGTATATCCAGCCTTCCTGCTCTCCGACGCGGCGGCTGGGCGCAAAACATTTGAAAACTGAACCGTGCCTTAGTTAAGAAGTGGGAAAACTAGGCAAATAAAGAAGTAATAAACAGAAGAGTATCACATCCTTATATGTGAAAGAGTTGTCAGCGTACGTTGAAGATATCGGCAAACTTTTCGTTGGGTGACGGGAAAACTCGGAAAGGCCGAAAAAGCGCTATAAATTCGTAGTTACGAAACGAAACAATGGAGAAAGGTGGAGATTTTAGAAGCTTATAATTCCATATGGGAGCTAAGTATATTATAAAAGGCAGAATAAGCAAGAGGGGTCCTTTAAGAAAATCTCGACAGCTCTACGTAAACCAAAACTAAATATAACACAGCCTTATCCTTCCGTAATAATCTATGTTCTACTAAACAACTGTGTTCAAATGGTCTTGCTTGAGACAAAACTGCCATCCCATCATTTTTCAGAGAAAAAAACTGCGAAATTCCATTCCGCTACCCCACGCGAGACAAGCCTTCGGCTTTTCGTGGGATGTTTATGAGTTGCTTTGTTTACTGTCTAGAGACGTTTTAAAGTCTAAATTTCGCTCAAGTTCAGTTATCATACTATTTTAGTATCAGCCTGATCTGTCCCGCGTTACCTCTAAAAATACTCACACCTTTAACCGCAATCGCTCGTGGTCAGCCTTCGACCAATCGTCCTGGCCAGCTGCAAAGGTGATTATGCCACCAGGGGTGTCAACGAGCAATCTGATACACAACAGCGTAATTCGAGCCAGCATCCGACATTTATTCAGCATTTCTTCCAGTCAAACAATGCCTTATATCCGATTCAATGATAATTCGATTCATCTTTACAAGGGGGTTGGGAAACCGTTTGCCTCAAAGAACTAACCGCCGGCATCAATTTTCCTGACAGAGAGGAAGTAGGAAAAAAAAAAAATCATTTCATGTCAATTTGGAACATGAGCATGTCGATTGGTAAATGGATAAGCATGGAGTGAGGGGGGATTTGGAGATAGTTCAGGAAGCTCTGGATGAAACGGTTCGCTGAGAAACTCGTCTGGGAATACCAAGCAACGGGCTAACTACCACAAGAAATTATGTGCAGAGTCGGTCTTGTGGCAAGCAGAAAACTTGTCGTCAATGACCAAGTCAGACCATAAAGCTACAGTGCAAACAGGTTGCCCAAACCTGGCCAGCCGAAGCATTGGTTCGTCCTAACGCTTCTTAAAACCATTATTTCCCTAGTTCGTTATGGTGAAAAATTCCTACTTCGGGCTGACAGATTATAAGACAAGTTGCATGTATCACGAATAAGGTTCCGTTTTGTATCGCGGGGGAAGGGAGGAGGAATCCTGCATATCTGTAAATATCAGGAAAGAAGGTAGTGGATTCTTCTTCAGAGTTGGAGAAAGGCCGAGAATAGTCGGAAGTCTGGAAGTTTTAAACTGAGTTCTTTGTGAGATGCCCTGCACGGACGCCATGATAATTGTAAGCATACAAACAATCGTGATTATTTTTACCATATTCAAGTGTTTAATGTTATTTCTATGTACAAAGAGATATTGAGTACTAAATAAAAGAATTATCACAGTAATGGCCAAAGAAACGCAATTAATCGAGGTTTACACTACCCCATGTCGATTCCGGCACCCTTTGCTCGGTGGGATACCTGGAATGCCGGGATGCCAGTTCGGCTAATCAAACTTCAAATTTTACGACAAAAAAAGAACGAGTTACTGTCCTGAATACGCAAGCTGATCTCACGTACCAACAAGATTGACAATTGTATAATTGCAAATTTTGACTCGGAACCACCCAATGTCCGTCAGCCACTTTGGACCTCTGGAATTAAATTGCACTGTCAAAGGGATACGAGGGGATCTCATTTCTCATCCTCAAAAGTTGACAAAGGGAAACGAGAATAGATCTTCCCCTGTCACTTTACGTGTGGAGGGATACCGGAGGAACACTCCTAGATTAACAAGATCTTTTGACAAGGAGTCCGACAAGCAGTGTGATCGGCCAGCACTCTTCCAAATCAAACGATCATTATTAGCCATTTTATCTGGTATAATAATAATTTATTGTCACAAAAAGACAAGAGTAGGCTACGACTGAAGCCTGATTCCACACGAGCAAGCGCAGTCGGTAATCCCTTGTAAACAATTTGAACTAGGCCTGTGCTAACTGATGATTAGAACAACTCAACCTAAGCTTAATAAGAAATATAGTATTTTCTTATCATGAGAAGATCATTAATGAGCAGGCATCTTTTCTTTTTGAAAAGTGTATCTGGCAATGGCTGGTGACTGCAGGATCAAATTTGCAAACAAAACAAACGATTCCCTCTTAATTTCCTTACCTGAGTCAAGCATAACAGGAAAAATATCAAAGCCAAGGATCGGTCCATGGTAACTGAAAGAGAAAACCAGTGTCAGTAACTTCATTTACAGACAGTCTGACGCGCTTTAATGTATGTTATGTTTGACGAGTACCACCTATTTGATCTACGTCTTGGTATGAAATAACCAGACTATTTATCTACAGAAAAAAAGCGGCTGTCAAGTTGGATCAGATTTTACGGGGAGTAAACATGCATTCATCAAGTTATGGAAAGAACAGACAGCAGACAGGCAAAGCGACAAGAAAGTGCTAATGGCGGGGAGCTGAGATTGAACGGTCTTTGAGAGTTTATGAGATCGCAATAACCAAGCCAAGGTAGGATTCGGAATTGGGACAGAATTTTCGACTCTTCAATTTTTAAGCAGCAAAAGTGGGGACAGGATATGGGACTAGGCGAGTCCCATATTCGATGAACTTATGCATGTGTTATTGAATGAAGCTCTCCTCTTGCTCTGCTTCTCTGGGTTAGGATACTTTCTCCAACACTAGATTCAGCCAAGTCTGGGCCATGCCTATCAACCATATCAACCTGTCTAGTGGGCCATCAGTTGCCACCCGGCCACCCCTAATGATTTGCTACCCCTTGGACACTGGAGTTATTAGGGGTAGGCATGACTTTTCGGGGATAGAAGCATGCAGTTTGTACACAAAATGCCTGATGTTTTGATAGGTCATGCCAAACTTTGGGTATATCGATAGTTTGGAGTACCCTAAGCTAAAAACTGGGAAACTACAGCCAGCCAATGTTCCTCGCATAGGAGGCTTTAAAGAACTGACGTAACTCGCAAATCGTTGAAAATTTATTGTAATAGATAGATGGCACATGTCCCGATCCGAAGCTAAAGAAAGTCACAAAGGACAGCTTTGGCCTACTGACACCTACTGTTGGCCAGAGGCGTCACGACTGGGGGGGGGACGCCCCCCCCCCAAAGCTGTCGGCCAGTCGGTAAAAAATAAGCGCCACAAATTTTCGTCAAAAAAGTTTATTTTGTTCATCAAAGCAGTCCTTTTTTCTGAAAATTGGTTGATTTTTCGTCAAAATAGTCAGTTTTTCTGAAATCAGGCGATTTTATTTCAAAAACGTCTTTTTGTCGCTGAAAACAGTCGTTTTTTCTGCAGAAAAAGTCGGTAAAAATTACCAGCCAGTCGGTAAAAGCCTCGTCCCCCCCCCCCCCCCCAAACATTTTGGCTAGTAACGCCTCTGCTGTTGGCTACTGTTACTCAGTCACAAGGAGAGGAGGCTGATAGTCCGATGGGTAGCTATAGAACGGACCTAGGCCTGCTTGGACTGCTAGGAATAAAATTAGCCACATCCAGTTTGTGTCTGCACTGGTTCGATCTTTGCCAAAGTAAGGGAACCAGGAGATAGCAATGTTTAGGATGGAACATAGTGAACTTCACACAACACACGAAAACTAGGACCAGTCATACAGAAATCCTCAGTTTTTGGTCAACGTAACCCCATGAAAATCTGTTGAATTGAGAATCTCATATGTACATTAGCTTTTCAAGCAGATTCTTATGGTGGCACCATCCATGCCCTTGCTACAAGCTACAGGGCATAGTGCCCCGGCAGATGAGATCCATGCCCATACATTGAAACCAGACATGTGTATTTTACTTTGTGTATTTTGCTCATACTCCGCTGTTATCTAGAAAGCGGGTCACAAATAAAAAAATAAAAAAATAAAATAAATTGGTGCATGCCTAGACGTTGAAGCACGATGTCGAAAAATTGAGGGTTTGTGTATGACTGGCTAGGACAAGTTACTTCGAATTGGCGAAAAAAGTCACCATCTTCGCCTGGGACCCTCTCACTTTAAAACTTTCTATACTTTCAACAGCAATGCGATACCGGAATGACCACTCAACGGGATCTAGGGGTCCTGAGCGATGGGGATCATCGTTTCTCTCAACATTACAACCTTACCATGAAAAAGTTAAATAAAGTCCTTGGTGAAGCCATCTTACAATTGTGACATTGAGGCTTATGAAAAAATTCAACGTAGAGCTACGAAGTTCGTACCAGATCTGCACGATCTTCCCTACCAAGTAAGATTAGCGAAGTTTCGACTTCCCTCTATTGCACACAGATTTTTAGAGGAGACCTGATTGAAACATTCAAATTAATCAATGGGAGTCATGACAATTTGAAGTAACAGATTTAGTAAGATTCAGCATTAACCGTAATCATCGGGGCACGCATAAAAGCCTGCAAAATCAAGATTCCACAACGACGTTTTTAAAGTTTAACCGAAAAGAGATATGATATGAAAATCTAGGTACCCATGACTTGTTCGCTTAAAAGGGCTTGAAGACCCGATAAAAATGCGTTACTTCATTCTTCAGCTATTCACGGATAATCGATTTTCAAATAGTGAAATTTCCATGTAATTTGTGATACATCTATGTGCTTGTGTCTGTGTTGTATGCTTGACGAAAAACATTTACGAAAAAGAACTGGTCAAGCAGTGAGCCACCTTCCTTGAGCTGATCACTGACCACTGAAAAGCCGCGTTTGTAGTGAGATTCAGATTTTCTGCGTCATAGTAGAATTTTGCGTTGTGAGGACGGCCGTAGATGTTCTGAACAACATCCTGGAGCAAATGTGAAAATAAAAAAATTAACCTTAACATAACTAAAATAATGCAGTGCAGTCAGTTAAATGATACAAAAATATGTTGGCTTTTCAGTTGAACTTTAAGTGAAGTTTTGGCAACGGAATTGTTGATCCTTGGAACAGCCTTACCGAAGATGCGGTTAATGCTGAATCGATCAATAGTTTCAAGTGCGTTGTTGATGGGATTTTTTAACTCTGATCAGTTCAGCTACGGTACTCAAAATTTCTTAGAGTTATTTAAAGGCGAAAGCCTTTACTCTTGCTTTGTATTATTATATCCTGAGCATTTGCAAGATCTGGAATATAAAGTTCCTGTCCTCCCGAAGTCATTCAACAAATTCTCACCTAGTTTATCACAAGGCTCTTATCCTTCTGAGAGAGTTCCAACTTCTTTTAATTCACGTTTCCCTCCAATTAGGCTATAGCCAACAGCAGTCTTCACAAGACCAAATCACTTCTTTATTCCAACCATCATAGACAAAACACTGCTGAAACACAACTACAAGCTGCGTATAGCAGCAGAGCTTAACCACAACTAATAGACCAAACGAAAGGGATGAAATGAATAGTTACAACTTTACTATTTCTCGCGCTGCACTTTTCTGACTCACCGCCGGCATCAACGCTCATTGGTGCTTCACTGAGCTGCTATGGCTGCGCCGCTTCTGTAGCGCTCCCTTACGGTACATTTCTTCTACTTGCGATGCATGGCGATTCTTCGAAAATTTACAATAGATGGCGTCATAAGTACTCTTATCATTTCTAGCAACGACAGCAGCAAAAAGTCCAAAACCTGAACTTTGATCTTTGAAAAGTCCTAGGCTAGGCTATGCAAGGTTAGAGGTTTCTCAAATTGATTTGAGTGATTTTTGTTTATTGTATATTTGCTTGAAGAATGTTTTTTTTTCAACTGGTACTTTTGCATGGCTATACGCTAGACAAATGCCAAATCAAATGGACTTTTACTTAGCCTAGAGTTGCTTGAGCTTGAAAAGTTGATGATAACACCTTGATCATCCCTGGATCATCTCTTTTCTGAATCCCTGCTACTTTAATGACAACTGACAATGGATTATAAGTAGAAAGAATATTACCATTACCGTAATTTTGTAGTAATTTCAGCCAGCAATAGGCTTTTATACTATGCTTATAACTGTATAATAGCATTCTGGGTTGGGACCAGTCTGGACAGGTGTGGTTGCAAGACCTTTGTGATTTGTAGCCTGGATCCAAATTGAGAACCTGGTACCCTGGGTATCAGGGTATCACTGGCGAGCCTCTGCCCATGCAATCTAGGTCTAGGGTGTTAAATTTGATTAATAGGCTAAGTAATAGCAGCAACAAATCTGAGCCTGTGAGGCGTGTGGTGCTGCCAGGATGTCAAATGAGTATATCATATTTTCCGGATTTTCAGCTACACTGTAAAAAAAAATCTTGCAGTATATGCTACTGGGATTAATCTTGTCTTTATTGAGATAAGATTATCCCTAATTCGGATTAATTTTATCCCAATAGATATAAGATGAATCACAGTAGCAAATACTGCATCCTTATTTGGAGAGAATTTTACATTGTATGTCTGGTGCTTCACTGGCTACTTGGTTTGCATTTTTGGTTTTGAATATATATTCTGTAATACTGATTTACTTTCATGATGTTATATTGACTTCACAGGCCTCAGATAATCGGCTGTAGTTTAGTCCAGACCAGCAACCCAGGCATCCTAGGACTAGGCCCAGGGCCCAAACTCGGTAACACAGTGAAAAAATGTGTAGCCTGTGTCAGAGCCGTTACTAGTGAAAATTTTTGAGGGGGGGGATGAGGGATTTACCGACTGGCTGGTAATTTTTACCGACTTTTTCTGCAGAAAAAAACTTTTCAACAACAAAAATGCCATTTTTTATAAAAAAAAAATCGACTGATTTTCAGTAGCTGTATGAATAAGTTGTAGTCTTAATTTAATTACAAAATCTATTTTTTCTGTAGTAGCAACCAGACAGATCAACCACAAACCATTGATTTTATATACCCTATGTGAAATGCTGGATACCCTGTGCCAAATGCTGAATACTCTAACCCAACAAAATAATGGTGATTTGAATGAAGCTCAGAAATCAACCAGTCAGAGTGGCTATATAGTAGAGCAGGTTAGGGTTAGGCTACCAACAGGTATTGTTATGGAGAGTATTGTTATTGTTAGGGACCCATTAGTGCTATATTATATGTGTCACACTCTTGTACACGATTTGCAGAAGATAAATTAACTATAGACGTTATGGTCCATCTCGGCTAGTAGGCCTCGGGCTTGACTGGATATGTGAATTCCAGCTTCGCTAGGATGTGTGAACCAGCTTGATTAGGGATTTCTGGATTGACTGCAGCTGAGCTATAGAATTCCCTAAGACTTTCCCTTGTCTCTTTTGTCCGGTTTCCTGACTGGTCCTGGGGCTAGTGGGCACCTACGGTGTCAGAATGTCTTCAGCCCACACCCAGGAGCCTTATCTTCATTAAACCTCGCCTCCACTCGTCCATCCTCTCAACAAGGTGTAAGAACAGGGTTTGGAAGCTTCCTCCACGTTCAACATCTTAACAATGGTGTCAGAAGTGGGATAACATCTTAACAATGGTGTCAGAAGTGGGATGTATCCTTAACGATGATGTCAGAAGGATGATGTATTCTTAACAATGGGGTCAGAAGTGGGATAACATCTTAACAGTATCCAGCATTCAGCATGGGGTATCCAGAAATTAAGGATTTGTGTTTGACTGTTTTTGGTTGACAATTCATGGACATGGTGCCCCAATGTACAGGCATTGCGCTCATACTTTGGGAAACCAGGCCCTGCAGCAACAGCATGGCACCCGGATTTGCTTTTCAAACAGATTTTATGGAGCTATACACGAGACAGTAATAGATCGATAAGAACTGCAATGGTCGACGTCTTTACCTCGTTTCAAGACGCTGGTATCGTACCCAGAAGAAAACCTTCTGGCAAGACGGATGTAAAAAGGATTGTCTGGATCAATAACTTGAGATGACTATTAACAGCTGGTAAATTGTACTTCAAGTGCTCATGGGAGATGCCATATCTGTCGGGATTCCTATTTTTCTTCCTGATTCTCAGTGCGTCCTGGATTGAATAGATGCCAATGGTAAAACCTTGTTGTTTCAACCTTGGTGACAAGTAACGGTCAAAGCAGGTTGAAAAAGCTAAAGATACTTTTCGTTGAAGAAAGTAGGCTAAACAAATTCGTGTAATAGGAAATCCAGTCCGTACATGTCAAGGTGGAAGGTACATCTGGATTGCACTTATCAGAGCGAATGAGTTCTCCCAGGCTTTCTTGTTTTGTAGGGCATCGGCTGCCATATGACAACTCTTTCGTAGATAGGATTTGAAGTCCTTTTTGAGATTCCAAAACGTAAGTGGAAGGATACCTATGACATCGCAAAAGTTGTCCGTCTGCCACCACGATAAGTCTCGAAAGGAATGAAATATTTTGATGAAACTTGGTGTGAGGATTCTTTTGGTCAAGGTAAAGGTCGAGTTCGTACATGGGAACCAAAGCTGTATATTTAGGATGGGGGAGGGGTTTCAAATTAAGGGGTGAAAAGAAATATTTAAAAAACCTAATGAGATTGTGACGATTTGGGGGTAAAGAGACATGCTGAATCGGAATATGAAAATAATTTTCCCGCCGGTCAAGTAGTTCAGCCAGAATCCGGCAAAAACCAGAAAATTTGTAAAAAAGTAAAAGTTAATCTGAAGTTGATTAGATGTTCGGTTCTGGGGTAAGAGGATATGCTGAATCTGAACATGAAAATTATCTTTTTCGCCGGACAAGTAGTTCGCCCGGCATGCTGTTGCAACTTTCTAACATACTAAAGATAAACAAAAAGTGTATGAGATCAGTTTGGTTATCTTCAAAGTCCTAACTGGCATTTACTGGGTCAAAAAGGCAGAATGCATCCGACAACTGTCTGGTGAGCAATTTAATAAAATTGTCGACCAATTTTAGAAAAAAAACAGGTGGCTATACCAGTCCCTGCCCTACTCCTTTATCCATACAGGCGAAAGCTCTGCGCCTCTGATAATACACCGATCTAAGGGCGCCGGAGGGAGTCACGTTTCTTGTAAATTACGTATTCTTTGGGTTTAGTCATGGATGATGGAAGTCTGTCGACACGTATCGGGGGTCGAGATTTGTTGTTCAAACTTCGTATGAGCATTGACTGGCTGGTTGTAGATAGGTTCTTTAGATATTTAGAGGCAGAGGAAGGGGTTTCAAATTAAGGCGAAGAAAAAGTATATTTTTTTATAAGCTAACGAGATAGTCGTACAAGGGGTAAGGAGGTCCGCTAAATCCATATCCGAACTTAGTCTTCTTGCCGGACAAATGATTCACCCGGAATTCGTCCGAAACTGGAAATTTGGTTGAAGCTCAAAGTTGTTTCTGCAGTCGATTAGAGATTCGATGTCGGGGTAAGGAGACATGTTGAATTGAATTTTGAACTTTATTTCTTTGACAGGTAAGCTGGAAAAATTTTCCAAAACCCGGAAGTTTGGATTGAAAGGTTCTCCTCCTCTCATTTTGTCAAAGTAAAGGACCTTTCTGAAGTCGATTAGGATAAGATATTGGAGCATCCTTGCTGAATCTGTATCTGAACTTGGTTTTCTCATCTGATTAGGTGTTTGGCCGTAGGTTGCCAGAAACCCCAGAACTGTGACAATATCTTTGTACACATTCAAGCGGTGGGTTATGGATAAATAGCAAAATGTTAAAGGGGTCTGGTGAACAGGGGTGGCCCGAAGGGGGGGGGGGTGATTCACCCCCCCTGCCTTTTGTTAAGTCGTATCAGTCGTTTATTTCGGCCTCGCCGAGGTCCCAGGCATTCATTTTGAGTCAAAAATAATACGAGTCGTTTAAAAAAAATTGTTCATTTTGAGCTTCAGTCGTAGACCCGTCTCTAAAGACGAGTCTAGTCGTTTAAATCAGGTTTCGCAACCCCGATTCATGGGGGCAGCAATACGGCTACCGGTTCTGCTCCCTGGTGATTTGTATCTGCCTCACTTAGATCTTTCAGATTTTAGCCTGTCAAAATTACAATAGGTTAGTTGTTAAAGTGAAGACTCACTGGGATATTATAGACCAAAAGTGAGAGACAAGGATATGTGCATGGATTGTTGGTCAAACTTTGACTATAAATGAAAAAAATAAGGAATACAATTTTTGAACGTAATAGAAAGGCCATAAAAAATCAAATGACAGGAGACCCGCGAAACAAGTGTGCCCAGAACAGATGGAAAAATTTTGATTACCAAGCTAGGTTGAGGTGGGAACAACGCTTGAAAAGGACAAAAAAGATTTTAATGTACACATGAAATTCGTTTCCCAGGACAAGAGGGGTCCTGCAGACGCTGGAAAAGCTCATTCTAGTCGAGAGGTAAATTTTTGTCCTCTATACTAGCAGAGGCGTTACTATCCAGGGGGGAGGGGGGGGGGGGGCGAGGTATTTAAAAACGACCGGTTGGTCACTTTTACCGATTTTCTTTGCGAAAAAACGACTGATTTTAAGAAAAACGACCGTTTTTAAGAAAAGTCGACTCACGAAAAACCGACTGTTTTGGAAAAAAATTGACTGTTTCCGACAAAAAGAATTGACTGTTTTTACGAAAAATCGCGGCGCTTCGCGCAGATTGATCTGTTTTTACCGACCGGCAAACAACATTGCACCCCCCCCCCCCCCCCATAGGTGACGACCCTGTATGCTAGTGTTAAAGCGCATCTGAAAAGTCTTCGTAAAATTCTGAAAAATCATACAACTCGAAAATGAGCAGTTATGATGTTTAAGTTATTATAAAAGCGAACTTCGCGTTCTTCATTTGCTGTGTATTACATATTCTGTCGCGTATTGAGACTCGGACCTAATTTCGTGGTGAGGTCTCAGATGAAGATTGAGGCAGATATAAACCTTTCAGGAGTGCTTGAATATGCTGCATGGGGGAAAGACATGATGTTTCTATCGGGTGAAAGATGAAAGTTTGTTTCTTCAATGAATCCGGGTTTGCTTTTACACAGAAAGAATCAAATTCTGCAAACCAGTAAGTTGCTATTTTTCCCTGTAGCTTTACCTGCTTTTGTTTTCGTCATGAACGTACAGTGTGTCGAATGACAAATAAAACGGTACACGGTACCTTCATAATGAAACAAAAGGACATCAAAACTACAGTGAAACTACACCCGGAAAAAAATGCCAACTCAAGTCTCGTCGTCGAACCGGTGTCTTTTTCTATCTGTAAAAGCCTGTCGGGCGAAGACCAAAAGTTTGTTCCGTACGTGCGTAAACCCGTTTTTTTTTCAAATGCACTGGCAAACCTGTTTTCCTCATTTCGATTCTGAGGAAGCCTATTTTTAACGGGAAAATTACTTTTTCTGCTATCAGTTTGGAAAAAATCTACTTTATTTTTGATGGGTACTATTTTGTGATTTTTTTTTTATCGACCGAGTCCTGATTTAATAGCTATTCTTTACTTTAAATTGGATCGCAGAAAGACGGCCTTTACGTCCGTAAATCCGGATTTATTTTTGTAATGTACTGGCAAACCTGTTTTCCTCGTTTTGTTTCTTAATAAGCGCGTCTTTAAACTTTTTGCTATTAATTCGGAACAAATCTACTTGGTGTCTACTTTGTTTTATGGCCACTATTTTGTCACCTTTTCAGACGGACAGATTTGCGATTTCGTAGATATTTTTTCCTTTTCAATGAATGAATGAATTTATTACATGCAGCCTAGTAATAAGCCATTTGCACAAAAATGGGATCGCGAAAAGACGCTCTGCTCCTCGGCGTTTCACAAAATGTCGCCTGCGGCGCATTTCGTTCTATTCTCTGTTTAGGGGAACTGTGTGTCATTCTTGGCGATTAGGCTTGGAATTTTTTAGATTTGAAACACATTAAAGGCTAGAATCTTTCTAGATAAATGCAGATTAAAAAATTTCGCCTGCGGCTCTTGCTTTAATTTGTCCCGATACAGGCTCTGAAAGCTTTCCGCTTTAGCGAAAGCTGAAATGTAAAGTTGAGGCTACTAAGGTACGTATACACAAATTTTGATGACAAGAATAACTTAGCTGATGTATTGCAGCTAGTTTTACACCGGCTCTATTATTTGTTGGTGGGGAATGTGCGCCATTTCCTCGTAGTGGCAACAGTCCATTTTTGTTGGTACGTGCGAGTCGTATATTAAGATCAAGGAGTCGTTGAAATGTTGGGCCTCACCCCCCCCCCCCCCTGGCCTGAGTGCTTCGGGCCACCCCTGCTGGTGAAGACTGAAATCTACGAGATTCGATTGCCTTGATCAAGAACTCCAGTAAATTATATTTTTGGGATCCTATCGAAACCTTCGGCCGTATTGGTTCTGGCCTTTAGCTTCGACACTTCACCGGACGTGGGCTGGCCGCAGGCTATCCATATTCTCAACCATAGTTTTGCTGAACTTTTTAGCTTTTTTATTTTGCGGTTGGTATTCCAAAATGGTTTCCATGTTCCTCGACGGATTCTCTCACGCGGGACGGCTAAATCTTCAGCTCTTCGCATGGACCACGCTACTTGTTGATAGTACCAGCTCAGATCTATTTCTGTGGTCTTTGGAGGTGAAGTAGATGGAAAGGGATTTTGATCGTGGCCAGGAGAATAGTAAGTGTTTGGCAAAAAGAAGGTGGTTAGCATGTTTCCAGTACGTCGCGTTTACCAGTTTGATCTCCTGATAGTTTGTGCGGTCTTCCAAGCGCCTAGTAGGTTGATCTTGCATGTCATGATGAGATGATCGTCATTGCTTTTCTTTATCGACTGCACTATACAATCTCGAAGCACAGCTTCCAGCATGAAGATCTGATCAGAATTGGTGGCTGATCTTTGGTAGTCTGAAGTTGTTTAACCAGAATTTTCGTAGCTTTGTTTTAGATCTTTCGCTTTTTAATTTTCATTTGTTTTATTTTGTTTTGGTTGTTTGACTATAGGCGTAATTGCTACGAAGTATTCAAAGACAAAATAACCCATGGCTGATGATGCGTTTAAATGTAAGTTACTACTTACTAGTAATGCTAGTTGCCTCGCCAAAACGGGTATTTTTTTTTCATTATTACGCTTTCCTTGTCAACCAAGAAACACAAAAAAGAGTTGCCTTGCTTGCTACAAGAGTGCAACCTTGATTTCGTGAAGCCATCATATCATACTAAAGGGATTCTTTCTTTCTAGCTTGGTGCATCTAATATGATGGATCCTCAGCCTTGAGTTTTTTCATAGTCAACTTTACAATCTTCTTTAACCTTTTAAAGATCTTGGCTTTAGATTGTGGGTATGGACTGCAGGTTCTCATGCAGAAGAAGATTGTCCAAAGCCTTTTCATCTGTCAGGCAAAAGACTTCAAAATGGCCCAGTTCGTCAGCAGTGACAGAAGACGAACAAGAACTGTTGGTGAGTTTTAAGCAATTTAGAGCGTATTCCACCCTTCTAACAATAGTAACTATTACTTACTTTTTTGGTCCAACCTCGTTAAAAGTTACTACGCTGACCGTTCCAACCTTCTTGAACTAGTAACTATTTGCTTACCATGCTCGGGAGAGTAGTAAGTGTGGTAACTACGCATCTCTGTAACGTGATTGGTCGGATTCGCCGGTGGCATGATATTCTGCTGGAAAATAGAAAAATCATTCCAGTGTTAACGGCAAAGATCCAGAATTGGTTACGTTATGCGTAGTAAGTAACTACGGTAAGAAGGGGGGAGCACGCTCTGAATGATCCCTTCAATTGTCTACGAGCAGAATATCTAAAACAGCTGAAGCAGTGTACTTTGTGTGTGTTTAAACTCGGCATTGACTTTTATATTTGGCGTGGGCTTTACACAGAGCGTATTTTGATCAAACCCTTGGGTTTACTCGGAAAAAAGTCTAACTGAGGTAACCTGACTTTATTTCCTTGGGCCTGGACTTTTGTTTGTTATTAATAGCTAATCGTACTTTATTGTCTCTATGCCCATATTTAACTTGTCAGTTTACGTATAAATCCGCCTTCATCCCAGTCCCAGAACCTTTTCGTGTATAAGTATGGTCCAACATGTTTCTGCGTCTGGTCATATGTAGGCTTTTTTAGTGTGTACCCATCACAAAACCTGAGGAATAAATAAAGTAACAATTGAAAAATAGTACAAAAACGAAAAGAGAAGATAATTATTACAAACACTATCGGCACGGTAATAATATAAGATAAGATAGGATTTATGGCCATGGTCATAGGCCATGGAAACAACAAGAAAACAAAACTATAATCTCGACAACTATTTAAAAAACTTTCCCTGTGACTCATGGCCACTTTAAGGAATCTTACCAAATTTCTTACATCTCTAAAACTTCTACTTTTCAAGATTCTCCCCCCCCCCCCCACACACACACACACCATTTCTCCAAATTTCTTTTTCCTTGGGCCTGTCTCGGACATTCTCCCACTAAATGGAGAATACATTCATTCATTTTACCGCACATCGGACAAAAGGACCTCACATCACTCTAACCTTAGTCAAATACTTAATCCTACCGGTAGACAATATCCCTTATGCTAATTATCAGTTGAATTTGATCTGAAGGAACCTTAAAATAACATTAAAGTTTAACTGAAAAAGGCTGAGATGAAACAATCAAGTTTCCCATCACTTATTCACTTAAATGAAATTGCGTTACTTCGTTGCTCCACTAGTCACGAACCATCAATTTTCATATAGTGGAATTTCCTTGTCGAATTGGTGGTACCTTTATGTGCGTGTACCTGATTTGTATGCTAGACAAAACGATTTCCAAAAAATAAGTGTTGACGCAGTTACCTTCCGTAAGATGATCACTGGCCGCTGAAAAGCCCCTTCTATTTTCAGATTCAAATTTTCACCGTCATAGTAGAGGTTTGCGTTGTGAGGACGGCCGTACTTAGCGCCATGTTAAAGAAAATAGTGAAAAATAAGGAAAATCCCTTAAATTTCAATGGGCACATTAAACTACCCCAGTCCCACTCTGTAACAACCTGGGAACAATGCTTACCCCTCTAGATCAGCAGCTTTTCAACAGTTTCCTCTCTGTGATGTTTCAAAGCGTAATTTTTTGGTCAATTTACTAGCTTGGACAAAGATAAAAGTTATGTTTCTTATAATACTTAGTAGATCTTTATTTTATGCATAATTCAGCTAGTATAATTCAGATTTGAATAGGTTACTTGTTTTTGAACGATTTTTGTAGCTATGTTATATTTTATAAGCTTATTGCATATTCTGGTACATTTTATAAAGCAAGCTAATTGAGCTTCACAACACTATTCCAGAAAGAAAAACTTTTAATAGGCACTTTAACCCACGGAACTTCTGATGAAACAGTAGTACAATCAGGTAAACTGCATCTGCAGCTTGACTTTGGTGACATCTCAAATATATCCTTTTCTATCAAGCATTGCTGGGAGTTTCTGAATTTCCTGCCGCGATATCCCAGCTCCTAAGATTTGGATCGCCGAAATGCCAGAGAGGTAAAGACAAGGGACAACAAGAAAACGTCCGATTTTTGGAGCGCCTTCTAAAGGAAGTCGGAAATGTTTCTTTGTGAAGCATTTGATATAAAGTAAAGCATTATAAGTGTCCATTGTGCTTTAAGTTGTATGCTGAAATAAAAGAGGTGTTTGGTTTTGAATATTATTTTAAGCTAGGACTAGATCCTGCTACATTAAAAATTTGGTTCCAGCTCCGATCTAACAATCTCCCGATCCTTGGTAAAAATAAACTTTTCAATGGGAGGAAAGCTGGCACGGGAGAGACTTACATTTGCCCTCTTTGCAAGTCGCAGGAGGAGGATTTGAACCACTTCCTCTTAGAGGGTCTGTGGGTTGTCTTCCTGGCTTGGTTACGACTGCTGGGGAGTGGAGCAGGGAAACAAAGGAATGTAAATCCTGTAACTCGAGTAGAGTGTATGTGCACCAAAATGCCTACCTGCGACCGCGATCGGGATAACAACGAAAAAAACTTCATAGTTATAGATAGTGTGAGCTAATTTTTTCCAGTGTGTGACACTAAAGGCACCATGTCATGTTTTTACCAAGCATGAGAGAGCCTTGTGAAAATCTCATTGCAGCATGCAAATTAGCTGTCGAATATCTAGGTAATATACACAATTGCTGTCGCTACGAGGATTAGCTGACTAAGATTTATTATCCCTCCCTCCACTCTCTTCCAGCCTAGACACACTGCATGGGAGACTTTTGGAATCATATAATGAGGTGCCAGTAGTCAGCCACTCTTCGTAAGATGAAACCTCTTTTATGCAAATTAGCTGTCGAATATCTAGGTAATATACACAAATTACTGTCGCTAAGAGGATTAGCTGACTAAGATTTACTATCCCTCCTTCTGCTCTCTCCCCACCTAGACACACTGCATAGGAAACTTTTGGATTATATATGATTTATGTAACTCAAAGCCCGAGGGCAACCGCATACAAAACTAATAAACAAGACCAAAGGTTTCGATGGGATCCCAAAATTTCCATATTTGATCCAGACGATTGGGTCTTGTCTTCGCCAGACTCCTTGGAACATTTTTACTATTAAAATTCAGAAACAGATTAAGGCCAAATAGCTAATCATCTTCATTCAGCATGTGTGTTTACCCCTACAAGTCATATCTGACGAAAACTTCCTGCCACTTCTGCCAATTCCGTTAGCATTAGAAGTGTCCATTGTGCTTTAAGGAGGCGGTCAATTCTTTCCCTTCAAACCAGGATCGTCCGATCCCCTAGCCCACTTCTTAGGATCCTTTCTGGGCCTCAGATGCGGCTTGCTCTGCCTGTATGGCTTGCGTGGACTCGTGAGTTGTACGCGGGCTTTTGACGGGAGTCACCGAAGTGACCTGGTACGTACATTTGTTTGTTTGTTGAGTTTATTTTGTTATATTGTGGCCCATGTTGGCCTTATTTGAAATAAAATAAATAACTAAATAAATGTTGAACTCAAGATTGATAACTAGTAATTTTGTTTTATTTACAGGAAAGCTGTCAGCGAGTTCCCTGTTTAACATCAAAACAGGATGAACTTCTGTTCGTCGAGCCAGAGGACATAAAACTGGACAAATCTTTTGCGACATGTAGTGATGGCATTGGCACTCTGTACATCGGTCAGTTTCAGAAAAAGAGCTACGTGTCCGTTAAAGTGTTTGACCTGGATCAGTATAAGGATATATCTTCCTTCATTGATGTAAGTTTCAGCTCATAGATGTTTCAGACTTAGTTTCTTTAGCATCAGTAAGTCTTAAGACGGCTAATTACAGCGGCAAAATTTTCTAAATGGGAGATTTGGTAGTCAGCTTCTGAGCTGTTCTAAGATATTTGGGCTAAACTAAGTTGTACTGGAATTCCATACCAGCGTGAAGTCACAACCATTTGATCTATTTTACCTCATAAAACGAAAAATTGTAGTTTATTCCTATCGGTGAATATATATTTTAATATGTATAGAGCCGAGCGACTAGCGAGGCGCCGGTCGCGTTTACATTTATAAAAGGACCTGGGGACAATCAAATCCTATGTTTGGTCTTCAATCACTTGGGTGTTGACTAAACTTTAGCCGATATCTACGGGTCGTGACGTCACACGAAAAGTCAATTTTTTCCATTTAGTAACAGAACTGATTGTCCCTAGAACGGTCTATAAGTGTAAACGCGTCCGGCGCCTCGCTGGCCGCTCGGCTCTGTATATATAAATTCAAATATATATTCTGCAACATTAGTTTAATCGAATTTTCCTATTTCTTTCTACACGTCACTAAAACTTCACGGACCGTAGATAGTCGGCTAAAGTTTAGTCAATACCATCACTTGACGTCACTACTGTATGGAATTCCGATACAACTTAATCAACACCAGATAGTTGTGCGTCATTGGTTACGCGCCAGCTGAGATTAACGGAATTTTCGTTTGGGTTGTGATGTTTCAGTGGGTCCGGTAATGTGAGAACCAATAGAAGGCGGCGTGGAAGTTATACGCTAACTTGGCTTTCCCAATGTGTTTTATTCTTCAGTCGTTCGTCAAACCCTAACTCGACTTGTCGAACACTATTTTGATCACGGACCGCTACTAAATTTGATCCTTTCCGACTGAATATCGCAGGACGACAGCAGGATTCACGAGCAGACTTAGAGGTCCCGTCGTAGGCTACTTGTAATGACAATGCCACCAATTTTCGTAATCTCTTCATCCATTCTTAAACCCGGAGACTCCGATTCAGTACGATAAATCCTAACCCCCTAACGACACCTCACTCATTTTCATGCTTTCGATGCAACATGCTACTGACGATTGATTACGAGCGTGTTCCACCTTCTAACAATAGTAATAATTACCTGTGTGGCACACAACAATGTTTCTCTGAAGAACAGGCAGAAATGGGTGGCACATAAATGGGCCGCGAAAAAAACGCGTAAGTTCTCAGACGCGACAACGTGCGGGTGATTCGCAATTCGATTAACATTGTACAGCACCTTCTGTACTATTTCGTTCCGGTGTCACTCACGTTCTGCGAAAGAACGAGATTAAAAAGATGAGATAATGCTATTTTAAATCTGCAAAGCACCTGCTTCACTTGTCGAAATTATGTCATAACCATACATTGACGGAGAAGTTCAAAATTCAAGATGTAAATGTTACCCTTTTGGATGTTTCTTCGTCGCTATAACAAATCATTGACAACAGAGCCCAACCAGCACATGACCTTCTCCGCTGCTTCCTGGCCGAAGATTGAAAATCAGTGTCTTTTTCTAAGTCTTTGTGTGTTTTATTTATTTTCTTTCATTTACTCCGCTTTTTCGAAATGGCGGGTTATAAATAAATTACTTACTTACTTATTTAAATAATAGCGAATGTCCTTGCAGGAAGTTCTCCTAATGCGCCAGTTTTCCCACCTGAATCTGCTGCAGTGTTTTGGAAGCTTCGTGCGAGGTTCTGAGCTTATGGTTGTGTTACCTCTTGTGATATATGGATCCGTTAAAGACTTGCTAAATATGCACTATCAGTTTGGTGTTTCGGAATCAATGGCCGTGGCGATGGTGTGGGACGTCCTTTCGGCCCTGGATTATATGCATAAGCGAGGATATATTCATAGGTAGGACAAACTTAACCTTTTTCCTTATTCATTTGAAATCCGTATCACCCTATCCCGAGACAAATTGGTTACGAGACAACATTTTTTAGATAAACAGTCACGAGAAAGGTCGGTCATTTGACAAATTTTTTCAGAAGACAAATTTTCAGGAGAAAAATTAATCTTGTATCCAGATCCATTATTAGCTTCTCGTTGACATAAACCTATCCTCTGTTGGGAGTCACCGTCAGTACCAGCCAAGATTTCAGGAATGAAATATTCTTGTCCCATAAAAGTCCTTCGACTGTCTTGAGCACCAGACGGTCATTAATGAAGCCAAAACCGTGGGAGCCCAATATCCGAATATGAAAATTATTTTCTTGCAGGACAAGAAGCTGGCCTGGAATCCGGCTACAACCGGAAATTTAACATAAAGTTTTAAAACCCAAGATATAGTCGATATAGGGTGAGGAGGCATGCTGTTGCAGCTTTCGAAAATACTAAAGATTGATTAGAGATTCGGTGTATGGGTAATGAGACATGCTGAATCCATTTTGAACTTTATTTCCTTGACGGATGAGCTGGCAAAACTTGCCAAAACCCGGAAATTTAGATCGAAAGGTTTTTCTCAATGTCACCAGCTCTTTTGCTGTGCATGCAGTTTGCCGCGAGTAGCCTACTGCTAAAAGGAGGAATTGGGTCAAGGGTCTGAAGTTGATTAGAGATGAGATGTTGGAAAGCATGCTGAATCCATATCTGAGCTTAGTTATAGGTTATAGCAAAATGTTAAAGGGGTTTGGCGAAGACCGGAAATCTTCAAGATTCGCCCGTCTGGATCAAGTAGTCCAATAAATATTCAGTATTTGGGATCCGATCGAAATATTTCGTCTTGTTTACAGGGGCATTAAGGCCAGTCATCTGTTGATCTCAGGAAATGGACGAGTCGTATTGACTGGTCTGGGCGATGCCTTCAACTGCGTCAAAGGAGGTGAAATGAGGCTGAAAGCCTATGATCTTCCTCGCCTTGCCAGGTTCTCTATACCATGGTTGAGCCCGGAAGTACTTGAACAGGTAAGGGTTTTCTGTGCTATAGGCTTAGGTCTTCCGGCTTAAAGCCTGTATCCAAACATCGAGTCTTAATCCGATCTTCAGGTACAAACCCACCGGTATATATGAGTCACTGACAAGACGAGATTTCAGGCATGAGGCTGTTCTATGGAGCAACATGGTTCGAATAATTCTTAGGTTTATTGATCTTACGCTGTCAGAAGTTTGCTAACGTTTGACACTTGTTTGCGCATGCGCTCAAACAATCCGCTCCGCCCAGAAGCCGCTCAAACTGGAAAATGAACTTGTGAAGAAAAAAAAAATTCCTCTTGAGCCTGAAAATGACCCTTGCCAAGAAGAGCCAATATAGCTCTAATAAAATTCAGCTGACGTATCTGTTTTGCACTGTAAAATATGATTTTGTATTATTCTTTATTATTTTTTTCTATTTTCTGAAAGTGATGCCTTTTATTTATTTTATGAAGGTCAGGTTCCACTTCTCAGTAGTTAAGAAAATATTCTGCGGAGGTTGATACGGCTTCGTGTCGTCCTGTCAACCTCTTCAAGATTTGTTGCCATAATATAACTTCCTGTGATATGATTCTGTATCATTTTTTTGTTATTTTTTTCTGTTTTCTGAAAGTGATGCCTTTTATTTATTTTATGAAGGTCAGGTTCAACTTCTCAGTAGTTAAGAAAATATTCTGCGGAGGTTGATACGGCTTCGTGTCGTCCTGTCAACCTCTACAAGATTTGTTGCCATAATATAACAGCCTGTGGGACACAGGAAGGTATAGATTACATACCTGTTGGAGAAAAGTTATATTCTCATAAGGTTTAACACAAGGATGCATAAAGACGTGTTATCAACTTCGACAGTGAGCGTGTTCCATCCTACCTACCATAGTTGCTACGCATGACGTTACTGATTTTGGCTTCTTGGCGTCAAGGCTGGAACGCATTGTTATGGCACTGCCAGATAGCGATCGTAATTTCTGTCGGTCTGTCGGTCGGTCCGGGTTTTGCTACTTCGGGCACTTCCACATAGGCTAGGACGATGAAACTTGGCAGGTGTATCAGGAACCCCCAATGATTAAGTTGGAAATAGTCACTTCCCCGACCCGAGCATTGTGGAAGATGTGGGAATCCTGAATCTTAAGGTATTTATAACTTTTAAACCTGTGATCGGATCTTAATGAAATTTGATATTTGGAAATATCCCGTGCCTCAGACGACCTACTTCAAGTCCGGACCGGATCCGGTGAATTTGGGGGGGGGGAATCTTGGTAAACGCTTAGAGTGGAGGGATCAGGATGAAACTTGGCGGAAGAACAAGCGCATTTCGTAGATATATCGTTGACATAACCGGACTGGTGACCCCGCGAGTTCGGTACTGGGACGATGAAATTTCGTAGACACATCAGGGACCCGAACAGACTGCCTTGAGAATGGTAGTTTCCCCAGTTCGACCATCGTGGGGGGAGTGGAGAGATGGGGAATCCGGAATCTAGTGGCATGCATAACTTTTGAACGGGTGAACGGATGTGAATGAAACTTGGCAGATGGAAAGAGCAATCGTCTCAGATGTTCCACGCAAAGTCTGCACCGGATCCGATATTTGTGGGAGGAGTTGGAGGGGGTTACCGAAACGCTATCTCTTAAACGCTAATCTCTTGAAACGCTTCGAGTCGAGGGATCGGGATAGAACTTGGTAGCAAAAACAAGCATAAGCCCTAGACATGTTCTTGACAGAGCCAGATTATCGGGGTTCTTTGGGGGAGTTGGAGAAGGTTACCCGGAATTCCGGTGATCGCGAGTTATGACACTTCCAGATGTGCCAAGGACGATAGAATTTGGAGGGCATATTACTTTCCCGACCAAATAGACTTAAGAACCCGACACAATGCCCAAAGAAAACTTCCGTTCCTGGATCCTACCATTTGTGAGGGAGCTAAGGGAATGGGAGTCCAGAAATTACTGACTTCCGTAGGTCACGAACAGATGGTCCGATTTGAGTGATATTTTATGGGTGATAAGAACTGATTACCTAGATATGCAAAACGTGTGTCTATACCATATGCAACCATCGTTGGGGGAGTTGGAGGGGGATCCGGAGACTTTTCGATGTGTACAAAAACCAAACGAATGGGCCGAATGGGATGCAAGTTGTACATATTCGATATTTGGTGTCCGGTCTGGATCCAGCGACGGTTGGAGGAGGATGAAGCGGGAACCGGAAATTCGCATATATGCTCCGGTTCGATCAGACTTGGCGGACGGGAAGAGGAGCGATCAGAGATAAGAAATGTATGTATACAAGTCGTATTGGTCCACAGTGGGGGTGTTGGAGGGGGAGTCTCGGTGCTCGCATAGGGGTTAGACGAGTGGAGCGATTTTAATGAAACTTGCAAAGTAGAGAGTTCATATGCCCTAGATAACGTATTTTACGGTCCGGACCAAATCCGAAAACGGTGGTGGTGGGGGGAGATGGATACCGGAATATCTCGGAAAGTGGTCAGATTCCAGAGACACTCGATAGGCGGTAAGAGAAGATGCTTTAGATGATTCGTTTATATGCCCGAACTAGATTCGGCCGCGGTAGGCGTAGTTGGAGTGGGTTGCTGGAAATAGTGTGACACGTTAAGAAATCAAACGAGTGGATCTAAACTTAAAAGGTAGAAAAGTAATATGTCCTAGATGATGAGTCGACGTAATGCCGGAAATACTCAGACTCGAGTAAAACTAGATATCCCGTTTCTAGGTCCGAACCTAGGGGTGGGGGTGAAGGGGGGATTTTGGGAAATTCTCATATACTTTCTTGGACCACCTACTCGTAACAAGGGCCATACGAGCTCGTAGCTCTTGTTCTATTTTTGGCAAGATGTCATGCCTCGGGCTAATCGGGCCAATCACATCATAAGGTTTGGAGATAGTGATAGAGATAGTGACCGAGCGTGGTAAGCAAATAGTTACTATTTCGGGAAGGAATTGGAACGGTGAGCGTAGTAACTTTTCACGAGGTTGGAACGAAAATAGTAATTAATAGTTATTGTTGTTGGAAGGTGGAACACGCTCAGTGTACCAGGGGTAAAATATGAAATTTTGCTCGACGACCCAGTTGATGAAAACTTGGAAGATATTTCGAATTCTCTCTTATCTACTATTAATAACCTTTTTTTTTTTCGAACATCCGAGTAGTGCCTACTGGTCATGTCTGTCACGAGGGATCACCAAACTATCAGTAAACACCTTCCTTGCTATTTCTCAGAGAAAAGACTACGATTGCTGTTCTGATATTATTATTGTTTAGAATAATGTTAATTTTATACAGAGGCAAAAACCTCCCCTTCAACCATAGTACAGTCAATCTAAGTTAATTTTAGGGGTTACCTCAAACAAATTGCAAAAGTTTTGATTTTGGTATCATTCGAACCGGAAAAAAATTCTCTACAACATCTACAAAATCGGCCAAAATCGGTCGAGGCGAAATTGACGTTTTTTCGTCTTTTCTTCTAAAATAACGACTTAAAAAAAAAAAATTAACTTTCACTTTTAAAAAGTCGGTGATAGGAAAATCTGGTACGTAGATCACGAATATGGAAACGGTTCTGTGTTTTGACCATCGCTGAGCCGCCCCCCCCCCCCCCCCCACACACACACACACACGCGCGACATAAAAGCGTGCATTAATATACGTTGGATATTACACGAACTCGGATCCACGCCGAGAAAATTTACACTTCCTGTGCCGAAATGCCAGGAAAAAGTCGTGTCCTAGTATCTTGCATATTTTGTCCCCCCCCCCCCCCCCCCCCCCCTCCCACGTGCACCCAATCAAATAAATGGTTTTATCCGGCATCTGCATACCATTGTAGACGCAGCTCTTCACTCGATTCTGATAAAGGAACTTGTAGACAAGGATTCTCAGCAGAGACTGCACAAGAAACGCTTACAAAAATCCTGTATCTTGTCTGCCATCTAACGGCAAATGTTCTATATTGCGGCAATTACGTGTGGCAACGCTGTTTAACCTTGCCTGACTTTGCCTACGTGGCATATTCGAATCTCGCGCGTGATTTTCGAGATGCCATCTAGCGACGAGAAACGAAGCGCGCTTGGTTAAGAGCAGAGACGCAAGAAGCCGTTACAATCGGACTTATTATCCAAACGACTGAACTTTGCTGGACCGCACGCTCCCCTTTGTGGACATGGTGGAGTGTGGTAAATGCAAAAGGAATGTCACAAGAGCCCAAGGAGGGATCGAATGCGTCAAGTGCCAAAAGTGGTACCATTTTCAGTGTGCCTCATTAACCTATACTAAAGAAACAGTTAAATCCCTAGTTGGTAAATGGGAATGTACACGCTGCAAGAACTCGGGGTCTACCCCTAAAAACACTGCGATCAGGAGTTCTCTTAGTGCTACCCCGAAAACCACAAATACTCCCTCATCCAGTGCCACAGTATCACCAGCCCTGCCAACGCTCAACAGCGAACTCTCTTCGGAATCTCAGCCAGTGGAGCACTCCGAGAATGAACACGACTCTGCTGAAGTGGAGAGCAGACTAGGTGCTATAGCTGGAAGTGGCATTACTACTTCCGGTAGTGGTAGCCCTAGTACCAAGAATGCTAGTACTGAGTGCGGCATGTGCCTAACTTGCTCCTTGAGTGTTACATACGACACCGCCTTCAAATGTCACCTCTGCGATAAGTGGGAGCACGCTGTATGTGCCGCTATCGACGCAGAGGTAGTCTTGGCGATGAAAAGACCTTCCGCTGCGTCCTTCTCTTACTCCTGTCATCAGTGCCTGAAAACGACGGTTACTAAACGCGATTCAGTTGAAGCTCGAAGCAAGTCATGTCAGACAAATTGTGCGTCCCCGTCTGTGAACTGCAGATCCGCAGAGGTACAAACTAGTGTTGATAACCTGCCGATCCTACCTCAAGTGACAGAAAAAATCCCCCCTCCCACTTCTAAAGCCGGTACTATTCCGACGAAACGCGCACGTGTCCCATTCGTACTCAAGGCAAAATTCAGTGCCCCGGAACGATCTCGAATTGTAGCTAAACGTGATGTCATGTGCAAATTTTTTGCCAAAGGTGTTTGCATCAAACACACGGAATGTCCGTTTCTCCACCTATGTTCGGATTTCCTAAACCGAGGTTGTGAGAACTACGAGTGTGAACTTGTGCACAAGGAACTTTGTGCCAAATTTCCTCACGGACTTTGTTTCGGCACGTGTCACAAGTTGCACCTCAGCAACTCAACTAAACGGAGGAAAACGGCTTGCAGTAGCGAAACTGCAACGCTAAGATCAGATATTAGGAAAAAGACGCTCCCTGCGCTAATGAACATTAGACTTACTAATAGCGTTCCAAAAAACTTACTGGCGAGGCCACCTGGCAGACAAACCGACAAAGTACCAATACTAGGGGGGCACAAACCAGTGAGTATGTATGGGTCGAGGCCTGTTTGCCAGCCAAAGAGCATGACAGCCAGAACTCAAGCTCCACCTCTAGTCAAAAACTGCCCAACTTTTTGGCTACCCCCACCCTCGGAACAACCCTTCAATTTCTCGACCCGGCTTCCCCCACCACCGTCTCTACTGCATCCCCACGAGCTGACAAGCTACCTGACAAGCCACCCTCAAGTAAAAACGTCAAATCGTTTCGAGGTACTAGCAACACAGTGAAAAAATTTGTTGCTGACAACTACAGATTCCCCAAGCTCCTCCTCTCAAACGTTCGATCATTAGCAAATAAAGTTGAAGAATTTGAACAATGCCTCCTAAATTTTAACATTGATATAGCCTGTCTATGTGAAACTTGGTCAGCTACGGAGGACATGGTAAAACTTGACGGTTATACCAGCTATATCCAACCCCGACTAAACCCAGATGGAATGACTGTTGCCCATGGGGGAGGAGTTGGAATTGTGTGCCGTTCATCCATACCGAGTCGCCTCCTACAGATTAAAGATGTCCCAAATAAACAAAATTTTGAAGTACTGTGGATCTGGGCCCGCCCCAAACTCCTTCCGAAAGAAGTTTCGTCGATGATTTTTGGGGTTGTTTACTACCCACCCCGTGGAGCCTTTCGAAAAGATCTAGTCCAGTATCTTCAGAAATGTACTGACTCTTTACGCTGCAAGTATCCCTCGGCCTCGATAACAATTAGTGGTGATTTCAACGACATAGACCATAATTGGCTAACAAATACTCTCTCATTGACCCAAGTCGTGAAAATTCCAACGAGAGAAAACCGCACGCTCGATATAATTCTCACGAACTGTGAAGAATTTTACCGGCATCCCTTCAGTGTTCCAGCTATAGGCTTTAGTGACCATCTCTCGATAGTATGGGAACCAAATGGTTTCCAGCCGCAACGCGAGACGAGAGAAATTTCCTACAGACCTTATAGTGATGACAAAGTAAAGGAATATAGAGCACGTCTCCAGTCTCTCAATTGGTTTGATATGCTAAAGCTAGAAAGTGGCGAGTTAATGGTCGAGAAGTTTTGTACTGAGCTTTATGATATGTATTTAGAGATTTTCCCTGAAAAGTGCGTCAAGTTAAAGCCCAATTGCAAGCCTTGGATGACCAATGAAATTCGAAGCCTAATTGACGACCGCAACTCCTTATTTAGATCTGGGCTAGCCGAGGAAGCCAAGAAGTTACGAAATGTCATTGTGCGCAAAATCCGAAATGCTCGTCGCGAGTACGGTTCAAAAAATGTTGTCCATCTCCTCAAAAGTGATCCGAAAAAATTTCATTCAGCTGTTCAAAGGATTATGGGTAAATCTAAGCAATCAAACATGATTAGTGACGAAAACGGCGAACCCATTGCAGCTAGTGTAATTAATCAGTATTTTACAGATATCTGTCGGATGCACCCTCCACTTAGTGCTCTTCCCGAAAACGCAAATGTTGGGGACATACCTGTAATTCAAGTCCAGGCTGTTCTGGAAAAGTTACAGCGACTTGATACGTCTAAAGCTAATTACCCAAATGAAATACCTATTAAGTTGATTGTTGAAAGTTGCGATCTTTTAAGCCTTCCTTTAACCGCAATTTTTAACCAATGTTTTACAGAAGGTATCTTTCCAAAGTTTTTTAAAAGAGCGTACATTACGCCTATTCCTAAAAGTAAATCTCCTAGTCAAGCTAGTGACCTCCGCCCGATTTCAAAAACATCTGCGTTTTCTAAAGTGTTCGAAGGTTTTATTTTTGAGTACCTGTACGATGAAATTCGACATAAGATTGATCCCCGTCAGTTTAGTTTTAGACCCGGGTGTAGTACAGCACATTATTTAGTTCAAATGTTAGATGATGTTTTAAAGCACCTCGAAACGGAACATGCGTTTGTAGACGCTCTTTTCGCTGACATTGTAAAGGCATTTGACAGTTTTGACCACCATGTGGCTATTCATGAGGCTGGTGATATGGGGGCTAGTAAATTTGTCTTACGTATGTTAGCTAGTTTTTTATCTGATAGAGAACAGTGTGTGCAGCTACCAAACGGTGATGTTTCCGAATTCTTGGACATATACTGTGGATCGCCGCAGGGGACTAAGCTAGGACCATTGTCTTTTTTGATTGTTTTTAATCGTATTTTAACTTCAATTCGTGACCGTTTTAAATTTGCTGATGACCTATCTGTGCTTTCATTGAGAAACCTTTCAAATCATTCTGATCATACAACCACGCTCAGTGATATTTATGAAAATCTCCAGCCCGAACTAAGCCGAGTTAAATTAACGGTAAGCAGCGTGAAGAGTGTTGTTATGAGATTTTCGTTCCTCAAGAAAGATGTTCCGGTTATTGAAGATGTTGGTTTGAGTACAGAAAACTGTGTCAAATTACTTGGTGTGTATATCCAGAGTGACCTCAAATGGAATACTCACATTGACGCTCTTGTTAGAAATGGGTCGCATCTACTGAAATCTTTCTCGGTCCTGAGGAGATTTAAGATTCCCGTGAAACAATTACTCCTAATTTATTGCTGTTATGTCAGACCTTGTCTTGAATATTGTTGCCAGGTATGGCATCCCGGTCTGACTAAGGAGCAATCCAGTAGACTGGAGCTAATCCAGAAAAGAGCAATTAAGATTATCCTGGGCCCAGTGTACGTTAGTTATGAAGAGAGCCTTTCAAGTCTCGGTCTCCCTTCCCTTGAGCAACGTAGGCACCATTTAACAATAAGTTTTGGCCACAAATGTCTTAATTCTGAACTTCACAGATCAATGTTGCCTGAGTATGTTGAACAAAATAAAAACAGGCCCAACACGCGTACTCAAACCCACTCAAACAAAGCTAAATTAACAAATTATCCAGCGGATGCAACCGAAAGATATGTTAACTCGTTTGTGCCGTACTTTGTTCGTTCTTTTAATAGTTCTTAGGCGTGTTTATCTGGTAGTATTTGTCATTTGTCATTGGCCATTTTATATCCAGTTGAAAGTGCTATGTTGACTTACCTTTGCTAGCTATCTTTGCTATTTTGGTGAATAAACGATATATATATGCAGAACTTGAATTGAATACAGAACTTGCATTGAATAAGGTTGAGCTTAGTGAAATCAAAGACCTATATGAGAAAGTAATGGATAGACCAGCTTCTCTTGATCATGTCTCCCAGTCTTCAAGTCTCATGAAGGTCAAAGCTTCTCTGTCGGCTCTTAAATCAGAGCGAAGTCACGAGACTCGAACAGGAAAACTGTGGATCCAGTACATGGACATGGTTGCCATTCTTCGAAATTTCCTCAGAGCTGAACGTACAGGTCAATGGAAACTTCATTTGCAAACAGTTTCCGACATGCTCCCTTACCTCGCAGCAGCTGGTCACAACAACTCCACAAAGTCGGCGAGGCTGTACCTGCAGCAGATGAACAGACTTGAACATACAAGCCCAACACTTTTCCAGTCTTTCGAAAAAGGCTTGCATGTTGTGAGAAGATCGGACAGATTTTGGGCCGGTTTATCTACAGATTGGGTCATAGAACAAGAATTAATGAGAAGTCTGAAAACGGCAACCGGATTGACTAGAGGTAGAGGAATGACGGAAGTACAGAGACTTCAGTGGGTATTGGGACGTCCAGCATGTGCTCACGTTAATCTTCTGATGCAAGAACTGACGGATACAAGCGACCAGCACAAAGAGTCTGGTCTTTCAAGGCAGCAGAGGGACTGCAAAGACACACAAATAGTTATTGACTTTGTCGAGCAGTCGTCTCCTTTCGAGGGTGATCCACTATCGCTTCGAAGCCTTGCTACTGGCATGACTGCTGCAGAAAACGTGAACACCGACAAAGCAGTGGAAGTCGGGAAGAAGATTCTTGACGGAATGGTAGGGAAATCGCTGAAGGAGCATTCGTTCAAACGGAAGGATCAGGCAGTCCTTATGACAGCGAAGCCAAAAAATGGAGGAGAAATCCACCGTTTAGACCCTTCATTGCTGTTTCAGCGTCTTCCAACTGTATCCAAAAGACTGAATATGGACGAGGAATCTTCATTTAAATATGAGCTTTGCTTCGAAAGAAGAGATTAAAGCAGCGGGAGAGGCTGCACTTTCTATATTGTACGGTGGAAAATCTATTGACAATCTTGACAGTAACCGGCACCGAGTCTTTCAGCAGAAAGTAGCAACGTCTACAACTTTCGTCCATCCCCAAGATCTACCTCCTACTTCAGCAGCAGCGAAATTTCACTGTTTCCGAACCTATCTTCAAGTACAAGATTGGATCGGGCTTCAGAGCACTGCCCTTGATCCTGAGAATTGGGGATGGAAACTCCAGACCGGCATGCTGTACCCAATCCTCACGGATCTTCCAGCGGCACCAAAGAAAATTCTCACAGTCGTGAAGTGTGGTTGTAAGGGATCCTGTGATAGTGAGATAGATAGATAGATAGATAGATATGTTTATTGATCCAACTCGTAGAGCCGACATGGCACTAAATACGTCGACCATTACATTTAAATACTTGAATAACTGAGTAAAATACTTGAATATATACAATTATTACATAAAAGAAAATAAATCACTTAGAATTTACTTGTTTTTTGTTAATCTTGTGACCGAGACCGGTGCAGCTGTCATCGAAATGGCTTCGAATGCAACATTGCTTGCAAATCTCGCAAAGGAACTAGTTGCTCTAATGCTGAGGTCCAAATCGAAGATGACGAAGACATGTGATTAATTAAATAAATGTGATGAATCTTTAATCTCTTTGCAATTTCAAATTACCTGTGATTTTTTGTTCAAATTAAAATCAATGATTTACCTAGTTGTGATAAGTTGCTTATTGGATTTTAAGAATTTGGGGTGGTCATGTTTAGGGTGGAGGGTGGGGGGGGGGGGGGGTAAATTGACGTGCACGACTTCTTCTCTCCATTAGCAGTCCATTCTTTTTCTGTATGGATTCAACTTCGCGTAATGTTGTTCTCATACCTAAATCGACGCTTGATTTATGGGCGGGAGGGGGGGGGGGAACTGAACATGAGAGTTCAAAACAAAAACAAAGTGCATATTCGTGATCCACGTACCAGATTTACCTATTACCGATTTTCTATACGTGCCAATGAAGTTGTTTTTAAAATTCTTAAAATTCGTCATTTTAGAAGAAAAGACGAAAAACGGTCAATTTCGCCTCGTCCGATTTTGGCCGATTTTTTATATGTTGTAGAGAATTTTTTTCCGGTTCGAATGGTACCAAAATCAAAACTTTTGCAATTTGTTTGAGGTTAAACATTAGATTGACTGTAGCCTACTACCAGTGTTTATGCTGAATAACTATTTTCGTAGAATCTGCGAGGCTATTGCAAAAAGTCAGACATCTACAGCGTTGGTGCTCTTGCATGCGAGATCGCTAATGGAGTCCAGCCCTATGCTGAAATGTCAAACACTGAATTATTGCTGATGAAAGTGCGGGGATCGTACCTTCCTACGTTGTTTGATAGCACAACAATAGGTGGCTTACATCTCGACTCTGAAATCGACGATACAGGTAAATCATTACTGTATTATTATTATTAGTAGTAGTGCTAGTATTATTATACTATTATTATTATATCCTCCCTTAAATATCGTGGGAACTGGAAACTCGAGATGCTAGAGTGGCCCGCTACCTAGCGTTTGGAACATAAACTGCAACTGCTAGATAAGGCGTACTCGTTACCACGTGAATAGTTGTGACCACCAGTATTTCCGAAATTGAGGTTGTTCGGAGGCCTGTGATTCGCCCTGGGATGGTTGGGAATCGCAGTTTTTGGGATCCCAAAACGTAAGTGGAGGGATACCTATGACATCGCAAAAGTTGTCCGTCTGTCAGCACGATAACTCTCGAGGGGAATGAGATATTTTGATGAAACTTGGTGAGAGTGTTCTTCACGTCAAGGGAAAGGTCAAGTTCGTAGATGGGCCCGATAGCTGCATATTTAGGGGAGGGGTTTCAAATTAAGGGGCGACAAATTTATTTTTTAAAAGCTGATGAGATAGTCGATTCAGGGGAGACGATATGGTGAACACGAATATGAAAACCATTTTCTCGCCGGACAAGTAGTTCACCCGGAATCCGGACAAAACCAGAAAGTTTGCTTAAAGTAAAAGTCTTATCTGAAGTTGATTAGATGTCCGATTTAGGGGTAAGAAGACATGCTGAATCCGAATATGAAAATGATTTTCTCTTCGGACAAGTAGATCACCGGGAATCCGGCCAGAACCGGAAAATTTGTCAAAAATAAAAGTTTAATCTGAAGTTGATTAGAGGTTCTATTTCAGGATAGGGAAACATGCTGAATCTGAATATGAGAATGATTTTCTCGTCGGATAAGTAGATCACCCAGAATCTGGCCAAAACCGAAAAATGTGTTGAAAGTAAAAGTTTTGTATGAATTTCATTAGGTGTTCAATTTACGGGTAAAAAGACATGCTGAATTCGTGTATGACAATCATTTTCTACTGTGACACATAGTTCGCCGCGAATCCGGCTGAAATCGGAAAATTTGTTAAAAGTTGAAGTTTTATCTGAAGTTGATTAGAGGTCCGATTTAGGGATAAGGAGATATACTGAATCCGGCTGAAACCGGAAATTTTGCAGAAGTAAGGCAGGAACTTACGTCAAAGTAGATATGACGCAGGCTATAGGGGTAAACACACATGGTGAATCCATATTTGAACTTGGTCTTCTCAGATTATTGCCATTTGCCTTAATATATGTCTCAAAGAGTCTGGCGAAGACTGGACCTCTATAATACCCAATTCTCTGGATCAGATACTAAATTTTTGGGATTCAATCGAAACATTTGGTCTTGTTTGGAACGGATTTTAATTCTCTGGTATATTTTTTTTTTTTTTTTAGTTTAATACTCTTTGTTATACAAACCAACTTTTACATGCTAAACTACATGAAGACACCTTTTGTAACCCTCTTAACATCCTTTATACATGTAGCTGATACTTCTGACTGCAGTAAAAACCGAATGGCCTGTGGGGGCAGTAAACAAAAACAAAAAAAGCTTGACTTGACATTACATACTTTAAAAAAAAAAAGAGAAGAAACTGAGAGAGGAAGAACGAAAAGAAGTGAATGAAGAAAATATCAGTGATTTGAAAAAAACATCAACAAAATAAATACTACTTGCGCAACGTTTTCTATTCCTCTTGGGAGAACATCACATAATGTAGTTTGGGGACGAGTTTGAAGAACGGCCAGACGAATTTTAACATAAAGGACACTTTTTCTGATGCGCTGATTGATTGTATTTTTTTCGAAGTTTTAGGTAGATATTTATTTTGGCTAGTTTTACATTTTTAAATGAATTGAACGTAGATTTTCTGAAAGTTTGTGGTCTTATTATTGGTCAGTTGTAGGCCTATTATTTATTAAAAAAAAATTATTTTTCTGCTGGTCAGCTTTGGCGGATATAAACGGTTGAATTTAATTGAAAGGCAAAACAAAGATATCAGGTACAAGAGATATGAAGAGAAACCTTAAATTTTAAATGAAAAGGGCTGAGATGTGACAATCTAGTTGCCCATCACTTATTCGCTTAAAGAGGCTTGAAGACTCGATGAAAATCCGTTACTTCGTTGCTCCGCTATCCACGAATAATCTGTTTTGAATATACAGGAGTGCTGCGTGAAGCCGCCACCCTAAACTCCTATTTTTGGGAAATGACTTAGGGAAAAGGAGTAAAGGTTGAGATAAAATTCAGTGGAGTATCCTGAAAGGAAGCTTAGAACCTTCACTTTCTGCTGCTTTCTTACTTGCAATTGTTCAAGGCTAAGCTAGAGAACACGAAAGAATGTAGGCACCCAAGTGATCATGAAGTCGCCCACTTTGCTAAAAATAGTATTTTGCTGCATGGTGAAGTTAGAGGCCAGCTGTTTGGTCATAGAGGTTCCTTGACCTTTTGCAAATAACAAAATTTGCTGTTATCTTTGAATTTGCATGATTTTTCTGGGGTGGCAGCTTCATGACCCAAGGTGGCAGGATCATGTACCATGGCCAATTGGGGGGTGGGCGGTGCCATAGTAAGGGCAGCTTCATGCAACACTCCTGTAGTGGAATTTTCTTGTCGGAATTGTAGTACCTCTGTGAGCTTGTATGCTTGAGGAAAACGATTTAGGAAAAATAAGCGGTCACGCAGTAAGCTACCATCTTCGAGCTGATTACTGGCTACTGAAAAGCCGCCATTTGTAATTCATATTCAAATTTTCTGTGTCACAGTAGAATCTTGCGCTGTGAGGACGGCCGGAGATATTCTTTCTGTCATACTAAATCAAATAGTGAAAAAAAAAAGTCCCTTAACACAATCCAAATAATGCAGTGCATGTTAGTTAAATGATACAACAGTAAGTTGGCTTTTCAGTTAAACATTAAAGCACAATGGACACTTCTAATGCTTTACTTTGTATTAAATGCTTCACAAATAAATGTGTCCGTCTTCCTTTAGAAGGCGCCACGAAAATCGGCCTTTTCTTGTTATCTCTTGTCTTTACCTCTCTGGCATTTCGGCGATCCGAATTTTAGTAGCTGGGATATCGTGGCAGGAAATTCAAAAACTCCCAGCAATGCTTGATAGAAAAGGATATATTTGAGAAGTCACCAAAGTCAAGCCGCAGATGCAGTTTACCTGGTCGTTCTAGTGTTTCATCAGAAGTTCCATAGCTTAAAGTGCCTATTCAAAGTTTTTCTTTGTGGAATAATGTTGTGAAGCTTGATTAACTTGCTTTATGACATGTACCAGAACATGAAATAAGCTTATAAAAAATAACATAGCTACAAAAACCACTCAAAAACAAATAACCTATTCAAATCTGAATTATACAAGCTGATTCATGCATAAAATAAAGATCTACTAAGTATTATAAGAAATATCACTTTTATCTTTGTCCAAGCTAGTAAATTGAGCATGTACTGGCCCAAAAAGTTACGCTTTGAAATATCGAGGAAACTGTTGAAAAAGCTGCTGATCTAGGGGGTAAGCATTGTTCCTAGGTTGTTACAGAGTGGGATTGGGGTAGTTTCATGTGCCCATTGAACTTTAACTTCGATTCATGCATTCACACTCGACGTTTGAGCGCTTGAGCGGTTATTATGGATTAAAACAGTTGCTTTATCTCTTTTAATTACCACTCCGCGTTTCCTTGAAACAGAATAAAGTGTGAATGAATTAACGAATCCTTTTTGGCTGCACTCATAGCTTGAGCCTGAAGTCGCTAGAATATAAATCAGCTGACGTATCCGTTTAACGCAGTGAAATGTGCATAGTTCTATCCTCAAACCGAAGTGATAGCTTATCATGTGTGTTCTTCTTGTTGCGTCTTTTGGTGTTTTTCTGTTCTCACTTGTTTGACGTTACCCATGTTCTTGTTTGACGATACCCATGTTATTGCATTGTGATAAAGGGAAAGAATAAAGATTATTATATTATTGTTATTATAAAAATAAAGTTGCGTTTTTGCAGATACCATGGTATCTGATGCCACGATCTGAAGTCGTTTTCGTAGTTACCGTTGTATCTGATTACTCGGTCAAAAGGTGCTTTTGCAGTTATCGTGGTATCTGGTATTCAGACACCACGGTCCGATCGTGGTAACTGGTCGTGGTATCTGAAAAAGACATCTCGCTTTCATCATTACCAACAATAGAGACTAGGATTGTGTCAAATTGGTGAGAAAGAAGCTTGGAACTTAGTGATGTGACTGGATATCACTTTTTTCTTTAGGAATGACTTCGAAGAGCAGAATTTCGGCAATTGTCGTTTTTCCAGAGTAGCCGTGGTATCAGATACCACGGTAACTGCAAAAACGACTAACTGTAGATCCAGTTACTGTGGTAACAGGGTATCTGCAAAAGGTAGCTACTACGGTTGAAAAGTTGAAGCCAATCAAATGTGCCCACCAGAGGTTTGCGAAGAGTTTTGTCCCTTCATTTTTAAAGTTGCATAACGAAGCATAACCTGAGCTGCCAGTTTAAATTTATCCTGTTATTTATGACCGTTGTAGCCGTATATGCGTAGGCCTATTATTTGTGTGCTCATAAGTTGTAACCATGACTATACCGAACAAATTTGGCGTGAGGCATGATCAGTTTTTGGCGAATAAAAAGATTTATCTATCTATCTATCTATCTATCTGCAAAAATGCAACTAATGTACTAACTGAGCTTCTTCTCTGTTCTAGCCCTCCCTGCCGATTCCGGCGTGTTTGAGAGTCTGCCTGGGAACAGTTGTCAGGGGCGGTACCAGTCTGCCTCAAAACGAACTTTCAGCAGTGAATTTCACGAGTTTGTGTATTTATGTGTCCAAAAGGAGGCGAATCTGAGACCAAGCGCGTGTGAATTGAGAAGACATTCCTTGTTCAGTGTGAATAGAAGGTTCTTGAGCTGCCTCAAAGAAGCGTTGGCTTCAGTGCAACCGATTGTGAATTTACCAAATGAATCTGGTAAGTATTAGATGTTCCTTCAGACCAAGCTGACTGTGAATCATATTTGACGGTGCAAAACGGAGTGACTTATCCGTTTTGCTGATTCCGTTTTGCACCGTCAAATATAATCTGGTATGTACCACGGTATTAATAATATCATATTTTTTTTCGAGGGACCCAACCGCCGCAATTTGTTTTCTTGTGAAGATAAATATGCCAAAAATATTTAAATATAATAGAAGTCAGACACACAATTCAAATTCAAACGGACTGACTTATCCGTTTTGCTGATTCCGTTTTGCACCGTCAAATATAATCTGGTATGTACCAAGGTATTAATAATATCATATTTTTTTTTTCGAGGAGCCCAACCTGCCGCAGTTTGTTTTCTTGTGAAGATAAATATGCCAAAAATATTAAAATATAATAGAAGTCAGACAAACAATTCAAATTCAGCAAGATGTTCCGGTAAACATTAACAACTAAACCAGGGAATTGAACCACTGCATGAAAGAAAGCAATGATAATATACTGTACCTACCAGAACCCGTACGGAAATATCCCGCCTGAAATTGACCCAGACAAAGTGAAACAGTTTCGGCCTCGGCTTTCCCGGGGCCGGAATTCCGGTCAAAAGTCCGGGCCGAAATTCCGGTCGATCTAAGGAACAAACTGACCTGAAGTTGGGTTGAAATCTGTCTCCCTTTGTCTGGGTCGATTCCAGGGGGGAGATTTCCCTACGGGAATAGACTTTCTCCTCTACGTAACTCGAAGAAAAATTAGAACAGTTATATAACTGACTAGGTTTAAAAATCAAAACTAGTACACTAGAAACTATCAGTTCAGCATTTACCACATATTCACCAAGGATGTCCCAAGGACCAATAGTTCTTTTTGCATAACTCGATTTTTATATTTTCATGTCGAATCGTAATCCGTAATCCCGCCACGGTTCCGTATTCGACGGTGCAAAACGGACAAGTCAGCTACATTTTATTAGAGCCATATTTCGTCCCAAAAAAAAAAAAGAACTTGAATGTTCATTTTTCAGCTTGACTGGCTTGAGCCTGAAGAGGACCCTTGCATAGAAGTGCCGAAATATAGCTCTAATAAATGTTACTGACTTATCCGTTTTGCACCGTCAAAAATGATTCGCCGTCAGCTTGGGCTGAACGAATATCCTTCACGGTTCCGATTCCAAACATAATTATTGGGCCATTTTCTTCTGGCTCTTTGCCAAACACCGTTGTGAGTGTTCTTTTTCATTTGGTTGACATAAAGAGCGTGTTCCACTACTAGTTACTATTTCCGTCCCATCCTCTCGAAAAGTTACTACGCTGACCGTTCCAACCTTGTCGGAATAGTAACTAATAGTTACTATTTGCTTGCCATGCTCGGGAGTGTAGTAAGCGTAGTAACTACGCATCTCTGTAACGTGATTGGTCGGATTCGCCCGTGGCGTGAGATCCTGCTGGAAAATAGAAACATCGTTCCAGCCTCGACGGCAAAAAGCCTGAATTCGTGACGTCGAGCGTAGTAACTCCGCTAAGTAGGGTGGAACACGCTCAGAGAGTGTGTTCCATCCTACTTACCGTAGTTACTACGCATGAATTTTTGGCGTCAAGGCTGGAACGTATTTTCCGCGAAATATTGTCCCACGGGCTAATCTGGCCAATCACATCACAGATATCCGTAATTACCACCTTACTACGGGGTTGGAACGGTCAGCGTAGTAACTTTTCACGAGGTTGGAACCAAGATATTAACTAATAGTTACTATCGTTAGAAGGGTGGAACACGCTCAAAATGGATCTATGAGCGTGTTGAACCCTTCCTACAATAGCAACTATTAGTTAAAAGTTTCGTTCCAACCTCTTGAAAAGTTACTACGCTGACTGTTCCAACCTTCTCGAAAGATTGGAACGGAAAAGTAGAAATATGTCATTGAAAGTTCTGCCGGTTCCACATTGCCGCCTGTCAAACATACTAATGCTGTAAGTAGTGCGCTGAATGAGAAAAGCGCTCCTCACGCGGGATTTGAACCCACGAACTTTGGCTTAGAAGGCCACTGAGTTGTACCATCACACAAACCATCCATATAGGAACAGTTAAAGGACCCATTGTGTCTATAATGCCCATACAACCTACTCCTGTAACTGCATTCATTAATTTTAAGCCCGGAGACCCAAATTTCATTTGTTACATTCTATGCCCGCTAACCATTTCCATGTTCATTATGCTGCAGGTGAGTGTTCACGTATCATGCTATTGGTGCGTAAAACCCGTTATCGGGATTTTTCCGAGTTTTGCTAGAAGTCAATGATTCGGTCAAGGTTAGCAAAAGATCTTAGTTAACCGGTATCTGCATGAGGAGAAATCCGGAGGAAGTATATCTCAGAGCTTGAGATTTTGTAAGATACTATTTCCTAACTGAAGACTGAAAAGTTTAATAAGTTTAATATCTTGGAGGAGGTCCTGACACTCACTCAATGACCGCTTCACAGACCCCCGTCGTCTTTAAGCCGCTTTCACATGCACGGGAAGTTGCGATGCTCTGCATATGTGTTTATCTTGCGCTGCGTACAGGTTGCGTAGCGTATCTTTCACAGCTGCGCGACAAGCTTTCACGCTGGATGTCTACTTACGTTTTCCTTTCTCGGTTTCTTATGCTGAATTCTCGTTTCTTTCATCATTACTAAGTTTCACTTCATCGTTAGTAGGTTTTCTCCATTTTTCACTGAAAAATACGATGCGCATGCGTTGACAAAACGCAAGAATAGAACTTGGTTCTATTTTTGCGTTGCGTTTTATTTGTCTGTGTAAGCTCTGCATTACGTCACCGTAAGCGCGATGCAGAGGTTGCATAGCTCAGGCTGAAAGCCACAACGCGTCAGTGTGAAAGGGGCTTTAATCTCAAGTTTTATTCTTTTAGATACCTCATCTTTGGATTCGACCCCCTTGCACCTTGAAGATTCTGAAACCGCCTCATTTGAATGGGACTTTGCCTAGCAATATTTTCAAATATGTTTTTATTTTTGTGCGAATCGTAGGAACGTCTCGTTGTTAAAATGCGAATACAAATACCACTCGTGTCTAAAGAGTTGTCATGTTGAACTAGAGGCGTACTCTCGCCGTTCCCCGAGGACTCCACTTGAGGAGTCCCCGCGTTTTTGTTTGTCCCGGGGACTCACTCCCCGTATTCTCGCGAGTCCCCACGGATGGGGAATGCTCCTATTATCATCACCATCATCAAAAAGGACTCCCTTTCAGATTCGGAGGGGAATCAATTTTTGCTGGTGTTGGTGTAATGTAACATTAATGAAAAAGAATCAGAAAAAGCAAAACCCAAAATAAAGTGGATACAGACTAATTTCGTCAACTGCATATTTCTTTTTCGAACAAAATCCATTTTAGAAGTATTCCCCGTGTTCTCGTTGTTTCCCTAGGCGGAGTCCGCGTGGAGTGATTCCCTCTATTCTCGCCGTTCCCTTCGATTCCATGATGAGTCCTCGGGGAACGGCGAGAATACGCCTTAGGTTTAATCTGCAGCGATCGTCTATTGACTGAATTAGTCGCTTTTATGCCGCCAGCCCTGTGAAATACAATAGTTGCATTTTTTCAGATACCATGGTATCTGATACCATGGTCTAAAGCCGTTTGAGCAGTTACTGTGAAAACCGATACCACGGTTAAAAGACGTTTTTGCAGTTATCTTGGTATCTGAAAAAGTCATTTCACTATCATTATTACCAATAACAGAGACTAGGGTTTTGTAACATTGGTGAGAAAGAAGTTTGCTGGAACTTGTTGATTTAACAGTAGGCTAGATCAGTTTTTGTAGCACTTGTTCTTTAGGGATGATTTGGAAAAGCTCAACTTCGGCAATTTTCGTTTTTGCAAAGCAACAGTGAGATTAGATAACTGCAAAAACGACTAATTGCAGATCAAGTTACCGTGGTAACAGTTACCATGGTATCTAGAAAAACGCAACTAATACTCTATATTACCAAAACACACCAGCGATCCTCAGGAAGAAGGAGTAAGCGTGTCCGTACGACTCAAACTGCTGTGACACCACTTCTGCCTTTCGTCCGCTAGATACCCGGAGAGGCCGGAGATTTTGCATCCGCAAGGAAAGATAGTCATCAAGAGTATCAACCAGTAGTTTCCCAGAGCTAGAACATTGATAATGTAACGTTGTGAAAGATTGAAGTTAAGTCACTACCAAGGTAGGGTGTCCGGTGCAGCTCACCCACCGTCCAGCGTGATCTCCAGAGTTGAATACTCCATTTGCAGGCCCTTTACGAGGACTGAGAAGTCGGTGCCCCATGAGACCCGGTCAGCGCTTCATTTTTGGGATCCCAAAACGCTAGCGACGGGATTGAGATATTTTTTTCAAACTTAGTGTGACGATTCTTTCCAAGTTCGTAACTGTATATTTAGGTTGGGGGGAGGGCAAGTTGAGTAGCGAAACATTTCTTTTAGAGCTATTTAATCAGAGTCGATTTATGGGCAATGTTGAATCCATATCTTAAACCCATTTTGTCGCCGGACAAATAATTCGCTCGAAATCCGGCCAGAGCCGGAAATTTAGCTTGGGTTAAAACACTTTGAAGTCGATTAGACATTTGAATCAATTTAAGTGTAAAACACATGCAGAATCCGCATCTCAATTTTGTTTTCTCGTCAAAACAGTAATTCTCCCGTAATTTGCCAAAATTTGGTAGACGCGGAAAGTTAGTCATCAAGTGAACGACTCATCCCCGGACACATCTGTTCGTAATACTGTCTATGACTAAGTCCAAAACACGCCGGTGCTGCTCGGGAAGAACAAGAAAACGTCGCCCTAACGACTCAAACCAAGGCCTCGCAGCCGCTGTACTCATGTACACTAAAGGAAGAACTCCTTGTGTACTCCTGATGTACTTGTTGTACTCCGATTGTACTCGCGAAGCACTTCTTGTACTCCCACAAGAACTCTCTTGTACTCCTAAAAGTACTCTTGTACTCTGAAAAGTACTCATGTACTCCCCAAATGTAATCTTGGACTCCAGCTACATTTTTTTTACTCCTTGTACTAAAGTTGCGACAAATACAGAGAAAACTATGTTCGTCACAGTCGATCTGAGTCCTGCATTCACAGAAGTTCTATGGCTCTATCTCTACTCAATCTGGTCGGATAGTTTGTGGTCTGCTTGCGACTTTCGAGAAGAACAAGATCAAAGGTTTCGATGGGATCCCAAAAGTTCAAACTTGATCCAGACAATTGGGTCTTGTCTTCGCCAGACTCCTTGAACACTTTTTATATTAAAATTTAGAAACAGATTAAGGCCAGCTTCCTGCCTTACTTCTGCCAATTTTCCGGTTTCGGCGGAATTCGGGAACTACTTGTCCGGCGAAAAAATAAAGCTCAAAAACGAATTCAGCATGTCTCCTGACCCCTACATCCAACCTCTAATCAACTTCAGATTAAACTTTTATTTTTAACAAATTTTCCCGGTTTCAGCCGGATTCCGAGCTATCTATACGTCTGGTGAGAAAATGATTGCCATATCCGAATTAGCATTTCTACACCCACAAATTGAACATCTTATCAAACTTAAATATTCTCCGGTTTTGGCCGGATTGCGGCCGAACTCATTTTCCGGCGAGAAAATAAATTTCATATTCGGACTCGGCCCGTTTCCTTGCCTCTACATCGAACCTCCAGTCAGCTTCATATTAAACTTTTACTTTTCACAAATTTTTCGGTTTTCACTGGATTCCGGGTGAACTATTTGTCCGGCGAGAAAATAAATTTCGTATTCGGATTCAGGATGTCTCCTTACCCATAATTGGACTATTTCATTAGCTTTAAAAAAAAAAGTTGTTCCCCTTAATTTCAAACCCCTCCCCCACCCCTAAATATAGAGCTAAATAGCCCATCTTCGAACTCGACCTGTACTTTGACCTTAAGAGTCCTCATGCCAAGTTTGATCAACATATCTCAACCCCTTCGAGAGTTATCGTGCTAACAGACGGTCAGACAGTCGGACAACGTTTGCGATATCGTAGGTATCTCTCCACTTACGTTTTGGGATCCCAAAAAGAAGAGTGCAATGAGTTTCGAGAAATCCTGGGAATAGGGGTTAGTTGCTTGGACATACAGTTTTCCAAATCCTCCGGTAAAATAATAACTTATAGTAACTATTTGCTTACCATGCTCGGGAGCGTAGTAAGTGTGGTAACTAGGAATCTCTGTAACGGGATTGGCCCTATCAGCCCGTGGCATGATATTTTGCCGAAAATAGAAGCCCTGACGCCAAGAAGAAAAAATTCGTGACCTCATACGTAGTAAATACGGTAAGTAGGATGGAACACGCTCTGAAGCTGCAAATCTCAAAGACAAGCGAGCATGCTGATTGAATATTAGAATGCAAAGCGACAACGAAACGAGAGTTATTCTTACCCTGCGATTTGTAAGGCTGAAGAGAACATAACAATCTTGACATCGAACAACAGGTAGGACAAATATTGTGCCAAAAGATTATCAGTACACCGAGGGGTTGCTCACTCCCAAAAATGTGTACACCAAGTGGCCCCTGCCGCGGTGCCGAGCCGGTGCCGCGGTTTTTCTTGTTCTTCAAATTAAAATATTACGATAAACCATGATTTCTGTGGTACATGTAAACAAATTTAATCAGATACTGGCCAAGAATGAAGCAAGTCTACATCGTTCATGTGCTTGGGTTGAATACAAGAGCTAGAAGCTCATATGGTACTTGCAAGGCTGGGTCAGAGGATGAAATTTAGGAATTTGCAAATTCTTGGGTTTCCTGTGTTTATGTATAAGCAATATCCTTGAAATAAGAATGATCATAGGCGTTGGAAATCAAGAGAATGATCTGGTAAAAAGTATTTTATTTTTGCACTTTAAAGGCACTAGAAATTTCATCTGAAAGCAAAACCCGCGCGGCAAAAATGATGCTGGGCTCACGGGGATCATGAAAGTGTAAATTTTGCTCAAACTATTTTTTGGACTATTAGGAATTCATATTTTTGAGCAACACCCTTGAAGCAAAAATTATCATGGCCCTTGGGCAACATGAATATTTATCGTTTGGTCAAATGTATTTTTTTCACTTTTTGGGATCCCAAAACGTAAGTGGAGGGTTACCTATGACATCGCAAAAGTTGTCCGTCCGTCGTCTGTAAGCACGATAACTCTCGAAGGGAATGAGATATTTTGATGAAACTTGGTGTGAGGGTTCGTTGGGTCATCGGAAAAGTCAAGTTCGTAGATGGGCTTTGTAGCCCTACATTTAGGGGTGGGGGTTCAGATTAAGGGGCAAACAAAATAGTTTGAAACAGCTAATGTGATAGTCGATTATGGGGTAAGAAGACACGATGAACACGATGGTCAAAACCATTTTGTTATCGGACAAGTAGTTCACCCAGAATCCGGCCGAAACCGGAAAGTTTGTTAAAAGTAAAGGTTTTATTTGTAGTTGATTAGATGTTCGATTTAGGGTAGGATCACATGCTGAACACGATGATGAAAACCATTTTCTCGACGGACAAGTAGTTCCCCCGGAATCCGGCCCAAACCGGAAAGTTCGTTAAAATTAAAAGCTTCATTTTGAGTTGATTAGATTTTCGATTTAGGGCAAGAAGACATGCTGAACACTTATGTGAAAACAATTCTACCCTTACATATAGTTCGCCCTTAATCCGGCCAAAACCGGAAAATTGTTAAAGTTAAAGTTTTCTTTGTAGTTGATTAGATATCCGATTTAGGGGTAAGAAGAGATGCTGAATCCGTGTGTGACAATCATTTTCTACCCGGGCATATAGCTAGACCGGAATCCGGCTGGAGTCGGAAAGTTTGTTATCAGTTATATTTTTATTTGAAGTTGATTAGATGTTCATTATCGGAGAAAGAAGATACCCTGAGTTCGTGTTTGAGCTTTCTTTTTTCGCCGGACAAGTAGTTCCGGAGTTCTACCGAAACCAGGAAATTGGCTGAAGTGGCAGGAAGTTTTCGTCAAAACAGATATGACGGGGCAAACACACATGCTAAATCCATATCTGAACTTAGTTTTTTCAGATGATTAGCTATTTGGTCTTGATCTGTTTCTGAATTTTAATAGTAAAAATGTTCAAGGAGTTCAGCATGTTTGCCTGTCCTTGAATCGAACCTCTAATCCACTTCCGATTAAACTTTTGTTTTTGACAAACTTTTCGGTTTTGGCCGGTTGATCTACTTGTCTGGCGAGGAAATCTTTTTCATATTCGGATTCAGCATGTCTCCTTACCCCTAAATCCGACATCTAATCAACTTCATCTAAAACTTTTACTTTTAACAAACTTTCCGGTTTTGGCCGGATTCCGGATGAACTACTAGTCCGGCGAGAAAGTGGTTTTCATATTTGTGTTCAGCATGTAATCTTACCTCTTAATCGACTGTCTCATTAGCTTTTAAAAAATATTTGTTTGGCCCCTTAATTTGAAACCCCTCCCCCTCCCTTAAATATGCAGCTATCAGGCCCATCTACGAACTCGATCTTTCTCTTGACTCGAAGAATCCTCACACTAAGTTTCATCAAAATATCTCATTCCCTTCGAGAGTTATCGTGCTGACAGACGGACGGACAGACGGACAACTTTTGCGATGTCATAGGTATGCCTCCACTTACGTTTTGGGAACCCAAAAAGCATAGCCGAGTAAATAGATGTGTCGTCAATAGCTCGAAGATCAATCATTAAGAGGAAAAGAGTAAACCATTTCCGTGGGTGATTCCCGACCATAAATGATTGCTGTCTTCCATTCCAACCCAGTCTTGGGTATCAGGAATAAAGCCAGAGGATGTCAAGACTCGAGTAAAGAGTCGACGACTTGTTGAAATTCTCCAAGACTTCTGGATCGAAGGATTTCCGATTTCGGATCGTGGGATATCGAATCATCTGATTTAATAATGCGTAAAACTTTTCAAAAAAAAAATTATGTTATTGGCAGTGGATTAACCATGGGAATACGTTTGCTTGAATAAGTTTAGTAGATTCCGCGATATGGCAAAAATATCAAATACACTTCAGTGTAGGGTAGATAGGTCTCAGGACAGATGGCGAATACAAAATATATTATCACTTTGATTATCAGAACTAATTTTCTATCCGAACTGCATTTACTTACTTGGGCCTTTTTCTAAGGATACGTTGTTATGTGGTCTTCGATAAGGTTCTGCTATTAACGACCAGCTCAGGTATATATTTTTATTTCTAACAGTCGATTATTTTGATGGACAATAAACGTGACTCAACTATCATTACAAAAATAATAACTGCGCTTATTAATGATATTGAGTCTTTTTTTTTCTGATGCAAGATACACCAAATCTGACCTCTTTTTAAGTCTTAGCTTGTTATTCTGTATCAGCACCGTGCTTCAGTCCCCACAAAATTCTTAAAAAATTTGGCAGAAGTAAGGCAGGAACTTTCGTCAAAGTAGATGTGACGCAGGCTATAGGGGTATAAACACACATGTTGAATCCATATTTGAACTGGTCTTCTCAGATGATTACCATTTGCCTTAATCTGTTTCTAAATTTTATTAGTAAAGTGCTCAAGGAGTCTAGCGAAGACTGGACTGGACCTCTATAAGACTCGATTGTCTGGATCAAATATTAAATTTTTGGGATCCCATCGAATCCTTTGGTCTTGTTATCCCAGACCAGGGGAGCCGACATTTATTTACTCTCGATGTAACCTTTGACCAACCCCTGTGGTGGAAGTCATGAAAATGGTCGAACCAGCTTCACGAGAAAGTGGACTTTCAGAGTTCGTCTTGATACTTTGAGGATTCCATACCAGCTTTGGGCTACATGCTGGAGGAGCCAGGACTCGGAGATGCTCGGAGATGGAGTCAGTCCGGAGATGTCTGGACTCGGAGATGTCCGGAGATGGAGTCAGGACTCTGAGATGTCCTCACCTCTCAGCGGAAAAGCGATCGACAGAGCCATAGTCTACGTGGCAATGTACTGATTGACGCTGCTCTACACAGTATTCTGCTTTCCAGGACTACAATCTGAAGGAATCATGGAACTTAATAGCTCCATAGCTTGTACACGAAGCTGATGACCAGGAAGTAAATGTTGAGGATTTAGAAGGTAATCTTAGATAAAATACAGGAATTTACCATAAACGCTCCAGTATCGGATGTCACAGTTCCAGTACTTGAAGATGCTTGGATAATACGAAACTTCATAAGAAAAGTGAAAGGTCTGGAACATGGGAAGCCGAGACTTCTGGTGACGACGCCCTGCTCATGATCTATGATGCCTCGATAGGAGGAGACCTGAATAAGCTCCAATGGGAAGATTTCGAAAAAAATTGACAACGACGAGGTCGTTTGTAGGTATTAAAGCTTTGGTATTAACCGAAGAGTTTGATCCTCAATTGAAAATCGAGGAAATGGGGATGGAAGAATCAAGATGACTTCTTGTACCCGTTAGCAAATGACCTTCCACAAGCTCCGCGCATGCTCTTAAAAATCGTTAAGTGCTTGTGTCGACTGCAGTAGTGTAATTCGTAATTCAGAGAGGTGTAGCCCGGGGTATCCGCCTTAAAAAACGATTTAGTTTTTGGGACCCCAAAACGTACGTGGAGGGTAAATATTCTGTGAGCTCAAGCTGACTTTGAAACATTTATTCAAACAATGTTTACAACGGACACGTCCAACTATGATTCTTCATCAGCGATATTTCGGCCCTTCTTGGCAAGGGTCCTCGTCAGGCTGTCAATCCTCTGGTTCAACTTCGGGGAAGGAAACAAACCTGTAATAAATAACTGAAACATTGAAACATTGTTTGAATAAATGTACGTGGAGGGATACCTATGACATCGCAAAAGTTGTCCGTCTGTCCGTCCGTCCGTCTGTCAGCACGATAACTCTCGAAGGGATTGAGATAGTTTGATGAAACTTGGTGTGAGTACTCTTCAAGTCAAGGGAAACGTCGATTTCGTAGATGGGCCCGATACCTGCATGTTTAGGGGAGGGGTTTCAAATTAAGGGGCGAAACAAATATTTGTTAAAAGCTAATGAGATAGCTGATAAGGAAGCAAGACGACATGCTGAACACGAATATGAAAGCCATTTTTTCGCCGGACAAGTAGTTCACCCGGAATCCGGCTAAAACCGGAAAGCTTGTTAAAAGTAAAAGTTTTATCTGAAGTTGATTAGATATCCGATTGAGGGGTAAGGAGGCATGGTGAAGCCGAATATGAATCGTCGCACAAGTATCGCCCGGAATCCGGCCATAACCGGAAAATCTGTTAAAAGTAAAAGTTTTATATGAATTGCATAAGGTGTTCGATTTACGGGTAAGAAGTCATGTTTAATTCTTGTATGACAATCATTTTATGCCTGGACACATTTCACCACGAATCCTGCTGAAATCGGAAATTTTTTTAAAAGTTGAAGTTTTATGTGAAAGTTGATTATGGAGATATGGATGGTATGGAGATACGCTGAATCTGTTTTTAACTTCAATTTTTCGAAAGACAAGTAGTTCGCCGGAATCTGGCTGAAACCGGAAATTTGGCAGAAGCAAGGCAGGAACTTTCGTCAAAGTAGACATGACGCAGGCTATAGGCGTAAACTCACATGCTGAATCCATATTCGAACTTCGTCTTCTCCGATGATTACCGCTGGACCATTACAAGACCCGATTGTCTGTAAATATTAAATTTTTGGGATCCCATCGAAGCCTTTGGTCTTGTTACTCCAGCATGCAGAACCTGCAAGGGGGAGAATGCCTTCCAACTTCCTTTCCAAAGGACGAATCTGTGAACACTAGCCAACACTAGTTGCAATTTGGTTATCTTTTCTGAAAACAATTTGTAAGGTGTACGAAGGGTGTTAAGCAAGATTTCGAACATTGTCCTTGAAAACCAGTTTGGTTCGTAATCGACTTTTCTTTAGAATTTTCTTGTTTTATTAAAATTTGCAGAGATCATATGTTGATAATTATGAAACTTCTTTCTGGTACAGCAGACACCCAGTTTGTTTCAGTTTCGATCTCAGGTCGGGATTCTATGTCAGGATCGCAATTTCGTTCAAGAACATTGGACTAGTACGAAAATTTGTACTTTTTTGCAAATAGGTTGAAAAATGACAACAACTTTTTTCTGGTGCCTTATACGCCAAATCTGACTTCATTTTCGGTTTCAGCTTGTCATTTTGCATTAGAATCATACTTCAGTTCAAGAAAAACGGAATTCAAAGAAAGTTTTATATTTTTTTTTGAAATACGTAAAAAAATGGCATTAAAAGCAAGAATACGCTTATTTTGCGTCGAGCCAGGATATGCAACTTTGGATATGTTGTTTAACTTTTTTTTTTTCTACAAGACGGTGTAAAAATCATTTCTGTTGTAATTTGTTTCGGGTCAAACCTCCATTTGCCTGTACTAGTTAAACCATAATCATTTTCGGCGATGAGGGGCTTGTAACTTTTGCTAGTCGGTGAACCTATTAATCGTATTCTTTGTTTCTGGTGTATTTGAACTGAAAAAAAATTGATAATATGTCTATCACGGGGAGATAGACGTGTAAGTATTAATCAGTTGCGAGAAGGGGTTCAAAGGGGCTAGAAACTAGTGCAAATTGGTGCACATTTTATTTGATCTCTTCTGAGGGTAAGAAAATGAGTCTCAATGGTCTATCACTTTAACTTAGAATTAAGTCTTTGAGGGGTTGACAACTTTAGTGGTAGGGTAAACGCGCAAACAAAGAATAAGCGGAACCCAACTGTGAGACAAGTAACTAACAGTCGGCGATTACACCAGAATCACCTTCCGGGCTTCCGACTTTTCCTACGTGTACATATTTTGTTAACGGTGTTTTTGATGATAAGAAAAGTTTGGTTCATGTCGTCGTTCAAGAATCGGTTGCTAAGCATTGCCATTCTCATGAGATGCTACAATGGCCTATGGTGATGGCCTTTCACAGTAACCTAGAATCAAGTTTTAACGTACCGGGTACAAATGATAATGTAGAACAACGAAATATTTTACGCAATAATTAGTAGCGTTATTTTGGTATTTTGAACCAAAAAGCTATGGATAGCTTTATAATGCCAACTATGTTATATAAGATAATTTTCCAAGTTTCCAGAAGTCACCATGTCTACGGTTGAAAAGGATAAAGTTCAACTGACTTCTGATATTCCGTTCAGCGCTGGGGATAACCATGTGATTTTCTGAACTGCCATCAGTTCAGAAAAATATTCTTCATGGATTGGAACATACGCTACCATTTTGAAAACCTCGATGGGTTGACAAATACAGCATTTAACCGTTAGCGAAGAAACAAAACCTAAGTGTTGCTCTCGCAATACTTTAGTCGGCGAAGCCGAACATAGGTTGCTGCAACACTTCGCGTTGCCCAGGCAACGTAGGTCTAGTTTTTGTTGGCTCCGCATACGTTTTTCGAAGCTTTAAAGAGCTGCTAGGCTTCTTACCGCATTGGCGGGGAAAGAACCGAACTGACATTCAGTGTGAAAAAATTGGCAGAATGGGTTCGAGAACTATTTTTTGGTAGATTCGCCGATACATACTATATTATGTATAATGACAGTATATGATACTGAAGATGAAGGAAAATTAGGCTAGTCCGCCTCTTGTTCGGAAAATGAAATTTAATTGAGTCATCATTTTATGTCTATGTATATTATTATTATTATTATATGATACATTTATGTATTTATACATACGGATGTATATAAACTTATACCCGATCATCTGTTCAGGAAGTTCGACATCTCCCAACCGTCTACGTCTGCTTGAGACGGTCCCAAGGGGTTTCGTCAGCTTTTTGTTCAGCCGCGTCGCTGGCAAGTCTTTCAGAGAGTCATCGATGAAAAAGTATCGAGACATGAGGACTTTGGGTAAAATTTGTTTAGCCCGGGTCCCATCTGTGGCCGACTATCCCTAGCCAGGTTTCATTGCTATAAAACAGCGTGGTGTTGGATTTAAGAGACTTTATCTCCTGGAAAATGCCAAAACATAGTGATACGTTCCAGCCATAAGGCGTATTCTCGCCGTTCCTAGAGGACTCCTCGGGGAATCGAAATGAACGGCGAGAATATGGAGACACTCAACGAGGACTCCGCGTATGGAAAACAACGAGAACACGGGGATTACTTCTAAAATGGATCTTGTTTGACAAAAATATGCAATTGACGAAATTAGTCTGGATCCACTTTATTTTGGTTTTGTTTCTTGTGATTGTTTTCAATTAATTTGGCATTGCAGTGATTGCACCTACACCAGCAAAAATTGATTCCCCTCCAATCTGAAAGGAAGTCGTTTTTGACGATGGTGATGAATAACCGGAGCATTCCCCGTCTGTGGGGACTCGCGAAAACACGGGGAGGGAGTCCCCAGGACAAACAAAACGCAGGGACTCCTAAAGTGGAGTCCTCGGGGAACGGCGAGAATACGCTTCTAGTGATATAATCACCGGTCCAGCTGACGCTGCTGGGAGACTGATTTGTAGTTTTTCACAGAGATGAGGTACCTTGGGGATCCGACCGACCTGAGCAGCAGCCTGCGAGATCTCGGAGGACTGTGATTCTAACACTAACTATGTATCTGTGGAGATGCGCTACTTCCTTTTCCATATCTTTTGCCTGTTTTAACATTCTTCCGGTATGGCTATAGCCTTTATACGCTGTTTACAGGTCAGCTTTTTTGCCGCTTTTGTGTGGCGCTTCTTGTTGTCTCTTTAATGCTCTATGACGATGAATTTTACTGTTGCCATTAGCGGAACTTTTGAATTTGGCTTCGCGCATGAGTTCAGCATTGTCATTGCAAAGCTATGAGTAAGTATTTCTTTTCAGATGTGGTCAGACCTATTCTTGTCGGATTTGCTTGAGAATATACAATATAGAGCATAGGTAGTTACATCACGAAGCTCCGGAAGTCCCATACATTCAACTTCTAACCTAGAAAGTAATTTAAATTAGATACCCTTTCATGCTGCCGACTTCAACTATGCATGAAATTTAGTAGATCTATAATCCCAAACGTATTTCACTGCGATACCCTCCTCCCTAATTTTTTCCTCTCTCCGAAATTTCTTCCTTGTCAAGCTGCAGAGCCAGCAGAGCCTGTCCCTTGTTTAGTGTTTAGAGCTGGTGGTACTGTGGTAGCTTTGGGCAAGAACAAGGTATGCTCAGAGTGTCATCCCCTCGTTTGTTCGTTATACAACTCGGAGCTCATTTGATCATCAGTTTTATATTATTTGTATTTTATTATTCATAGTCTGTTATGTTATTGACCATATTTATGACAAGACGTCTGTAGAAATCTCAAAAGTTGTAGATACATGTAGATGTTGTTGTTGTTTGTAGGTTGACGTTTATAGAGCTTCAGCTCATACACGCTCGTACCACTGGTTATGCGTGCTCTTATGCAAGTATTGTATAATACTTTAGTCCTTCAAACATATACAAGTCAAAGAAATATTGAGCCAAACGGGCTTCGTCAATACTGTAAAGGGGTTAGGGGGTCTTTCTCAAGACGTTGTCTGAATCTGGGTATGCGTTCCTCACTGATATTCTTCCTTTTCTCACTATTTTCCACTTCCAGGGTCAATCATGAATCTAAAATTACATAAATCACTCATTAATTACACTCTCTGGGGTCGTCCTAAAATTACTATGAAATACTATTTACAATCCAAAATTAACCTCTTATCTTACAGACAGGTATATAACTTCGTACTTCTTACAAAATTTCCCAAATATATCATAGACAATTTCCTCGCCCATGCCGGGGCACTTGAATGACCAAGGATAGACCTCACAGAAAAAGCACCAAATTTACGTATCACATTTTCGTTTAATTTGGCTCTTTGGGCATCATACTTTTTGCAAGCTAGCAGTATGTGCCTCACATCACATGTTATAAAGTAATGTTTTGATGCAAAAACAACCCATCCGCTTGTTTGAGAGTTGGGTAGTATGGCATGGTGGGTAGTATAACACACTCTCTGAACTATTGGTTCTATTGGTTTTATTCATCTGTGCTCGCGGTAGCTAAGAGACATCTAGTATAAGAAGGCAACTCGACTCACTCCGAACTAATGCTAAAAGACATATTCTTTTTTACCCTCAAGGTAAGTTTTTTGTCTTGATATGAACTCCCATGTGGGTAAGGTGCTATAACATTGTATAACCATATCTTGCAGGGACCTAGGTAAGGTATTTAATTATCATAAGCTGTTGAGAAACTGCTGGATGTTCACACAGTTTATGAGGAACTGCAGTTCCAATAAAAAATGGGGGAGTCGGGAAGTATGATACACTTTTTGTTGGCTTGTATGACACATGTAATAGTACCCGACTGACGTTTTGACATGTAGGGTTTCTATAGTATCGGAAAGGCTCTGGTATTTCTTCAGTAATATAAGTATTGAGACTCATAATATCGAATAAAAATGTACAAAATCTTAATTTTTGGGTTCAGTCACCGTGGGGTGGAGGGGTGGAGATCGCCTTGGAACCATGAGGAACCATTCCTCATGGTTCCAATTTTTATTTTTTTTTTTAATGAAAGTCTTGAGTGAAATATAATAAGAAAATGCACAGATGAAAGCTTTTTGGGATCCCAAAACGTAAGTGAGGAATACCTATGACATCGCAAAAGTTATCCGTCCATCCGTCTTTCAGCACAGCAACTCTCAAAGGGAATGAGATATTTTGATGAAACTTGGTGTGAGGATTCTTTCGGTCAAGGTTAAGGTCAGTTTCGTAGATGGGCTTTGTAGCCCTATATTTAGGGGTGGGGGTTTAATTTAAGGTGCAAGCAAAATATTTTTAAATAGCTAATGTGACAATCGATTATGGGGTAAGAAGACATGCTGAACACGATGGTGGAAACCATTTTCTCGCCGTACACGTAGTTCACCCAGAATCCGGCCAAAACCGGAAAGTTTGTTAAAAGTAAAAGTTTTATTTGAAGTTGATTAGATGTTCGATTTAGAGGTAAGAAGACATGCTGTCACTTATGCGAAAACGATTTTCTACCTGGACATGTAGTTCGCCGGAATCCGGCCAAAACCGGAAAATTGGTAAAAGTTAAAGTTTTATATGTAGTTGATTAGATATCCGATTTAGGGGTAAGTAAAGATGCTGATAGTCATTTTTTACTTGGACCTATAGTTCGCCCGGAATCCATCTGGAACCGGAAAATTTGTTATAAGTTAAATTTGAATTTGAAGTTGATGTTTGATATAGTGGAAAGAAGATACGCTGAGTTCGTTTTCAGCTTTCTTTTTTTTTGCCGGACAGGTAGCTCCGTAATTCGGCCGAAACCGGGAAATTGGCAGAAGTAAGGCAGGAAGTTTTCGTCAAAACAGATATGACTTGTAGGGGTTAAACACACACATGCTGAATCCATATATGAACTTTGTTTTCTCAGATGATTAGCTTTTTAGCCTTAATCTGTTTCTGAATTTTAATAGTAAAAATGTTCAAGGATTCTGGCGAAGACTAGATCTGGCGAAGACAAGACCCAATTGTCTTGATCAAATGTTGAATTTGTGGGATCCCATCGAAACCTTTGGTCTTGTTCATACTGAACCCACGGTGTGTCATACTACCCTCCACCAGTGGGTAGTATGACACAGTGACATTGTCCAGAAGTAAGCCTACTATTGAAAAACTGAGAAAGAAAAATGTCAAATAATTCCCAAAGATTCTATGGGGAGCCCAGTACGTGCCGCCACAAATTTGTCAACATGCTTAAAAAAATATGTCATACTACTAACTTTCCTCTATACTGAATTGAATTGAGTTGAGTGCCAAAAAGCCAGGTCCTTTTTCTCTTTTCATTATATTTAGCTGAAGAATCATAGCAGTTAAGCAGTGTGCAGAACGTAGTCTACTGAGGTAGGTTGCCCAAAGATTTGAGTTCAGTAAAAATCAGAAGAAATAAGTTATATTACTGTCCAGTTTTAAAAATTTGTACTAGATCCTGGAAAGGGATTCCCAATCAAATAATGAAAGCATTCCTGATTCGGGACAGATTTGGGAATGGAGTGACAATTAGAAAAAGGATAGGTTTTGCAGTGGTCCTGGATTCTGCCTGGATTTGGCTAAATAGGTAACTGGGAAAGTGCCTACCACTCAGGAAGCAGCAGCCTTGCAGAATAATGGAGTGTAGAGCCCATAATAGTGGGCAGTCTTTATTGTGTACTAGACAGAAAATCCTGAAAAGAAAGCAATAAGAAACACATAAACAAGGCTAAAATAGTAGAAAGAACTGATATAAGAGAATAGGGTCAATTCCAACATTTTGTGTTGAGAAATGTTCTAGGTTATGGTACGCTTAAAAATTGGTATGTTATTATCCATTTGCATGGTAAACTTGATTAAAAAAACAGAGCTTGTGAGAGGTTATGTTTGATAGGAATCAAGGCTTGTGTTAAAGTATCTCATAATTCTTCTGAAAACATAACATAAATGGTTCAGGAGCTCTTTTTCTGATTGCTTTAAACATAATTTGTTTTACTGTATTTTTTGCAGGATTCAACCTGCATTTATAAATCAAGTTCTACTAAAAATGGTTGTGGACTGTGGTGAAACTGGAGGCTGCAGATATCCCATATAGCTTTATTCTGAAGGATTTAGACTTGCTTCCATTCCGACTTGTAGTTTAAAGCCCAAATGCTTGGGTCAACGTGACTCAGATCTTAATAGACTAGGATTTTAAATCACCTCTTTCCTTTAATTATTAGGTGATTCTGAGGCAAGCAATGCATCTTCACAGAGTGGTTCAGGCTCAGACCGGAGCAGGAGTCCTAGTCCTGCAGCAAATTCTGTGAAAAGTGGGTCTAAAAGTCCAGCTGCTTCAGTTGCTTCCCCTGGAAGTGTCCGAAGTGGATCAGCTGCTTCAAGTGTAAGTTTTATGTTCGTTGGCTAATATTTTATTTAGTGTTTTTTAACAACTGCAACCACCGGATGTGACGATACTTAAAGCTTCACTAAATACGGTGTGAAACAGAAATTTGGTTACAAATCATCTTTTCACTTGAACAGCTTTGTAAGCCCGATGCAAATGCTTAGCGATTGCTCCCCTATTCCTGGATAACAATTTTGTATTAGTGGGAAAGATCTTTCAGCCTTGTGGTAGGTGTGCGTAGTTTCAAATACTTTTTAGCAACAACAGCATCAAATTGGCTGCTGTCAGTAAACAAACCTGGTAGGGTTCTGGTCCGGAAACTTTGCTTCGTTAACAGGTATATACAGTAGAGGTATACTTCTTTGAATTCTTTGCATGTGTTTTGGCCTCTAAAACAGTAAAATAGAAACAATAAATTGAGAATAAGCAAAGAGAGAAGTGTTTCAGTTTCCTTTTGTCACACATGATGAAATCAGACTATTATTTTCATTAGTAATTATTTTTTTTTCATTTTTTTTTCTGTTAGGATGCCTCATTATGGTCATGCAAGTAATGCAAAATTGTTGTATCTTTGGACGCTGTGACCTGGCCATAGGAGAGTGCAAAATTAGCTAAGCAAAAATTAGTTTTTTTTTTTGTATGTTTGTTATTTATATGACAGAAACTGAATATTAGCTATGCTATGATACTTTCGAAATATACCGATCTCTCCCAGTCTCTCTCCTATCTCTGTGCGTTAATTGATGGATTTTGATGGATTTTGTCCGCAAATAGAAAGTTATAACTTTGTGGAACATAACTTTTAACTGTGCGTTAACCTCTGTTAGAAATGACGGATTTTGTCCGTAAATAGAAAGATTGTTATTAATTTAACAACAACCGCTAGAGACTAGAGAGTATGTTTGTTATTAATTTAACATGAACTTCTAAAAATATAATAAAACAAGAATGCCATAATCAGAGGCGTTACTAGCCAAAATGTTTGGGGGGGGGGGGGGGGTATTTACCGAATGGATGGTCATTTTTACCGACTGTTTTTGAAGTTAAAAACGACTTTTATTGACAAAAACGACTGTGCTGACGAAAAATCGGCTGATTTTTAGAAAAACTACTAATTTTAAGAAAAAATCATCGGTTATTTTTACGATAAGCCTTCTGTTAAAAAAAAGAAATCGACTGTTTCCAAGAAAAAAAATCGACTCTTTTTACGAAAAATTGCGGCTCTTCGCACCGACTCAGCTATTTTTTTACCGACTGGCCGATAACATTCGGGGGGGGGGGGGGGTCCCATTATGATAATCTGAAGATTATCATAATAGCTACTGTTGAACATTATTATAATAATAATAATAATAATAATTTATTTCTTACCCACAAATTCCAGAGGAAAAACAAGTGGAGTACAATAAAGAAAAAGAAAGGAAGAAAATACTAAAATAACTATACATACAAAAACACTAGCACATAAACAGGGGGGTAAGGGGGTGGTGTGGTGAAAACGAGAGTATGCTGAACCCGACAGCTTCCTGTGTAGCATTAGTAATTTCTCTGAAATATCTGGAACACCGTACTTACGAATAATTACTCTATTCCGATGCCAAGGGGGGAGGTAAAGAAGGAATTTACAGTAGCGCAAATAACTTTTTCGGAGAGAAAGAAGGTCTTTCTTTTTAAGAAGAGGATAAAGTCCAGAAACAGATGCGCTTCTGCATTGCCTTTATTTTTCAGAGACATTCTCGGAAGAGCAATCGAAGTGGCTCCCCTGCCAGCCACAAAAGCAGAAGTGGTTCAAGGGACAATGGGAGTCATAAATCAGGGAGCCCCTCTTCCCCAAAGAGTGGGAGTGTATCTCCAGGCTCGGTTAGGAGCCGAAGTGGAAGTCCGGCAGCCAAAGAAGCAGGAACACCTGCATCAAGGAGAAGTGGTAGCGCAGCTTCAGAGGGAAGTGCGCCTGCCTCGCCAGCACGAAGTGTGAGCAGGTCCAAAGCTGGAAGCGCAAGTCCAGGTATAGTGACATTTCTACGCGCATATTCGCTATAAAGGGGTTTCGTACTAAGAACGTAAGAGTCTTGCGAAGCGCTCGCGTATGGCGGTGTTGCGTTGGGAGTGCGTTGGTTCTTTCACACTGAGGGAGCTCATGTATGTATTGTACATGGAAGGCCCAATGGGCCATCGTACAAACAAATTATGCAAATCAAATACTAACTACATATTCAACACACTTTCTGAAGACAAAACAAAGAGAAATAAATAAATAATTAAAACACTTTGAAAGAACACAGACCTGTCTCTCAGTCCCACCTGAACAAACACTGCCATGTTTTTATGGCACTTGCCATATACCGATCACTTTTCGGTCGGTCGGTCGGTCCACTCATCTCGAGTTAGGGCACTTCCAGATGTGCTAGGAGGATGAAACTTGGTAGGCGTATTAGGGACCCCACCAAACTGACCTGGAAATCATCATTTCCGGATCCGACCGCCGCGGGGGGAGTGGAGGGAGGGGGAATCCGGAATATTCGTGTATGTATAACTTTTAAACGTGGAACCGGATCTTAATGAAATTTGGAAAGACTTCCTGTCGAAGATGTCACACTTCAAGTCCGGAATGGATCCGGATACTTTGGGGGGATTAGGAAGAGGGGGCCGGAAATCGGGTGACATGTTCAGAGTGGACGGATCCGGATGAAACTTGGTGAGAAGAGCAAGAACAAGCCCTAGATACAGAGTTGACAAGAACGGAGAGGATCCGAGCACTGTGGGGGGAGTTGGAGGGAGGGTTCCGGAATTCCGGTGATTCCGAGGTAAGCAGTTGCTTACTCATGTACTAGGACGATGAAACTTGGCAGGCATATCCGGTACCCGGCCAAAATAACTTGGAAGTAGTCACTTCCCCCTTCCGACCACCTTGGGGGGAGTGGAGGGAGAGGGAATCCGGAATATTGACGTATTTATAACTTTTAAAGGGGGAATCGGATGTTAATGAAACTTGATATTTGGAAAGACCTCGTGTCTCAGATGGCACATTTCAAGTCCGGAACGGATCCGGTGACTTTGTGGGAGTTGGAGGGGGGAACCGGAAATCGTGTGACTTGTTTAGCGTGGACGGATCGGGATGAAATTTGGTGGGAGAACAAACACAAGCCCTAAAATCATAGTTGACAAGACCAAACCGGATCCGAGCACTGTGGGGGGAGTTGGAGGGAGGGTTCCGGAATTCCGGAGCTAGGACGATAAAACTTGGCAGGCGTATTAGAGACCCGAACGAAATAGCTTTTCCAACAATCACTTTACCGATCCGAACCTCGTGGGGGGAGTGGAGGGAAGGGGAATCCGAAAAACTTGATATTTGGAAAGATATCCTGTCACAGATGTCACACTTCAAGTTTGGAACGGAACCGGGTACTTTGGGGGGAGATGGAAGGGGGAGGAACCGGAAATCGGGTGACATGTTCAGAGTGGACGGATCGGGATGAAACTTGGTGGGAAGAACAAGCAAAGGTCCTATATATATTAGTGACAAAATGCAACGTGACTCCCCATTCCTTTTTCATGAATCTGAAAGGCCCATAATCGCATGTGCCTCAAGACAGGGCAAATCTTAGCTGATATCACTACCTACTACATATGCTTGCAAGTGCCATATGAGCTTACAGCTCTTGTTAATAGTAGTAAAGGATCGACCACACACTCCTTCTTGCAAAGCGCTCGCGTAAAGCGGTATTGCGTTGGGACTGCGTCGGTTATTTCACACCGAGCGGGGTCATTAATATAACTGCAGTAAAAAAGGCTTTCGCCTCTGTTAATTTCTCGGGACACTGTGTACACTAAATTCAGTTTCAGCCAGGTGTCGATCCACGCCTGCTTTAAACTGATTGATATTTTCGGCATTTACGACATTTTCGGGGAGATTATTCCAGTATTCCACTATCCGGTTTTTGAAATTGTAATTTGTATTGTACATGGAAAGTCCAATGGGCCATGATACAAAGAAATTATGCAAATCAAATACTAACTACATATTCAACACACTTTCTGAAGACAAAACAAAGAGAAATAACTACATAATTAATACACTTTAAAAGAACAGAGATCTGTGTCGCAGTCCCACCTGGACAAACACTGCCAGGTTTTTAATAGTAGTAAAGGATCGACCACACATCAGACCATTTAACCACTCCTCGTCGCCTGGCTGTCTCTGGAACAGCGCCAAGCTTAAATCATTGACTTCCTGGCAATATGACATGAAGTGGTCCACACTCTCCTCCGGATCCCCACATATAGGGCACAAATAAAGACCATCTACCGCGTGTGTTCCGTCCGCACGGAAGTTGAATTTACGATATAAGATAAAAATAGTATAAGATTGTATTTACACTAAGAGCCAAATGCCATGGCAAATACATGATAAATAAACACAAACAAACAAAAATAATGCCTTCTATAGGCACCCATCCCTATGGGCTAGGGCTACCTTGAGGAACCTCGCCAACTGTGTAATACTGTTTAAAACAACTATTCCCCATGACCGTGCACATCCATTCTTCATCAACCCCTCTTTCATTTACTCCAGAAATTTCTAACCTTAGTTCACTCAAATTTTCACATTCACACAACAAATGTTTCAAGTTCTCATCCGTTCTACCACAAATTGGACATGAGTAGGCATCGGCACTGTTCTGTTTTTTTTCATTCAAACAGGAACAGGCAGAAACGGGTTACATAAGAACAGAAACAGAAAGAAAACAGGAAACTTGAAGACAGGTCCTGTTCTGTTTGAACAGAAATGATGACAGACAAATAGATATGTTTTTTATTAATTGATTTCCCGTATTTTTTTTTTATTTTTTCTAGTACAGTTCACCTATAGTTTGCCCTGTATACTAAGAATTATCTTAAGTAGTTCTTCCTTGAACCGCACAGATGCCTTTATTCGAGTTCTTTTCATAGAACAAGAAATATCTTGGTCCAGAATTCCAGCTGCCCATACCAATTAATTACACTTTCTCCCGACGGAAAATGAGCCATGGAAGTTTCGTTTGTCTTCTCAAGAAATTTTCGCATACCTTTCCACTTGGATTGTTTGTCATAGTGATTGGTAATAAACTAAAGTTTACGGATCATACAAACTCAAAGTTAAGCAAGCTTCACTTCGTGAAAGTGGTTGGTGATGATGGTCATTTTTTCTGTGAGGGGTGGGTCGCGACTCGCTGCATGTTCAGTCAGAATACCGAATAGCTTTTCCTCGGTGGTTTCTTTTGAGCATGGTCATACTAGACTGAAAACACGCGGATTTCTAGGCTGAATGAGAGTCTACTATTCTGCGAAAATCCGTGAAACGGAGGTTCACTTTCATCATCAAGTTGCACAAATCTCAACTTTTCCGTATAGAACTGATGTTGTGCCAAAAATACTTTCATGAAGGTCAGTCGCGAACTACCGATTCTGATCGTTTGTTTCCATCATGAACCGGTGCGGATGTTGTGATGTCGCTAAGCTAGTTTCAGCCTTTTTTTTTGAAGTTGAAAGTACTAGTGTTTCGAAATCACATTTGACTTCGCTGCACAGATATTACGTCATCTGAGCCCTTCTTGCTGGTCACATGTTCGGTTTTAGTGGAAAGTTCATTTATGAACATTCCACTCTTGCGGCCGCGATAGCCGGTTTTCCGTTCTCGGTTTTCACCGTTTTATTTTAAGTGTATTCTCGCCGTTCCCCCAGGACTGCTCGGGGAATCGAAGGGAACAGCGAGAATAGAGGGAGTCACTCTACGGGGACTCGCGCCTAGGGAAACAACGAGAACACGGAGATGCTTCTAAAATGGATTTTGTTCGAAAAAAAGAAGGTGCAGTTGACGAAATTCCTGGATCCACTTTATTTTTGGTTTTGTTTATTCTGATTCGTTCCAGTTAATTTTACATTGCACCAACACCGGCAAAAATTGATTCACCTCCGAATATGAAAGGGAGTCCTTTTTGATGATGGTGATGATAATCAGAGCATTTTTCCGCCCGTGGGGACTCGGGAGAATAGTGGGAGTGATTCCCCGGGACAAACAAAAACGCGGCTACTCCTTAAGCGTACTCCTCAGGGAATGGCGAGAATACACCTTTTGTCATTCTTATCGCGTGAACCATGACAGATGCTAATTTGAAACTTGGTGTACTTGTGGTACTAGTTGTGCCTTTTGGAGATTCAAGGGCAATTGGTCACAGTTCCTCCAGTGTCTAAAGTTTCCTTTAAAGTTTAACCGAAAAGGGCTGGGATAGGAAAATCTTGTTACCCATCACTTACTCACTTGAGGTCTTTTTCCGCGACATGATTGTGGGCCACACACTTCTGTTCTGAGTGTTTGTCGCGGAAACACGATTGTGTGCCACACATTCGAGCCACTAGTTGAAACTCGCGGAAACGCCGTTTTGTCTATTTTTTTGGCGGTAATTGCAAGTATTTGAAAATAAAAATAAAATTCATGTAAAATATCAATAGATAGAACTCCAGGCTTATTTTCCTTACCGTGTGATTTGTGGTACCTCTATGCGCTTGTATTTTTGTTGTACGCCTTACGAGAAAGATTTATGATTTTTTTTTTCGGCACTAAACAATCTTTTGCAATCTCACCACTGAATTATTTGGATTCTGCAAAGAGGATTTTTTATTTTCCACTATCTGCTCTAGTTATGACGTTCAGAATGTGTGCGGCAATCCCCACAAGCCAAATTCTACTATGACGCGGGAAATTTTAATCTTAACACAAACGCGTCTTTTCACCTTGTCAAAATGACAGGTTCGTTTTTCAGCTTGCGCGGCTTGAGCAGGAAGAGGACCCTTGCCAAGAAGGGCTGAAATTCGCAGTCAGCTTGGGCGGAAGGACTATTTATTGCTTGATTCTTGCTCAATATTTTTCATAGCCGTCGTCGCATCCACATTCCGCGTGGGTACTTGTAAGGTTGACAAATTGGCCTCTTTTGGAATGTGGCATTCCAAAGTGTGGAAATCTTGAGTTAAAAGATTTGTTGTACTGATAAGGTGGGTTGACCGAAAAAAAAAGATTTGGCTGTTTAAACAGGTAAAAAAAAAACAGGAACAAGGCGAAACAGGACACACCAAAACGGAACAGAACAGGTGAGACAAAAAACAGCTGGCTTCAAAACAACTGTTCTGTTTATTTGTGGGTCCCTGAAACAGAAACAGTAAAGAGTAAAACAGGAGCAAAAAAAACAGAAACAGAAACAGAAAAGAGGAGCAGTGCCCATGCCTAGACATGAGAAATATTGATTTCTTTGGGACTTACATGTATTTCTGTATTTCTGTATTAATATTTCATTTGTTGAAATCGTGTATCTAATATTTATATTTATTCAAACAACGTTCACAAGGGATACGTCAGCTAATATTCTTCATCAGCGATATTTCGGCCCTTCTTGGCAGGGGTCCTCGTCAGGCTGTCAATCCTCTTGGTCAACGTCGGGGAAGGAAACAAACTTGTAATAAATAATAATAGACATTTATAGTTGGTAGAAGCTTCAGTTATTTATTACAGGTTTGTTTCCTTCCCCGACGTTGACCAAGAGGATTGACAGCCTGACGAGGACCCTTGCCAAGAAGGGCCGAAATATCGCTGATGAAGAATCGTAGCTGACGTATCCGTTGTGAACATTGTTTGAATAAACGTTTCAATGTCAGCTTGGGCACAAAGAATATTTATAATATTTATACATTTTTTACCCATATTAATATTTATCTGGGCTCGGATTATCTGCGTGATGACTCGGGCAAAAATGCAAAAATGGACTTGAATCCCATTCTTGTGTTGCATAGGTTTTCTATACGCGAATTGCGTTGCAGTACAGTAGTGCTACTTAATTTGCAATAAATAAAGTCAGGGTAGATAAAGTCAAGGCTGTCACTCAGTTATTTGAACTTTCAGTTTAAGTTATTTCAAACAATCGTAGAAAACCAGATTACAGTACATGCCTGAATGGAGAGTCAAGCTTGATTACTGGGTAATGTATGGTACAAAAATATTTGTTTACACTCATACTGACAAAAAGCAATAGCCTACATTCTTATAAGAAACTAAAGAAAGATACAAAAATAATTTAAAAAGCAACCTTTTAGGGAATTGCATAAAGAAAAGCAATCCTCTTCTGAATTGGACAAGTGGAGCGGCCGAGTGGGGTCAATAAAACAGGAAGCTTTCAAGTCACCGTTAGTCAACCACTAATAGATTGCTTTTCTTTGTGTATCTGGATTATTGTGGGCATCCGCCCATTTCACATGTCGGGTGATGCGCAGCGTCGTCCAGAATAGAAGGCGCAAATTATGTAGTATGATTTTGTCCTAGTGTAATTCAGTTATTTATTAAACGTGCATGCTCAGAGAAGGACGTCTTATCGTTCTTGGTCTGAGGTGGCGTGTTAATCTTTCACAATTATGTTTGTATTTTCAGTTTCAGTTGATTTACAACCGATCATAGAGAACCATATTCCTGTACAGTGTACATGCCCGAATGGAGAAACAAGCTCGTTTACTGGGCAATACGCAAAAAAAAAACTTTTTTTGACCCTCGTACTTCCAAAAACGATAAATTTTTAGAAGAGACAAAACAAAGACGCGACACAAGAAATCAGAAGAAAAACAGACGAAAATATTATTTTCAAAGGCCGACGAAAATAAGACGGAAAATCTCGAGGATAAGTGCCAAAAAGTGAATGAAGATCATCAAACGGGACAAACCAAAACAAAGCGGAGAACCAACAAACAACCGAAAATGAAAAAACAAAACCGGAAGAATTCAGAAAACCCTAAATTAGACACGAGCCAATCACCAGTGCCTGCGAATAACAATAACAGAACTGTTCTCGCTTGGTACTAGTGGGTGAATCCCTAGTCACTTCCTAGTCACGAATGACTCACTAGTCACTCGCTAAGTTCGATTTTTCTGGCACTTTCCTTCCGGCCAAGTGCCATATACCGATCACTTTTCTGTCTGTCGGTCGGTCTTCCAGACTTCCAGATGCGCTAGGACGATGAAACTTGGCAGGCCTCTCAGGGACGCGATCAAACTAACTTGGAAATAATCATCTTCCCGATCCGACCATCTGCGGGGGAGTTGAGGGAGGCGAAATCCGGAAAATTTAGTCGTGCGTAACTTTTGAACAGGTGATCGATTTCGAGTGGAACTTAATAACTGAATAGAAGACATGTCTCTAATGTTTCATTTAAGGTCTGGCCAATCTTCAGGGTCAACTTCGGAGAAGGAAACAAACCTGTAATAAATAACTGAAGCTTCTACCGACTATACATTTCTTATTCGGGCAAATTACTTTCAGCTGATGAAGCGTCGCAGCTGACGTATTCATTGTATACATTATTTGAATATTTATTTATTTCCCTCAAAACTGAGAAGTACAAAACAATGTATAAAACAGAACTATGCCTAAACCATCTGGTCCATCCAATGACACATAAATACTATAAAAAATACACAAGAGTTCGACAACTGAATTACAGTTATTTACGCATTAGCCTATATTATTCACTTCTTAAAAAATGGGTTACAAGTTGTGAGTTTGGAGGGCTACCGAAGCTTTTTATATAAGTTGGTCATCTTTTTCTTCAAAGTTTATAAATAGTGCGAGGGGTCCTTTAACAGCAAAGGCCTATCTTTATTCACTGCTATTCATGAGTTGCGTCTTTGATCCGAATTCTCCTCGCGGTTCTCCTCGGAATTCTCCTATTCGCGTTTTTGGACTATTCGGATAAAGTTAATTCTCCTTTTCTGGCGTTTTTGTCAGAATTGAGAACTGAGAAAGCCTCAGGGCTCTGCAGAATCCCCAGAAGTTGCTCCACTGGTGAATTTTCGATTCTCCTCTCTGCGTTCTCCTCCCTGATTGGTCAACAGAGTGCGGATGTTCGATATGCATAAACACATATACCGGGTTGCGGACGAGCTGCAAAATTAGTGTTTTTGTCAAAAGCGAGAATGGAGATATCAAAGGATCAAAAACGGTAATTTGGACGAGAATCGAGGATTCAAAAGCGAGAATTCGGAACGGAGAATTCGGATCAAAAACGCAACTATAATCTCTGTACACGAGCTGGACAGACTCGGTTATGGCTGTTTAGAACATCTCCCCTTTCTAGGCCAGCGCAGTGGAAGTGAAAGCCCAGCCATTGGACGAAGGAAGAAGAAGGTTCTTGCAGACTCGGACAGCGAACAGAGTGACACAGAAGCGAAGTAAGAACCAGTGGATTTCGCATGCTTTATGCCACCATTCCAAGTCAAAGTCTTGCGTACTAAAACCGAAGCGCTTCCTAAGAGCGTGTTCCGCCCTACTTACCGTAGCTACTACGCATGACGTCACGAATTCTGGCTTTTTGGCGTCAAGGCTGGAACATATTTTTAGCAAAATATCGTGCCACGGGCTAATCCGGCCAATCACATCACAGAGAATCACATCACAGAGATTCGTAGTCACCACGCTTACTACGCTCCCGAGCGTGGTATGCAAATAGTTACATTTAGTTACTATTTCGGGAAGGTTGGGACGGTCAGCGTAGTAACTTTTCACGAGGTTGGAACGAAAATAGTAAATATTCCTTCAGCCCAAGCTGACTGCGAATCATATTTGACGGAGCAAAACGTATAAGTCAGCTACATTTTATTAGAGCCTACATTTTTTCGGCCCTTCTTGGCAGCGGTCCTCTTCAGGCTCAAGCTGGAAAATTAACTTGTTTTGTTCTTGGAAAATTGACAGAATTCGTGACAAGTTCATTTTCCAGCTTGAGCCTGAAGAGGACCCTTGCCAAGAAGGACCGAAATATAGGTCTAATAAAATGTAGCTGGCTTACCTGCTTTGCTCCGTCAAATATGAAAATAGTAACTAATAGTTACTATTGTTAGAAGGCTGGAACACGCTCTAAAAATACGGGTCGTGCGATGTATCTGATATCTGTGGAGTGTGGATGCAAAATTGTACTGAACGGCTTTGACGCAGTATTAGCATGTTTTGCCATGTCACGCACGGCTGCTCTATAATTTAAAATTTGCGAGGTATGTACAGGATGAGTATCAACATCAAGCAAAACTTCAAATTTCGAGAAAGTCTTCCCCTCAGAGAGATCCATCTGACTTAGAAAGTAACCAAAAAACATGACAAAGTACTAGATTGAAGGTTAAGACTGGGGTTCCTCTTCAGTTTTTCTAATTAAAGAGTGTTTTTTCAGTCAGAATCACCCCGCTCTCACCCGAGCTCGGATTTCTTGCCGTAATTTACAAAATGTTGTGTTAACAAACAACAACGAACTTATGCTAGTGATTCATTCTCAATCAGTCAATCTATTTATTACCCGTCCAAACAATGAAGGGCGTGTAGCCTTAGTGACGGAGTACAAAAAAGAAAAAACAACAACAAAAACAAGAAAAAAGACAACGCACGTAGGAAAACTTTACACTCAACGCAGCACAAACATCACTACAGATTACACGAAAAGGGAAGACCACTGGTGGTTCAGTTTACTGGCGGAAGATTTGAAATCTTTCACTCTTCTATCTATAATCTTAACAGGCAGAACCAGATGGAATTTCTGCGCCAAGAAAGAATTACTGGTCCAAGGGAAATGCATCAGATACTTGACAAATTTAAAATAATTCCGGTGAACATTTTTCTTATTAGAAGCAGAAAAAATTGCCAAATGTAGGACATAGCAAGAAGATGGGGTACAGTTAGACTGTTGTAAAGTTTAGAAAGATGAAACCGTCTTCAGTAGTATCAGTAGTATTTCCTTGAATTCTCGTTCCCGAGATTCTTCACTTCATAAGTGTATCCTATCACCTCTATTAGAAATACGCTGATTGTGACGCTTGCTATGATATGATATAAAATGATATATATTAACACAAAAAGCCCGAGGGGCCATGGCAAAACAATCCAAAAAATCAAAACAACAGAAATGTTCGCCAAATTCCAACTAGGCCTAAATAAACCTTTCTCGATGCTTCATCAAAAGCTTAAAGAATCTTCCTAACTGGCGAACTCCCGTAAAGCATTCATCCTTCATTATTTTAACCATCCATTCCTCATCATACACTCCTTTTCCAAACACTTCTTCCCTCAATCCATCCAATCCACTACATTTCCGCATCAGGTTCCCATTCTCAATTCATATCCCACACATGGGGCAGTAGTAAGGGCCAATCCGACTTAAGTCCCTTCCCACATTATTCTCATTACGTGACGTGGCACGTGCCCGATCATTGTTTCCGAGGCGCTTATTCGTCCAGAGCGGTTACGCAAGTTTTGTCAAGATTGTCATCCAAGACAAGGGATATAAAAAGAGGCTAAAAACAGCCGAAGCCGTGTGTAGTTTTCTTTAAGCCTAGCTTAGTTTTAAAGTGGTAAACTATACAAGAACATCAGAGCAGAAATACTATTCATTCATTCCTGAACCCGTTTTTCATTCCTGAACCCGTTTGATCTGCTTGTCACAGTAAAAATATTAAGTCTATTTAGCGTGTTTTTAAACTACATGAAAAGAATTAGTCATGTTTATTTACACTGTTTTGTCTAGTGTTTTTATATGTTTATTTTACTTTGTGTGTTTTAGTCATACTCCGCTGTTATCCAAAAAGCGGGTCACAAAAAAAAATAAACTATGATACTAAGTGTGTTTAAAAGCCCAGGGGCCATATACATAAAGCAACAATAATACACATTACAAGATAAAACAACAACAATATTTCCTACGTCTATGAAACCTCACTACTAAGCTTGGTCGATCGTAGCTTCAGCTCCATCAATAAATTCGCACACCTTTGTTATAACCCTTTCCGAAGTGCTATTCAGGATATCCGGAAGAAGCAAAACACTCCCCTTAAAAAAAGATCCCCTTAACTCCCAAAGCTCCTGGCATCGATTGAGAAAGTGGTCCATGTTTTCCTCTACCCCTGCTTTGCAAAGTTGGCAATTATACCTGACATCTTGACCAGTCGTATGCCTATCAAAAACTCTAAATCTACCAAACTGGTGGAGGGAATTAGTGCGAGGTGTCCTTTCACAATCACACACACGTTTAATTAGTTTCAAAACAAAGAAAAGTCAAATAGTTTGAGTAGGTTGGGACTCATAAATGTTGAAAATAGTCGGATTTCGCTTTTGACTGTTAGCAGTACAGGGGAATTTCATTTTAACATCGAAAGTATATCTTACTTCTTTTTGTTTTATTGCGTAATTCGAAGTCTGCGACTCCTCGTGTATCTTGCCCGGATTGGACGAAGATATGTGAATTAAATATTCCTTGAGCCCAAGCTGACTTTGAAACATATAATCAAATAATGCATAAACCGGTTATGTCAGCTACGATGCTTTGGCCCTTCTTGACAAGGGTCCTCGTCAGGCTGTCAATCTTCAGGGCCGACTTCGGTAAAGGAAACGAACCTGCAATAAGTGGCTGAAGGTTCTACCGACTATAAATATCTTATCCAGGCAAATTAGTTTTAAATACCAATGTATTTAATTGGACGATAATAGTTTAATGTGAATTATTTGGACTACCCAATCTTAGAGCTTCCATGACTTGTATTGTCCTTCTAGTTTTGTTGAGCGTTTTATCCTAGCCTTCACCTTTAGAGAGAAACAGCTTATAGTAAGCTGTTGCATTTCCACATGGCAATTTCGAAAAGAACCTGCGTCATTACCACTAAACACGTTTACTCAAGTCGGATTTTTTTCTCAAGCCGTTTTTTCTCAAGTCGGATTTTTTCTAAAGCGTTTTCTCATGCATATTAGTTCTGGCATCACGGGTGCGAAACTGTCCCAACCCAAAAGCGATGCCCACATACGGCAGACCTATGCCTATCTGAACGTTGCCTAACAGTGAACGGTCGGTGACGAAAACACTAAAACCTATACCAGGCAACTTAAAGCGTGTTCCACCCTACTAACAATAGGAACTATTAGTTAATAGTTCCTTTCCAACCTCGTCAGTAGTTACTACGCTGACCGTTACAACCCTCTCGAAATAGTAACTGTTTTCTTACCACGCTCGGGAGCGTAGTAAGCGTGGCAACTACGATCCCTGTGACGTGATTGACCCGATTAGCCCGTGGTACGCTGATGACACAATATTTTGCCGGAAATAGAAAAAGTGTTCGTTGACCCCGAGAACCCAGGATCGGTGACGTCTTGCGTAGTAACTACGGTAAGTAGGATGGAACACGCTCTTAAACTGCAAAACACTAGCCAAAAACTTGATTCATATCCAGCTTCTTCTTCTTCTTCTTTGGGCTCTCCAAATCCGTTCAAATGAACAGACGTCTTTGTTTGAATTTCTTTACCTCGCTGCTAGATCTTTCAAACGTAGGAATAAGAAGGATTTTAAAATCTAAGGAATTTCTTTAACTCCTTCAGTTTACTTTGATGCCAAAAAGACTGCTGAAGCAGCCAGGTGTTCACAGACATCAAGTTTCGTGTTTTCCCATTCTATTTGACTGTTTTATAAGCTAAAAACAAAAACAAGGTATGTAAAATTTGAGAGTGTTGTTCAGGTAAGCATACCTCTGCTCCATACCGGTGTGATAAAGAGATTACTGCTTCAGGTTAGAAGACATATTGCAACATCGCTGGTTCGTGAATGCTTGTAAAACTTCAGCTGGTTTGGTAAAGTGTAAAGAGTATTTCCTGATGCAACTTTTGCTTTAAGACCTCGAAAACCTTGTATTGTATTGGGTGAGGGGCAAGTCATCGATCGCGTTCTTCGGACTTTCAGCCAGATAGAAGTCAACAAGCTTGTAGCATTCCTCTCTTTGTCAATCATTAATCGATCCACTTTTTATTCAAGATGATGATTATTTTTACAATTGTTTCCAGGAATAAATCTAAGAGGATCGCAAGCGACGACGAAGATAACGGATCTGACAAAGAGACCCAGAAAAAGTCCCAAAACAAAACAACAGCTGATTCCATCTTTGGAGACGCCAGTGACCTGAGTTCGTCCGAAGATGAGAAGACCGAGAAAAAATTGGACGACGAAAAAGCAAAGGAAAGTGGGGAAGAGCGGAGAAGTCGTAGCAGATCTCGTAGCAGAAGTCGCAGCCGAAGTAGGAGCAGAAGTCCAGTCGACCGTCGGAGCCCAGCGCAGCAAGAAGAGGTGGAGCCACCTCCGGAAACAAAAATTGAAGTTGAGGTAACAATTTTTTTTCAGATTACTTATCTACATGAGCGCCAGGGAAAGGAATCAGATGTTCGTGTCAAGCACTTAGAGCAGACTTTTTGGCTTTACCAAGGTTCCTAGCTCTTTCGAACCATGCCCGAACTTCCGAAATCTGTACAGTGCTTTCTTTTATTTGTGCGAAGAGTCGTTTTTGGTTTCTGTCACATTAGATAAGGTTTAAGTCAGTCGAGTGCGAACTTTTCACCATGCGTATTAACCATCTCGAATACAAACATTAGGTCTGCGAATACAAACAACTTGATAATAATAATAATGTACTTTGAGCGTGTTCCACCCTTCTAACAATAGTTACTATTAGTTACTATTCCCGTTCCATCCTCACGAAAAGTTACTACGCTGACCGTTCCAACCTTGTCGGAATAGTAACTAATAGTTACTATTTGCTTACCATGCTCGGGAGCGTAGTAACTACGCATCTCTGTAACGTGGTTGGTCGGATTTTGCCCCTGGTGTGAGATCCTGCTGGAAAAAAGAAAAATCGTTCCAGCCTTGACGGCAAAAAGCCAGAATTCGTGACGTCATGCGTAGTAACTACGGTAAGTAGGATGGAACACGCTCTTTAGTTCCTTAAAAAGCGCAATTCATTCAAATCTTGTACGGCGCTGGCCGGATCGTATTGGAATTTCTTCTAGATTTACGTTTGGGCTTAACTGGTTAAAAAATATTCCAGAAGAAGGGTTGATTGGAGACATTAGTTCATTTCTAAAATTGTTCGTCACTGAAGTAAGGACAGATGCAAAATGGAGCAAAAATCATAGCTTGGAAACACTATTTCGGATTTGGATCGGGTTTTCTGCAGGCAATGTTAACGGAAGTCATACAGATAGGGATGATACTTGGTACTCTTCATTCAGGTGTCCTTTAATAGCTTGTATTCTACATGCCAGCAGACGTATGTGTTTTGCACTATTAAACATGATTCGCTGTCAGCTTGGGCTGAATTAATGTTCATTTGATCGTCATTCACGCAAATTACACACGACACAGTTACATAAATAGACATTTCATCTATACGTACAACTTCGTAAGAAAACCTCGTAAGAAAGAAAACCCGGGCCTAGCATAACCTTAGCAGCCCTTTTCTGGATGGCTTCGAGTCTTTCAGTCTGTGCGTTTGTGAGTCGTGCGTGCCAAGCCGGACAAGCATACTCCAGGCAAGGGCGAACGTATATGCGTAAATCTCGCGACGGAATAGCAAAGCGTTTTGGAACCGCGAACAACTTGAGGAGTGGTGCTGCTTTTCGAGTAACATACTGCACTCCACTTAAGGTAATCGTCAATCAACAAAGCGAGGAGTTTAACTGTTCTTTTGGGCTCCAGACCTGCATCCTCAATCTCAGGAAGGTCCCTTTTAAAAAAAAAGACACTCTGAGTACAACACTCTTTGTACGGCTTACTGAAAGGTTAAATTGTCTCGCTGCAAAACTTCAAAAACTGTTGAAAAGAGGCGCTTCTTCATCTGAAAGTGAAATAGTTGAAAGATCGTCAGAAAGTTTAAAATGGTGATACAAAGGTAATCAACACTTTGATAAAAACAAAAGCACAATGGGCCCAGCTTGGTACCCTGGGGTGTTCCGCCAAAAATACTCATGATTTCCGAAACGTCAACGTTAGTCAACTCACTGTCTTTCGATATCTGTAGAAGAGAGATGGCCACATAGTGATAGTGGTCAACGCCCTAAAACGTGACCTGCAGAGTAGAAAACAAGCATGATTTAACAGATTTTATGTTTTACTCTACTTCGTCGGTTGAGGTGAGGTGCATGTGATAATCCGCTAATTAAATCGCTTGTCACCGCAGTATTTCCCTGTGGTGACATGTTTTGGGGGATAGCTTTAACGGAACCATATTATGCTATTAATGAATGACTACTTTTATTTCCTACTTCTATAAAATATAGATAATGGAGCAAAAGAATAGGTAGAAAAGAAGAAAGAAACAAGAGAAACAACTTAGACAAAAACGAATATTCCCACTCCAAACAAACGGATAAGACCCCTTTGTCGGATGAACTTTGCAACCGATAGATTTGTGTGTGGCTATAAGCTTCTCTGTCGAAAAAAAAAAATGAAGAATCTAAGGTTCAAGGTTTTTGTATTCTTACTATTACTGATACATACACATTAATAATACGATACTTACTTTGCACTTACAATTATTTCACGGTTCGAACCGGAGAGAAGAAAACATCGAATGGTTCAAAACCTTCCATAAAAAAAATTAATAAAACAAAATCGACCCAACGCTGAGTAGAATGATCGCCGTACGAAACCGCCAACACGAAACGAAATAAAGCCAAAGAAAAACAAGAACAAAAATGAGGGAAGGGTAACTGAAAACCAGCATCACAAGGGGAAAACACATAAATAAAAAAACAAACATGAAATAAAACCAATCTCTAACTGTTAATTATACTTTCTTAAACTTACTAATTAGAATTTGGGATAGCTGTTTTTTTTTTATATTTTGAAGGAAATATGCCATGAATTCAAAACAGAAGAAGATGGAGAAAAACGCTACCTTAGGTAGTTGGACATGATAAAGTAGTGATGTGGGCGAATTTCAGGATTTGTGTGAAGTTTTTCCACAACGGCTCCTCCGAAAACGTTTCCGTACTAATTCTTTTTTTTTTTTTTTTTTACAGGTTCCACGAATCAAGGCCGATCTGGGAAAAGAACTTCACTTCGTGAAGCTTCCCAACTTTCTCTCGGTTGAACCAAGACCCTTCGACCCAGAAACTTATGAAGACGAAATAGACGATGAAGAAACACTGGATGAAGAAGGTCGCGCAAGAGTTAAACTCAAGGTGACTTTCCAATCAATCAAACAATATTAACCTTTCCTGTCATCGCCCCAGTCGTGCAGCAAAAACAGCGGCCGTGTCAAAAATTAAATCTCAGGATTAGTTTTTTCCCTACAGTAGTATTTAAAAGCAATTTGCCTGAATAAGATATTTATAATCGGTAGAAGCTGCAGTAATTTATTACAGGTTTGTTTTCTTCTGCTACGTTGACCCTGAAGATTGACAGCCTGACGAGGACCCTTGCGAAGAAGGGCCGAAATATCGCTTATGAAGAACGTGTCCGAAAGCTCCGAAACGAACGAAAATGCTGAATTAATTCAGCATTTTATGCAGCATTTCGCTTTCGGACTTAAAATTTCGCTCATTTAATGCAGCATTAATTCATCGGAAAATTCAGCAAGAATGCTAAATTTTATGCTGAATTTTCAAGAAGAAACTGGGGAGTACGGCGATTCTCTCAGTGTTTTCGGCGGCAAACATAACAAATTCAAAAAGACAACCGACAATTCGGCAAACATTGCAAATTCTAAGACAACTGGCGATCATGGCCAACGAAGAAAGGAAAGATAAGAAGGTCGGATATGAGTAGCTGATCCGTTTTGTTAGCTTTATACGGCTAATTCTTTTTTCTCCTTCTTCTTCCTGACTTAAATTTTGCTATTCTAGAAGTGTCAGAGAAGAAAAAAAGGTAACAGCTTTCGGCCAAAAAAAGAAAGAAAATGCAGCATTAATGCACCATTTACAGCAACAAAAAGCTTTCGGACACGTTCGAAGCATCGTAGCTGACTTATCCGTTGCATACATTATTTGAATATTTATTAACCCAAATAGAAATGTCACAAAACGTGTCCATACGGAGTATATGAACAACAGTAAAGAAAAAGAAAAGAGATCCGACTAGACTAAATGACTATACAAACGCACTATAAAACGGGTTGTACCGTTCTAGAGAAGAGTCAAACTCGGCACGGCGTTGGGGCACAGCCACGAAGGGATCGGGAACGCCGTAAAGTCGCGTAACTTTGTGGTTACGAGACCATGGGGGAAGGCCGAGTAGGTACTTTAGCATACGTATAGAACAATTAATTACTTTACTCTGGCACTGTCAGAAGTTTGATAACGCTTAAACACATGGATGCGCATCCTTGTGTTAAGTTTGTGACCAGATGCGGAGGATCTTTACGTTATGCCCCTCTGATGGTGATGATGACATTTTTTTACGTACTTAAGAAGAGGAAATTAGCGCAGTATAGACAAATAAAAGGAAAAATACACTGAGCTTTCAATGATGTGTGTAATGCAGTAATGTAGTAACAAAAAAACAAGAAAAGATCCTTGTTTTGTTAAAGTTGCGTTTTTGTTGATACCATGGTATCTGCTACCACGGTAACTGGATCTGCAATTAGTCGTTTTTGCAGTTATCGTAGTATCTGATACACGGTGATCTGCAAAAGCGATTATTGCCGAAATTGCGCTTTTCAAATTCATCCCAGAAGAAAAACAGATATTCAGTCACACTACTAACTGCTAAACTTCTTTCTCAACAATCTGACAAAATTTGATGAAAGTGAGATGACTTTTCAGATACCACGACCAGTTACCACGGTCGGACCGTAGTACCTGAATATCTGATACCACGATAACTGGCCAGATACAACGATAACTGCAAAAACGCCTTTTGACCGTGGTATCAGATACCACGATAGGTGCAGAAACGACTTTAGACCGTGGTAGCAGATACCATGGTATCAGCAAAAACGCAACTAATGTTATCTTTTGGTCAAACATCACATTTAACAGAGTCATAACATAGATATTATCGATTTTCGTCATAACCTTTGGCACATGGGCTCCTCTAGCCAAGAGATAAGGAAATGCTTTTGCCAGAACTTCTTATATCGTACAATATTTTTCTAACCATTTAAAGGAAGTGTGACAACTTTTGTCAAGAGGAGAGACGGGAAATGCAGTGTGCCGAAATACAATGTTCTTTATTCTTGGAAGTCCGGTACAAAACTGCGGCTATTCAGCCAATGAATGGTTTATATAGCCTCGCCTGAACCGAGTTATCAATGACTTTAAATGTGCGGGTGCTCATGCTTGGTTCAGGTGAGGCTGACACGTGATAAATAGATAGATAGATAGATAGATTTATTTGCGCTAAAAAGCCACAAGGGCCATGGCAAATACAAAATAATAACAACAAAACAACAACAATAACAAACCTACAAAAAACCTTCCCGATATGACAGAGCGATCCGAAGGAATCTTCCAAATCTCTTTAAATCCCCAAAATGTTTACTTTTTAATTTTCTAACAAGTTTTCTTTTAATTTTCTAACAGAAGTGAGAAAAGTGGTTAACAAAAAGATATATAAAAACCATCACAGGAAGTTCGGATGTTTTTTCCAGTACCGCGATTGACCCTTGTAGTATCATAATAAAGTATTGCAAACAAATTGGCCATTAGCCTCTACAGAGTTCGTCTGAAACACTTCGTTTTTTTTTGCGGCGAACAGGGATTCCTGAAAGCGTCAATGGAGTAATTTCTCATGTTTTTTTCTGTCTAGGTTGAGAACACCATCCGCTGGAAAACTGGCATCGATAAAGAAGGGAACCTGACAAAAGAAAGCAATGCAAGGTTTGTTCGCTGGTCCGATGGAAGCATGTCCATGATGGTTGGAAATGAAATATTTGATGTCTACAAACAACCTCTTCAGGTATGTGTGTATCGGGACTTACAGGGTGGGTATGGGGGGGTGACTGGGGGAGGGGTATTCTTCTCTCAGGATTCTCTCACGCATAGACGCGTCGTTGCGATGCGTACATGTTGCGTAGCGTATCTTTCATACCTGCGCGACAATTTTTTACGCTGGATGTGTATTTACGTTTTCCTGTTTCTTATGCTGGATTCTCGTTTCTTTCATCATCACTAAGTTTTTTCTTCGTCGTTTGTAAGTTTTCTCCAGTTTGTCTTCAGAAAGCTCCATTTTTCACTGATAAATATGATGCGTATGCATCACGCAACGCAAGTGATCACGCCTCCGCGTTTTTGTAAGGCATCCCACCATCCTCCGTTAACCCGTTAGTTGGTGGAATTTTTAAGTTTAACTTTTTACCTCTGATACTTTAATGCACTGAAGTATTTTGACTCATCGAAAGGCGTCATCTTGGGTTTTTGTTTGTCCCAGGGCTCACTCCCCGTATTCTCGCGAGTCCCCACGTACGGGGAATGCTCCGATTATCATCACCATCATCATAAAGGACTTCCTTTCAGAGTCGTAGGGGAATCACTTTTTGCTTGTATAGACATAGACATTAGACATTTTTGTTTTATTTCATCAGAAACATATAAATTAAACAAACAATTTACCAATAACGGCCACTTTTAAGACAGAAGAATCCTGATTGTGGCCGCAATCCTAACCACCATCAATAAAAAATCAACTACATTAGATAAATACCCTTTCCTCTTATCACACTTCTTTCCTTTTCAAAGAGTTGGATTTAACCATTCTCTTGAATGATGCCAGACTTGCCATGCGAGACTCTGACCGATTCTGAGGTCATTCCAGACGCTCACACCTATGTTTCTGAGAACAAATCCTGCTCTTGTTGTATTTCTTCTCTGGTGAATCGGAATGTAATGTGCAATGTAAAATTAATTTAAAACAATCAGAATAAAAAAAAAACAAAAATAAAGTGTATCCAGACTAGTTTCATCAGCTGCATATTTTTGTATAGAACGAAGTCATTTTTGAAGCATTTCCCGTGTTCTCGCTGTTTTCTGTACACGTAGACCGCATGGGGACTCCCTCTATTCTGGCCGTTCCCTTTGGGAACGACGAGAATACGCCTTAATGGATTTTGTAAAAAAAAAATTCTTTCGGGGCTCTAGTAATAACGTTCAGAATGGGCATCTAATGACCATGGTATCTGCAAAACACAACTAGTATGTAGTAATTCGAATTAGCCGGGGCCTTTTTCGTCAAGGAGGCTAAAGTTGTAACTCAATAATCGAAAAAGTCTAAGAGCTGAAAAAAGAACGCCGAAAATCGAAATTGGTCGAGGAAGATGAAAAGAGTAGTTCGTAGTCTTCGATCGTTTGATTTCGCGTTTTCAAAAATCATTCGCCTTTCTGAATTAAAATCCTCTACCGTCGTCCGTGCGTCGGTCCGAGAGGAACACTGGCAATCAGTTTTCTCCATATCCTGCTAGTTCTTCTGCCCAGTTTTTACGTAGTTTCATCATTTATTTCTAGTCATATCTTGTAAGTGTATTAGATAATTTGTTTCGTTTTGTGTATTCCCTAATATTTTATTCATCTCCTAGCTTTAAGCTATTTGGAAATAAATTTGATTGATTGAATTAATTCACCTCGTATCAACACACTTCCACACAAACTAGTACTTTCTACCTCCAAGTTGGCTTCAAACTTGCGTCATACCTCTTGTTGCCTCAAACCGCAAAGAGGATGTTACTCAATAGTCTTTACGTGCACAGGCTGAACAACTTTGTCCCTTTTTTGAAATACTGTTTTATTTATTCGTGGAATCACGCAAGGATACTGCATTGAGCGAATACACACGCCTGTCATAGTTAAGCCGCTTTTACAATGACGCGTTGAGCCTTTCACACTAAGCTGCGCAACCTCTACGTCATGCTTGCGTCGACGCGACGCAGAGCTTACGCAGACAAATCTAACGCAACGCATCGGATCTGTCAGTGGAAAATGGAAGTCTTTGAAAAAAAAAAGAAAAAAAGATGCTGATGATGAAGAAAAAACTTGCTACTAGTGAAAGGAATTAAAATTCCACAGAAGAAACCGAGAAAGGAAAATGTAAATGAGTATCCAGCTCGAAAGCTTCTCGCGCAGGTGTGAAAGATACGCTGCGCAACCTGTACGCAACGCAAGATAAACGCATACGCAATTCCTTGCAACGACGCGTCAATGTGAAAGCGGCTTTACTCTTGTTTAGAACGGAACGTTGCGCCTTTACATTATCTTGGCGTGAGTATGGTGTGTGCGTACGCTCATTGCCACGAATAAGTTAATAAAATAAATATAGTATCCATATTTCACAGTGCAAAACGGATATGGCAGCTGAATTTTATTAGGGGCCTCTTCAGGCTCAGGCCGCTCAGAGCGGCGTGGATCTGCAGTCACCTTGGGCTGAAGGAATATTTAATATAATAGCCTAGACAAATATTCCTTCAACCCAAGCTGACTGCGAATCACATTTTACAGTGCAAAACCGACACGTCAGCTGAATTTTATTAGAGCTATATTTCGGTCCTACTTGGCACGGGTCTTCTTCAGGCTCAAAGACGCTCAAGTTGGAAAAACGAACATGTGGAAGAACTTGATATAGCTCTAAAATAAAATTCAGCTGACGTATCCGTTTTGTACTACCAAATGTAATAGCCTAGTAAGTATAATATTTAAAATAATAATACAAATAATATAATATAAATATAATTAGAATAGAAAAAATTAAGTAAAAAATAAAAGTAAAGGGATCCGATATTCGACATTCCGAGGTTTGGGACCGGAACAGCGTTTCCTGCTCATTTTGTGGAACCATAGTCCCTTGCCCGCAAAGACCTTTCACCTATCTGGAGAGCTTCCTACCTGGAAAGCGTAATTACTTGAGAAAACTCAATTATTGATGAAGTTTCGATTTATGGCACCAAAAACCCACCAAACAGCCATGCCTTGATCCGACTCATAATCCTTCCGTACCTTTATGATCTCTTTGCCAGTCGAGCTCTGCACGATTGGCATTCAGTTCAGTTTAATTCGCTTTATTTTCCAAAAATTCTTCGTTAAGAACAATACCAAAGTTTTTGATGGGATCCCAAAAAATGAATATCGGATCCAGACAATTGGGTCCTGTCTTCGCCAGATCCAGCCTTCGCCAAACTCCTTGAACATTTTTACTATTAAAGAAACATATTAAGGCCAAATAGCAAATCATCTGAGAAAACCAAGTTCAGATATGGATTCAGCATGTGTGTGTACCCCTATAAGTCATATCTGTTTTGACGAAAACTTCCTGCCACTTCTGCCGATTTCCCGGTCTCGGCCGAGTTCCGGAACTACTTGTCCGGCGAAAAAGAAAGCTCAAAGACGAACTCAGTGTATCCCCAGTATTGAACATCTAATCAACTTCAAATACCAATTTAACTTATAACAAATTTTCCGGCTCCAGCCAGATTCCGGTCGAACTATATGTCCGGGTAAAAAATGATTGTCATATACGGATTCAGCATCTCTTCTTACCTTAAGTCGGTTATCCAATGAACTACAAATGTAACTTTAATTTTTACAACTTTCCGGTTTTGGCAGGACTGGCGAACTACTTGTCCGGGTAGAAAATTGTTTCCACATAAGTGTTCAGCATGCCTTCTTACCCCTAAATCGAACATCTAATCAACTCGAAATAAAAACTTTTACTTTTAACAAACTTTCCGGTTTTTATGGTTTTCACCATCGTGTTCAGAATGTCTTTTTACTCCATAGTCGACCATCACATTATCTTTTTAAAAATATTTCATTTTCCCCTTAATTTGAACCCCCTCCCCCATTCCTAAATGTAGGGCTACAGAGCCCATCTACGAACTCGACCTTACTCTTGACCCAAAGAATCCTCACACCAAGTTTCATCAAAATACCTCATTCCCTTCGAGAGTTATAGTGCGCACAGACGGACGGACAGACGGACAACTTTTGCGATGTCATAGGTATCCCGCCACTTACGTTTTGGGAATCACAAAAACAGCATCGGAGTCAACATAGTCACAGAGATACACTAGTTCGAGTACATAGCGTTTTTTGTTAATTTGCATAATACTTTGTACGATTTAAATACCGTTTGGTTTCATAAAAATTTTCATCGAAACAAAATGTTACTAACATATTATATATAATTTACTCGTGATAAAATGTCAATTGGGTCAATTGGAAGGTTTGAATGGCATGAAGCCATTTGTTCTGTTAGAGTCAGTGTGGTCTGTTAAGCTTTTTTCAAATCGATGATTAAGCTACATAAGTATTTTCCGTGTCATCGTTTTTGGGATCCCAAAACGTAAGTGGAGGGAAACCTATGAGATCGCAAAAGTTGTCCGTCTGTGCGCAGTATAACTCTCGAAGGGAATGAGATATTTTGATGAAAATCGGTCTGAGGCTTCTTTGGGTCAAGAGCAAGGTCGAGTTCGTAGATGAGCTCTGTAGCCCTATATTTAGGAGTGAGGGAGGGGGTTTAAATTAAGGGGCAAATGAAATATTTTTAAATAGATTATCTGATCGTCGTTTATGGGGTAAGTAAACATGCTGAACACGATGGTGAAAACCATTTTGTGATCTGACAAGTAATTCGCCCGGAATCCGGCCGAAACCGCAAAGCTTGTTAAAAGTAAAAGTTTTATTTGAAGTTGATTAGATGTTCGATTTCGGGGTAAGAAGACATCGATGGTGAAAACCATTTTCTCGCTGGACAAGTAGTTCGCCCGGATTCCGGCAAAAACCGGAAAGTTTGTGACTAGTAAAATTTATTTGGAGTTGATTAGATGTTCGATTTAGGGGTAAGAAGACTTGCTGAACACTTAGGTGAAAACAATTTTCTACCCGGACAAGTAGTTCGCCTGAAATCTGGCCAAAACCGGAAAATTGTTAAAAGTTAAAGTTTTTTTTGTAGTTGATTAAATATCTGACTTAGGGGTAAGAAGAGATGCTGAATCCGTGTATGACAATCATTTTTTACCCGGACATATAGTTCGACCGGAATCTGGCTGGAGCCGGAAAGTTTGTTATAAGTTAAATTTTTATTTGATGTTGATTAGATGTTCAGTTTTGGGGAAAGAAGATACGCTGACTTCGTTTTTGAGCTTTCTTTTTTCGCCGGACAAGTAGTTCCTGAATTCGGCCGAAACCGGGAAATTGGCAGAAGTGGCAGGAAGTTTTCGTCAAAACAGATGTGACTTATAGGGGTAAACACACATGCTGAATCCATATCTGGACTTGGTTTTCTCAGGTGATTAGCTATTTGGCCTTAATCTGTTTCTGAATTTTAATAGTAAACCTTTTCAAAAAGTCTGGCAAAGACTGGATTTGGCTAACACAAGACCCAATTGTCTTGATCAAATATTGAATTTTTGGGATCCCATCGAAACCTTTGGTCTTGTTTGACTAGCTAGAGCAACCCAAGCCGTCAGCGCTTAGAGGTTTATAAGAAAACACTACCGCAAGTGTAGTTCTAATAATATTAGGTTTTGGGGGTATTTTTTATTAATGGATGATTATGGTTATTATTGTGTGTTTACTTTATCATGTCAAGGCTTATAGTATGTACAGGAAGGGCAGATATACTGATATTAGTGTTTTGGTCCGATCTATTGAAAGTTATAATTTAACGAATATGATTATTTTTGTTTTTATATAGTTTCATCTGTTGACGTAAGTACGCTATTTGGCACTGTGCCACGATTTGTGCTTATGTTTTAAATAAATCAATCAAAAATCAATCAATCAAGGTGTGTGAGAGAAAATAGGATCGGTTTCTATTTTTCTTAATCCACGTCCATCACTCCCTCGTAGTGTAAACTGACATGTTTAGCTCTTATGCAGCTTAATACACCAATTAAAACAAAATAAATTACCGTTTAAGGCGTTCGCACGCAGCGGCTTTCGGATGATACTAGTTGCGTTTTTGATCCGAATTCTGCTCGCGATTCTCCTCGCCAATTCTCCTATTTCGCGTTTTTGAACTAGCCTACTCAGATGAAGCGAATTCTCCTTTTCTTGCATTTTTGTCAGAATCGAGAACGGGGAAAGCCTCGTGATTCTGCAGAATCGAGAAGTTGTGAATTCTTGATTCTCCTTTCTCCGTTCTCCTCCCTGATTGGTCAACAGAGTGCGGGTGTTTAATATGTACTAAGAAAGCATTATGCATGGCCTTCATTCCCTCTGGTATGAGACTCCTAGTGATTCCACCAGTGTTTCTTTCAGGGGTTCAACTTGAATTTGTGTCATCCTTCAAGGACTTGGGGTTCACTTTTACCCCCAAGCTGGGTGATGAACTCCATGTGAATGGATTGGCCAGATCACTTTGTGCTCGCGCCAACCTCTTGATCAGGAAATTCGCGAAGTGTGACGGCACATAACTTTATGGTATTTCTTCTTGTGACTAATATCACGGTCAGACGCGGTAATTCTTTTCGTGTTCTGTACAGTAACTCCCTCCGGTGGTTGCACGGTTTTCCTTGGAATTGTAGTGCCTCGGCAATGTTTGTTGGTGAAGGTCTCCCATCTTTCTCTGAAGTCCGTAGATCAGCTTGTTTTTCGCTCGTAGAATTTTGGAGTCCCAGAACCCTCTGTTGGCTGTTCTGTCTGGGCCGCACATGCGGCTATCTCTTCCCATTTGGCTGAAATGGGGGGAGTTGGTATATTGTGGGTTTGACCCAACTTAGTGTTTAAAGTGTAAGTTTGTAAAGTGTTCTTTTGTTTGTATAATGGCCCTAGTTGGCCGGTATTTGATTCAAACAAATAAATAAAATATGCATAAACACGTATACCGGGTTGCGGATGAACTGCCAAATTAGTGTTTTTGTCAAAAGTGAGAATGAGAAACCAGAGGAGCAAAAACGGTAATTAGTACGAGAATTGAGAATTCAGAACGGAGAATTCGGATCAAAGACGCAACTACTATTCACTGAAACCGCCGTGAACTGCGGCACGCACCGTCGTCGCTGTATCCGATTTTTATTCCAGGGCGATCATCACCATCTTTTCATCCGTCAAGGAACTGGACTTCAGGGACAATCCGTCTTCCGCACCAAGTTGAGCTTCCGTCCTCACTCCACAGACTCCTTCACACACAGGAAGATGACCCTCTCCCTCGCCGATAGATCCACTAAAGGCTCCACGATAAAGATTCTGGGAACTGTTGGTCTGAATCCAGAGTTGAACAAGGAGGAAATGATCAAGAAGGAGGAAGATCGACTCCGGGCTTCTCTCAGAAGGTGGGTGAACCTCATGTACACTTCCGCATGATAATTGAAGAGCTGAGCGCACAAGGGTGGTAACTCGCTTTTTGCTAGTTTCGAGATGGTCGCATTTAAAGTTCGGGAAGTTAGTATATCGAAAGATAGTTATCACTTTTGTCCGCTGAGTACCTCAGTAGGGAGTGCACTTATCTATCTGACGAAGATTCTCATGGCACAGGGAGAAAGAATGAAAAAACGTGTACCAGATGTTGCTCTTAACTCAATTTGTCAAAAAGGCAAGTTATCACCCTTGCGCGCTCATGGTGGAAGAAACGGGATCAGCGTTGACGGTGCTGATAACCGATTCTTTGCCCTTAGTCAGGAAGTATAATTGCGGTTGTGGGCAAACCATCCTGCTGCTTTCGCACAACCTTCCTATCAAGCATTGTCCAAATAGGTGTTGTAAGGTGTAATACGGCGTATGAGGTTCATTACAGATTCCTCTTTTCCTCGGGGCGCGCTATAACAAGGCGAATAAGGAGAATAGAGCCAGGCTCTATTTTCCCTTATGCAGAGCCAATCAGTCGCTTGGTTGGTTCCGCCAGCAGGCCGCCGAGAGGACCAGCGTCGTCACGGTTGCCACGGGAAGCACTAATGTTCTACTTCGTTGGAAGCTGAAGAAACAACTTTTCTTCAAAAGAACACGTTTTGTTCTGTTACGACTACTGCTTACCGTATTGTAACAGCTAACCCCGCACCAAGCCAAACACCTCGCCCGACGTTTGAGTCCAAAAGGGTAACTTACGGTTCCCTGCCCATTTCAGGGAGTCGAAACAGAAACGTGTACGCGAAAGAAGCGCAACGGCCGGCGGTCGTTCCATGAGTGGAGGCTACTTGGAGGGAGGAGCGGAGTCAGAAGACGAAGGAGCCATCTCCCTCTCAGCGATTAAGAATAAGTACAAGAAGGGAACAAAAGGTAAGATACCATCTGGTCTTTCACATTCTTAGGAACCCACAGGAAAGGCTAAGGTTCGATGATCGAGTATGGTTTGATTCTTCATGGCGCTTAATCGGCCGCGAATTCGGTTCTACCCAGCTTCTCATAAAATCTAAGGTGTTTTTCCGTGCTCCACAAACATGTTGTGGGTCGATTGTGGCCCTCGTTCCGCGGCCTTTTGTGCGGCCCGCAAGTGTGTTTCCGCGACCAACAAGATTTTCGTGGCCCAAATTCGGCAAAGAACTGTCGAAGTGATTGCCGATATTGTGGCTCGATTTTGGCGGGAAATTCAAATTTAGCACGCAAAATAACGTCAAAACAATAAAATTAAAAGCTTTTTCGTAGTAGACATAAAACTGGATACCTTTTTGCACGAAATGGTAAGGACGAAAGCCTGGAGTTCTGTTCATTAAGATTTTTACATGATTTTTATTTATATATTCAGACATTCAAAATTATCGCCAAAAAACTAGTCAAAACGGCGTTTATAGGGGCTAAGGGAGGAGATTTTTGGAGTAGGGAGACTGGATCATAAAATTGGCGGGAACTAAGATTTCAAAGAAATAACAATTTTTGGGAAGTCCTTCAAGTTAGCTTTTAAACACGGTAATATTTCTTCTGACGGAGAAGTTTTGTAGAGAGTGTACGTAAAGCGATTTAAATCGTGTGTTCGTGTCGTTTTTGTTGCATCATTGGCTTATGGCTTTTATGAGCAAATAAACCATTCATTCATCTGCAGGCGAATCGCGCCAGCCCATTTATTCATCTGATGACGACGCCTCTGACATGGAAACTCGTCGTGCTCGTCGCCTCGAAAAAGCGAAAGCAATCGTCGACAGTGACGAAGAAGAAGCTGCTTCTGCTGCAGATGGAAGCGACTCGGAATCTGACTAGTTTCATTTCAGGTATATTCCTGTTTATTTTCCTCTTTCGATTAAAGTCTTTTTACATACAGTGACGACTAGAGAAGACTCACAGTCGATTTTCAGGTAACGATGGCATGTGATTGCTGAGTGGCGATATTTAATTTTAGAACTAGCCTAGAACTGAAAGGAATAAAACTCATTAAACAATAGGTTGGTTGACATACACAGAAAGTTTATCTTACAAATTGACTTTCGTGACTACACAAATTATTTTATGGTGTGTAATTAACCAGATGTGTCTACAAGACTTGAACTTCCCGGTTCCGCCCGACAAATGTTTGCAGAATATGATTTCTTACGGATATAGAACCTTCCGCGCGGACAACCTAGTGAACTTCGCCGTGTTTTCCTGTTGAGGACTAACCCTAGGTTCACACAGAGCAAATCGCGGCGATGAACGGGAGTTTTCAATCGCAGCGACAGAAGATTTTTATCGCCTGGATGTTCACACTGAATTTTCGTCGGCAAAAGAATTTAACGCGAAAAATAATTAAAAATAACCCTTAAAATAATAAAAAATAATTAAGTATTCTAAAAGTGAATCATTAAAAGGGTCGTCCATGTTGCTGTTGCGAGCATATAATCGTACTGTCGCCCGATTAAAGTTGAATTTCCCAACATTGAAAATCGCCTGACGAAGCAACAGAAATCGCCGATTTTGGCGACGAATATCTCGGCGATTGCCGATACCGCCTCAGTGTGAACCTAGGGTAACTCTTCGTGCCGATGAAGAATCGCCGTGTGCCTATCGAAGAGCCGGGAGTGTCGTCACAGCTGACTCCAACGAACGCCGTTGATTGGTTGACACAAATTTGCTGCATCGTTTTGGCGATGTTTTTCGTTTTTCCCGAGGTTCCCTTGCGTGTTTTCGACTTTGTCACATATAATACTGCCAATAAGCATATTTACGATGTGTATTTTTTATACCTGTATAATATCTGTGTTCGTTAAAAAGTTTTAGGAATCGTCGAATAAAACTTTTTGTATAGCTGGCGTGTTTTGTAGGTATAGGGCAAAGTTTGGTTACCCTAAAACTTGCCATTCCTTCTGGTTGATTTCTGACGTTTTGGTATAAGGGAGTTTCTGATAAAGGAAATTCAGACCCAAGCTCTTCTCTACAACAAAACGAAAGTCAACCCCAATGCAGAAAAATCTCTACCCGGTCAGCGACCCAGTCGAGCATCAAAAACAGCAGCCATGTCCAAAATGAAATCACAGCAACCTTTTTAACTCCAAGCAACTCTCACAAGGGAATTCACGAAGTCAAATATTTAAAGCTAAGCTAGAATCCTTAGTTGGTGTCTCCTACAAGTTCCTTTTTCAAACTTGAGCGGCTTTGAGCCTGAAGAGGACCCTTGCCAAGAAGGACCGAAATACAGCTCTAATAAAATTCAGCTGACGTAGGCCACCTGTTTTGCACTCTATTAAATATAAGGGAGGTTTGGGAGTAGAAAGTGTGAGATAGAATGGCTAAATCGCAGTCGGTGTTTAGCTCATGTCTGCCCTTCTACGTGTTTTGAGGTTACAATGGTCTATTAATCGGACTGGCCTGCCAGTCTGAGGGCAGTTGTCCATGGTTCTTGTTCACACGGTTTGCTCTCGGAAAAACCGTCAAAATAAGAAATACGTTCTTTATTGCAAAAATATAAGGTCTGGAGAGCAAGCGTCAAAAATTGCATGTGTTAGATAAATTAAGAATCCAGGATCCAATAAATAAGAAATGCTAGGTAACAACTCTGTTTAAAGACTGAATAGAAAAATCTCAATAAGCCGCGGTTAAGGGAGGCCTCCCATAACCCCCTTTCGATTGCATTTGTGATTGCAAACTAATTCTAAACGTGTCACCAAGATTGACTTCTCCCGATCCAACATGGGCAGTGTGAATGAAATTCGTTGGCGCGCCAATCATGCTACGGTCGATCCTTGGTTTCCTCTGAAAGAAAAAAAAAGGTCAAAATCTATTACTCCGAAATCTTCTTGTTCATAAACAATGAAATGCCATCTAGTCCCGACCGCTGTTGGAAATCTTTACCATTGTAAGTTAAAAAAATACCCCAAAACCAGACTTCACCTTCCAGATTCCAAGATGTCCGGGCCTTCCGCATAGTCCAGTCAACCTTTCCAGATTTTCATGATAATGATGACAACTAATTTTGCCATCTGTCAGCATTTCCTAGATTTCCCCTTCGTATTTCATATGAATGAAATATTTTATTGCCCATCAACAGCACAAAGAAGAAAAAAGATGGAGTATGCGAAAAAAAGAAAAACAACGACTACAAAAACAAAACAACATTAACCTAGATACAGAATCAAACATATCTTGTCAAAAAAGAATACCCATCCAGGGGTGTACAACGTCCTTATTATTAAGGTTCTATTACAGAACCTTAATATCTCTTGCATCCCAATTAGAACTGTCAATCACTTTTCCTTTGGGGGAATTCCCTTCTACGTATGTCGAACGAGACGAATATATGGAGCAGTAGAGGTATGCTAATGTAAACGTTTGTTGACTTTGGACTTTTGTTACTAAAGTCAACTATCAGTTAGCCAAAGTGGGTAATTAAGGGTCTGAAAACAAATGAATAGGTACTTTGGATCTTCATTCTACCATTTAGCCTAAAACTGCACTCTTCACATTAAAGTAACTGTTCAAATAAACATACCTCTACTGTACCTTCCAGACATCCGGAATATGGGGTGTCCAACACCCCAGACTTCCAGATGTTTTTGGCCTGGCTTCACCTTCCAGATCCACCTTGACGAAACCGGCTGTCTGGAACCCGGAACAAAATCTTGAAGGTGAAGCCTGGCTTTAAGTAAAAAAAAAAACAAAAAAACTCCACAACATTCCATCTTGCCTTCCCAGCATACCATGACTTGCCCCTTTTTCTTTAGTCAATTTTACTGTTTTCAGTGTCTTGCTACGATTTTGTTTTTCCCCTGTCTGTACGCCTCTATTCTTTCTTTACAGCGGGTTATACAAAAAAAAATTTACTACAGTTATTTTGCTCAAGTCTTTACAGTGGGTTATAAAAATGAAAAAACTTTTAGTACGATTATTTTGCTAAGTTCAGAGCGAAATGACATTATTTCAAGTATTTATTTATGTCACACGTTTGACATACAATAATAAAGAATCCATGTACTTGACAAGGAGGAACATAAACTCCTCGCTAGAAACTACAAGGCAAAGAAAAAGAAAGGAAATAATTGACACTAAACCCCCCCAAAAAAGAGAACAAAGGAATGTCGGTGATCGACCAAGTAAATATAAGTGGGTATTTTTTCTTGACAGGTGAACGGACATGGGTTACTATTTCAGAGTTTGTGCTTAGGTATCTAGAAGGAAAACTGAGTATTGGTTGTCTATAGTACAAATTGATGGAGAGCAGAATGAGGAAATGATTTGTGTCAATGCAGTAAACAAAAAAAATAGGCTACCATATACGATATATGGTAATTTGTATTTATTAAGGCCTATGCACATGGCTCCGCAGAATCGTGTAGCCTACCGTACAAGTTAAAAAAAAAAGTAAAAAACTTCTACATCGTTGTTCGTTCCATCGACTCGCCCCACTGCTCTCGTTATGACAAGAAAAGCTGGAAGCTTATATGGTTTCTGCATATAACAGGATGCAGTTGAACCATGCTACAAGCTTCCAGATTCCCTTCCCCACACACACAGTCACACGCGGATGGTCGAATCCAGGCGATTTGCAAGTAAATGTGGTGGTGTCTAACATGCTGTCAGGTTTCACCATCCATCCATCTCGGAGCACCCTATCTCGTAATCACAGCACATAACGGTATTCTCCACCTGAGTCGAAGGCATTACGTGCCATAAAGACGGAGTTCACATCAGAGCAGTCATGAAGTCTGCAAACAAAAGCTCTACCTGTTGGGGTTCTTGTGCAAGGCAACAGCCAAAAAGTTGAAGCCATGGGTCCACAAAGGTGTTTGAAGCCATGGGGTAGGTTTACACTAGTCACAAACTGCGATGGTTCTTCTGTGGCTGACTTTGCATGAAGTAAACTGATTCCTGGCAGTCAAACTTAGAAAGTTTTTGGCTTGCCAAAACCTATAACAAAAATATAAGACTGGTTTCAAACTAGAAGCCAAATATGGTAAGCAATTGGCATCCCTCCTTATAGTTGGGAAAGATTTTGAGGTAGTTTTAGTAGAAAACAAATGGTTTCAGCTTGTTCTGGCCCATTTAATGTGAGAAAATTTCTCTTGTCTACAACTATTCTAAACTGTTAACACTTTTATGGTGAGTGAGTAGCAGTCATCACTTATAGGCCGCAAAAGCTGTACTATGGTTCAAGGATGGGATGTAACCAGTGTTGGGAAGTACTTCAGGTACTTATAATTTCAAGTTCTACTTAAGTACAAAATCAAGGTACTTGAGTTTTACTTAAGTAGGCTAAATTTTTCCTTGAGTCGGTACTTAATACCCAAGTAAAATAAATAGGTACTTCAAGCTCTCAGGTACGAACAAATTCTTAAATACTTTTAAGTACTCTCCCAAGTATATTCCGCTTCGATGGAAAATGAACAGGAAAGGATTTTTCCGAAAAGGGGATTTCAAGACTCAAAGGTAGTTCTATTTCAGGATTTGGCAAAAAATTCAAATTCAAAGTAAACATTGTAAATCTTTGCCATCATTGTACAAGGAAAGTGTTTTAGTTTTCAAGGTACTATAGATCACGATGGGTCTTTGAAGGCTGTGTCCAAGATTTTCCTAATAAGGTCATAAAGGGACATGTTAACACACACAACAACGAACTTTCATAAACATCTCTAAACATCTCATAAACATCTTAACAATTATTTTAACCTCTACTTTTTACTAGATATCTGACTATGTACACTGAAGTTTCATAACAGATAGAGTATAACACTTTCAAGAATAACACCTTTTCACTTAGAAACTAGACCTACGTTGCCCGGGCAACGTGAAGTGTTGCGGCAACCTTTGTCCGGCTTCGCCGGCTAAAGCTAAGTTCCCACTGCCCAGTTATTTTTGCTGGCCAGATCTAAAATCTGGCCAGTTTTAAAAGCTGTCGTTTTTTTTTGTTCTCACTGCATAATCTGGTGTGAACAACAAGAACTGTAGATTCTGCCAGGATAGACTTTAAGAACGGAAGATTCTTATCTTGAAGATCTTGAAATCGGTCATAGATGACACTGAAGCATTACTATTGATGTGTTTACATAGAAAAAGAAAGAGTTAAAATGCAGCGACTTTTTTCCTTTAGCGACTTTTTTTTTATTTTCTTTTTAAAACCCTTGCTAGTTCTTCGTTTGAAATACCGAGCCCTGCATGTAAAAGTCCACCCTCTGCAAGAGCTATGTATGAGTTTTTTTTTCGCTGATCTTTGTAGTCCGCCCTGGATGAATCCCAGAGCCAAGGGTAGCTCATAGAACTGTTAACTAGCTATCGCTCCACTTTATCTTTTCAGTCATCTTTAACATTTCCACAATTATTTATCTTTGACAAATCTTTCCCTACTCAAAAAGCCGGCGATTTGAAGAAAACTGGCCAGCGATTTTTGCTGGCCAGTAAATATCAAACTCAGTTTGATCAGAAAAACTGGGCAGCAAAACGAAAAATTGGGAGAAAAAAGCTGGCAGCAAAAATTACTGGCCATTAACTGGGCAGTGGGAACAGCAAACTGGACAGTGGGAACTTAGCTTAAAGTGTTGCGAGAGCAACACTTTGGTTTTGTTTCTTCGCTGTCGGTTAAATGCTGAAATTGTCAACTTATCGAAGCTTTTAAAACGGTATGTTCTAAAAAGAATAATCACATAATCAAAAGATGTTCTTTAGCGTTGTAAAATCAACAACAAAACAATATCGGAAGAAGGCTATCCGTAACGTTTCAGGATTAAAATACCATAGATGACACTATTAATTATTACAAAACTACCTTATTGTTTTACATTACCGTATCGTTTGTACCCGTTGCGTAAACAGTTAATCCTAGGTTATAGCGATAGACCATCGATACAAACTTTCTTACTGTCATATTTACAGAAATCGAATACAATGTGCACCAATTTTCAAAAATGTCTAGCCCCTCGTGCTTACTTACAAGTCCCTCTCCCGTGATTGACATCAAATTCACCGGAAACAAATAATGGATACACCAGCTATCAAAAGTTGCAAACCTCTCATCGCTGAAGATGATTATAGCATAAAAGCCGATTATTACTTACAAGTCCCATGCATGTCTTACAATTGGGAACAAAATTGTTCTTACCATCGAATACACCTGAGACAAATAACAGGTATACCAACTAGCAAAAGCTGCAAACTCCTCGTTGCCGAAGATGATTATGAGCTAACAGTCGACTGTTGCTTACAGTCGACTGTTGCTTACAAGTCCCTTACATGTCTCACAACTGGTATCGCCTATTTTTGGTTTCAGTGTGTACCTTACTCCTAACGTTGTCAACCCCCTGAAACTTTCAAACTGGTTTATCTCATGAAGGATTTTTGTTCAAAAAAATGGATGGCATATATTTTGATCAGCTCTTCAAGGGATATCGATTGCCCTAACCACAACAAAAGCATATCGGAAAAAGGGACTAAATTGACTTTGCAGTCAGTTGAACTTTATCCTTTTCAATCGTAGACATCGTGACGGATGAAAACTTGGAATAATATCCTATATAATCTAGTTGGTATTATAAAGCTATCCGTAACTTTTTAGGATTAAAATACCATAGATGACACTATTAATTATTACGAAACTACTTTGTTTTACATTACAGTATCGTTTGTACCCGTTGCATTAACAGTAAATCCTAGGTTACAGCGATAGACCAACGATACAAACTTTCTTACCGTCAGATCCATATAAATCGAATACAATTTGCAACAATTTGCACAAAATTCTAGCCCCTCGTGCACCGATTCTACTGACAAGTCCCTTTCCCGTGATAGACATCAAGTTCACCGGATAAAAATAATGGGTACACCGACTAGCAAAAGTTGCAAACCCATAATCGCTGAAGATTTGTGTAGCATAACAGCCGATTATTACTTAATAGTCCCTTGCAAGTTTTACATTTGGGAACCAAATTGTTCATCAAATGACAGGTACGCCAACTAGCGAGAGCTGCAAACCCCTCATTGCCGAAGATGATTATGAGCTAATAGTCACCTGTCGCGTACAAGTCCCCTAAAAGTCTCACAACTGGTATCGCCTATTTTTGGTTTCAGTGTGTATCTTACTACTGAAGTTGTCAACCCCTTGAAACTTTCAAACTGGTGTATCTCATAAAGGAATTTTTTTACCAAAAAATGGATGTCATATACTTTGATCAGCTCATCAGCGGCTATCGATTGCCGTCGAAGTCGAACTTTATCCTTTTCAATCGTAGATATCGTGACGGATGAAAACTTGGAACAATATCTTATGTAATCTAGTTGATATTATAAAGCTATCCGTAACTTTTCAGGATTAAAATACCATAGATGACACTTTTAATTATTACAAAATTACCTTATTGTTTTACATTACCGTATCGTTTGTACCCGTTGCGTAAACAGTTAATCCTAGGTTATAGCGATAGACCATCGATACAAACTTTCTTACTGTCATATTTACAGAAATCGAATACAATGTGCACAAATTTTCAAAAATTTCTAGCCCCTCGTGAACCGATTCTTACTTACAAGTCCGTCTCCCGTGATTGACATCAAATTCACCGGAAACAAATAATGGATATACCAGCTATCAAAAGTTGCAAGCCCCTCATCGCTGAAGATGATTATAGCATAAGCTTTTTAAACGGGATGTTCTAAAAAAATTAATCATATGATCAAAAGGTATTCTTCAGCGTTGTAAAAACAACAACAAAATAATATAGGAAGAAGGGACTAAATTAACTTTGCAGTCAATTGTACTTTATCCTTTTCAATCGTAGACATCGTGACTTATATAATCTAGTTGGTAATAGAAAGCTATCCGTAACTTTTCAGGATTAAAATACCATAGATGACACTATTAATTATTATGAAACTACCTCATTGCTTTAAATTTTCGTTTGTATCCGTTCTGTAAACAGTTAATCCTCGGTTACATTGATAGACCATCGACACAAACTTTCTTACCGTCAGATTTATAGAAATCGAATACAATGTGCACCCATTTGCAAAAATTCCTAACCCCCCGTGAACCGATTCCTACTTACAAGTCCCTCTCCCGTGATGGCCGTGATATACATTAAGTTAACCGGAAACAAATAATGGGTACATTATTTGTACTGCGATGATGGGCTTGCAGCAAAAGCTTCAAGCCCATCATCGCAGAAGATGATTGTAGCATAACAGCCGATTATTACTTACAAGTCCCTTGCATATCTTACCATTGGGAACCAAATTGTTCTTACCATCGAATACACCGGAAACAAATAACAGGTATACCAACTAGCAAAAGCTGCAAACCCCTATATGCATCACCAGCTAGCAAAAGCTGCAAGCCCATCATCGCAGAAGATGATTGTAGCATAACAGCCGATTATTACTTACAAGTCCCTTGCATATCTTACCATTGGGAACCAAATTGTTCTTACCATCGAAGACACCGGAAACAAATAACAGGTATACCAACTAGCAAAAGCTGCAAACCCCTCATTACCGAAGATGATTATGGGCTAACAGTCGACTGTTGCTTAAAAGTCCCCTATATGCATCATAACTGGTATCGCCTATTTTTGGTTTCAATGTACCTTACTATGAAGTTGTCAACCCCTTTGAAATTTTCAAACTGGTGTATCTCATGAAGGAATTTTTGTACCAAAAAATGGATGACATATACTTTCATCAGCCCATCAATGGCTATCGATTGCCGTCGAAAAAAAAATTCTACCTGTCTTAGTTCAAAAGTTGACTTTTTTGCCGTAGGCCAACTTTCTAACGTCACGACTTAGAAAGGAGCAAAGGATAAGCTCTAGTTTCTTTAGCAATGAGAGAACTTTTAAAGTTTAAGAGGTACATCTGATACCGTTACTCTACCACAAACCAAAGTGCAAAAAAAAAAATTATAAACTCAGCTGAAATCGTCGCAGACATAGACATAAACAATAGATGGCAGCACTTTCGGACCCGTGGGAAAAAGCCACTTTTTTGTCTCTGTAGATTTTTCTATTTATCACTCAAAGAAGATATGTTGGCTGTGGGGCCGGGTAACTGCCGCATATATTTAACACTTACAGATTTTAGTCCATCTTCAATTTGAAACTGGTGCCTGCCTGCTTGCGTGCTAGAACGGAGCTTTCCACTCGAAAGCAGAAACATGGTTTGATGAAACGAAAGGTTCGCTACACAACTTCAGATAGTCCTCTCTGACATAGGCTATACAACTCCACTTCACTTCGCAAACCGTAGGCTCTGGCTCGATGACAAGCAAAAACCATCCTTATTGGCCCCAGGCAAGAGTTCTACGGAGCTTTCCAAAATGTAATGTCATATTCGTCAATCCGGCCTAAGGTCCACACTTTCCGTAAAAACCGCACAGGTTAGACCCTTCTCAGTTACCAGGAATAAAATGAAATCGGAGTCATAGGAAAAAAAAAAAAAAAAAAAAAAAAAAACGAGGACAAAACCAAAGTGTTGCTCTCGCAACACAATAAAGTGTTGTGACCAATTAAGTTTACACTATTGCGTGCCTAGATCTCCAACAACACCTTCAATTGGTAAAAATACTAACGGGAACGAAAGAAACATAACAGATAACATCACAAAGTGTTATCCGTTGAAACCGCACATCCTTCTGTTGTCGTTATGTAACTTCTGACAGTGTAGTATTTTACCTATTGAAGGTGTTGTTGGAGATCTAGGCACAAAATAGTATAAACTTAGAACGTGTTCCACCCTTCTACAAATAGTAACTATTAGTTACTATTTCCGTTCCAACCTCACCAAAAGTTACTACGCTCACCGTTCCAACCTTCTCGAAATAGTAACTATTTGCTTACACGCTCGGGAGCGTAGTAAGCGTAGTAACTACGGATCTCTATAACGTGATTGGTCGGATTTTACCGTGGCATGATATTCTGCTGGAAAATAGAAAAATCGTTCCAGCCTTGACGGCGAAAAGCCAGAATTCGTGACGTCACGCATAGTAATTACGGTAAGTAGGATGGAACACGCTCTTAATTGGTCATAGCACTTTATTTCTAAGTGAAAAGGTGTTACTCTTGAAAGTGTTATGCGCAATCTGTTATGAAACTTCTGACAGTGTAGTCACTAGTCCAGTCTGTTTTCTTTGGTGGTTCCAGTAGATATACTCATGATCAAACATACTTCTGAATGGGTTTCAAGTTGCATTTTTGCTTGCCCATGTTAGGTTAGGTCAGCGGGGGTCTTTGAAGCCTGCATCCAAGAACAGCCCTAATAAGGTCATAAAATTAAAGGGACATGTTAATGCAACAAAGAGCTTTAATAACTATCTTAGGGTAGGTATTGGGATATCTAACCAAATATATAACAAAATTAAACCTATCAAATATTTGTGTTTAACAATTTATTAGAGCACTCCTAGACGATGAAACTATAAAAACGGGCGGGAACCACAGAAATAGTGACTCAAGGACTCCGTTCGGAAACTGAAACACGCATGCAACCAGTTTCTGAACGATGGTACCCTTTGCCAAAATTGTATAAGTATGTTGTAGGAAGCGACATCAACAAAGCATTATATACATTTTGTAGAGAAAGATGCTCTCTTTCGAATGGTATCAAAACTTGAATCCAGAATCTTGAGGTATTTATAACTTTTGAACGGGTGATCGGATCTCGATGGAACTTGATATTTGGAAAGACCTCATGCCTCAGACGACCCACTTAAAATCCGGACCGGATCCGGTGACTTTTGGGGGGAGCTGGAGGAGGCAACCGGAAATCTTGGGAAACGCTATGAGTGGAGGGGTCGAGATGAAACTTGGTGGGAAGACACCTAGCAAACACTAGATACATAATTGACATGACCGAGCCGATTCGGGCACTGTCGGGGGAGTGGAGGGAGGGGGAATCCGGAATCTTGAGGTATTTATAACTTTTGAACGGGTGACCGGGTCTTCCCACCAAGTTTCATCTCGACCCCTCCACTCATAGCGTTTCCCAAGATTTCCGGTTGCCTCCTCCAGCTCCCCCCAAAAGTCACCGGATCCGGTCCGGATTTTAAGTGGGTCGTCTGAGGCATGAGGTATTTCCAAATATCAAGTTCCATCGAGATCCGATCACCCGTTCAAAAGTTATAAATACGTCAAGATTCCGGATTCCCCCTCCCTCCACTCCCCCAACAGTGCCCGAATCGGCTCGGTTATGTCAGTGATGTATCTAGTGTTTGCTAGGTGTCTTCCCACCAAGTTTCATCTCGATCCCCATATCTAGTGTTTGCTAGGTGTCTTCCCACCAAGTTTCATCTCGATCTCTCCACTCACAGCGTTTCCCAAGATTTCCGGTTGCCCCCTCCAGCTCCCCCCAAAAGTCACCGGATCCGGTCCGGATTTTAAGTGGGTCGTCTGAGGCATGAGGTCGTTCCAAATATCAAGTTCCATCGAAATCCGATCACCCGTTCAAAAGTTATAAATACCTCAAGATTATGGATTCCCCCTCCCTCCACACCCCCCACAGTGCCCGAATTGGCTCGGTTGTGTCAATGATGTATCTAGTGTTTGCTAGGTGTCTTCCCACCAAGTTTCATCTCGATCCCTCCACTCACAGCGTTTCCCAAGATTTCCGGTTGCCCCCTCCAGCTCCCCCCAAAAGTCACCGGACCCGGTCCGGATTTTAAGTGGGTCGTCTGAGGCATGAGGTCGTTCCAAATATCAAGTTTCATCGAGATCCGGTCACCCGTTCAAAAGTTATAAATACCTCAAGATTCCGGATTCCCCCTCCCTCCACTCCCCCGACAGTGCCCGAATCGGCTCGGTCATGTCAATTATGTATCCAGTGTTTGCTAGGTGTCTTCCCACCAAGTTTCATCTCGACCCCTCCACTCATAGCGTTTCCCAAGATTTCCGGTTGCCTCCTCCAGCTCCCCCCAAAAGTCACCGGATCCGGTCCGGATTTTAAGTGGGTCGTCTGAGGCATGAGGTCTTTCCAAATATCAAGTTCCATCGAGATCCGATCACCCGTTCAGAAGTTATAAATACCTCAAGGTTCCGGATTCCCCCTCCCTCCACTCCCCCCACAGTGCCCGAATCGGCTCGGTTATGTCAGTGATGTATCTAGTGTTTGCTAGGTGTCTTCCCACCAAGTTTCATCTCGATCCCTCCACTCATAGCGTTTCCCAAGATTTCCGGTTGCCCCCTGCAGCTCCCCCCAAAAGTCACCGGATCCGGTCCAGATTTTAAGTGGGTCGTCTGAGGCATGAGGTCTTTCCAAATATCAAGTTCCATCGAGATCCGATCACCAGTTCAAAAGTTATAAATACCTCAAGATTCCGGATTCCCCCTCCCTCCACTCCCCCCAGAGTAACCGAATCGGCTCGGTTATGTCAATGATGTATCTAGTGTTTGCTAGGTCTCTTCCCACCAAGTTTCATCTCGATCCCTCCACTCATAGCGGTTCCCAAGATTTCCGGTTGCCCCCCTCCAGCTCCCCCCAAAAGTCACCGGATCCGGTCCGGATTTTAAGTGGGTCGTCTGAGGCATGAGGTCTTTCCAAATATCAAGTTCCATCGATATCCGATCACCCGTTCAAAAGTTATAAATACCTCAAGATTCCGGATTCCCCCTCCCTCCACTCCCCCCCACAATGCCTGAATCGGCTTGGTTATGTCAATGATGTATCTAGTGTTTGCTAGGTGTTCTTCCCACCAAGTTTCATCTCGATCGCTCCACTAGCGTTTCCCAAGATTTCCGGTTGCCCCCTCCAGCTCCCCCCAAAAGTCACCGGATCCGATCCGGATTTTAAGTGGGTCGTCTGAGGCATGAGGTCGTTCCAAATATCAAGTTTCATCGAGATCTGATCACCCGTTCAAAAGTTAAAAATACCTCGAGATTCCGGATTCCCCCTCCCTCCACTCCCCCCACGGTGCTCGGATCGGGGAAGTGACTATTTCCAACTTAATCATTTGGGGTCCCTGATACGCCTGCCAAGTTTTATCGTCCTAGCTTATGTGGAAGTGCCCGAACTAGCAAAACCCGGACAGACCGACTGACAGACAGAAATTGCGATCGCTATATGGCACTAAGTGCCATAAAAACTTAGCAACACGGAAGTAAATGAATTGCAGAATAGCTATTTCCAAGTATCAGATTTACTTTTGGAATCATTTTTTTTTTTTTTTTTTGCGCGAGTTGACGGAGGAACGGAAAGAGTAGGACAAAAATGCACCATTGGTCTAGGGTAATAAGCACAAATTTCAAATGTTTATCCCAGTGTGCAGCCAGAAGTTGGAGGTTTTCAATTTTTTTCACAAACATCGAACTCATTGAGAGGTACGCTGTTCGGGAACTACAGTAGAGGTATGCCTATTTGAACACTTTTTTAACTGTTCCACTAGCTTGGCTTTCTTACTTGCATATAAAAAAGTAAAATGGAAAAGAAAAATAACAAACTTGATATCAGCTAACAGCCAACTATTTCAGGGTTATCCTGGCACAGACTTGAAGCAGAAATTCAATTAAATTTCTTTGATTTTGAATTTATTAAAAAGATCCTTCTTCTTATGAAGGCATCTGACGGTTTGGACCGCCATCTTCTCCATTTAAGGTGCGCTCCTCCCAAACTTTTCAAAATATAAAAACAAAACAGAGGTGTCAGCTGAGTAACTTTCATAGGTGAATGGTTAATTAGCAAAATATTCAAAAAGTGACAAAAGCGTGAGTGATTATTACTAGTATTTATAGAAAAAAATGCCTGGTTTGGGTTTTAGTTTTGTCTTTGGCAATCATTCACTGTTAGCAAACGTTCACATAAGCATACCTCTACTATAGGATAGTTACCCTGCACACGAATGCCAGTGAGCTAATGTAACAACAACAATGTATCGATCAAGCTGCCAACGAGCCAGAGACTGCAGGATGGTCACCCCATGTTATCTTGCTGGAAGTGCAATTTAAGGTACAGTGAATTAAGGCAATGAGCACTATGCCCCGACCTTGGGTTGTGCCCAGATGCTGGAAAACCTTGGCCAAAATCTGAGGATTCACGTATGACTGCTAGGACTTCAAATGAAGTTTCCTTTTAACTTTCCTTTAGGTTGGATACCTCTCATGTACTAACAGGCTGGCCCAAAGGACTTTCAGGAGTAAGCGCAGCAACGAATGACTTCGCAATCTTAAGAACCAACCTATAAACCCACCTAATTCTGAGATTCTCAATTATGGGCCTGGCTTTATCTTTTCAAATCAAGATCTGATCTCATCTGATCAAAATTATTACAAAAAGTTTGCAGACTCAACAAAACGCGAAATTTTAGTGCGGCTGAGATTCTTCTAATAAACGACAAGTTGTCTTATGAGTTGTGGAAGAAGGTGAATAAAAATCAACCGGTTCTGCATAATTTGTTTGTTTGTGGCTGTTATTTGGCTGTTGTGCATATCCTGTCTTTTTCAGTTCAAAATGGACTTGGTTTGGAGCTCTTTCATTTGAAATTTGGTGACATAACTGACTGGTACCAGCAACTGTAAGTCCTTTTTTCTTCAGAATACAAAAATGGCCATCAAAAAATTTAGTTTCTTCTTTCTGTTCTGTTGAACATTTTAAATGCCTGTCTTTAATACAATACTACTGTATGTATTGTATGTTTATGCATTTGTACGTTTTTAATTCTGTTTAGTATTTATTGTTTGTTAGTTTGTGTTTTATTTGTATTGTTACTGAGTGTTTTATTTTTCCAATTCCCGCCCCTGATAGCCTAGGCTAGCCTAGTGCTATAGGGTTGAAATAAAATTGACTGATTGTAGAGACATGCTTATTTTGATGGTACTGGAGAATAAATCAAACCCCATTCATTAAGAATATGGAGCAGAAACCAGGCAGAAACAGTTAAGCAGTAAAACTGACTGCAAATCATATTTGACAATTCAAAAGGGTAATGTCAGCTACATTTTATATTATAAACTATAGCTGGTAACCGTTTAGTATTGTCACTAAATTAAGATACTGGAGCCTATACTATTTCCGTTGGTTTCTATTTCTGTCAGTACCCAACGGAATTAGTTTTCTAGCTTAGATTTGCCTTAGATGCACCACAGCCTGTCTAAAATAGTTAAACCTGTGGGAAGATGTGTGTTTAAAATCATATTCACTGATAAATCTTTCTAAATTCAGATATTTAGGCACTGTTGGGACGGAAATAGAATCACGACATCCGGCGTTGTTACAGTACAAGAGAGTCGACGTCAATATCTGTAAGCCAAAAATACAAAGATCTTCTCTGTTTAAAACACTAAATGTTTTTCTTATATTGAATTCATGTTTTTTCTAACAATCATACAATTTGCTTTCATATTTTTCCAATTACCTAGGTTAAACAATGATAACGTGATGGAAACAAAATTCGGATGACCAGCCATAACGGTAACAAAGTCACCAGAAAATTTGTGGGTCATCACAGAAAATCATGCACTGGCAACACAGCTTGCGCACTATTATCTCAGAAGAAAATCTAGGATGAAGAAGAAGAAAATGGCTTTCTTTTGGTAAATTTTATTTTCGCACTTAAGAAGAGGAAAATAGTGCAGTATAGACAAAGAAAAGGACAAAAATAATACACTGAGCTTTCAATAATGTAGTAAATGCACGCGATTATGAAATAAATATTTAAAAAAAAAGAAAAGAAAAGGGACTAATCGGGTCTAAAAAATCTTCTTCCGAGATGGAGTGCAGAGAAATGGCCAAGGGCAGAGAAGTGAAGGTCTTGGGCAATCGAAGAAAACTTTGCACAAGGGTCAGAGGGCAAAAATACGGGAATTCCTGTAACGTCGAGGAATCTCCGAAAGATGGGTAAAGAAGGGTTACTCCCTGCTGAGTAACATAAAAGCACTACTGAAATCTTACTTTACTTACTTAAAGTTGTTCAGCACCATCTGGCAGTTTGCCTTTCCGTTCGATCCCCTCCATTTGTGGATGAATTTGTAGTTGGTTGTTTTGTAGCTATTTTGACCATTAGCCACTGTGTTGAAATCAAGCTCAAAGTCTATGTCTTTCACTGAGTATGACTCTGATACAGATACCAGTCAGTACTCTGCTTAGTGTCAGACAAAATGTCTTCAAAAGGAATTAAGAGGAACACAGCTGAGTCATTAGTCTCTTAAAACGAAAAGAAGCCATCAAAAGCTAAAGAATTAGAAATATGAAGATTTCCAATTTAACTCTACTGGTCTCCCACATGATAAAGTTGTTGAACTGAAATTGTTTTTGGAAAAAAGAGGATCCAGATATTGTTTGTCTAAAAGAAACCCATTTAACATCAACACGAGATTTCGCAGTTCCAAGTTACAAAGTTTTTTGGAAAGATGGAAACCCAGGAAATAAGATGAAGCAAAAAGGAGGAGGTCCAGTTATTTTGGCAAAGAATAGTTTGGTCTGTTCACTAGTTGACTTTCCGAATATTTTTAAAATGGAAACACTGGTTGTAAAAATTCAGATGAGTGATAAAACTCAACTTCAGGTTTCTAGTCTTACTAGTAGTCTTACTCGTGTAGTCATACTAGTACGAATAAATGAATGAATGAATGAATATTTATGTTAACAAACCAGAGAATTTCCATCTAGATACATTTAGAGCTCTACTTTCTTCATCAAAAGATCAGGTTGTTGTTGGAAATTTTAATCTTCAGCATCCGTTATGGGATACTTCTCATGGGAAAAAAATAGAAGCGGTATGTAAATTGGTGGATTGTCTAGCTTAGTCTTCATTCCGTTTATTCTTAGTACCCCAAAAACCATCGGAACTTACTATTATGTCCAGTCAGGGAAGGATTCTACGCTTCTATTCTAAGCAGTTACATGGCATTGGATGTTTCTGTCAGAAAATCTAGTTGTTGTCTCGGAAGCCAGCACTTTCCTAATGGTTTTGGATCTGAAAAGAGACGGTGTTGATAGTTAGTCAGGTCAGTCCCCAAAATGGCATTTCAGGGACAAACAGTGGAAGGAATGGCAAATAGAAATAAATCAATCATATATTCAAACAATGTTTACAACGGATATACGTCAGCTACGATTCTTCATCAGCATCATAGACGAATGGAATGAATGATATGAAGAAGATTATGATCAAGACTTAGCACAAGTTCTTTAAACTTGAAACAGTGTTAAGAAGGAAGAGTAAAATAATGGTACCTTTCTGGAATGAGGTACTGAATGGTTGTAAGAAAAAGAAAGAGTTTCGAACCGTCAATATTGTCCCGAATGCGCTAGCGTCCAGTCAAATATACAAAAAAAAAAAAAAAAAAAAAAAAAAATAAGGTTTGAAGCCAAGCTGACCATTCATTACGACAGAAATAGAAAACCGTGATGTTCGGTTTTTTTTCTTGATCAGCTAATTATCCCTCTAAGATGATGTGCGAGGGATAAATATGAATTCGGATATTTCGGTTGCACTTCCGGCAAACCGTCCTCAGCAAAAAACAAAACAAAACTAAATCATAAATTCTACCACAATCACAACAGGAGAACGATGCGGAACCAACCGACAATAAGACGATATGTAACTAAAGACCAGAAGAAAACGGTGCGGATGCAGATAAAAATAAAATAACGAAAGATAAAATGTGCGTGTTAAAAGTGTATATGTACAAATCTGTGATTATTTACAATTCTGAGCTCTGTGTATATTTACAATTTACCATCCGTCTGGGAAAGCGCAGAAGCTTTCAACCAGAAAACGGCCCACTCGAAAAATCCATTATACGTTTGACCACTTTGGATAAAATCTTCCACAAAACTCTCGATCTCAAAAATCGAATTTATATTTATCCCTCGCACATCATCTTAGAGGGATAATTAGCTGATCAAGAAAAAAATCCGAAAATCACGGTTTTCTATTTCATTTGAGTCCAATATAGTAGTAAGATGGCGTTCCCACTTCAGTGACTTGCTCACTTCAGTCCTCAGTGATTCCCATTCGCCTAGCTGTGGTAAAAACTGCGATTGCGAAGTTAACAGATCTAGCTTTACGAGTAATGAATTTGATGAAGTGATTACGAAGTATCTTAAAGTGAACAAAGCAGCCGGCGATGACGGTCTGTCTGCCGAGCATGTGAAGTATAGTAACCGGCAGCGCCTGTGCGCTTTACTTTGAGTATACTTTACCTGCGCATACGTCCTTCGTAAAATCTGATGACGAATTGCCGCCATACGCAGTAGAGGAGCAATAACAATCACACGTGAGATCTAGGGATAGTTATCTGATGGGTGAATAAGCGATCAGGCTTTCGCTTCATATCGAGTCGCACATTAGCCCCGTTGAAAAGTCAGCCAGTACTCAGCACTGAAATCGGAAGCCAGAACTTGATGACGCTTGACAGAACAAAGTTGGGTAAAGCAATAAGAGGGGAAGCGGCATTTTAAACAGTGTTAAACATGGTTAGGACTAAGAGGAATTGAAGATAACAAAACAAATCTGGATAAACGTACACCAAGAAGTAACGTGTCATTGTTTTCTTTACGATAGCGCATCTAGCGGCCAAAAAATAACTAATCTGAGAGGAATTTTATGGGGGGCGTATTCGCTCACAGTTGTCTTTCGCCAGACCTACGATCATACCTCTGTTAAAGAACAAATGCGGGGACCTCACAAGACTTGATTACCGCCCTTTCGCTGTTACAACTGTTTCGAAGCTGCTCGAACATTTGTTGTTGAAACATTCTATTGATTTTTTAAAGATATCATTTAATCAGTTTGGTTTTAAAGAACAGCGTGGCACCGATTTTTGTATTTTTTCATTTAAGCAAACTGTGTGTTATTATCGGGGGCTTGGAAGTCCTATTTTCACTTGTTTTCTAGATATACTTAAAGCTTTTGACCGTGTTAATCACGGGGTATCCGAAAGCTGCTGGTTGATTCTCTTTCAAATTGGTATGTTCAACAGGAGTTTCGTGTGAAGTGCGGCCGTGCGGGTCAAAACTGCCTGCTCCTTTTCATGCTGCTAATGGAATTAAACAGGGGGGAATTATTTCACCTCTTTTATTAAATGTTTTTATGGATGACCTTTGTAAACAATTAATGAAGAGCCGTGTAAGCTATAATATTTCTGGTGTATTTTTGAACTCGATAGCTTACGCTGACGACATGGTCCTAATGGTGCCGTCGGCGAACGCCTTAAATCTCCTGTTGGAAGATTTGTGCAAATTATGCAGCGACGCATGGCATTATTTTCAATTTGGCGAAGTGCAGTTACATGATTTTTATCCAGAAACAGTTTAAATCCCTGATATTTCCGGATTTTCGACTTGGTGATTTTGTTTTGAAGAGAGTACATAAAGTGAAGTACTTAGGTTATTCTTTAGACGATGACCTGTATGACGATTCAGCAATTTCGAGTGAGTATCGCTGTCTTTGCTCTTGGGAACCACTTAATTCCTAATTTAAAATTTTTTACTATGTCGGTGAGAATCCTTTTATTTAAGACGCATTGTACGCTACTATATTGTCTCCCACTTTTTGATAATTATTTTGAGACGACGATGCGTAAACTAAAAGTTTGTTTTACCAATGCATTCCGTCATCTCCTTTCATATAATTGACGTTACTTTGCTAGTCAAATGCTTCTAGAAAATGAAATTTAATCTTTTGATGTTATGAGATGGAAAGCGTTAGTTAGTTTTGTTGCAAGGTTAGAAGTCTCCGAAAATCTAAATATTTAATTTAATTTATATTAGAAAATTTAAAGGCAATTCGCGAGAATGCCGTTCCGGCCATTTCTACCGCCTTTTCCGTCGACTGTGCTATTGCCCCTAGCCAATGAATGAATGAATGAATGAAATGATTGTGTATATTTAGGAAAGAATAGCCCTGTTTTAGTGTGATTTTAGTATGTGATGTGTAATATCACGAATTAAATAAATTGATTGATTAATTGATGAACAAAGAAAAGATCTTAATATTGAAAAAAGATAGAGTTGAGAAGATCAGAAGCGATATTTAAAGAGACGGAACTCGAAGAACGATGAATGGCGTGGGCCAAACTTTGTGAAGAAAAATTTCCCCCCTCAGATTTCGACAAGGGAACTTTGGCAGCGTTTTAATAGCTTCTCAGGATATAAAACAAAGGGAGGAAGGACCAGAATCACTAAAAAGCAAAAGTGGCATCGTTACTGGGAAGCGGGATATTGCTGGAAGGATGGAAAATCATTTCCAGTCACAGTTTTTGTGTAAAGGATTATCAGGTAATTCAGCACAGACAGAATCACTGTCACCACCTGATCATATTAACAGTTATGATAAAGAATTAGCAAGGGAGGAATTGGATGCTCATTAGATCATTAAATGATTCAGCAATGGGTGAGGGCCTAGTATACATAACAAAATGTTAAAGTATTTGCCAGAGGTCTGTAGGTCAAGTATTCTTTGTTTTTTTTTAACAAATAATGGACAACTGGGACTGTCCCACAAGCTAGGAAATCTGCAGTTATTACACCAATCTACAAAGGGAAAGGTGATAAAAATGACCCTTCATCCTATCGACCCATTTCATTGTTACCATGTTTCGGAAAACTATTTGAAAGACTGTTGATAGAAAGGTTTTCAGCCCGCATAGACCTATTGTTGATCCCGGAACAGCCCGGCTTTCGGTCAAAAAGGTCCACAAACGACAATCTGTCACGATTGGAAATGGCTGTAAGGAAGGCGTTTTCGAGAAAGAGTTTGTATGGGCTGTTTTAATAAAATAAATAACCCTAAATCACCCTATATCCTCGATCTTTGATTGAGGAAATTGTAAGGAAAATTATTTTCAATCGAACCCGTAATCGCAAACACGGGCTTCCTCAAATCAATATGTACTGGCATACTCAGGAGATCGGATCCCACATTTTCTGGTTCCAAAAAAATCGCAGGATGGCCAATTGTTTTTTTTTTTTTCGAATAAGGACCAACCATTCTATGTCGTGTGAAAGGAGGCACACTTATGGTTTAAACCAAACTCCAAATTGTCCTCGTCCAGTGTGTATTAGTATCGTCGAGACAATAGAACATTTGCTGTCTGAATGTTCTAGGTTTGCGAGTCAGAGAGCGATTTTGATGAGAAAAATTTCTTCACTGTCTGTTCAGATTAATAACAGGAATATTTTGTGTTTTGGACGGTTCAAAGAAGAAGTAGAACGGCTGATCCTCTCTGCCCTTTGTGATTTTGTGTCCCGAACAGGACTGTGTCTTACGTGTGATTTCAGAATCATTGCTTTGATGGTTTTTCGTTGTTATTTGCCAAAATATTTACAAATCCGTTTAGTTTGGTGGCGCAGAGGGCTAACGCCGCGCGTCTTTACTTTGCCAAGCCAAGCCACTAACAATCAAATACGTCTCGAAAATCCAGTTTGCACATTGTCCACAAAGTTGTCCACAAAGTTCTGACGGAAGCCAATGACAGCCCATGCACACTCCAGCAACCACCCTATGCAACACGACTCAAAGAGTTGGCACCTGATTGGAAGATTTCGCCATTTAAAAGCATATCACCGCACGTAGAGACAATGCCGTGGAGAATGAACCCTCTCCAGGTCTCCCACTGAATGATATATGAACATAAACAAAACCTACCAGCACGAATGATCCTCCAGATTTTCTTGAGTCTAAAATCATCAACATACTCTGGACACCTAGAAGTTTATACAGACAGATCATTGAAAAAGGGGAAAACTGGAGCTGAGGCGTTCATCCCAGCCCATAACCGGAATTACTAGCAAGACTTCTGGATGGATCGTCAGTACTGTTAGCAGAGATCAAAGCCATTGAGATTGCCCTAGCTTACATCAAACAAAATCCCCCACGGATGAAAAAGGTTTTAGTCTTCAGTGACTCGCGAAGGTCACTGGAGCTGATCTCCAAAGTACACTGGGAGGCAAAAGACATTGACCTGGCCGACATCCAAAATACTGTTCAATCACGTGAACGACAAAAACGTGGAGGTGACGTTCAAGTATATACCAAGCCATTCTGGCATTAAAGGGAACGAGTGCGTAGACAAAGTTGCAGGATAGCCACCGAATGCAAATACCGCAAAACCCGACTCCGATGCAACCATCCCCATTCAAGTCAAGAGCAACCAGCGTTGCCTACCACCGAGTACGAGCAGCAGCCGTGATGCTAAACAAAGAGAAACACCACTGTAAGCTGTCAGCAACCCCACTATGCAGATTTTTCCTCCTCTGGGAGGAATCCCTCAAACACGTCCTCTTCGATTGCAATAATCTGACGGGACAAAGAAGAAAACTAATACCCGCCGTCTGAACAAATGGACTGACACCATCCATTGAATCGATCAGCTATATGTCTCCTCATACCAAACCCCAAATATCATCAGTCTTCGCTGAGATCTTCCAGTTCCCAACAACCTTTAAGTAACCCTATAGATGTGGCATGCCCGGCATGACGTGTCCAGCCAAGTAAAAACCGAACTCTTTGCAGAAGGAAGAAGAAGTCGCAGATGGTCAGTGGATCCCGCTGACTATAACCAGTTGAAGAAGAAAATATGTCAGCTGAATTTTGTTAGGACTGTATTTCAGTCTCTCTTCAAGCTCAAGATGAGTAGTATGATTGCCAGTCATCAATTTGAGAGAATGATTCCTCAGGGTCGCTTTGAAACACCGAATATTTTGTCTTTAGCAGTTTATGAACGAAGTATGATTTTTTTTTTCGTTTTGGGTTTACATTGAGCGTGTTCCACCCTTCTAACAGTAGTAACTATTTGTCACTATTTTCTTTCCAACCTCGCGAAAAGTTACTACGCTGACCGTTCAAACCTTTGTGAAATAGTTAATAAATATGTCTTGCTTACCACGACGGAGTAAGCATTCCTAGGGTAAGCATTCCTTGCTAACTACGGATATCTGTGATGTGAGTGGCCGGATTTTAGTCCTTGGTACAATATTTTTGTGAAAATAGATAAATGTACCGGTCTTGATGCAAAGAATTTTTGGCTTCATGCGTAGTAACTATGGTAAGTAGGGTGGAACACGCTCATGGTTGCCAAGGCCTTTTGGCTATTTTTAGGAGGTCAAATCTGAATCTAAGTTTATGGTATATTGATGAATATCCAAATTTTAGGGAACTGACACTGCCATAACGTTTATGCCGTGAGAATAGTACCGTCCAAAATGACTTCGAGGGGCATTCTTCTGGATTCCTTGATAGACAATGATGATGCTAAGAATATGGACATAGACTCAGCTTTTAAGGTATGTACAGTCTCATTTGAAAGGGCTCCACCCGGTCTCTAGGTCCCGCGATGCCAACATTTCAGATTTTACTATTGGTGACGAAGTACCGAAAAGCAACCTTCTTCTGTAACAAAATTCAACTAGTTTTTGCAATATTTTTTGTCCTTTTTATTTATTTGTTTAACTATATCCAGAGCACAAACTGCAGTTGTGTTTTTGATCCGAATTCTCCGTTCCGAATCTTCGCTTCTGAATTCTCGATTCGCGTACAAATTACCGTTTTTGCTCCTCTGACTTCTCCATTCTAGCTTTTGACAAAAACACTAATTTTGAAGCTCTTCCGCAACCCGGTATATGTGTTTATGCATATTAAAATCCGACACTTTGTTGACCAATCAAGGAGGAGAACGCAGAGAGGAGAATCGAGAATTCACCATCGGCGCAACTTCTCGATTCTGCAGAATCGTGAGGCTTTCTCCGTTCTCAATTCTAACAAAAACGCAAGTAAAGGAGAATTAACTTTATCTGAATAGTCCAAACACGGAAATAGGAGAATTCGGAGGAGAATTGCAAGGAGAAGTCGGATCAAACACGCAACTTGTGTTTAGTCCTAAGTGTGGGTCTATTCTTGACCCCATAAAATTCTTCCATTTTCTTGGTTCAAGTGTCGGTTTGATGATCTTCGATTTCTCGTCAGAAAAATTTATTAGTGTCACATCGAAAACCAGGCAATCTTTCGGAAAATGTTGTTTTAAAACAATAACCGAGGCTTGCCTTGACACACGCGACAGTTAGATTTCTTAACATTGTTGCCTATGTATTTTTACCTAAGTTTGTGTGTCTACTCATTCACATGGCACGATGGCACGCTTAGCCATCAAAAGACTACCTACCTTAGTCTTTATTAGTATTTCTGGCCATGAAATATTACCTGATTGGAAAACGATTCTGACAAACTGATATGGTACATCATTGTTTTCGGTCGAAAGACGAATCCGGACATTTTATTAGAGAACGATCCGAGAGCAAGACTCCTGGTTTCAAGGTTTTAAAACACACTCACACTTTTACTCCGTAAATTTCAGCGATCCGTTTCTTCCCATAATTCATTCCAGTCGGTCTGTGATTGTTTGTCTCCCTTTTTCTGTATTTTCTTCTTTAGTTTCCTCTGATATTTTTGTGCATTTTTGTTGTTTTCTTCTTTTTTTTTGTTTGCGTTTCTGTCGCGAGAAAAGATTCAGCTTAACCACGTTTCGTATAAATACAGTTCATAAGTTTTACACTTCGGAAATTTGTCCGCCTATTAGCACGATACCTCTCTAAGGAGTTGAGATATTTTGTTCAAACTTATTTCAACAAATTTATTTGGGGTGTGGGTTCAGGTTAAGGGGTGAAATTTTTTTTTTTTAAGCAAATAAAATAGTCTGTTTTTTGGGGTAAGGAGACCCGTTGAATCCCAATCTGAAATTTGTTTTCTCGCCCGACAAAGAGTTCTTCCGGAATCCGGCCAAAACTGGAAAATTGTTAAAAGTCAAAGTTTCATCTGAAGTTGATTGGGTTCGTCATTGGGGTAAACTTGTAAAGAGACATACTGAATCAATACCTGTAGATCATTTTCTCGCCCGACTTAGCCCGGAACCCAGCAAAACCTTGAGAATTGAATCAAATTTTCATCTGAAGTTGATTAGAGGTTCGATATTTGGGGTAAAGAGACATGTTGAGTCCATATCTGTAGATAATTTTCTCGCTAGACAAATAGTTCGCCCTGAATCTGGTTGGTCGAAACCGGAATAGTAGTAAAAGTTAAAGTTTTGTCTGAAGTTGATTAGACGTTTGATGTTGGGGAAAGGACACATACTGAGTCCATGTTTTAACTTAATTTTTCGCCGGGCAATCAGTTCACCTGGAATCTGGCCCAAAACCGTAAATTAGGTGAAACGCACTGTTTTTTCCGAGGTCTGTTAAAGGTTCGTTTTCGGAGTAAAAATACATGCTGAGCTCATATGTGAAGTTTATTTTCTCGCTTGTCGGGCAATTGGGTCGGAATCCGGCAAAACTTGGTTGAACGGGAGCTTAATTTTCACGTTTATTAGAGTTTTTGATCTCGGGTAAGACGCATGCTGAATCCATATCTTCTTCTTTTTGGGATCCCGAAACGTAAGTGGAGGGATACCTATGACATCGCAAAAGTTGTCCGTCCGTTTGTGCGCACTATAACTCTCGAAGGGAATGAGATATTTTGATTAAACTTGGTGTGAGGATTCTTTGGGTCAAGATCGTAGATGGGTTCTGTAGCCCTAGATTTAGGGGTGGGGGAGGTGGTTTAAATTAAGGGGCAAATGAAATATTTTTAAACAGATAATGTGATAGTCGATTATGGGGTAAGAAGACATGCTGAACCGGATGGTGAAAACCATTTTGTCATCACATAAGTAGTTAACCCGGAATCCGGCCATAACCGGAAAGTCTGTTAAAAGTAAAAGTTTTATTTGAAGTTGATTAGATGTTCGATTTAGGGGTAGGAAAATATGCTGAACTCGACGGTGAAAATCATTTTCTTGCCGGATATGTAGTTCGCCCGGAATCCGGCCAAAACCGGAAAGTTTGTTAAAAGTAAAAGTTTTATTCGGAGTTCATTAGACGTTCAATTTAGGAGTAAGAAAACATGTTGAACACTTCTGTGAAACAATTTTCTACCCGGACAAGTAGTTCGCCGGGAATCCGGCCAAAACCGGAAAAAGTTAAAGTTTTATTTGTAGTTGATAGTTGAATCCGATTTAGGGGTAAGAAGAGATGCGGAATCCGTGTATGAAAGTTATTTTTTAACCCAGACATAGTTCGACCGGAATCCGGTTTGAGCCGGAAAATTTATTATAATTATAAAAATTTTCTACCCGGACAAGTAGTTCGCCCGGATTCCGGCCAAAACCTTAAAAAGTTAAAGTTTTATTTGTAGTTGATTAGATATCCGATTTAGGGGTAAGAAGAGATTCTGAATCCGTGCATGACAATCATTTTTTGCCCGGACATAAAGTGCGACCGGAATCCGGCTGGAACCAGAAAATTTGTTATAAGTTAAATTTTTATTTGAAGTTGATTAGATGTTAAATATTGGGGAAAGAAGATACGCCAAGTTCGTTTTTTGAGCTTTCTTTTTCGCCGGACAAGTAGTTCAAAACAGATATGACTTATAGGGATTAACGCACATGCTGACTCCATATCTGACTTGGTTTTCTCAGACGATTAATTAGCTGTTCGGCCTTAATCTGTTTCTGAATTTTAATAGTTACAATGTTCAAAGAGACTGGTGAAGAATGGATCTGGCGAAGACAAGAGCCAATTGTCTGGATCAAATATTGAATTTTTGGGATCCCATCGAGACCTTTGGTCTTGTTTTCATCGTTTCACTGTTTTTGCGTCGTTGGGGAGAAGGAAAGTTTAAAAATATGGGGACTTAAAAGTCATCAGTTAAACTTGGTGGAAGGAGAAATAAATACGGTGGCAAATAGAAACGATGAATCCGAAACCCTTTTGTTTGGGTCTTGAATTAACAGTTTGGTTGTAATCATCGGCGGAAGTTTACCAATGAACCTTATTATCAAATATTCTTTTCGGTGAAAAGTTTTGTCGTAAGGGATCTGCAAGTATACATTGCAAGTTCACGGATTCTGGAAATCTTGTCAGACCCGATTATTTTCTGTATCAGGAAGTTTAAAATGTGGGGTTCCCATCGAAACCTTTGGTCTAGTTCTCTTGGCTATAAAATGTGTTCTCTGTCTTGCTGTATGTTTGTTTAAAGGTAAGAAAATACATGAGACATATCTCTACGCCCTAGGCCAAAGTACATGACTCTACCCCCCCCCCTCCCATATGCCTCCCTATATTAAATCCTGCTACCCAGGGTGGCAACAGAATATATCGCACAACACATCAACCCTTAGCGGGGTCATTGTCCTCAAAATCGTAATGAAAAGAACCGGGGTATGAATGACATTCGTTTGCCGTTAACAGTATTTTATATGGCCTTTTTAAAATAATACTGAGGGATTCGTTAATATTTGTTTGTTGTACGCAACCTGACTGCTGCGCCCGCAGCCTTTGGTGGAAATCCGACCCTGGTCCGCTAACTATGTTCTTATCCTGTAGGACTTTGACTTTGGTTCATGTGATCTCCTCCAGTCTGCTTTTGATGATGAGTCCTTGTCCCTGGACAATCTGGACACTGCCCTCTGGACCACAGATGACCTACTGCTTAGCGAATTCGATACTATGTTGGAAGATCAGCCGACCAACAGTTTCAGTTCGTGTGATGTGGATTTGTCCCCTGAACCTGAACTTATCAGTTGTATGAAAACAGATGACCTGATCTGTACAGGGTCCCCAGTGAATGAAGTGGAAGTCAGTTCAGAGAGCACATATCTCAGTTCAGAATACAGTGGAGATTTCAGTGGGTCAGATTCGGATGGTACTACTGGCAGCGTGGAGACCATCAAACTACCTGTCAAAGGTGAGAATTCAAACCCGTATGGAAATAATTCAAATCATAGTATTATGGAACATTTTTCCAATCGTAGACAATTGAAAACAATTGGAAACGATCGTAAACAATTGTTTTTTACTATTGGAAACAATAAAATTGCGATTGGAAACAATCAGTTTCAATCGTAAAAATACAATCGTTAACAACTGTTTACAACTGCAGACGATTCGAAACAATTGGAAACATCTGTGTACAATCGTAAACAACTGTTGCCAGTCGTAAAAAACAATTGTTTACGATCGTTTCCAACTGTTTTCAATTGTTTACGATTGGAAGAATGTCCCATAATACAATGACTTGAATTATTTCTATACGGGAAAAACTTTGAAGAAAGAGGGAAACAGACCTCTTTAGAAATATTGAAAATGATCATATATATACCATTTGGTCTCTCTTAGTAAATCAGATTTATGAGTCGCTTCATGAGTACAGTAGAGGTGTGCCTTTTGGACGCTTCTCTAATCTATAAATGTTTCACTACCATTGGTTGCAGATTGGTTGTCTTTCTTGCTTATAAAATAGTCAAACGGAATGGTAACGTCACAAACTTGATATCGAATAACAGCCCGTTTCAGCTTCCTCTTGGAACAAATGGTAAATTTCAATCCTATTTTCTTTTTTTTACTTTTCATACATTTCTTCCTTCACTAGGGTATGCCATCTAGTTCGAACGCCATCATCTTGGTGAAAACAACATATTAAAGTAGAAATGTAAGGATATTGAGAATTGAGAGCTAATATTTCAACATCCAGCTGATAGATACATACGTTTCGGGCAAGTATTTTGCAGTAAAAATTGCCTGATAGGCTACAGGTTTTAATGTTTCTTCGGCCAGAAGTTAACCTTCGGAGTTAGCTGTCGTTCACATCAGCACACCCCTTGGAGTAAGAATAAGAAGATCGCTTAAGCAGTATTCTTATCAATAACAAGACCTAAGGTTGCGATGGGATTGAAAAATGTAATAGCTGATCCAGGCAATTGGGTTTTGTAGATTCCCGGGTTTCCGTTAACATTTTTACTATTAAAATTTAGAAACAGATTAAGGCTAATTATCTGAGAAAACTAAGTTCAGATATGCATTCACCATGTGTATAATCCCTATGGGCTACGTCATATCAAGAACAAATAACGAGTAAGAACAATGGTCTCTCGTCCATCCACCGACTATAAATGTTCCGACAACAATGAGCGGAGGTGGACCCATTTCTTGGTCGCCCGTGTATACTCGTTGGTCTCCGACTCTCCGCCGTTAAGTCATTTACGAAGAAAACAACGTAGCCACTAGCGAGGCGGATGTTCTGGCCTGTTCACACGGGAAGGAAACAGCGTTGATTTTGTTTGAGTAGACGCTGGCGTCTGATTAGTGAATATTAGTGATGCGAAAAACAAAAAGCGAACTTGACGATGGTCATTCATAGTCGCTTTTGTTACACCATCACCATACGTATAAAGATTTAATCCCTTGTGACATTCCCTTTTTATGTCTCTCGGGAGAACCATACAATGCAAACCGGGATTGGAAGCACACTCCCTGAAGTCATGACCCATTGAGTTTCAACATCTGTAGTATTAACTTTGTCAGACGAGTGTAAACTAAGAGTAACGTAATTAAGGCTTTCGAGGATTACTGAAATTACCGAAATGGTAGAATAGCATGGAATAATCAAAATAATACCAGTAGGTGAGTGTATATTTTGTGTTTTTTCTTCTTTTTTTCCGAAATGTATAATTGTATACATTTCAATTTAATGAGTTAGACTTCGATTCAGTAGTTAATCGAAAGACAAAAGTTCACCTCAACTTGGTCTATCTCGTTTGTCTTTTAGTTCACTAATTACAAATAATTCGATGTCAACGGTGTATTTTCCCATCGAAGAAAGTCTTTGGTTTTCGTACTGAGGCCTTGCCACATGGGTTCTAGTTTGTCTAGGACCCACATAGAAGTCCTAGTACGTTTCTGGTTAGTTTGTCAGAGTAGAAGCCTATTCCATCTGCGTAATATTTGTTCATTTCCACTTAGCCTATTAAACCTGAAACACGGCCTTTTTTTTTTTTTTTTAAAGAATCTGCCTGTTTTCGTCTGATATTCTCATATGAGAGCAAATACCTGGAATGAAATTTATCTCTTCTTGTTCTGGATATTGACACTACTTAATTGAATTGACCCCGAAAAGATACAATTTACGTTACCATATATCTTACGTTACCTGTATACGGCCTTTGGGTTTTTCAATAAGATACATATACAGTTTGTCGTACTTTTAACTAAATTTGACGCATTTGTAAAATCTGCTTTGCATCAAATGGCAGTTTCTGTATATTTTGATATTCTTAGGAATTTTCTTGTCAACCCCCGAAAGCTTGTCTGAATCAATGAGCCGGCAACCGCTGTTTCAGCGCCCGCCCAGCCCAGTGTGAACAGGCTTATCACTGCTGCCACCATTCGATTTTTCTTCCTCAGTGGTTTACTGCGTTACACCTTCTCTGTAGAGGTAACGACTTTTTATGTCCCGGGTAAGATCCACCTCCGCTCGTTTGCGTCGGGAGTCGACTCGTCTCAGCTTGGTTGTGTGACAGATATAGGGAGACAGCAGTTCTTACTCTTATTTGTTCTTGGTCATATCTACTTAGATGAAATTGATCAAAATTTCCTGCCTTGCTTTTTCCAAATTTCTGGTGTTGGCCAGATTTTGGGCAAACTACCTATCCAGTAAAAAACTGAAGCTCAGAAACGAAGCTTTACCCCAATACAAAACTTCTAATTAAATTCGGATAAGACTTTTACTTTTCACGAATTTTTCGGTGTTGGCCGGATTTCGACCGAACTATTTCGCTCGAATGTTTTTCATCCGGCGAGAGAATTTTTGCATATCTGTAGGTTTGACCTTGTTAACCAGTGCAATAGTAATCTCTGTAAATTTGATAATGTTTCAGTTTGCAAGGTTGCCTCCAGCGGTCTCTGTTTCGGAGTCGACAAGCTGCATATTGAGATACCGAAAGAGTTTTTACCGCGAAATCTGAAATTGGCAAAACAAGTTCCGGAGCCCCTCGGGTATCAAACACATGTTCGACGCTTGGGGACCCCTCGGAGGCCGCTCTCACCTATCGCTGACGTTCGTAGACCGCCCCCCTCTTTACTTCCTAGTATTTTTGATCAGCTACCGCCTCCCCCTATGTCTGTTTTCATTTCCCGCCTTTGCCAGACCTGACAGCTCAAAGGCAAATCCAAGCAAGCAACCGGTTTTTGTGATCCCAAAACGTAAGTGGAGGGATACCTATGACATCGAAAAGTTGTCCGTCTGTCCGTCCGTCTGTAAGCACGATAACTCTCGAAGGAAATGAGATATTTTGATGAAACTTAGTGTGAGGATTCGTTGGGTCGTCGGACCAGTCAAGTTCGTAGATGGGCTTTGTAGCCCTACATTTAGGGGTGGGGGAGGGGTTTCAAATTAAGGGGCAAACAAAATATTTTGAAACAGCTAATGTGATAGTCGATTATGGGGTAAGAAGACATGCTGAACACGATGGGGAAAACCATTTTGTCATCGAACATGTAGTTCGCCCGGAATCCGGCCAAAACCGGAAAGTTTGTTAAAAGTAAAAGTTTTAAGTTGATTAGGTGTTCGATTTAGGGGTAGGAAGACATGCTGAAGACGATGGTGAAAACCATTTTCTCGACGGACAAGTAGTTCGCCCGGAATTTAGCCCAAACCGGAAAGTTTATTAAAAGTAAAAGTTTTATTTTAAGTTGATTAGATGTTTGATTTAGGGGTAGGAAAGCACGCTGAAAACGGTGGTGAAAAACATTTTCTTGACGGACAAGTACTTCGCCCGGAATCCGGCCCAAACCGGAAAGTTGGTTAAAATTAAAAGTTGAAGTTGAAGTTGATTTTATGTTCGATTTAGGGCAAGAAGACATGCTGAACACTTATGTGAAAACAATTTTCTATCCGGACATGTAGTTCGCCCGGAATCCGGCCAAAACCGGAAAATTGGTAGAAGTTAAAGTTTTATTTCTAGTTGATTAGAAAACCGATTTAGGGGTAAGAAGAGATGCTCAATCCGTGTGTGACAGTCATATTTTACCCGGACATATAGTTCGACCGGAATCCGGCTGGAGTCGGAAAATTTGTTATAAGTTGAATTTTTATTTGAAGTTGATTAGATGTTCATTATTGGGAAAAGAAGATACCCTGAGTTCATTTTTGAGCTTTCTTTTTTTCGCCGGACAATTAGTTCTGGAGTTTGGCCGAAATCGGGAAATTGGCGGTAGTGGCAGGAAGTTTTTCTCAGATGATTAGCTATTTGTTTTGAATTTTAATTGTAAAAATGTTGGAGGAGTCTGGCGATGACAAGACCCAGTTGTCTGGATCAGATATTGAATTTTTGGGATCCCATCGAAACCTTTGGTCTTGTTAAACTACCATGCGATGTCTCCTGCAACCTTGGTTAGTAAATACATGCACAGTTTCCTCTACGCCTGAATCCCCTCGTCCTCCTCCACGTTCGGGTTTTTCATTTTGCTCTCAGAATAGATATTTTTTACTTGAATCAGACAATAATGTTCCTTCCGAAGAACCTTTTCCTGAGTTTGAGTTCCGAATTTCCTTGGACCATCATACGCCCTCTAATAAAAAAAAAACTAGCTAAACCCCCGACAACTCGAAAAGTTAAAGTTGTGGAAAAAGAAGTTATGGCATTTCCCACCAGTACTTTCTGTAATGCTGAAAGTTTAAAATCGGAATAAACGGAAGACCTCTTCTAGTCTTCTACACTCCAAGATAATAGCCGTTACTGATTTGCACCGTCAAAATAAGAATTCAGGTAAAGATTAAAGGTTATCGTGAATTCATTAAATTAAGAAAGGATGATCACCCACTTTGAAAAAAAGTCGGTGGAGTGATGCTGATGGTTGACGATAATGCGTCGCCGCGTGAGATCGAAATTCCACATGTTGAAGAAAATGATGAGATCTTATAGGTTCTAATGAAGCCCAAAAGACTCCCGCGAAGTGTCACAAATATTGCAGTTTGTGTTTTTTATTATTCGCCAGGACAAAGATCGCTGGTGAAAAGACAATTTATTGAAAAACTTAACCTTAGTTTAGATTACGTAACAACTAAATACCCCCGTGTAGGTTTAATCGTGACAGGTGACAAAAATGAACTAAAGTTGGATAATTTCCTTAAAGATAACAAACTAAAACAGGTTATACATTTTCCTACGACGAAAGGAGGAACCTCTCTGGATGTTATTTGTACCAACATGTCTAAGTATTATAATGAGCCTCGTGATCTACCCCCGATTGGTGGAAGCTATCACCACATTCGGTTGAAACTTTTACGTGTCGACCAATCACTGAAAACGGTTTGTTAAAGTTCGGGAAGTGGATTGAAGGGGAGCAGTGGACAGAAGCTCTTGCTGTCTCTAGTACAACCGAGAAGGCAAAAATAATTCAAGAAAAGCTTAGAACGGAATACGAAACCGCGTTTCCGGAAAGAACAGTTAAACGTTGCAGTACCGAAAGGCCGTATATCACAACAAACATAAAAGAGCTTATATACCGTAAAATGAGCCTTTTTCGTCAGGGAAAAAGAGAAGAGGGTCCGAAAGATGACAAGAGAAGCAGCTGCTGCCCATTATTCAAAAGCAGTAACTAATCTTGTTGCGACGAAACCAGGTCGTTGGTATAAGGAAGTGAAAAAGATTTGTGGTAAAGCTGAATAACCCTTAAATTTTGACTCCGATTAAAAGTGATTTCCAAATTGCTAATGACCTAAACATCCAACTTGCAAAAAATGTACAATCCCTACCAAAATTAAATACTGTTGATCCGGTTCCTGATAATGACAATAATAAGGAATTGCCGAAAATTACTAAAAGTGAGGTAGGCTTCTAGTCAAATTAAAACGTAGTAGTGTGACACCAGTAGACATCCCTGTTGATTTAATCAAAGCGTTCCCAGATAAGCTTGTTAAACCCCTTACAAATATTTTTAATACTATTTCTTCAACTTCAGAGTACCCAGCTGTTTGGAAAGTTGGTTATGTAACACCAATACCCCCAAAAGATGCAAACATTGATTTTGACGGAGTGAGCCCCATTTTCCTAACCCCAATCTTCAGTAAAGTGTATGAAAGTTTTGTTGCTGAACGGTTAAAAAAAAAATTTTGCTGCTTCTGGATCCGAAACAGTTTGGAAATCGACCTAAAACATCAACCAGTCATTATAATATATAAAAACATTGAACCCTCCAGATGGATCAATTTAATCGCGATTGATTTTAAAAAAGGTTTTGACCTTATAAACCATAATATTCTAAGTGATAAACTTTTGAATGAATTTCATGTTAACCCCAATATTGTAAAAATTATTGTAGGATTTTTGAGTGATGGTTACCAAATTCTTTACGTTTTGGGATCCCAAAAAAGAAAAAAAAACGGGAGTTGTCTCTAACACATACATACAAGACAACAGACACATCATCACATATCCCATGAGAAAAGCAAATTGATTATCAAGACTCACGTATGAAACAAAAGAATATTCCTGAACAACTTAACAATCGTAGTGCCACCGCTTCGTGAATAGAAGTTCAGAAGCAGTGGTTGTGTTTGCCCTTAATTGTAAAGAGTCTTGCATACAAATGAATTCCTAGACCTATTAAAGTGTGCTTATTAACTGCAAAGTGCAAAGATTTTGTGTTCCACTCGAAGAGATCAGTTTTAGACAGAGAGACTTCACATGTCTGAGTGACAGTTTGGGTAGTTAGAGTACGGAGGGGGAGGTCTTTTGACACACTTAGGGTTGAGAGATCTGGACGACACTTGTCGGGAAGGATTTTCGTATGTTTTGAGAGTTATCCAACCTTGGCTGCCCAAGCCTTCCAGCATCTCCTGCTTTCCCGAAGATCTCAGAATATTTTGGAATGTCTCGTGTTGTTCCTTATCATTGTCCTAACCGCATTTCGCATGCACTGTGTATTAATCCTTTCTCAATCTGCTCGGTTTTGCGTAGATCTTATCTCCCTCCCGCAAATATGTAGACTTAACCTCAAAGGTGTTACCATGAGGACTAGATATGGAGCGTGTTCCATCCTACTTACCGTAGTTACCACGCATGACGTCACAAATTCTGTTTTTTTGCCGTCAAGGCTGGAACGATTTTTCTATTTTCCAGCAGGATCTCACGCCAGGGGCGAATCCGACAAATCACGTTACAGAGATGCGTAGTTACTACGCTCCCGAGTATGGTAAGCAAATAGTAACTATTAGTTACTATTCCGACAAGGTTGGAACGGTCAGCGTAGTAACTTTTCGTGAGGATGGAACGGAAATAGTAACTATTGTTAGAAGGGTGGAACACGCTCATGATGCCCTTCTAAAGTCTCTGCGAGTCCAGGACAAAAAGGTGTCCTGCCTTCCCTCTTTTTGCGGATATGTTGAACCTTGTACACACAAGAAAACAGAAATTAGGGGGGGGGGGGGTAGCCAAATTTGTTAAATGATGTCAAAGTTCTGATAGTGCAGTGGACGGATAGAATACAACGTCGTCACCGAAGTTCTGACATCTTTTTTCCCGCGGGAGACTTTAGTGCTGGTTTTACGGCTGCGTCACCAATTAACACAAAATTTAGCCGAAGCCGTAAGAGCAGGGAATCCTGTTAAAAGAGAAATCTTATTAAGGATGTTCTAGTTTGGCTTGCCCAGAAAATGGTTATGTTCTTGAAAATTAGGTTCGCGTAACACACTAATTACAATGTAACTGTAAAAATTTTCCTTGCTCTCCTCCATGGAGAAACGAGATGTGGCTAATCAGCGCAAACTTTATGTTTTTATAGCACTTGCCTTCCGGCCAAGTGCCATATATCGATCACTTTTCCGTCGGTCTGTCGTTCCGTCAGTCAGTCCGGTGTTCCGGTCTTCTCAGGCATATGAGGTACCCGACCAAACTAACTTGGGAAATAGTCACTTGCTCGATCCAACCATCGTGCGGGGAGGGAGGGGAGCCGGAATCCGGAATTTAGTGACATGCATAACTTTTGAACGGGTGATCGGATCTTAATGAAACTTGATATTTGGAAAGGCGTCATGTCTCAGATGTCCCATTTCAAGTCCGGACCGAATCCGATGAATGTGTGGGGGGGGGGGGCCTGAAATCATGTGGTACGCTTAGAGTAGAGCGAGCGGGATGAAACTTGGTGGGAGGAACAAGCACAACCCTAGGTACATCATTGACAGAACCTGGCCGGATTCATGCAGTGTGGGGGAGTTGGATGTGGTTCTGGAATTCCAGTGATACTGAGTTAAGTTACTTCCAGAAGAGCCAGGACAATGAAACTTGGCAGGCAAGCCAGGGATCCGACCAGATTGGCCTAGAAATATTCAACTTCCCAATCCGACCACCGTGGGGGGAGTGGAGGGAGGGGGATCCGGAATCTTGAGGAATGTATGACATTGGAACGGGTGATCGGATCTAAACAAAACTTGGTATTTGGAAAGACGTCATGTCTCAGATGTCCCATTTTTTTCAATTTTTTCAATTTCAATTTATTTTTAAAATTCCTTCACGGGCAAGCCGAACATTGGATTTTTCGTCATAAACATAATAACATCAATTTCAAGTCCGGACCGGATCCGATGAGTGTGGGGGGGGGGGTGCAGGGGGGGGAGTCGGAAATCTTTTGACACTCTTTGTAGCGATTGAGATGAAACTTGGTGAGAAGGACAAGCACAGGAACTAGATACGTCGGTGATAGAATTGGATCGAATTTGGGCATTGTGGGGGGAATTACGGGGGGGGGGGGGGCCAAATTCCGGCTATTGCCAGTTAAAGTATTTCCAGATGTGCTAGGACGATGAAACTTGGCTTGAACATTAGAGACTTGCCATGCTTGTCTTAGAAATAGTCAGTTAATGGAAATAGATGGCATCATTAATATGATATAGAACCGTTCCGACTACTTTCGTGTTGAAAGGAAGTGCCACAGCGGAAAGCAGTATTCGAGTGAAGGGTGAAGTAGCCAAATAAATGCAAAGTGGCGATTGTCGAGCACTATGATTGGTGCTCGTCCAATAGACATAATATTAGATCCCGATAGAGATAAGATTAATCCCAGTAGCATATACTGCATCCTTATTCGGAGAAATTTTTTACAGTGTGGTCAAGAGCTAGATGGTCGACCAAAGAACTTGAAACAGTGTGTATTATCTCATAGAAAAGTCACCTACGGGCAACGAGCCTTTCTTCAAGGCTGTCGGCTACACTCCAGCTCTTAAAGGCCCCGCTTGTATCAATGTAGATCCTCTCGGATTAATGTCACTCTCGCTAATAACCAAGGATACGAGTAGCCAGAGGGATCAGCACGTCGTAGACCACTTAAAAACATTATTTTGCTTCGCTACTATTCTCCTGGGCTCTCAACTCGAGTGTACAAACAAATTGCATATAATATTAGTAATACTTTATTATGGACCAAATTAAGAAACCTAACTTGTATATTGCATGAAGATTATGTAAAGTAATAGTAGGCTATATTATGTACTTGTATGTTAGTGAATTTTTATTGACGTTTTCCTATGCTATTTTTCGCAATTTAGAATTTTTTGGAAGAATAATGTGAATTTGAATACTCGACAATAGAGAGGGTTAAATCGTCGGTGTCTGGACCGCCCAGTTTCCAAAAGAGCCGGTAATAGATAGCCTGAGAGCGCAAATTGTTCTCAGAATTTGCACAAGCCTACCACATAAGAAAGTAGTATGTATGGATGTATATTCTTCGTAACCCATTACATCCAGACAGAGCAAGAACCAAGGCCGTATCCAGGGGGGGGGTAGGGAGTTGACCCACCCCCACCCCCGAAACCTACAAGAATAACCATTTGTAAAGGCTTTTCCCTCTGGTCCATGTGTTTTTGTATTTTTTGTCCGACCCGCAGGCGACCCCCCCCCCCCCCCCCCCCGAGATAAATTCCTGGATACGGGCCTGGCAAGAACGGAGTAAATGAAAGAAAAACAGATAGAAAAGACACATAGCGATCATCGTCAAAATACCTACAACGCTATAATTGAAAAAGCAATTAGGGCGAGTCAGCCATTGGTCATCGGCTGGGCGCAACCACGGGTAGCTTCCAAGTACCGAAAGTAGAGCGACAGGACTCGAGACTACGCGGTAGCCATGCATAATTGGCAGAATGGAAAACCAAATTAGTATAGACCCTGTCGGAAGAATAGTATAAGAAAAGGTAGTAGACGAGGGGTATCCAACCCAAGATTTCAGATTTCCAGAGAATTCTTTCCTTCAGAAGAATCTGTCTGGCTTAAAAGGGAACCAACAAATATGACAAACATACTAGGTTGATGGTTTACATTTTGGACAAATAAATATTGCTTCGGTATTTCTAGTTAAACATATTTTTCTTTTCAAACAAGATCCCTTCATTCTAACCTTACCTCGATTGCCTTAAAAATGACGAAAAAGATTAGAGTTAGCAAAGTCAGTATCCAGAAAATCCCTTCAAAGCAGCTTCAAAACAAAGAAAGAATTTGAATATTTTTGGACACATGACTTTTGAAACAAGATCAAAGGTGTCGATGGGATCCCAAAAATCTAATATTTGATTCAGACAATAGGGTCTTGTTTTCGCCAGATCCAGTCTTCGCCAGGCTAATCAACAGAGAAAGTTCAGATATACCTCTATAAGCTATATCTATTTTGGCGATACTGACCGAGACTTCCTGCTTTACTTCTGCCAAGTTTCCGGTTTCGCCCGAATTCCGAGCAAATTATAGTCCAGCAAAAAAGAAAATTCAGAAACAAATCCAGCGGCGTTGATGTTCGAAAAAATACAACATCTAATCAACTTTGGATAAAAGTTTGACTTACAAAAAAAATCCGGTTACAACCGGATTCCGTACTAATTATATGCCCGGTTAAAAAATGATTGCCATATACAGCCTCTCTTCTTACCCCTTATTCTGTCGTCTAATCAAATTTTTGCTTTTAACAAATTTTCCGGTGTTGGCCGGATTCTGGGCGAACTAGTTGTCCGGCGAGAAAATGGTTTTCACCACCGTGTTCAACATGTCTTTTTACCCTAAATCGAACATTTAATCAACTTCAAATGAAACTTTTTTCCCTGTATAGGTCTTATCGGAAAAATAGTATGGGAAAGGTAGTATAAGCCCTATCGGAAAAATTGCATGGAAAAAAAGTAGAATAGTAAAAATATAGATAGATAGATGTTTAATGAAGCCCTTGGGCCATGAACAAAAAACAAAGCAAAACAGGACGTCATTTTTACATTCATTATACGAGCGAGCTCTAACCAATATAAAAAAACAACTCCATTCGATCTCCAAATAACCTCACATACTTTCCATAAATGCACAAATCCTGCATATACTTCTAGGGTGTGTACTATTAAGTAGATCCTATAATGGGATTTCCTCTGAAGTTATAAGCCGAACGGGACACAGCTCTTTATTGGAAGGAGTATAACGTAACACTAAAAACAAAATGTAAAACGATGCCCCCCATAAGGAAACCCTGATTTTCCAGCTGTAACCCACAACTGTAATGGCTCTAAGGAAACATAAATTGCTGTGATGGAGAGAGATTAATGTGACAGGGCAATTTGAGTCCAGCGTGGGAGCCGTCTGTTTCAACCCTGCATCTTTTCCCCAGATACTTGTTAAAATCCTTTACTGACATACTACTTTACATAACTATTCTTTTTTTCCAGCCCCTCAACCTCCTCAGCCTCAGCGCATCACCAAAGTGATCAAAAAGATCAGCGCACCCCAACGTATCGCCCCCAAGCCCCTAGTGTCCAAATATTACAAACTTCAGTCCTCGCCGATAGTGTCGCACAGTTCTGTGAAAACTGTGCGGCAGATAATAGTGCCTAAGCCCATTGGAAACGTGAAAGACCCGAACACAATGCGGATCATTAGGAATGCCGCTCAGATCATTCCGGCACTCACGAATGTTGTGACCACAATTGTACCTCAGGCTGTGACACAGACACTGACGACACTTCAGTCGCCAATGCAGTTTTTCGTCACGCCTTCCAGAGCGACGACAACGCCGACGACGAGTGCAACAGAGAGTTCCGGAAGTAGTCCAGGACCCTTCAGATTATCAGGTATGAGGGAACTTATAGGATCAACTGCTGGTGGTATGGTCCCAGGCATGTTTATTACTTCTCGGTGAAGCAAGTAAAGAGCAAGAAGGATTACACTCCGAAACCGCGACATACCTACGAACAAGCCCTTGCGAAACTGAGTGTATCACCGCGTAAAGTCCGTCGTGAACACCTGATTTTGGAGTTTGGCAAATCTATCCTAGCCAATACAAGCCACCGGTCCCTGCGTATTACTGGAAACAGCTCCTCCCAATAATCGAACTCGATTGCAAAATAAACTTCTACCCCCAAAGTCCGCACTAATCGTTACGGGAACTTGTGCCCTTTTTGATTCGGTTTTCAATGCCGAGTCGTAGTATGTGTTTGTTATTTATAAGTCTGTTATTTATAGTTTGTAAAAAACTGAATTTATTTATGCTATGATAGTTTCTCTCTACCGATCTCTCTATCTCTCGCGTGATGCACAAACTTTTTTATAGCGAGGAGGTGGGGGTAAAACTGTGACCCAAAGCCTGCTATTATTTTTTTCCGGGTTCGTTTTCTGGCACTTGATGTTTACAAACACTTGGAGCGACTTATACTGCTTTTCAGGGAAATATCCCTAAAGGTACGCAAAAGTAGTCCGGTTTTCGTAGTCGGATGCGAATATTCTGTATGACTAAGTCCAAAACACGCCATGATGCTGGGGAAGAACGAGGAAACGTAGCACCAACGACTCAAATTCAACAACTCAATCCTGTGTTAACCAATCACGGCGATGTTTGGGAGCAGCTGTGATACCGCTTGCGGCTCTTCCCCTAGGTACAGGGCGATTTTGCATCGGCAAGAAGAGTTAGTCATCAAGAGTATTGCCTCCTTTAGTGCGAAATTTGGACGCATCGCATGCAGGGCCGCAGTGACGCGAATTTCGCATGTGAGTCTTATCAGACTGTGTGTTCGCGTAGCTGGACTCGCAATGTTCAGAAATCCAGTGCGATGATTTTACGGTCGAGTTTTTTTTTATTTTGTATTCCCGTTTAGCTTCTTTTTCATTTGTTCTTGCTTTAGATTGAACTAAAACAAGCGGCTACGTCTCCACCTCCAACTCAGTGACGTTAACACAAAATTTACCTAACATTTTACCCTACTTTAACGTCATTTACACTTTTGTCTTAAACCTACTATCTTTTTATACTTTATAAGCTCTAAATTTAACTTCTCATTTTCTATTAAACATTCTCGTTCGGTCGAGTTTCTGGTCGAAGACGATTCGTAAACCGACACTCTCGACCCGGGCATGAAAATAACTTGGACATTTTTGGTTCAGTTTGGTTTACTGGTAAGTCAGAGTTCGACGTCAAGTCCTGTAATGAGAGGCACGCTCTATGCTTGAGGCACTCACTTGTTCTCGCTTGATCACAAAAAATCAACGAAGAAACCAACGAAAATGGGGTTTGTAAAGGCCAACGAATATACTGAAATAAAAGGCAAATATTTCACTCGCTAGTACCGAGCGAGAACAGTCGCAATTGTTATTCGCAGCTATTGGTGAGTGGCTCGCTGTCTTTATTTTAGACTTTCAATTCTTCCAATCTTGTTTTTTTTTGTTCTGGTTTGGTTTTCTTGGTTGTTGATCTTCATCCTCGTTTTCGCATTTTTCCTCGAAATTTTCTGTGTGCGCTGAAGAAGGGAGTCTGTTGTCCTCCCGGAATCTTCGCCTTTTATTTCGGTATATTCCTTGGCCTTTACAAACACCATTTTCGTTGGTTTCTTCGTTGATTTTTTGTGATGTCAGGCCAATCTGGTTTACGAAATTATGTTCTCGCTTGAGGTGCTAAGCTAGGGTTGGGGGAGGAGTCTTTATTAAGCTGGGTCTCAAGATAGAGGAGCTAAAATGGGTGATTTTAGTGGGGGCAGACCTAATGCCACTTGGATAATAGCAAAGTGTCTAGGTAGAATAATGGTAAGGGTACGCGCACACACAGCCCGATAAAATTTGCATCCGAAAATATGGTTTTGGCTAAACTTTAGCCGATTATCTATTGGTAGCGACGTCACACGAAAAGTCTATATTTTCCATTTACCAACGGATCTGATTGTCCCTTAGAACGGTTTATAAGTGTAAGCGCGTCCGGCGCCTCGCTGGCCGCTCAGCTGTGTATATATATATATAGATACAAATATATATTCTGCAACATTAATTTAGTCGAATTTCCCTATTTCTTTCATGACGTCACGAAAACGTGCCGGGCCGTAGATAATCGGTTAAAGTTTAGTCAAAGCCGAAAATATGCATTCGAAATTCGCGTCACGATGGGGAAACATGCGTGCGGTGCGTCAAAGTTTTGGAGCGAAGGAGGAAATTCGCATCGGGACTTCAGAACCGGATTGTCGTCCAGATTGGACCCGGTGTGTGGAAAGACAGTAGAAACCATCAATGAGTTTATGAGTTTGTGTGAAAAGTTAAAGGAATTGAGGCGTAGAGATTTTGGAATGGAGGTTGGCTTGACCGAATAACTGGTAGCGATAGAGGGAGAATAATCTTTTCTGTGGCTCTGGAAATGTCTACAGGACCGGGCAGGGTGCACTTCCTTCTTTCCTCGAGATTTTCCCCTCTGATCATTTTATATTTATGTTCCGACGAATCTGAGTATCGATGTAGTAGGCTACTGTAGTACTTACTTCACTTGCATACTACGAGTGAAACGGGAGTCTACGAATGAAAATAAACGAATGTACTGGTGACAATTTTTTCTGTTTAGATGAGGAGAAGAGGCTTCTTGCCAAAGAAGGTATCTACATCTCAGACAAGCGACCTCTATCGAAAGCTGAAGAGAGAGAACTAAAAAGGATACGAAGGAAAATCAGGAATAAAGTCTCTGCGCAGGTGAGATCGTTAAAACCAATTTTTCCGGTAACAGGCCTGTCTTACCTATAATACTAACGCAACCTACTTCCGTAATCAATCGATATATTTATAATACCGGAGACCCCAATTTCGTACGGTACATTTTAACCCCTCTAACAAAACCACGCTGATTTTCTCACTTGCCGTGTTTTGCTATCTTCCATTTGTATCACGCTGTTGACGGTTGTCTGCGAGAAGTTTTTCCGTCAGAAAAAAGGTTATATAAATTGTTTCCGGTTATGTAAATTGTTTCCCTGTTTCCGCGACGAGTCAACGGGTCTGGGAAAAGGCTTAAAACAGCCAACACCGTGGGTTATTGGTTGAAGGCACAGCGCAGCCTTCAAGTATTCAAATATTTTAAAAAGTTAAAAAGTTGAAGAGTAAATAGTGCGAGGAGTCCTTTAAATAAATACCACTTTTAATATGACGAAAGGTTTTGTGGGATTCCAAGCCGGGGTTTGCTTTGACTTTCTTGATGTAGCCAATAACGGTTTCAGTAGAAAAAGAACAAGACCAGAGGTGTCGATGGGATCCCAAAAATCTAATATTTGATTCAGACGATAGGGTCTTGTCTTCGCCTGATCCAGTCTTGCCAGGCTAATCATCAGAGAAAACCAAGTTCAGATATACCTCTATAAGCGATATCTACTTTGACGATTACTTTACTTCTGCCAAGTTTCCGGTTTCGACCGAATTCTGAGAAAAACTACTAGTCCAGCAAAAACAGAAAATTCAGAAACAAATCACTGTAAAGAACATCTAATCAACTTTGAATAAGTTTGACTTAAAAAAAAAAATCGGTTACAACCGGATTCCGGACTAATTATAACTAATTATATGTCCGGGTAAAAAATTGTCATAAACAGACTCGGCCTCTCTTCTTACCTCTTAATCTGTCATCTAATCAAACTTTTGTTTTTATCAAACTAGTTGTACGACGAGAAAATGGTTTTCACCATCGTGCTCAGCATGTCTTTCCACCCCTATATCGAACATTTAATCAACTTCAAATGAAACTTTTACTTTTAACCAATTTTCCGGTTTTTGCCGGATTCCGGACGAACTACTTGTTCGGCAAGAAAATGGTTTTCACCATCGTGTTCAGGATGTCTTCTTACCCCAAAATCGACCATTTAATCAACTTCAAATAAAACTTTTACTTTTAAACAACTTTCCGTTTTTTGCCGGATTTCGGACGAACTACTTGTCCGGCGAGAAAATGGTTTTCACTATCGTGCTCAGCATGTCTTCTTCCACCATAATCGACTATCACATTAGCTGTTTAAAATATTTTGTTTGTCCTTTAATTTGAACCCCCTCTCCCACCCCTGAATGTAGGGCTTCAGAGCCCATCTACGAACTTGACCTTACCCTTGACACAATGAATCCTCTCACGAAGTTTCATCAAAATATCTCATTCCCGTCGAGAGAAATAGCGCACACAGACGGACGGACAGACAGACGGACAACTTTTGCGATGTCATAGGTATCCCTCCACTTACGCTTTGGGATCCCAGAAAGAAATTGACCGCGCACGATTACGGTGTAGAATGCAGACGCCGATCCCTCATACTGTTGCTTATATTGGTTCTGGTGACGACGCTTTTAAAGGACAACTCGCACTATTTACTCTTCAGCTTACAGTATTAAACAATATTTGAATACTTAAAACTATGCTTTGCTTTCAACAAATAACCCACTTTTTTGTCTGTTTTAAGCTTTTTCCGAGACCTGTTGACTTGTAGCGAAAACAGGGAAACAATTTACATAACAGTTTGTCTGATGAAAAAACTTCTCGCAGACAACCGTCGACAGCGTAATACACAACTAAGGTAGCAAAACACGGCAAGTGGGATAATCAGCGGGGTTTTGTTAGAGGGGTTAGAATGCGCCTTACAAAATTGGGGTCTCCGGGTTTAGAAATGTATGGAGTGATTGTTGAAGTAGGTTGTATTATTGTGTTGTTGTTTTTTTTTCCTATGCCGCCGATTTCATTTTATTCCGATAACTGGTAAGGGTCTAACCTGTGCGGTTTTACGGAAAGTGTGGACCTTAAGCCGGATTGATGAGTATGACATTACATTTTAGAAAGCTACGTAGAACTCTTGCCAAAGTATGGTTTTTGCTTCCTCGAGCCAGAGCCTACGGTGTGCAAAGTGAAGTGGAGTTATGTAGCCCATGTGAGAGAGGACTATCGTAAGTTGCCAACCTTTCGTTCCATGGCTTTCGAGTGGAAAGCTTCGTTCTAGCATGCAAGCAGGCAGGCACCAGTTTCAAATTGAAGATGGACTAAAATCTATAAGTGTTAAATATATGCGGCAGTTACCCGGCCCCACAGCCAACATATCTTCTTTGAGTGATAAATAGAAAAATTTACAGAAACAAAAAAGTGGCTTTTTCCCACGGGTCCGAAAGTGCTGTCATATATTGTTTCTATCCATTTCTGTTCGCGATATCAGCTGAGTTTATCATTCTTAGGGACTGGGGATTGCGGCAGAGAAATGGTATCAGATGTACCTCTTAAACTTTAAAAGTTCTCTCATTGCTAAAGAAACTAGAGCTTATCCTTTGCTCCTTTCTAAGTGGTGACGTTAGAAAGCTTGGCCTACGCCAAAAAAGGCAACTTTTGAACCAAGACTGGTAGAATTTTTGTTTGTCCACAGCAGTCAATAGCCGTTGATGAGCTGATCAAAGTATATGTCATCCATTTTTTGACAACTTCAGTAGTAAGGTACACACTGAAACCCAAAATAGGCGATACCAGTTGTGAGACATGTATGGGACTTGTAAGCAACAGTCGACTGTTAGCTCATCATCATCTTCGGCATATGAGGGGTTTGCAGCTTTTGCTAGTTGGTGTACCTGTTATTTGTTTCCGGTGTATTCTATGGTAAGAACAATTTGGTTCTGTTGTAAGACATGCAAGGGACTTGTAAGTACTAATCGGCTGTTATCATCTTCAGCGATGAGGGGTTTGTAACTTTTTCTAGCTGGTGTACCCATTATTTGTTTCCTGGGAACTTGATGTCTATTACGGGAAAGGGACTTGTAAGTCAGAATCGGTTCACGAGAGGCTAGAGATTTGTGCCAATTGGTGCACATTGTATTCGATTTCTATAAATCTGACGGGAAGAAAGTTTGTATCGATGATCTATCGCTGTAACCTAGGATTAACTTTTTACGCAATGGGTACAAACGATAAATGAGGTAGTTTCGTAATAATTAATAGCGTCATCTATGGTATTTTAATCCTGAAAAGTTTCGGATAGCTTTATAATACCAAATAAATATATAAGATATTGTTCCAAGTTTTCTGCCGTCAGGATGTCTACGATTGAAAAGGATAAACTTCAACTGACTCTAAAGTCAATTTATTCCCTTCTTCCGATATTCTTTTATTGTTGTTTTTACAACGCTGAGGAATAGCTTTTAATCATGTGATTACTGATTGTGTTCTTCTTAGAACATACCATTTTAAAAGCTTCGATAACTTCGACAACTTCAGCAATTAACCGACAGCGAAGAAACAAAACCAAAGTGTTGCTCTCGCAACACTTTAGTCGGCGAAGCCGGACAAAGGTTGCCGCAACACTTCACGTTGCCCAGGCAACGTAGGTCTAGTTAGTATAGGTAAGACAGGTCCTTTAAAAGATCTGGCATTTCTTCTCTCCCGTCCCGTGCAGGTCCCGTGTGTTGTCTTGTCCCGTGTTTCCATGTGATATTTGCTCTTGTTGCCGCGTTCGTTCTTTTTTTCTTCTATTTTCCCTGTTTTTGTTTTGTGATACGGTAATTTTTACTGGAGTTAACTGTTAACTGTTATAACCGAGATGACTGTTATAACTTTTTCGAACAGAAATCGTCTTTATATCATTCTCTCCGGAGGCTGATATGACTCATATCATCCTCTTTGGAGACTAATATAACTTAAATCATCCTCCCATATGTACCGCTAACTTTCTGTGTGAAGATTGTCAGGTATTATACGACCCTATTCAGTCAATTAAGCCAATCGATGATTACTAAAACTCAAGTCGGTCATAAAACGGTCAGATAGTAAATATGTTTTGAATCTGTGGTTTAAATAAATTCTTTAAGCCATTCGCAACTACAGTTCGGGACACCTGCATTTTGACATCTCGGGAAAGAGGGAAGAAGCATTTTTCGTACCTTTCTTAGTAAGATTTGCTTCTTTCGTAAGATGTCTACCTTTAAGCTTTCTTCGTTTTACAGGACAGTCGAAAGCGGAAGAAGGAGTACATCGACCAACTAGAAGACCAAGTCCGAGAATGTAACCGAGAAAAGGACCAGCTTGCCAAACGGCTTACTCAGCTTGAATCTCAGAACAAAAACCTGATCCTGCAACTTAGAAAACTTCAAACTTTGATAACCGGCAACTCTGGCAAGCAGACACAGACGTCAACTTGTATGCTGGTCCTCATGATGTCACTGGCCTTACTGCTTGTCCCGAATATGAAATCGGACAAGGAAACCACCTCACTTGCTGAAGCCGGGCTTGAACTCAAAATGCCCAGTGGCGGTAAGGTCCCTTTCAAGCTGAATGTTGCTTTTTGTAGGTCTGCTTTTGTAGGGCGCTTCAACAGGGTTTCTAAATTATAAGTATTAGGAAGGTACTATATACGGTACTTTAGGGGACTTGGAAACTACAAGGAGGGCGCTAAACTGTATCATGTCAAGCGAATCAGACTGTTCACGAGCAAGTCCAAAGTGCCACACAGGGCAAAAGTATTCCAGAAGTGGGCGTATGAAAGAACTATAAACTCTTAGGGCATGTTTTGGTGGGGCTCCATATCGGGATAATACTTGAGGGAACGGAGTTAACTCTACTTAGCACAACTTCAACCTGTCCATCCCACTTCAAATCCGCCTTTATGTGAACTCCCAAGACTTTAAGTTCATCAGTTACAGTACAGCAGGGGTCAAAAAGGCAGATTACATCCCGACAACTGTCTGGTGAACAATAATAAAATTTGTCGACCAGTTTTAGAAAAAAGACAGATGGCCATATCAGTCCCTACTGTCCCTTTTTATCCATACAAGCGAAACCTCTGCGCGTCGGAAGATACGGTTTGGACGCCGGAGGGAGCCACGTGTCTTGGGTTTAATTACACGACTATTTACACCTAACGTACGTATTCTTTGGCTTAGTCATGGAAGTCTGTCGGGGGGTCGAAGGGGTTTAGATATGTTGTTCAAACGTCGTATGATGATCAGTGGCTAAACTAGCCCATTTTCGTGGTGGGGGGTGGGGGGGGGGCAAACCCAGATTTTACCGACAAGATTTAACGATTTCAAAAAGCGCGGCAACGGCGCACGTTCCCCGTGAAGGATCTTACAACCGTTGTAATAATAAGCTGTAGCATATCAGTTGAGATGGTTTTTAATGAAATTAATGAATTCGCCAGTAACTTCCTGGCACCAATGGTTATCACATAGAACCAGGAACATACTATGCATTCAGTAGTCTTGCAAATGAAAGACCAAAGGGATGGGATCGATGGGATCCCAAAAGTTCAAATTTGATCCAGACAATTGGGTCTTGTCTTCGCCAGATCCAGTCTTCGCCAGACTCCTTGAACACTTTTTCTATTAAAATTTAGAAAAAGATAAAGGCAAAATAGCTAATCATAAGAAAACCAAGTTCAGATATGGATTCAGCATGTGTGTTTACCCCTAAAAGTCATATCTATTTTGACGAAGCAGATCGAAACTTCCTGCCTTACTTCTGCCAATTTTCCGGTTTCGGCGGAATTCCGAAACTACTTGTCCGGCGAAAAAATAAAGCTCAAAAACGAATTCAGCATGTCTCCTTACCCCTACATCCAACCTCTAATCAACTTTACTTTTAACAAATTTTCCGGTTTCAGCCGGATTCCGAGCGATCTATACGTCCGGTGAGAAAATGGTTGTCATATGCGAATTCAGCATGTCTACTTACCCACAAATCGAACATCTTATCAAATTTAAATAAAACTTTTACTTTAAACAAATTCTCCGGTTTTGGCCGGATTCCGGCCGAACTAATTGTCCCGCGAGAAAATAATTTTCATATTCGGGCTCAGCACGTTTCCTTTCCCCTTAATCGAACCTCCAATCAACTTCATATTACTTTTCACAAATATTCCGGTTTTCGCCGGATTCCGGGTGAACTATTTGTCTGGCGAGAAAATAAATTTCATATTCGGATTCAGTATGTCTCCTTACCCCTAATTCGACTATTTTATTAGCTTTTTAAAAATACTTTGTGTTGCCCCTTAATTTTAAACCCCTCCCCACCCCTAAATATATAGCTACACAGCCCATCTTTGAACTTAACCTGTACTTTGACCTAAAGAGTCCTCATGCCAAGTTTGATCAAAATATCTCAACCCCTTCGAGAGTTATCGTGCTAACAGACGGACGGACAGACGGACAACTTTACGATGTCGTAGGTATCCCTCCACTTACGTTTTGGGATTTAAAAAAGTAGTGATAGACACCGCGACAGATTACTTCACTGCTTAATTTACGCGGCTGTCTTTTTGGTTTTTGGGGGGTCGAAAGCAGCATCTAAGAGTTCGTAAAGTTTGTCTGTCCGTCTGTTACCATGATAACCGTCAAAGGGGTTGAGATATTTTGTTGAAATTTGGTATGGAGGTGCGTTGCATCAAAGTACAGGTGAAGTGAACTGGCAATCCAGTTTTATGGAAACTTGATGGCTGATGGGAGCAGATGCCCTAAATTTGCTGCTTCTGTGTCCGAACGAGATCCGATAGCTGAGTGGAAGGTAGGAGGGGTCGGGTCAGAGTAACTTTGTGATGTGACGCTTCAAAAACCAAACGTGTGCATGGGCGTTAGAAAGTGCTCGGATTAGACTGAACAGTGTTGCAAGGAGGTCTCAGAAATATTGTAATACGAGTAGGGGCCGAACGGAAAGAGTGATTGGGATAAAACTTGAAAGGTACAAAACTCATGGGACCTAAACAAGTAATTTGAGGCCCAAACCGGATCTGACGTCCGTTGGGTGAAGGTGGGGCTAAGGGGTACCGGACCGGTAGGCCCACTGGAAATTTTTCGGAAATGCTCCGTTCTAGTGACGCAGATGCCAGATATGTGCCATTTATGTGTCCGAACCTCTTCTTGACATTATGGTCGGGCTGTGGGGTGATTGTGGGTCCTGGACATTTTCTTAAACGCTTAGGGACCAAATTGGATGAACGGTTGATATAAACTTGGCAATACGGCGCACATGTGACTGAATTGTGTTATTCAGATACCCTTGCCTGATTCAGCCTCGGTGGGCCGAGTTGGTGGGGGTATCACTGACGGGCATTTGGAGCTCGAATAAAGTGAACTATTTCCCGGAATGGTAAACAGCCAGATCAACCCGAAAGAGCAGTTTATGGGTGGGAACAGAAACCCCTCAAGAACAATTCGAGGAAACAGGTTTGGCGGTGTGGTTGGTTTACCGTCAAGGAACAGAAAGGAACGATGAAGTGTTTGGTTAGTGCATTTTCGGATTTACCGACGAGAATAGTCCAGTCACCGCATCAACAAGTCTGCAATGACGAAGATTTTCATCCATTCCGGATGTAAACAGACCGAAAAAGAGAGTTCCCATTTTACCGACAAGACTTTTCCCAGTCACTGTTTCGAAAAAATAAAAAAACAAACAGATATCAGGATCTCGATCCGATCATGGGCTTGAGTTCCCGACAAGGCTTTTGTCGGTCTCATCTCCGCACCGACAAAAAACTCTGATTTCCAGACAAGAAGCTTCCTGATTATCGTCAGAGCTTCTGTCGGTATATGAAACGGTATTAGGAAAGTGTTTTTATCAGAGCTCTTGCCGGTACTAAAAACGGAATCCCTGCACCGTCTCCGCACCGAGAAACTCTGTTCTTTTTCCATACAAGAAGTTTCCTGATTTACTTAAAGAGCTCTTGTCGGTATTGAAAATGGAATCCTTGCACCGACAGACGTTGCCGATTTCCTTGCAGTATCATTATTTACCGACAGAGTTTTCTTCAGTATCAGAAACGAAATGAGGAAAGTGTTTGTCAGAGCTCTTACCGGTACCGAAAATTAAATCTGCTCACTGTCTCCGCACCGAGAAACACTGCCAATTTTCCGACAAGAAGTTTCCTGGCTTACCGACAGGGATTTTGTCGGTATCAGAAAGGGAATGCTAAAGCGAGCCGTACCGACAAACGCTGCCTATTTCCCAACAGGAGTTTCCTGTTTTACCGACAGAGCTTTTGTCGGTATCAGAAACGATATGAAAAAAGCGTGTGTCGGTGCTTCGCACCGACAGACACTGCCAACTTACCGACGAGATTTTTCGTGGGGGGGGGGGGGCAAAGCTACCCCCCCCCCCCTAGTTTCTCCGCTGATGATGATTCACTAGCAAAGTACAGGCCAAGTTGTACATGGGGTTCCTTTAAATATTGAGAGGCAGAGGGGGGCTCGAATTAAGGATAAAAGAAAAAACGTATGTTTTATAAGCTAATGAGATAGTCGTTTAAGGGGTAAGGAGTCCCGCTGAACAAATGATTCACCCTAATTCGGCCGAAACTGGTTGAAGCTCAAGTTGTTTCTGAAGTCGATTAGAGATTCGGTATCGGGGTGAGGAGACATGCTGAATTGAATTTAAAATTTGCCAAAACCCAGAAATTTGGACTGAAAGGTCCCCCTCTCAATATCCGTAGCTATTTTGCTCTGTATGCAGTTTGCCGGGAATGCTGCTAAATACTAAGAATTTTGTCAAAGTAAAGGATCTTTCTTAAGTCGATTATAATGAGATATGGGAGAAAACATCCTTACTGAATCCATGTCTGAACTTGGTTTTCTCATCGTTGTTTGGCCGTAAGTTGCCAAGAACTCACAAAACGGTAACATTATTTGTTGTACATATTCAAACGGTGGGTTATGGATAAATAGCAAAATGTTAAAGGGGTCTGGCGAAGACTCAGAAATCAGCAAAATCCGATTGTCTGGATCAAGAAGTCCATATAAATATTAAATTTTTGGGATCCCATCGAAACCTTTGGTCTTGTTACTGCAAGCACTTAAGGGTTTCCCCTTTTGCCAGAGAGGGTTTGGTACCGTGTGTGAGGTGGGGGGGGGGGGTAGCCGGAAATCCACCGCCATATACTTCCCCCGAATTTTGTCCCCTCTCGAACTCGTCTACCTCGTCAAGCTGCTGAGACTGTGTCTCGGTTACAGCCAGTGTTAGCTTTGCGAAGAAGGTAAGCTCAGAGTTTCGTCCCCTCGTTTGTTCGTTTATACAACTCGGAGCTCATTTGAACGTTCTTATTTTATTTCATTTTGTATTTTATTAGTTGTATTATGAATGAATGAATGATGTATTTGCAATTTAAATCCATCATGCATGTCATTGAGCAAATTTGTGATAAGGCGTCGGTATAAATGCCGCAAAATTTTTTACACATGTAGGTTTTGTTACGATGCAGAATCAACCCATCGGCTTGTTCGTTCTATTTTTAAAATTAAATTTAACTGAATTTAATTGGTACGTTGACTGGTTTGAGCTTGTTTACCACAAATTCTTTCCTCCAATGCGGCCAACCCTGTGAGCAAATTTGGTAGCATAAAAAATGGTCTTTTTACCGCACACACAATGCTAATCATCCCTACTGTCACTATCGATGTTTAAAACCCCAAAAAGCACCGTCAAACAATTAGCAAATTAAGAAAGAACAAACATCAAGTTTCCTAGGTTTGAAATAATCCGGTCTGGACTAAATCTCAGCCGATTATCCGAGACAGCCTTATGGCACGTAGGGAGCCAAGGATCAAAGTAATGATTTCCCTCTAATTCTCCAACTGTTTATTACAAATACAAATAAAATAAAATACCAAGACCAGTGTGGCACTCCTGAAGACTTACAAGAAATAATCAATACAGTCTTCTAATACTTTACTAATCAGACATTTTTTCTCGAGCCAAAAGAGCAACCCGGCCATCAAGTTGAAATCGAATCAAACTGGTGGCTTGCGATCTTTAAGAAAAGGTAAACAGAATGTTTGGATGAGGATTAGGTCTGGAATCAGAAAGCTGCTTGGAGTTTCCATCAGTAATGACCTACGCTGGGCTCCACATATAGACTACATAGGAGGGAAGGCAGGTGGCCTTCTCAAATACCTAAAAAGATTCGGTTTCAGCGCTCATGCTATGGTGGATTACTAAAGACGTATGTGCGGCCGGTTTCTGAATACGCGTATAGCGTATGGCATAGCTCTCTCCAGTGAACAAAGCAACCAACTGGAGAGCCTTCAGAAGTTCAGAAGAGAGCTTGCCGCATTGTACTCGGTCACGTGTACGTTGATTAACTAGCCTGCAGACTCCAAAGCTAGAAACACCCAACCAAAGGAGGCACGATCTCACCATGGCATTTGGATATTCCCTCCTTCTGTCTCCAGACCATCGCGACATCCTACCGCCTTTTTACACGACGCCCGGCAAACAAGAAAAGTAGAGCAGAAACAACTCCTTAGAGAACCCGATTTCAAGTCTTCTCAGCGTTTTGTAAAATCCTTTGTACCATATTTCGTATCTAATCATAACAAAGCAGTGTTTGACACTTAGTTTATTTTACTTTGTATTAAAGGACACCTGAACAATGAAACCATACTTGAACACACCATGGAGAATGCATTTACAGACATGGCCACGGAGAGCATTCTTCTCCTGACCGTGATGTTTTCAAAATAGGGATGTTCGTTTCTGGAGGTTTGCACATGCAGACTCCAAGACAAAAACCGCAATTCATTCAAATCTTGTACAGCGCTGGCCGGATCGTATTGGAATTTCTTCTAGATATACGTTTGGGCTAAACTGGTTAAAAAATATTCCAGATGAAGGGTTGAATGGAGACATGTGTTCATTTCAAAAATTGTTCGCTACTGAAATAAGGACAGATGTAAAATGGAGCAAAAATCATAGCTTGGAAACACTATTTCGTATTTCGATTTGTTTTCTGCAGGCAATGTTAACGGAAGTCATACAGATAGGGATGATACTTGGTACTCTTCATTCAGGTGTCCTTTAGTCGTTGTTTTATTTATTTTTCAAACCATTTTTTTTGACGTACAAGGTTATTTTTGTTCTACAGAAATATTATGTGAAATATACTTATATATATAATATACTAAATATTCCGTTCCTTTTCAGTTCGGTCCAGAACACTTCTACAGGACAGAATATTGGATGGCCTTTCATCGGTGGCCTCAGATGAGGATCTGGATATATTCTCCAGTGAAGACGACTCCGCCGTCGAAGGCGAGGAGGTAGTAGTGAGCGGCCCGTTCAAGCGGCGCCTTTTGGAGCTCATGGACCACGACTACGTGGCTCCATATCCGCCAAAGAAGCGGCGCTCCAGGGTGAAAGGTTAGTAAAAAGGGTTGTCATTAATTGCGTTTTCGCAGATACCATGTTATTTGATACCACGGTCAAAAGGCGTTTTTGCAGTTATCGTGGTATCAAATATTCAGATACTACGGACCGACCGTGGTATCTGAAAAGTCATCTCACTTTCATCAGATTTTGTCAGATTGGTGAGAAAGAAGTTTAGCACTTAGTGATGTAACTGGATATCTGTTTTTCTTTTGGGATGACTTCCAAAAGTGCAATTTGGGCAATAGTCGTTTTTGCAGAGCACCGTGTATCACATACAACGCTAACTGCAAAATCGACTGATTGCAGATCCAGTTACCGTGGTAGCAGATACAATGGTATCAGCAAAAACGCAACTAACAGTTATTTGTTACCGCAAAAGCCGAAAAATTGGTTGGGGTATTCAAGGTCCCAGCTTCTTGCTTTCTGTTCTAGCAACCTTTGGGGGCATGAGTTTTATACATATATAAAAAAATAAATTCTTCAGACCAGAAAATCTGACAAAAATAAATTCACTACCCAATAAAAAAAAAAATGTTTTGAGAGCATCTATGACATCAGTAGCGATGACTGCTGCTCTCAAAAACTAGCTAGACTTTTTTCTTATTTTTTTTTTGACCAGCGCCGCCGACGAGAATCTCAAGTAGACCGGAATTCCTTTCATCATGAAAGGATTCTCGTCCCGCTAGACTTTTTTTCTAGTCGTCCTTAGTGAACGAAATCCTTTCCGAGTTAACCGGAATTCCTTTCTACTCGACGGGATTTCTTTTCCGTGTAAATGCTACATTACCCAAAAACTCCACTGTTCAAATTTAAATACCTCTTCACATAAGCATAGCTCTACTGTATATCTTCTCTCAATTTCAATTTTCAGTTTATTTTCAAAATTCCTTGACGGGCAAGCCGAACATTGGATTTTTCGTCATGAATATAATAACATCAACCTCTTTGTCATAATTTTGTCATAAATAACAAACTTATATACAATTCGAATCACTGTAAGTGATCATTCACCATTACACTTACATCAGAACTAAAAATCAAATATCAAATCTAAACTAAAAATCAAATCTCTCGCCCCACGATGACGGAGGCCCCGCGGCTCGATGGAATTTAAGATAAAAAAGTTTGTGGCGCCCTGATTAAGAACAAGAGCGATCGCGATGAACAAAACGTGTGTATTTAATGTCCTTTCCAACAACTTGTCTTCTTCAGCACTGCATCATGACTAGATGTAGACCCTTAAAGTTTAACTGAAAAGCTAACTTATTTGTGTGTCATATAATTGAATACACTGAATTATTTTGATTTTGGGGATTTTTGGATGGATTGGGGGATGGAAGGTGATTTTTCCCTCCCCCCTATCAAATGTTAGAAGTCGACCAGAACGAGTGGCAAGTTCTAGGGCTTCCAAGCTCTTTCCCGTATCTACAAAAACACGCTATATATGCAACAAGTTTTATTCCCGAGTTCGTGAAATATTTTAACGAAGCGTGAATTCTTTCAGCCGAACAGACATTAGATACATATATTGTAATTTTTTCTGTTTGTTTGGCAATAATCGCAAATTTGATTTATAACCACGATAGTCGATTTTTACAATAAACTTTCTATCTGAAATCTGTCGTACCCTATTTCACCCAATATTTAGTTCCAGTTAATTTAAATGATAGGTTAGGTTAGGTTATTCTTTATTTTACACAAAATCACATTAAACAACTTATAACAAAAAAACATAAGAACTAAGCGATACATCTTCAGATAAACCAGTCACCCGAGAACCTGGGCGTCCAGGTTGTCCTGGGGGTGACCACTAAATGCACAATACCGGTCACATAACGTTGTCAGCAGTGGAATCAACCTCCAACCACAAACAAACCAAAACAACTCAACACAAATAACTTTCTCTCCTCCACCTGGGCAAAAAAAAAATTAATATATTAATGTAATCTAAATAATCTACTAATTTAAAATATTTGCTAGAAATCATACTTACCATACATTTTATTTTTAATCGCATTCTTAAACTCATTCATATTTTCCTTTTCCAGTAATTCCTTTTCTAACCCATTCCACAATCTAATCCCTCTATAAATGATTGAAAACTTAGACCGAGTCGTCACAGCCAATGGAGCACAAAAATCATTTTTCGAACGCGTATCGTGGCTATGAACATCAGAATTAACAACAAAAACGCTTTCAGAACATGGCGGTAAAGTTTTCTTCTGATATTGGTACATAACACTTAGGGCATATAAATCTCGTAGACCAGCAGCCGGTAATAGTTTAACTTCACGGTAAATTTCTATTACCGATTCACGCGCCTCTTTACCACATATTATCCGGATTGCTTTATTCTGCAGCATTCTAATCGGGTTTCAAAATGGAAGGAAACGTCCCAAGCCAAACTGATGAACAATATAAGATGTAAGGATGGATTAATGAGAAATACAAAAGCCGCAGTATTTGCCTGGGAACGTAGAACTTGAGTTTTCGTAGCATACCCAGGTTCCGAGATAAAGTTTTGGAAACAGCATCAGTATGGTTCTTGAAGCAAAGAGCGTAAGTTGTACGTATAGATGAATGTTATTTATGAAATTTTGTCATTTGAAATTTGTGTGAATGATGATACAATGCTAGCATGTAGAATACAAGCTGTTACGGGAATAAAGTACAGTACTATTAAGTAAGTAATAAGTAACTAATCTATTTCTGACCCGCCATTTGAAAAGCGGAGTATGTAAAATAAAATAAAAGAATTAAATAGAACACAACAAATACAGTAGAAGTGTGGCGAGAACAAAGTTTTCGTCCCAAAGACCAGCCGCAGGGTCAGGAATGTCACTAATTTTTGTTATTCTTTTAGGGTCATTTGACCTGGTTAAACGCAGCTACGAGTCAAGCACCAGCGACGACTCTGGCCTAGACTCCCCGGGCTTCCCGGGGAGTCCGCTTCACAAAAGCGATGTCATTGAAGATGGCGTTGTTGACTCAGAACCGATGCTGTTCGATTTGTTCAGAAGAAAAAATCGAACGCAGGAACAGAAAAGTATTGTTCTCAAAATGCCAATTGACGAGGCGTATTTGGGTTAGGAAGTGACGAGTTTATTTTGCCAGCTGAAAATCTGTTTTGTGATATATTCGTGGTCGCGTATCTTAGCCGCTTCGTTCAGGTAAGTGGTGACATCTGTAGAGGCGAGTTCGGCCTTGTGTGGCTTAGGCCAGTGATAGCCCAACTTAACTAAATGGATAGTAATGGTAGTTGAAAAGGGGCTGGTGGAAAGATTCGTCAACGCAGACATCAAAGTGTAGTATCTGTTCTGCTGGTATCCGTTAGCACGTATGTGATCGAAATATGATAACATCAGCTAATGTTACAGACTTTCTTAAAACTACTAGATTTTCGAGTAGTGACAAGGCTCGGTGCTTAGCGTCTACCATATCGGTCACAGTGAATCGTGATGGACTAGAATAATCTGTGATCGAACTAAAGTGTGCGTGCCTAAGCACAGACTAAACTGAACAGTGGTGCGAATAACAAGTGGGAAATCGTTTATTTGTCGAATATGGTAGCTGTGGCAATGCTAGTGTGGATGTGCGCAGTTGTAATGAGAGCGCCTTCTTCCATCTCAACTAGTAATGTCTTGTGGAGTGGATACCAGGTTCGATCAGTTCGACGTCCAGCTTAAACTAATTGCTCTGTGTATGCGAAAGCTTGGTAGTTACAAGTTATGTTAGAAGGGGTGGGACTGCAAATAAAAATTAGCCGACAGAAAAAATGGGAGACCGTGGATTTACATGAGTTTTGCCTTGTGGCAAAAGGGTAGGCTCACTGCGGGCCTGCGTCACTAGACGGTCATTGAACTATGTGTGCAGACCTTGGTGAGGGGGGAATCTAGGGCAATATTAAGAACTGGTAATGGGCATGGAACTATATCTGGATATGTTTTTGGCCTTCAGTGCAATTTTTTTCTGATTTAGGCTTTTTTCTTCTTTTTTGTCTGTGTGATTTTTTTTTTTCTGCTTATAGTAAGTTAAGATTTTGTTTTGTACGGTGCAATCGCTCTCCATTATGATATGACCTGTTTTATGCCAATGAGTTCAAGTTTTTTTGTTCCGCGCGAGTAGTTGGGGGGTTTCCCAAGAGAGGTGCTATCTAATTTTTGTCAAAGCTCCAATCTACATAAAGCCGGTGGTTACATTTTGTGTTATAATTCAAAAATAATTTGGTTTTGCACTCCTGTGAATAGTAAGCTGGAAAACTTCCTTTTTAGCCCAAAACAGTAAACTAACATCATTTAATGGAGGGGGTGGGGGCTTGTTGCCCTGATACACGTGCAGTAAGAGGTGTATTGTATATCATAGTTGTCGTATATCGGGTTGTGATGAGTTTGTTATCTTTAGCAACGTGGTTAAGATAGGTACTTAGAAATTTGGACCGATGTTTTCGAAATGCTAGCACAGTGAGGTAGCTATCTGTTGCAGTGTTCGGCTTAAGAAGTATGAATTGAAGTTCCTAAGGAGAGGAATTTCGCTCGCGCGGTCACTTCTCTGATTGTAGTACGGAGGCTACCTTCCCTCTTTAGAAAAAAGATTAATCAATCGTTTTATAGAACATCCCCAAAAATTTCACCAAGTGTCGGATATGTAGTGTATGGTGACCCTTCCTTAAAATTTTCGTACCATTTTGTAGGAAAACCTCAAAAAATGTTAAAATTTAGTGATTTTAAGAATTTAAACCTTCTGCACGTTTTCCGTCTGTACCTTTCACGTTCTTCCATTAGGCGTAGACAAATTGGGTCCATTATTTTATCCTGGTGCTTGTTGCTCTGTTTTTATTTTATTTGTTTCGGTCGGTACGGTATATATCTATATATTTGTTAATTTTTTTTGGTGTGGGGGTGAAATGGTGTCTAAGCGGTATACTTTGGTATGCTAGTTCTTAAATAAATGGTGGGTTGCTTGAAAGCTGCAGCGAAAGAGGGAGGTTCTTTATTTGTCATTTCCTGGTACTCCCGAAGAGCTGATAATTGAGCTGAAAACAGACAGTGGAAGCTCTACTATACTATAGTCGTTGACCAAGTTTACATTATGAAAAATTCACAAGTCCCAAAATAGGAACCTTGTTCGTCATTGAGGTTAACGTTATTTACTAAAACATGTCTCCGAACGTCGAATCTTGTCAAGGAAGAAGGAGAATAATTAACCCAAAACAGAACTCCTGTCTCTCAACCCCTAAGTCCTAAGGCAAAAGAAGAAAATTAGAACAAGTGTCGTGACTTTCGTCGGTTTTTCTGCAAATAAAAATTAGCCGACAGAAAAAATGGGTGACCATGGATTTACATGAGTTTTGCCTTATGGCAAAAGGTTAGGCTCACTGCGGGCCTGCGTCACTAGACCCCCCGGTCAAAATTGATTTATGTGTGCAGACCTTGGTGAGGGGGGAGTTTAGGGCAATATTAAGAACTGGTAATGGGCATGGAACTATATCTGGATATGTTAGGGCCTTCAGTGCAATTTTTTACTGATTTAGGCTTTTTTCTTCTTTTTTGTGTGTTTTTTTTTCCTGCTTATAGTAATTTAGGATTTTTTCTCAAATGTTTCAATTGAGACCTAGCTTAACTAAATTACAACGGATATGTCATTAATAAGGTAGTGGTCGTGGTGTAAGTATCTGAAATATCCTTACCTTTCCTTAGACCTTAGATCCTCCTGTGCCTCCAGAGGCGCCCAGGGCGTCCAAGAAGAGTCTCCAGTCGTCCCTCAAACTGACGGCTGCGACAATGTCTTCCCACTCTGGTAGGCATGAAATTGCCGCAGGTCGTTGTTGTAGGTACGACGGAGTGTGTTATTGGGTCTTCCTCTGCGGCGGGTGCCTTCGGGTAACCAGAAAAACGTGGACTTGGGGATTCTGGAATCGTCCATGCGCAGCACATGTCCGAGGTAACTCCATCTACGCCATCAGGTTCAGGTTCAGGTTTATATATTTACGTAAGCATTTATAAAATAAATTACACTTCTTTCCCGGCAGAGAGGCATCTCGAATGCTCGGGAGCAACATACAATGAAAAAGAACAGTTTAACTTAAATAAATAACGAGTAATCATCCGCAATACCATAAATACAAAATAAATAACAAAATACCACATTCACCAGACCAGACTTGCACCTCCAACATTTCAATCCTGTGGACCTTTGCAAGGGAATGCAACCTTCCCGACCATTCAAGAGGGGAAACCACTCTTTTTCTCACAGCTGAACTGCCTGCCATCTAGATTTTTGCCCACCTCAGCCATCGTAGAATGGGGCTCCGAATATTTTGGCTGTTTGTGAGATCGGGCGAAGGTCTTTGATGCCATTCGGTTGTTATTTCTTCAGTATAGGTGTCACCACTGCTCTCTTCAACACTTCAGGAAAAATACCTTTAGAAGCTGATTGGTTCAGGACAGCTGTGAGTGGGGTGCACAATTCGAGAGCACATTCGCGGATCATGTGATGTGGGAGCTCGTTTGAGTATGCGGATTTACGTGGGTTAATCTTTTGTAGCTTTTTGAACACCATGTGCTCCTCTATGACTGGGATCGCAGAGACGGTATATGTGGTGATAAGAATAATTGTTGATAAGAATTGATTTTTGAGAATAGTTTCCTACGCAGAATTTTCGTAAAGTTAATCAGTTCAAATTCTCGCCTGAGCGGCGACAGACCGTATGACCCATTCTGGTATGTCGTCGTGACCAAGTAATGTCCGCACGGGATTTTCTTCTCTTTTTTTTGGGGGGGGGGAGGGGTTGCTAATCCACTCTTTGCGCGGAGCGGGTCCACGTCCAATCAAGGGCAACATCTTTTATTTGTAGGACGATAGCATCCATCTGTTTGAAGATATTTTCAAAGTCCTTTTCCGCCTAGGCGGACTGGCAGCGGATGGCAGTGCCCTCGGTCAAGAAAAGAGCCATGGCGAAAATTTTGAGGAGTTGACAACTTCTGTGTCCTTCCATTATATTTGATAGTGTAAAACGGTTACGTCAGCTGGATTTTATTAGAGCTATATTTCGGCCTTTCTTGGCAAAGTTTCTCTTCATGCTCAAAGCCGCTCAAGTTGGAAAAACCACAAGTTCGTTTTTCTTGTGTTTTTCCACAAGTTCTTGTGGATTTTCGACAAGTTCATTTTCCCAACTTTAGTTGCTTTGAGCCTGAAGAGGACCCTTGCCAAGAAGGGCCGAAAGATAGCTCCAATAGAATTCAGCTGACGTATCCGTTTTGCACTATCAAATATGATTTGCAGTCAGCTTGGGCTGAAGGAATATTCTTCCATTATAACCAAGCCTTGGGATTTTACGCTCATTTTCGATATGCCAAGTATTTAGTTCTAAAAAGGTTTGTATAGTCATATAACTTTATAAGAATTAATTTAAATCTGTCATTGAAGAATAACGAACTGTGAGGGGGTGGGGGTTATTATGTAATAATCCTAGGAAACGGCAAGCCTACTAGCTGGACCCACGTCTTGACCAGTATGTTGATGCGAAAGTGTAAATATGCCTTATCTTGGTAGTGCTGTCACAACAGATAAAACATTTGTGTCACTAACGTGAAGGTAAGGTTCATCGTAGCTTAGTTTGAGAATGACAAGCGAAAGGAAAAGTAGTGACCCCTTGCGGGATGTTCAATTTTCAGAAGTGAATGAGATAGGCATATATGAAGATGATGATGAAGAAGACACAAACTGTGGTTTTGGACCCTTTCAGGGGGAGTGGTTGCAGAAGTTCGCGAATAAGAAAGTGTATATAGCGATGTACAGTATCATTGGCACATTTCAGTCAATGTTTTTCACCTATTTTGTGGCAGTCCTAACTACGATAGAAAAACAGTTCCGGTTTAGAAGCAGGACGTCAGGTAAAACGACTTGAAGATACCATCTGTTTCGGTTTGGGGGATTAACTTGTCACATTCAGCAGGTCTGTCTGTCACTTTTTTTTTTATCATCAGGCTGAATGTTTTACATAAACTTGCCTTCACCCGAAGCCGACGGCGATCTACCCTTGATACTGGTAGTTGCTATACTGTTTCAGGACTTGAGGTAAGGCACGGCTCGACGAAAAAATTCGAGAATTATGTCTTATGGAGTTGTACGAAAAAGTAGCATGCAGTAATAACTAACTGTTGCCACTGCGTGCTACTACAGCAAGACCGGATGCTATCCGATACTACTACTTAAAATGGAGCTTCAAAAACCGGATAGTGGAACACTGGAATAATCTCCCTGAGTATGTCGTAAATGCCGAAAATATCAATCAGTTTAAAGCAGGTGTGGATCGTCACCTGGCTAAAATTCAGTTTAGTGTTTAGTGTACACAATGCCTCGAGAAATTAATAGAGGCGAAAGCTTTTTTACTGCAGTTATATTATTATTATTATAAAGTTTAACTGAAAAGTGAATTTATTATCTGCTCTATAGTTATGACGTTCAGAATGTCTACGGCTGTCCCCACAACGTAAATTCTACTATGACCCGGGAGATTTTGATCTCAACACAAACGCGGCTTTTCAGTGGGCAGTGGTGACTTTAGTAATGACTGCTTAGTGCCTGAAAAAAAAATTGTAAGTTTTTCTCGTGAGGCATACAATAAAGATGCAAGCGCAAATAGGCACCAGAAACCACACGGAAATTCCACTATTTGAAAATCGATTATTCATTAATAAATCAACAACGAAGTAATGCATTTTCAGCGGGTCTTCAAGCCAATTAAAGTGATACTTGGTGGGTAACTAAATTGTCATACCGCTTTTCGGTTACACTTTAAGATTAACCCAGTCGAAGGCACGTTAAATCAAAGTATTTCATACTACTATATATCAAATACATGCAATTTTTTCGTACAACTACACAGTCAAAGAATTTTTTGTCGATGGCAGAGAAGATAGTGGTGCTTGCTTTACAAACCGGATTAAATGCACGGTAGAATAACACACCCATCGTGATTAAAGCCTAAAAAGGGTGTAATGAGTACGCATTATGACCTCCCTCTGTAACAACTCCCTCCCTCCCGAAAAATCTTTTGAACTTAATTCGATCGATTTCGGTCTTTCTTTACAAGGGCCTTCTACAGGGCTCAAAGCGTAATTTAACGTCGTGGTCAAGAGAATCAGATTTTCGGTGCTGGATTTTTACCATGAAAGTCGAAAAATCCGTACGGAATTGGTGATGGTGCCGAAAGTGCTGAAATTCCTGTCGAATTCTAGTCTGAGGTTTCTGTCCACATCATTTTAGCCTGTGGTTGTTAATTCCGATTTCGGTTTCAGGTCTCGTCCTTTCCGGAAATGAAGTCAGTCAGATCTTGCTATCGCTTTTACTGTCCTACTTCGGAGGTCAAGGTCATCGACCGCGACTGATTGCCGTCGGGATGCTCTGCTCTGCCCTTGCCTGTTTTATTGTCATCATACCCCACATGTACTATGGACCTGACGCAATTGTACAGAGCAACCACACCGGTGTGTATCCTATATTTTCTTTTTATGTTATCTTTCTACGTTATCTATATTTTCTTTTTCCCTTCGTTTTCCACTTTTTTGTTCTATACTGCGTTTATAATAAAAAAAAAAAAAAAAAAGTATAATCCTGATTGATTATGTACAGTATGATTATGTATAAGACCGGAAGTCTTCCAGGCTCGTGCGGAACTGGACCAAAACTAGAAGTTCAGTAAAAACTTGTTCCACGTGAATTAGAACTTCGAAATAGGGATTAGAATACACGCTACTTTTCTCACCGGACAAGTAATTCACCCGGAATCCGGCCAAAGTCGGAAATTCGTGAGTAAAGTAAAAATTATGTGTGAAGTCGGTTAGAAGTGTCAAAAAAGGATGGGAAACGCCGACCAATAGTCGGCCAGAATCGGGCAAAAAACGCAATTTCGGTATTACTTAAAATTTCTTGACAATGACGCTTAGAGTGTCGTTAATCGGTAAGCTGACATGCTGAATTTACCTATCTGGACTGTTTTTGGGATCCCAAAACGTACGTGGACTGAAGCCTATGACTTCGTAAAAGTTGCCCGTCTCACCTAATGAGTCTGTAAGCACGATACCTCTACGGGAATCATATATTTTGATGAAACTTGGTTTGAAGATTCTTTTGGTCAGAGGACAGGTTGGATTTCTAGATGTGTAGCCCTACATTTAGGGGTGGGGGGTATATTTTCAAAATATTTTTTAACAGTCAATGAGATTTAGGGGCAAGAATTTATGCTGAACACGAATACGGAAATCATTTTCTCGTCGGACAAGTAGTTCGCCCGGAATCTGGCCAAAACTCGAAAAAAATTTAAAAGTTATATCTGAAGCTAATTATGTATTCGGTTTAGACGTAAGAAGACATGCTGAATCCGTCTTTGACAATTATTTTCTACCCGGACGTATAGTTCGCCCGGAATCCGTCTGAAACCTGCAAATTTTATCCGAAGTTGACTATTTGTTCGCTATATGGGTAAGGAGATACGATTAATTTGTTTTTGATTTGGCAGAAGTAAGGCAGGAAGTTTGGATCAATTTCGTCAAAGTAGATATGACGTCTAGGTGCATATGCACACATGCTGAATCTAAAGCTGAACTTGGTTTTCTCAGCCGATTAGCCATTGGCCTGTTTCTTAATCTTAAAAGTATAAATATTCAAGGAGTCTGGCGAAGACCAGATATCTATAGATCAAATATTATATTTTTGGGATCCAGTTGAACCTTTATTGTTTGCGTAGTCGATACTAATGTTTAACGTTCACTGTTCAGTTTCAACATTCATTTTTTACTACGGATGGAATTCAGTCAAAAACGGATTCTGGGCTGGACGGGAGATTAATGACAGAACCTAACGGATCTGGCTAAAGGCCCATTCACAACGGGTTAGCTAATACTCGGTACTAGCCAGTTCCAGAAATCGCTCTGAGACTGAGAATTAGCTGGGTTTCTGCCGTTCGCTATCGATACTGGTACCAGTTTCGGGTACCAGCTAGTCTCGCACCCAAGTTGAAATCAGTTCAACTTTCCAGGGTACTAGCCAATCACACTCGGGTATATTCCGATTGACTAACGCTGAACCACGTCAGACCGAAGAACAATGACCTAAATTCACTTTCGGTTTTAAAGACAGCAAGGAGTGTATGTGATTTTATCTATTGGGCTTGGTTCGAAACTAGCCAATCAGAATATTCCTCAATATTCCCCAACATAATGTGATTGGCTAGTACCCTCAAAAGTTGAACTGATTTCAACTTGGGTGCGAGACTAGCTGGTATCCGAAACTGGCACCAATATCGATTGAGAACGGCAGAAACCCAGCTAATTCTCGGTCTCAGAACGATTTCCGGACTGGCTGGTATCGAGTATTAGCTAAAAGCCATTGTGAATGGGCCTTAAGGGATTGATTAGCCTTAAAGAACATCTCTACGCGATCGAAAGTCTACAAGAACCGATTGTCGAGATGAAGAAGTCCAACTAACGTTCCCTTTTGGAACATTTGATCTTATTGCCGTGGACGCTACATGTATTCGTCATTGCCCAACAGGCCCTAGCGGTGGGATAATAAGGACTTCTCTTCTAGAAACAACCGCGGGAAGAGGAACGCCATCTCTTTGTTCCTCGTCTGTAGCACTTGGCACCACAGATTGCTCGGCAGCCGAAAACACAGACTCCAACGTCCCATCAATTCTTCTTTTCCTTTCGCAGTTTGTATCAGGGATCGGCAGTACGATGTTTTACACACTTGGGATCCCCTATCTTGATGATAATACGAAGCAGGAAAAGGCACCCATGCTGATGGGTAAGTTGTTTATTTATTGGTGTCAGCTGCGATTTTATTTCGGCAGTTGAGTCTGCCTCTTGTCAACGACGTAATCATGCAGCACAAACAATAGCCGCGTCTAAGTTCAATTTCTGCACTAAGATGCACCTTCAGCATTCCTTGGGAGTGAACCTTGACGCAGAAACGTTCGACGCGCAAATCACCGCCGTTGACTGAATGAGTGCCTTTGGTAGGAAACATTTGTCACGGAGCCGCTAGTCTTGCCGAGGAAACAATAGTTGTGTTTTTGATCGAAGTTTTGTTCGCCGTTCACTTAGCCGGTTGCTTAATTTCCGTTTTTGGACGCCGTCAAAGTTCACCGTTTGCTTAATCAGTGTTTTTGCAACTCCGGTGATCCTTTCTTCACGGTCGGAGTTTGAAGGTCAAAGAAACTGTGACCGGCGACCAAAAACGGTATTTAAACAGAGACCTTTGAGTTTGAAGGTAACTTCAAACTTCGATAAAAAAAAGCAACTAATGTTGGTAGTAGCGGAATCAAACCCTCCGCATTAGCGCACAGGACCCTAAATTAGTCCTCTGACGATCTTTGTGTTTTTGCAGATACCATGGTAACTGATACCACGGTCCAAAGTCCTTTTTGCAGTTACCGTGGTATCTGATACCACTGTCAAAAGGCGTTTTTGCAGTTACCGTGGTAGCTGGCAAGATACCGTGATATCTGATATTCGGATACCACGATCCGACCGTGGTTACTGGTCGTGGTATCTGAGAAAAAGATAGCCTAGGATTTTGTCGAATTGGTTGGAAAGAAGTTAACACTGATTGATGTAACTGGATATCAGTTTTCGTTTGGGATTACTTTAAAACGAGCATTTTCGGCAGTTCTCGTTTTTGCAGAGCAACCGTAGTATGAGATACCACGGTAACAGCAAAAATGACTAATTGCAGGTCCAGTTACCGTGGTAACAGATACCATGGTATATGTAAAAACGCAACTGATGTTTCTAGTGGTTGCGATGTGACTATCGATGTAGACTATCGTCCGATGTGGCGTGTTTTGTTATTTTCGGTCCGAGCGACCCGAAAAGAATAAGGGTTATAGCCAGCGTGCTATGCTGACCGTTCCAACCTTCTAGAAATAGTAAGTAATAGCAAACTATTTGCTTACCATGCTTGGGAGCGTATTGAGCGCGGTAACTACGCATCACTGTAACGTGATTGGTCGGATTCGGCCGTGGCATGATATTCTGCTGGAAAATACAAAAATCGTTTCAGCCTTGACGGCAAAAAGCCAAAATTCGTGACGTCATGCGCAGTAACTACGGTAAATACGGTGGAACACACTCAGCGTCTTCGTTCCAACCAGAAATCTTGTTGGGACGTACCTTCAGAAGAAAATGCAGTCAACGAGTTTATCAAAGGCTAGTGTAGTGCAGCGGTTGCAGTAACCTGCAGTGGCAGATCTCGTGGCTACACTTTGCTGTAATTGTTTTTTTCTGTTTAGGGATACTGTCCAGCCTGAGACTTCTTGGTCCGACTTTGGGATTCGTCCTAGCGTCTGCATGCCTTAAAATGTATGTCAATGTCACCGAAGATCCCCTGTTTGGAATGACCGACCCTAGATGGATCGGGGCCTGGTGGTTAGGTAAGAAAAGAACCCCCTACCCCCGTCTCTAGGGACGTACAAGAATCGTACACTACACACTAGAAATGTCGTTGAATCAAGACAGGGGGGAGAGGGGGGGGGGAGAGAAACTTGCATAAAACACGGATTTGAATGGTTAAGCGAAGTCCATTACGAACAGCTAATATATATTTTCTTTCTATTCAACCCGCATAGCTTCGTTTCTACCTATTTTTGTATTTCTTCCGTTTTGGTTTATGACGTAGGTGACTTCATTTGTTTTTCATTTTAAGCGTCATCTGTTCTTCAAAAAAGAAACTTAATTTACCATCCTTTTAACTGTATTTACTGTAGCCTACCTACAATTCAATCTATATTCCATTTCAGCACCAGTTTTAATCAGTATTCTCAAACTAGTCTTCATACTTTCAGTTAAATTTGGTTTGTTTTAAATATTTTTTTCATTTAATACATTGTTTTTTGTCCAAATTCTGCAGTATGCCACTTCCACACACCCAGACACATACTGACTGGTTTTCACTGCTCGGTTTTACAAATTTCTGTCATTGCTCGTAACTGTAAAAGGTTAAAACTTGTTAAAATTTATCCGAAATCAAGTTACCCATCACTTATTCACTTAAATTGGCTTGAAGACCCGCTGAAAATGTGTTACTTCTTTGTTCCTCTAGTCACGAGTAATCGATTTTCAAAGACTGGAATTTTCGTGTGGTTTGTCGTACCTCTATGCGCTTGTCTTTTTGTTGTATCCTTACGAGAAAGATTTATGATTTTTTTTTTGTTCAGGCACTAATCAATCTTCACCAATCTCACCACTGCCCACTGAAAAGCCGCGTATGTTGAAATTTCCCGCTTCATAGTAGAATTTACGTTGTTGGGACGGCCGCAGACGTCACAGCTAGAGCAGATAGTGGGAAATAAAAAAATCCCTTCGCAGAATTCAAATTATTCAGTGTATTCAATTAAATGACAAAAAATAAGTTGGCTTTTAAGTTAAACTTTAAGCTTTTCTGGTGGGATTTTAAAGAATCCGCTCCAGGTGTCCGAGGCATTAAACCTAAGGGGCATGTAGAGTGCACTGTCGATAACCCAAGGACATTCCTGTGGTGTGTAAAGAAAAGTTTATTTGTACAGCAAAAATTATTGATGTTTCGTCTATTCTATCAGCGTGTTCCACCCTTCTACAAATAGTAACTATTCGTTACTTCCGTTCCAACCTCACCAAAATTTACTACTCTGACCGTTCCAACCTTCTCGAAATAGTAACTAATAGTAACTATTCGGTTACACGGTAGAGAGCGAAGTAAGCGTAGTAACTACGGATCTCTGTAACGTGATTGGTCGGATTCGCCTGTGGCATGATATTCTGCTGGAAAATATAAAAATTGTTCCAGCCTTGAAGGCAAAAAGCCAGAATTCGTGACGTTATGCGTAGTAACTACGGTAAGTAGGATGGAACACGCTTTATTACTTCAACTACTGGTTCTCTTACACTAGAAATACGTACTCGCGGGCGTGGGATACATTGACCGGGGGAATGGAAATCTGACCCATATAGACTGGGTTGGCGCCTCGTTACATGAAATACGGTGACATCTACTACCTGAAGAAGCTAGGCTAATCTTTTATTTTAGGTTTCGTTGTTGTTGGTGTCTTCCTCCTCCTTTCCGCTTTTCTGATCGCCTTCTTCCCCAGAAAGCTGCCAAAGAAGCGGGTGGTACCATCAGCAGTCACGTATCGGCAAATCTCTCGGCAGTCATCAACTCGCAGCAATTCCTCAAACAAGGATCAGGCACCCACGATGAAAGGTATAATTTATTTGCGTTCTCCCTTCCCTTACTCATTTGTATGATGTATTATACTATGCATTTAATGGCATACCGACTCAGTATGATACCGGTCATGTGTAGAGTTTGCTGTTCCTATTCCCCCCCCCCCCTCCAGCCATGAAGGAATTGCGTACCCACTGGAATTCTTAAAGGACCTGTCTTACTTGTAATATAATACTGATACAACCTACTTCCATAATCACACCGGAGACCCCAATTTCGTACGGTACATTCTAACCCTCTAACAAAACCACGCTGATTTTCTTACTTGCCGTGTTTTGCAACCTTCGATGTGTTTCACGCTGTCGACGGTTGTCTGCGAGAAGTTTTTCCGTCAGACAAACTGGTTATGTAAATTGTTTCCATGAGTTATTTGTTGAAAGCACAGCCTAGTTGGAAAGTATTCAAATATTTTAAAATGCTGTAAATTGAAGAGTAAATAGTGCGAGGGGTCCCTTAACGGATTGCTTGATCCCTTTGCGACCGATATTCGCTTTTAAAGCACACAGGAAATCGTTTTGTATCTACAGATGATTTATTCTTGGCCTTTATTTTATCTTTACATTATAGCAGCTCATCTCTGCGTAGACCTCCTTGAGAATTGTCTTGAGGATGTCAATGATGGTGCGTATTCTGAAGTTGGCGAAAGAACGGTCTGAATTATTTTGCACTGCATTGCTTTGTTTTTAATGTCCAAAACCCCATAAAACTGAATTGCTAATTCAAGAATATGACTTAAATTTGAGAAGAAAAATTCTGGGACTTTTGATGTGATTGACTTCGAGATTCTTAAATTTGAGATTTCGGTTCCTAATCAGGATAAAACATTTTACTGAAATAGGTGCACGATTATAGGAAAGACTGATGCGATTCGGGATAGGAAACAAATCATGTGAAAATCAGAATTTAGCGACTGAAAATAGCCTATGCACAAAGAATAAAGGGACATGCACTGTCAGAATTTTCATAACAGATAACACTAGGATGCACGGTTTGAACAGACAACGTGTTTTTTTTTTCAAATCAATCAAGGTTAATCCGAATAGCTAACAGCTAGAAAAGGAATACAATTCACAAAATACACTGACACACAAGAAACAAATTAACTAATACACTTACAAGAAATTACCAGACTTAAATGATGGGATGAAACTACGTAAAAATTGGGTAGAAGAATTAGCGGGATATGGGGAAAACTGATTGCCAGTATTCCTCTCGGACCGACGCACGGAAGACGGGAGAGGGGTGAATAGATGGGCCATCTGGGGACAACACGTTATCTTTTTAGATCACACTTGGGGTGTTATCTGTTGTGTTTAAATCCTTATGCATGAAATGTTATGCATAACAAGCTTTGTTAGGAAGAGCCTAAAAGCATCTACTGACTTTATTCTTTATCGTCATGATGTCGGAAAACTCAGCAGATACTTTTTGGCGGTTTTTCGCTTCTTCCTGATGGTAACGCTTATTAAATGCATAACATTTCGAAACACAACAGATAACATCCGAAGTGCTATCTGTTACGCATTATCTGTTGAAACATCGTTATGTTATCTGTTATGAAACTTCTGACAGTGTAGTTACTGGCACGGTTGCTTTTAGAAACTTGTTGTGCGAAGCCTTGTAGATACAAGGATAAAGAACTCGTCATCTGGGGACCGTGGACAATCTTCCTCTTTTTTTAGAGTTCCCCGCCGCCATTAAGAGGCTACTAAACAACAAAGCATTGATGTGGAACAATGCTTCCGGTGTCGCCTACGTGTTTGCTATTTCTGGATACATTACGTTTCTGCCAAAATTCATGGAGGCCCAGTACCAGCAAACAGCTGTAACGGCAAGCATAGTCAATGGTGAGTGAATTCTGATAATTAATGATTACTTTTGCACCGGATTGCTACCAACGTTTCTAGTTTTCTCCAAGCCGGGAACAAGTACTTTTACTATATCAATCTCGCTTCGGTAAGGTCAGATTATTTTATTTTCGAAAACGGGCCAACAACAGCAACATGCCGAAATTTTGTTTTCTCGTCAAGATAAGTTCGTTTAAAAAATACAACAGTGGTCAGACAGATAAAATAAGTTAATGGTAATAACTGTAAAAGTTGTCCATTTATCTGTAATGATAGTATACGTGCAATTAACCATTATCAATTAACACAACGTTCTTCGTAGTAATAAAATTAAACCTGCGGATTTTCCCATTACACGAAAGAAGGCACAAAATCAATCTATCAGTAATTTATTCTAAAAATCCGAAGCCGGTTGCAGCGGATTACTGGATTACTGGAAGAATTAGTATAACAGGTCTAGTCGTAATTTAAGTTTACAGTCATACACAACTTGTATCCAATAATTGATAGCTAAAAACTTAATATTAATGTCTGCAGTAACTAAACCACCATCATTAATACACCGGTGTTAAACTTTGTTAAAAAATTAATATTTCACTTATAACAGTGTTTATTATTATATTCAGATAATGCATAAATATCAGCTATGATGCTTCGGCAGGGATATTTTGGCCCTTCTTGGCATGGGTCCTCGTCAGGCTGTCAATCTTCAGGGTTTCGGGAAGGAAACAAACCTGCAATAATAATATTTTCCTTCCCCGAAGTTGACCCTGAAGATCGTCAGCCTGACGAGGACCCTTGCCAAGAAGGGCCGAAATATCGCTGCCAAAGCATCGTATAGCTAACATATTCGTTTTATGCATTATTTGAATATATGTTTCAAAGGCAGCTTGGGCTGAAGTAATACTTATTATGATTATTATATATTTATAATCCTTCAAAACTGAAGAGTATGCATAATATTGGAAACAAAAATATATCATTAATTTCTTAAACCTTTACGTAAATATAAAGCAACTGACAAATACTAAAGAAATATCATAGGAGTTACATTCTGAAACAGAAAAGAGAAAAATAAAAAAAAGGTTCTTTCTGTTCGCAGCTGGTGTCGGAATCTTCTTCATGGCCACTGGGATGCTGCTTGGCGGCTACTACTTGTCCAAAAAGAAGCCGCATGCGATTTACATCCAGACCTTCTGTTGCATCGTTGGCTTTGTCTACATAGCTGGATTTGTAACTTTTGCTTTTGTTGGATGCGACCTGAAGCCGATTCATGGATTAGTTAACGAAGTTGGCATGTAAGTGAAATTACTTTTCAATCAATCAATGAAATTTATTACCAAAGAGCTTAAAGTTTAACCGAGGAGGTCTGGGATAGGACAATCTAGTTACTCATCACTTATTCACTTAAATTGGCTTCAAGACCCGCTGAAAATGCGTTACTTCGTTGTTCCGCTATTCCCGAATAATCGATTTTCAAATAGTGGAATTTCCACGTGATTTGTGGTACCCCTATGCGCTTGTATTTATGTTGTAGGCCTTGCGAGAAAGATTAATGACTTTTATTTTGTTCAGGCACTAACCAATCTTCACCAGTTTCACCACTGCCCACTAAAAAGCCGCGTCTGTGTTGAGATTAGAGTTTCCCGTGTCATAGTAGAATTTACGCTGTGGGGACGGCTGCAGATATTCATCGTCATAACTAAAGCAAATGGTGGGAAATTAAGAAATCTCTTTGCAGAATCCAAATAGTTCAGTGTATTCAGTTAAATGACACAAAAATAAGTTGGCTTTTCAATTAAACTTTGAAGCTAGAAGAGGAATAATATATTTACGAAATACACAAAAACGAAACAAATTAACTAATACACTTACGAGATACGACAAGAAGTAAATGATGGTGTGAAACTATGTAAAAATTGGGCAGAAGAATTAGCAGGATATGGAGAAAACTGATTGCCAGTGTTCCTCTCGGACCGACGCACGGGCGACGGAAAGGGGGGGGGGGGAAGTCCCATGTTACGGATAGTAAGAACCTCTCATCGGTTTACCCATCTCTGTACATGCTTATTTGATGCGTGCTGCCTCGCTGATTATTCGCAGATAATAACTCATAGAAGGAATGTCAAGATCGCGTCCTCTAGGGTGTGTTCCAGACAGGGGCGTCACTAGCCTTTTACCTTTGGGGGGGGGGGGGGACGTCCGGTTTGTGCCGAAGGACCCGCCAGTACAGAATAGAACCGGGGTAAAACTAACTGTAATGCATTAGTTGAGATTATTTCTTTGATGTAATTTCGTATTTTAAAGTTCACATATTTGGCTTTTCATTTTAGCCTTTGCTAAAAAGCGAAGCTTCCAACGACTCTACCAAGAATAAGTTAAACTAAGCGCCGCAGGAGAAATTTTTTAAATCAGCCTTTTTTCCTAAAAAATTTAGCTATACCTACCATACAAGTTCTAGCTTTTAACGTGTTTCAACGAATTTCAATCCTAAAACACCAAACTAAATGAAACACTGTTCTTGTAAATAAAGAATACTACAAAATGCGCCGCCGGCAAAATTTTGTGGAAACTAACTGTAACGCTTCAATTGAGGTTATTCCTTCGGTATAATTTCGTATTTTAAAGTTCACATATTCGGCTTTTCATTTTAAATTTCGCTGAAAAGCGAAGCTTCCAACGACTGTACCAAGGCAAGTTAACCCAAGTGCCGCCGGCGAAATTTTTTTACTCTATTTTTTTCCTGAAAATTCAGCTATAGTGCCATACAGTTTCCGGCTTTTAATGTGTTTCAAACCCCAAGAATTTCTATCCTAAAAGGAAAACTAAATGATACACCGTTCTTCCAAATAGGGAATACGACAAAATGCGCCGTGTAAAACTTACTGTAATCCTTCAGTTGGGATTGTTCCTTTGATGTAAGTTCATATATTTAATTTCACATACTCGGCTTTTCGTTTCAGCTTTTGCTAAGAAGCGAAGCTTCCAACGACTGTACCCAGAACAAGTTGACCTAAGCAACGCCGGCGAATTTTTTTTAAGAAATAGAAGCCGATGTACCGACGAGACTGAACTTTCGGCATGCGCCGATAAAAAGTTACAGAATTTGATTTTTTTTTTTTTTTTTTTTTTTTTTGTAAAAAGAACCCACTGTGCCGACGAGAATACCGACGCCCGACAAAACCATCGAGCATTTGATTTGTTCTGTTTTGTGTTCGACTAGACTGTACAGAACATGATTTCATACGTGTAAAAATAACCCCTTGTGCCGATGAAACTTAAACTTACCGGGTGCGCCCGACAAAGTTTGCAAAATTTGATTTCTTACGTACAAGTAGAACCCGATGTGCCGACGAGTCGACCGACGCCCAACAAAAGCATACAAAAAAACTATTTCTTCTGGATTTCTTATGTATAAAAAGAACCCGATGTGTCGACGAACCGAGGCACGACAAAAGCATGCAGAATTCGATTTCTCCAGTGCTTTGCCTGACAAATGTTTGCAGGATATCATTTCTTGCATATAAAAAGAACCTGATGTGCCGACGAGTCGACCGACAACATTTTTTTTTTTTTTATTTCTTCTGGATTCCTCCTGTATAGAAAGAACACGATGTGCCGACGAGAATACCGAGGCACGACAAAAGCATGCAGAATTCGATTTCTTCAGTGTTTTGCTCGACAAACGTTTGCAGGATTTTATTTCTTGCATATAAAAACACCCGATGTGCCGACGAGTCGACCGATGCCTGACAAAAAGCATATAAAATTTTATTTCTTCTGTGTTTGTCGGCGCAAAACAAGTGAACTTTCGCGAGGATTCGCCGATGAAAGTCTTTCTCAGGACCTTTGGGGGGGGAGTCCCCCCTCCCCCCCCCATAGTAACGCCCCTGGTTCCAGATACCAGGAAAAGTCTGTGGTTGACCGCGAAACCCTTACGACGTTGGGTTGTAATGGTACGAATAGACGATGAGATTTCTATGCTGGATTTTCTGCACTTTCATCATCAGGTTGAAAAAATCTCAACTTCTCCGTATAGAACTGATGATGTTGACGAAAATCTGGTGGGAATTTGAGTGCGCAAGCACCCGATATATGTCCGCAGCATAACACCGAAGGAAATTCTTATACGCGGAAAATAAAAATAAAATTCCAGCAAGTCGCAGAAAAAATTACTTTTCCAGTAGTTTTTTATTTTTTTTTAGTTTAATTCATACACAATAATAAACACCATTAACTCTTTATGACCTCACCTTAAGGCTTGGCAATCGGCCAATATTCTTTATTCATATATAGTCTTAAGGGACAGAAACCAAACAAATCAAAGAAAAGGAGAGAAAAAAAGAAGAAGAAGAAAAGCAGAATAAAGACGCAACAAACTGACAAGAAAAATCCACGAAAGAACGATCTTTCTTCAGTAATTTTATATAACAAACATTTTCATGTCAACTCAACTTTCTACTTTTCAAAATGCAAATTTCTGATAAACGTTCCAAGCTGTTGCTCGGAACTACCTGCAGAGGATTTTGGGCCACCTTGTCACAGTTTGGAATGGCGAGCGTATTTTTGAACAAATCCAATTTTTCTGAAGGACATGTACAGTCGGGGTTGTGAAAATAGAGTTGTTTGTATTCTGGAACAACCAGTTTCAACAAAGCAGTTCATGCATCAACCAACGCGTTATACCGTATGGCAGATACAGTTTCCAGCTTTGTACTGGCAAAACGATATAGCTCATCATCATAGTTACATCAGACGTGGATCAGGCGTGCATGGATCATAGATACATGAAGCGGGCCATTCCACGTATTTATGTTTGGGTCGATGCAATCTGAAGCCACGTGAACTCCCGATCTCCAGCTCTGTACTGGCAAAATGGTATAGCTTATCATCATAGTTACATCAGACGTGGATCAGGCGTGCGTGGATCATAGATACATGAAGCGGGCCATTCCACGTATTTATGTTTGGGTCGATGCAATCTGAAGCCACGTGAACTCCCGATTTCCAGCTCTGTACTGGCAAAACGATATAGCTTATCATCATAGTTACATCAGACGTGGATCAGGCGTGCGTGGATCATAGATAATGAAGCGGGCCATTCCACGTGTTTATGTTTGGGTCGATGCAATCTGAAGCCCCCCCCCCCCAGAATGTTGTCGGAAAAAAATAGCCGAGGATGGACCGCATTCCGTCCAGTGATTGACAGCTAACACAAAATAGATAAGAGATAAGCGAGATAATAATTCAAGTTTGTTATTGTTATACTGTTGCTACTCGTTCGGCTCTGTATGAATTGACTTAACTTTGCTTTTAAGTCCAGAAAGTTTGTCCTTTTTTTTATGAAATTGCAGTTGCCGATCTTTCCTTATTTTCATGATTCACTTAAAGAGAGGAGAAATGCAAAACCAATTTGCTTCCAAGTGCGTTCACTTTTCTGAGCCTTTTCGGTAATCTATCACTCCTTATTTCCAAGGTTCAGTTAAAAGCCAAGCAAAATGGGCTACATGTTGCTTAGAACCAACTCCATACCTTGACGATTATCAGGCTAGCAGGTACGTTTCTTCTAAAGCCTGACGAGGATTCTTGCCAAGAAGGGCCGAAATTCCACAAAAAATCTCAAATATACATTTGTAGGTTCGGGGTCGGACCAGAGGCGTCATTTCGCGTAAACGTAGGGAGGCAATCGCGTAATTCAGAGTTATTAGCTCGGCCTAACGAGGTCAAATTTTGGACCTGACTAAAATCCAGTTTAAACAGAGTTCTTTTATTCTGGAACAACCAGTTTAAACAAAGCAGTTCATGCATCGACCAACGCGTTATACTGTGAGCGTGTTCCACCCCTCTACAAATGTTGACTATTAGTTACTATTTCCATTCCAACCTCACCGAAAGTTACGACGCTGACCGTTCCAACCTTCTCGAAATAGTAACTAATAGTAAATATTTGATTACCACGCTCGGGAGCGTAGTAACCACGGATCTCTGTAACGTGTTCAGGTTCGCTCGAGGCATGATATTCTACTGGAAAATAGAAAAATCGTTCCAGCCTTGACGACAAAAAGCCAGACTTCCAGACGTCATGCGTAGGAACTACGGTAAGTAGGATGGAACACGCCCTGTATGGCAGAAAAATTTCCAGCTCTGTATTGGCAAAGCGATGCAACTCGTCATCATAGTTACATCACACGTAGATCAGGTGGAATTCAAGGGTAGTGCTTTAACAATTGCAGCTATGCCGATGACCTGGCTGTCCTGGCTCCGTCTGTGTCTGCACTCAACAAACTACTGGTTTTGTGTGATAGTGTTGCTAGTCGCCATGACATTGTCTTCAATACTAAGAAATCATTATGCATGGCCTTCATTCCCCCTGGTATGAGACTCCTAGTAATTCCACCAGTGTTTCTTTCAGGGGTTCAACTTGAGTTTGTTACATCCTTCAAGTACCTGGGGTTCACTTTTACCCCCAAGATAGATGATGAACCCCATGTAGGTTCATTGTGCAGATCTTTCCTGTTCCGGGCTTACTGCACACAATTTTATGGTCTATCTCTTATGACTAATATCACGGTCAGCGCGGTAATACTTTTCGTGTTCTGTACAATAACTCCCTCCGGTGGTTGCACGATTTTCCCTGGAATTGTAGTGCCTCGGCAATGTCTCTTGGTGAAGGTCTCCCACCTTTCTCTGAAATCCGTCGATCAGCTTGTTTTTCACACCAGAATAGAATTTTGGAGTCCCAGAATCCTCTGTTGGCTGTTCTCTCTGGGCCGCACATGCGGCTATCTCTTCCCATTTGGCTGAAATGGGGGTAGCTGGTCTATTGTGGGTTTGCTGTGTAAAGTGTAAGTTTCTAAGTGTTCTTTTGTTTCGTATAATGGACCTAGTTGGCTGGTATTAGATTCAAATAATAATAATACTAATAATAATAATAATAATACAAAGCAAGAGAAAAGGCTTTCGCCTCTAAATAACTCTAAGAAATTTTGAGTAGTCGAACTGATCAGAGTTAAAAATCTCATCAACAATGCACTTAAAACTATTGATCGATTCAGCATTAACCGCATCTTCGGTAAGGCTGTTCCAAGGATCAACAATTCGGTTGCCAAAACCCCACTTAAAAACGTCCTTGTGGAATCTTGACTTTGTAAGCTTGTACGCATCCCCCCGATGATGACGGTTAATGCTGAATCTTACTAAATCAGTGACTTCAAAATTGTCATAACTTCCATTGATTAATTTGAATGTTTCAATCAGGTCTCCTCTAAAAAATCTGTATGCAATGGAGGGAAGGCACAACTTGGCTAATCTCACTTGGTAGGGGAGATCGCGCAGATCTGGTACGAACTTCGTAGCTCTCCGTTGGATTTTTTCATAAGCCTCAATGTCACAATTGTAATATGGCCTCACTGTGGTGTGGCCATATTCAATGATCGGGCGAACCATCGACTTGAAAAGAAGTGAGAACAAGCCATCCTGCTTAAAAGTAAAGTTTCTTCGAATTACACCAAGGATTCTATTACACTTTTTCATGGTAAGGTTGTAATGTTGCGAGAAACGCAGATCCCCATCGATCAGGATCCCTAGATCCCGTTGGGTCATGCATTCGGGTATCGTTTGGCTGTTGAAACTATAGAAAGTTTTAAAGTGAGAGGGTCCCAGGCGAAGATGGTGACTTTTTTCGACGTTGACTTCCATCAGCCACACTTGCATCCAAAGTTCAATTTTGTGAAGATCATTTTGGAGTATCTGTGAATCTTGGGAACTTCTGATGACTCTGTACATCTTGGTGTCATCCGCATACAACACGATATCAGAATCAATGTCGGACATTAAATCATTAATATATATATTGAATAGTAATGGTCCCAATACACTACCCTGGGGCACTCCACTTGTTACAGAGACGGAAGAATTACTTAGCTGCCCGTTTACTTTGACTCTCTGTGTCCGTTCGGAGAGGAAGCCGGAAATCCATCTATTCAAGCTCCCACGTATGCCTAGCTTATCGAGTTTCACCAAGAGTCTCTTATGGGGAACTTTGTCGAAGGCTTTTCGAAGGTCAAGGTAAAGGACATCTACTTGGAATCCAGAGTCGATGTACTTCCTCCACTGTTCGGTTGTCAGTAATAACTGGGATTCGGCGGACCTTCCTTTGATAAATCCAAACTGCTTCTTTGTTATAAGCTTCCTATCCAGTAGATGAAAGAGAAGGTGATCAGAGGCGATTCTTTCAAAAATTTTGGATGTTACGCAAGTAAGGCTAATTGGCCGATAGTTGTTTGGATCTTCTTTCGAAGCACCACCTTTAAATACTGGGGTAACGACAAATAAGTAAATAAATAGTCAGTCTTGCTGATACGTAGAAATGTGAAGCGGGTTATTCCACGTGTTTATGTTTGAGTCGATGAAGGCGCAGTCTGAAGCAATGTGGCTTCCCGATTTCCAGCTCTGTACTGGCAAAACGTATTATTATACAACATTTCCTCATAGTTATACCAGACATGAATCCCGCCGAATAGACGTAATATAAAATATCAGTATGTGAGCGGACCATTTCTGTTTGATCGATGAAAGCGCCATCTAATGCCACGTGGCCTCTCAGTCGCCGTCCCAGGAAAAGGTGTAAATATTTTACTGTTGCGCTTTACATTCTGAATATATCAGAGAGTGATTGCCTTTGACATATAGTGCGTAGACCGGGCGGATGGCGCAGATGGACCGCATTCTATCCAGTGATTGACAGCTAACACAAAATAGATAAGAGAGCGAGATAATAGTTCAAGTTTGTTATTGTTATACTGTTGCTACTCTTTTGGCTCTGTATGATTTGACTTAAATTTGCTTCTAAGTCCAGAAAGTCTGTTCTTTTATCTGAAATTGCAGTAGCCTATCTTTCCTTATTTTCATGATTCACTTAAAGAGAGGAGAAATGCAAAAGCAATTAGCTTCCAAGTGTTAATTTTTCTGAGCCTTTTCGGTAGCCTGTCACTCCTTATTTTCAAGGTTCAGTTAAAAGCCAAGCAAAATGGGCTATATCTTGCTTATAACCAACTCCATACCTTGACGATGATCAGGCTAGCAGGCCCGTTTCTTCTACAGCCTGACGAGGATCGAATTCCACTAGAGAAAATCTCAAATATCGATTTCTAGGTTCGGGATCGGACCAGAGGTGTCATTTCGCGTTAACGTAGGGGAGGCAATCGCGCGATTCAGAGTTATTAGCTCGGCCTAATGAGGTCAAATTTTGGTAAAAGACCTTAATAAAATCCAGTTTACGTGGCTGCCCTTCATAATGATGTCAATCACTTTTTTCTTAAAGATTTGTTTATTTTTCATATGTAGCCCCCCTCCCCCCCCCTGGGGGTCAAATGACGCATCTGGATCGGACTTATGGTTTGAGAACAAAATCAGAATTCCTTTGCACGGTACCGGACGAATGTGGAGGGCACATGATATTAAAAACAAAATGACAGGTGAAAACTTTTTTGCAGAACCAATCCTGTTACATCCTGTAATATGGCATGTAATTGCAACGCCACCCGCTTCACGCCCGTATGTTCTGACGACAACGAGATGAACTTCTTTTCCTCCTGCCACGCTGGATGCACTGACTTCACAATTAACGAAAAAGGAAAGAAGGTAAACGATCAAATTAGTAGTCGCGGTTCTTGTCACCTTTCATCCAAGGTCTTGGTTCTTTTTCTTGTTTTTGCAGGAAGGTCGTACAGGAGGAGTATACAACCTCGAATTTACACCACCTAGAACCTGGCCAAAAAAGGTTGGAATGAATGAATGAATGAAACGCTTTTGTTCCGCCAAAATGACGAGACAAAAAAAAGGTTAAAGGTTAAAGCATTTGCAATACGTACATTTAAACTTTCTAATCCTAGTGCACATCATCGTAACACTCAAACTAAAGCTTCAGCCCAGTCCTAAAAAGGTCCTAACGGTCAAGAAGGAAACTTTGAATGACCCAGGACCTGTTTCAGACTCACAGAAATTTTCTCCTAAGGTTTCCAGGCCAAGTTCGACGTCATGTAAATTCGAGGTCCTGTACTCCTCAAATGGTCTGTTTGCCTTCTTTTTTTTACCGAGCCCTTTCTCCTTACTGCCCGGGCCTCCGAAAAAGTGCGAAAAAACTCGGAGGTCAGTTGGCCGATCTGCTCTGGAAAACAGCGACAGGCCCTCTGTACAAAAAATGGTCAATTTGTAAAGTATTAAAATTTGTTCTTGAAGTTGATTAGATGTCCGTAAGAAGACAGGTTGAACATTTATATAAAAATCATTTTCTCGTCGCAAAAGTAGGAATTCGGCGAGAACCGGAAAATTTGTTAAAAGTAAAAGTTAAATCTGAAGATGGTTAGATGTTGGATTTGGGGGTAAGAAGACATTCTGAGTCCGTATATGACTAAAGTTGATTAGAGGTTCGATATAGGGGTCAGGAAATGTGCTGAATTAGTTTTTGAGCTCTATTGTTTTGCCGGTACTTCGGCCAAAATGCGGCTGAAACCTAAAATGTGGAAAAAGAATTAGGCAGGGAAGTTTTGATCAATTTCGTCAAAGTGGATATGACGAACAGGTGTAAATACACATGCTGAATCCATATATGAACTTAGTTTTCACAGATGATTAGCCTTATTCTGTTAAATTTGAATAATAAAATGTTCAAGGAGCCTGGCAAAGACCGGATATTTACAAGACCAATTATCTAGACCAAGAGTTACATTTTTGGGATCCCGTCGAAATCTTTGATCTTGTTTTTTTCCGTGACGTAAGTGACCTGCTAGCGGTCAGACATCACATTTGAGTGGAAACTTATCGTGCTGTGCATAATGCGAATGGTCTGAACTTGTAAAAGCAAAATAAACAACGATAGTAATACTATGGTGATAGTTAGTGCTGTGCATAATGCGGATGGTCTGAACATGTAAAAGCAAAATAAACAAAGATAGTAATACTATGGTGATAATTAGTCCTTCAGCCCAAGAAAAAGTCCTTTTTGCAGCGCCAGATATAGTAATACCGACCATTATAAACGTGTCCGATAGTCAGGGTACTCGTCCGGTGACATACAAGTTTGCTTTGATTAGTAAAGCTGGAACTGGTGAATTCGTAAACTTTCCGGCCCGACGTGCTTGAAGGACTTAGAAGGGTCCTTACGTTACCAGTGGTCCCAACCACTGTTGATATCACTACCTATTGGTTTCCAGGAGTACAGCGACTGCAGTTGCATAGCTAATCGCAACGAAACAACGAGAACCTACTCGCACGGAAGAGCAGTTGAAGGATACTGCGATGCTGGATGCAAGACCATTTTTTGGGTGTATATTCTGGCCACAGGAGTCATGAAGTTCCTGTCCGGCACTGCACGTGTCGGAGGCATCATCCTAGGGTTTAGGTTTGTAAAGAGTCTTTCTCCCTTTTTTTATTTTTTGTTTGTTTTTTTATTGCGCTAAACGGAAAGGTCAGCTAAGTTTTATAGATAAGATAACATTTAATTGCACAAAAAAGACAAAAGGTCATGGCAACAAAATAAACAAAACAAAAAAAGGACAACGATCTATACAGTAATCTACTTACTCTAGGCATATTTTTTGGTGTTGAAACGCGACCCTGAGGAATCTTGCCAGCCTCCTCACATCATCAAACTGACGGCTGCCAATCCTACTACACATCCATTTCTCTTCGAACACCATCGCGCATTCTCTAAACACTCATTCTTCAGCTCTCTTAATTCTTCACATTCACTGCACCGCACTTTCATTCTCATCTCCACACATTGGACAGGAGAAATACTAACCGGAACGTTCGGAAGAACCAATATACGTTCTTCTTCTTCTAGAGCGATATTTAGTCCCTTCTTGGGAGGGTTCTCTGTAGGTCTTAAAGGACACATGAATGAAGAGTGCCAAGTATCATACTTCCGTTAACATTGCCTGCAGAAAACCCAATCCAGATACGAAATAGTGTTTCCAAGCTATGATTTTTGCTCCATTTTGCATCTGTCCTTGTTTTAGAAATGAACAAATGTCTCGAATCAACCCTTCTTCTGGAATATTTTAACCAGTTAAGCCCAAACGTATATCTAGAAGAAATTCCAATACGATCCAGCCAGCGCTGTACAGAGATTTGAATGAATTGCGCTTTTGTCTTGGAGTTTGCATATGCAAACCTCCAGAAACGAACATCCCTATTTTGAAAACGTCACGCTCTGGAGAAGAATGCTCTCAGTCAATCAGTCTTTATTATTCGTAAAACATTCCTTACGGTATTAACAAAAAACTGAATATTTGTTCTCTCGTCAATCATAACTATATACAATTGCGCTTTTACATAGTCGAATAAAAAAATATAAAAAAACATAACAAATCAAATAAATCTCCGTGGCTATGTCTGTAAATGCATTCTCCATGGTGTGTTCAAGTATAGTTTCATTGTTCAGGTGCCCTTTAACTGGGGCGTGTAGCTTATGCCGGAACGACCGGTGAGCGGATGCATACTGTTCCCAGATCAATTCTACATTCCCTGATGTGTGCTAAAGGACTGATAACTAACTATACTGAATCCGGTATATCTTCCGGTATAATCATTGGCCAATTCAACCAAAAATCTTAATCACTGTAGGAATTGCGATGATTATAGTAGCAGCCGTGAAGTATGCTCGCGTATAGAGAGGATAACAAGAGCTTATCTTTACCGATCCGCACTGGACCACAGCAGCGAATGCGTTTATAAGTAGTGAAGTAAAAGACAAAATTGCTTCTCAGCCAGGGTTTGGACCCAGGACCTTCTGCTTTCTGTGTAACTGCTCTACCATTGAGCTACAGAGGGGCTTGTGAACATAGTTTGTAAACCACTGCAGTGGTTCAGACATAAACTGGGCATAGGAACAGTGCTCCGGACTCCAGGCAAATTCATCCAACTAGTGCACATCTCCGTGTCACGGAATTGTCAAGGGCACAACTCCCCTGTGTAACGTACCATGTACATAACTTCTAGCAGCGAAGGAAAAATCACTCGTGTCTAAGCAACTGTTTCTCGCGCCTCAAAAACCTCCGCGCACAGAAGCAAGAATTTTTGTTGTTCAACGGCATCATTAAAATTCGTTCTTCCGGAGAAACACAAGAGTTGCAGATACCATGGTATCTGATACCACGGTCTAAGGTCGTTTTTGCAGTTATTGTGAGATCTGATACCACGGTCAAAAGGCGTTTTGGCAGTTATCGTGGTATCTGGCCAGATACCTTGGTAACTGATCGTGGTATTTGAAAAAAGTCATCTCACTTCCATCATCACCAACAATAGAGCCTAGGGATTTTGTCAAATTAGTGTTGAACTGGTGTTTATCTTGTTTTAAAGAAAAAGGATATTAAAGCTGTGCGATTCTCTTACTTTCGTTTTCGTAAATTTCGTCTTTTTCTCCCTCCTTGGCAAAGAAATTCTAAAATAATTAGTAAGTACTCGCTACCGGATATTACGGAAATATTGTCTGTTCTCCACAGAAAACTGTCCGAAACGCGTGTGCTTCTGTCGCCCTCTCATGGGCTTATTCGTCTGTTTGACTCTTGAGTAGATCTTGTTTGTATGTGTTGTGTTTTCCCTAATTGTGTCTTCTTATTTTCTTTTGTTCTCCACTGCTGTTTTCGTCGATTTGTGGGTTAAAAATAAATTATTATGGTGATTATAAGACAAAGTAAAGAATTGTTGGCGCTCTTATAGCTGATAGCTAAAACTCGGTATTTCTTTTTCAGGTGTGTCGATCCGAAAGACAAAGCATTCGCACTTGGGCTGGGAACGCTTTTCGTCAGTCTATTCGCCATGATCCCAGCGCCCATAGTTTACGGGGCTATTATAGGTAAGCGACTAACTTCATTGTAAAGCAGGGTCGTACGAACAAATATTGCCTGAGGCAGAGGGCGCTAGAGGAAGTAAGGGTATCATGGCCCCCAGCCAAAGCCATATCCAGGTGGGCTAGGGGTTGCCCCCCCCCCCCCACACACACACATAAGGCTAGGTCTTGAATAGGGTTGCCAGGAATTTAGTGGATAGTGTGATTTTCTTCTGAAGACCTGCGGGCCTGACCTTAATTTCCACTCTCAGAACCAATCAGCAAGTGAGGGATAGGGATGTCCTAGGTAACCTAGAGCTCAGACGCACTCCTCTCTTTCTCTCTCGATAAAATAAACGTCTACTTCTCAGTAGCCAAATCCAGGTAGCATTTATAAAAGTCTCCTTTCTCAACAGACGGTAATTGTTGATCAAAATGACTACCGAAAAAGTGATGATACTAATCCACCTTCATCGATAACCAGGTAACAAACTAGGTCTCAATGACTATAAGAAATATAAGCCATCTAATGGCAATAACCCGCAATACACCATGGTTGGGAATGACAACGAAATTGGATGGGGCAACTGAGTAACGACAATACTCTTCTTTTTTTTTGCTTTCACCTGTGATGGTTGTTCTTGTTTTACTATCATTATTATTTGTTGTTTTTACTGCTTTATTTCAGTCCATTAGACCATACCAACAAAATAACGAACATACACTAAAACAGACGCTAAACAGAAATACAAGAGAAATTTACCCCATGCAAAAGTTATCCAAGATGATACCCTTCCATACGGGTAGCGCATAGAAAATGGTTAGGGCACCAAAAGCTACCAGATCAAGGGTATCAGTATAAGTAGGTATTGATTAAGCCGCTTTCACATTGACGCGTCGTTGCGATGCGCTGCGTATGCTTTTATCTTGCGCTGCGTACAGGTTGCATAGCTTATCCTTCACACCTGCGCGACAAGCTTTCACGCTGGATGTGTATTTACGTTTTCCTTTCTCGGTTTCTTATGCTGAATTCTCATTTCCTTCATCATTATTAAGTTTTTCTTCATCGTTAGTAGGTTTTCTCCAGTTTGTCTTTAGAAACTTCCATTCACTGAAAAGGTCTATCTTCTTGGTTCTACCGTTGCGTCACCGCAAGTGCGACGCTGAGGTTACGTAGCCCAGTGTGAAAGCCTCAACGCGTCAGTATGAAAGCGGCTTTAGGTCGGAGACGCGGGCAGATAATATTCTTAAAGCAACCCTGTTGTTTGTTCTGCGTTTTATAATAAACGTAGCTCCCCTATGGAATTATAAGCTTTTGAAATCCCATCTCTATTGTTTCAATTTTGTGCCTACGAATTTTTAGTGCCTTTTCAGGCGTGCCGAGTTTTGCCCGTTACACAACGCAACGTTTGCCAGAATTTCAACGTCCGCTGAGAACTCTTTCACACACAATAATATGAGAATCTTCTGTTTCTGACTTATTTTATTTGCTTAGTTTTCGTACTTTTTTTTCCACACGGCGTGTTCAGTTTTCAAATGTTTCGCGAGAGCCGCATCGTCGGAGAGCAGGAAGGCTGTGCAGCGTCGTCAAGCGCTAACAAGAAAATCACTACATTCACATGGAAAGTAATGGTATTTTCGAGAAAGTTTTTTTCTGATCCATCTCATAGTGAAAAGATCATTTCTAGTAGGAGTTGTGCTTCAATAATATTCTTATCGCGCTCTAATCAGCACTGTAGCAATAGCCTCAATCGAAGGCCGGGTGGGGAATACGACTTGCCAGACTTGAACCACAGCTGTTACTATTAATGTCGTTTTAATTTCGTTAGTATCGTTTTCCGAGAATATCAACACTTGTCCCGCGAAAACGCTTAATGGCCCACTCTCCGTTGGACGCAAAATATATGAAAACTGTACGAGCTGTGGTTGAAAAGTGGAAAACCAATAAAGAAACCACGAAAAAACGCGATGGACCTGTTGGTCTACTCAAATTTTAAGTTTTTCGTGACCTTATTTTTGAACGAGCTGTCGGCTGCAGGGTTGCCACATCAACAAAATTTAGAGTGTTTTTGGCCGACAGTAGAGAGTGAATTGGGAGTGAAATTTTATTTTCATGGACAAACGAGAAATGATCACTTTTGGTCGGAATCACCGCTGCAAAAATTACACATGTTAATTTTAATTTCATAATAAAATGTGAAACTATCACTTTTGGTTGTATTACTGCTGGAGAATATCTGGATGTTTCCTGAAACAGAGTGAATTTTTTGTCATACATAAGACAACAGTGACAAAAATAAAATAGGGTGACAGTTCACACTATCATGCGACATGTGGCAACCCTGTTCGGCTGACCATTAAGCTATCGATGAAGTTCAGAAAAAATTCGCGAAGCGAAAAACGTCGCAGGGGAAAACGAAACAACGGCAAGGGGGGGGGGGGTGGAGCTAGGGAAAATATAAAAGGCAGAATAAGAAAGAGGAATAGTTTAAAGAAAATGCAGCAGTCGATACCAAGTATTCAAAAAGGTACCCCCCCCCCCCATTACTACCTTGATAATAATAATAGTAATAATTTATTTGTAACCCGATGCATAAAAACAATGTGAAGATAATGGAGTAAAGAAGAGAAAGAAACAAATAAACAACTGAAGAAATACTAGTACAACAAAATAAACACAAAAAGTCAACAGAACAAACGGATGAGCCCGTAACATGGAATAAGCCGTTCGTATGCTTGTCCAGATAAATTTTTATGAAGCTCCTGGAGTTTTGCCTTTATATCGGGAGCTTTGGATTATCGGATGATTCTCCGATTTCGATACGATATTGGCAAATAAAGCAGGTATTTGCAGTATGTGTAGTCACATGTACGTAGTTTACGTATGTCACTCTTTTTCAAAAGAATTAAAAAAAAATATTCAACGAACATTCGGCTTGTCCGCTCCCCGTTTTTAAGTTGTGTTGAATTGTGTTTAGTCACCATTTATATATGAAAATGGGATACATTTATTTATGGACATATATACTCATCATCTATACAAGGAACTCCGACAAATATTCGCCTTTTGCGATCCCATCGAAAACTTTGCACTTATTTCTTTTACAGACAAGGCATGTATGCTCTGGCACACCGACGAATGCGGAAGGCTTGGTCACTGTTGGCTCTACGATCCAGTAAAGATGAGGATGTTTCTTCATCTTTTCACCGCAGGTAAGCAAAATATTATAGACCAAGATGGACGCTGAAACGGCCCGGAATTTGGCAAAAAGAAGACGCTCATGTAACTCCGCTTTTGACAACAGCGGGTCATATATAAATTACTTATGCCCCGGCCACATTCACTCGCATCTGTACGTAATTTGGTTCGTTGATTTGGTTACTACCCAATCTTACGTCTCATTCTGGTCACACCTGGAACGAAGAATTTCAAGATATTATATTACCACCATCATCACTCAAAGTAAACACAACTGGCTAAGAAAGTTAGTGACTCTGGTCTGTGATTGGTCCAAACACTCCAAAGATACGTTTCAAAATGGCGGAGATGGATTTTTCCATCTCGGCTATTTTACGTTCTCAGCGTCTTTTCTTCCCAATTTCGACCGTAAGACGGTCTCATTACCAGCGTTATTACCAGGTGTGAGTGGTGTGACTATAGTGAGGCCCGGGCATTACTTCGTTACTAAAGTCATTTGTTGGTCAGAAAACAGCCCTGTCAGAAAATAGGTACCGTCCGAACTTCGAGGTAGATAACGTCCGATCACGTCTGTTGTTACCCGATGAAAAATGTGTAGCCTGCGTAGTATTATGGTAGTAGTACGAAAATGTTGCATGTAATACTATGTAATAGCATAGAATACTATCATTTAATGTGCCTCAGACTGGTCCAATCTTATGTAGTAGTATCCAGTAGCATCCTATCTTGCCACAGTAGCATCCAGTCTTGCTAATAGTAACATGTAATAGTAACATGTAGTATGCAGTAACACGGTAGCCTTGAAGTAGAAGCATGTAGTAGCATCGTTAGTACCGCATGCAACTTTTTCGTACTACTTCATAGTACTATTTTGAGATAAATTTTTCATCGCGTATCAATGGCTTAGTGGCTCCCTCCCGGCTTTAACACATTTAGGGTGTTTTGGTAGTGGGTATTTTCTGGGGGGTGGGGGACAAAACTTTCGAGTTTGATGTACTCTGCCGCGCTTTTGTGTATTTACCTCGATATTTTTCTTTCAGCTTTCTTCCTTTTCGGTATCTTTGCGGACGGGATGGTCATTCGCTACGTTCGTGATTTGGACCTTTACGGAGACAGCGACAGAAAAGAAAAACCATCAACTTACGTCGCTGCTGCTTCGACACCTATTGATGAAATGATAGATTTTTCAAGGTTACCAGAAGAAAACGAATCGTTCTTGAAAAAATAATGCCTTTTTTAATTAAACCGTTTGTTTTTAAAAGTAATTTTCCGAAGAAGAGCGTGCCTTGAGAAAGGCGAATAAGCAGCACTGATAGAAATAGAAAACCGTGATTTTCGTTTTTTTTTTTTTATTGATCAGCTAATTATCCCTCTAGGATGATGTGCGAGGGATAAATATAAATTCGGATAAATTCGGTGAAAGCTTCTGCGCTTTCCCAGGGAATTGGTAAATTGTAAATAGACGCAGAATTCAGAACTGTAAAATAATCACAGATTTGTACATATACACTTTTAACACGCACATTTTAATATTCGTTATTTTATTTGAATTTGTTTGTCGTTTCAGTCAGCATCGTTGTTTCTGGTTTTAAGTTACGTATCGTTGTATGTTTTGTTGGTTCCGCATCACTTTTCTGTTGGTATTGTGTTGGATTTTATGATTTAGTTGCTTGTTTTTCGCTGAGGACGGTTTGCCGGAAGTGCAACCGAAATATCCGAATTTATATTTATCCCTCGCACATCATCCTAGAGGGATAATTAGCTGATCAATAAAAAAAAACCGAAAATCACGGTTTTCTCTTTCTTTCGTAATGAATGGTCAGCTTGGCTTCAAACTTTATATTCGTCAAGCTTACAGCACTGATGAGACTTATTGTGAATCAAAGATTGGTATAGATAATTCTGTATTGCCCTCTTTAAAGTTTAACTGAAAAGGGCTTAGATAGGACCATCTACTACCCATTTATTATCACTTTATTATCACTTATTCACTAATTTATTATCACTTATTCACTTAAAGAAGCTTGAAAACCCGGCGAAATTGCGTTACTTCGTTGCTCCGCTTTTTACGAATAATAGATTTTCAAATAGTGGAATTTCCTTCTCTGATGTGTATGCTATATGCGATTTTACCTGTGTTGTATGCTTGACGAAAACAATTACGAAAAATAAGTGGTCACGCCGTGAAGCTACCTTCCGTAAGTTGATCACTGGTTACTGAAACGCCGCGTATGTATTAAGATTCAGTTTTGATATTGAAGAAGAAAAAAAAATACCTTAAAAGCACAAATATTGAAGAAGAAAAAAAAATACCTTAAAAGCACAACTCTTACTAGAAATGATCTTTTCCCTTTAATGAATGAATGAATGAATTTTATTTATAGCCTGCCAAACAACAAATGAGGAATGGGCGGAGTAAATAAAGAACGAGAAAAGAAATAAAAAGTAAACTAACAAGAAAACTTCGTATTAACATATATACTAACACGAAAAATCGAACATTCAGCAAACGGCACAGTATATCAAATATGTACATACACATTCAGAAAGACCGCTTAGAGCTTTTGAGCGAGCATGATCTTCAAGCTCGGGCAGCTGAGTTAAGATATTGCATAGTTTATACTCATTCTCCAGGTATGTATTTCTGGTGTAAGGAGGGAGTCGGAGGAGAAACTTCAGATACTTGAAGAAAGCTGATCTAATCTTTAGTTTCTCTGTATTGGATAGCCCATTCCACATTGGCGAAACATAATAAATAACTGGTAAAGCAACTGCTGAATAAAGACGTGACAAAACTTTTCTATTTAGACTGAACTTCAGTGAAGCCACTTTAGCGTAACTTATCCTTAAACCGGTTAAAATAGATCAGAAGAAAATATTTTCGAAAATACCATTACTTTCCACCTGAAATTAGCAATTCTCTTGTTAGCGCTTGTCGATTGTATCCAGCCTTCCTGCTCTCCGACGCGGCGACTGGGCGCAAAAGATTTGAAAACTGAACGGGGCTTGGTTAAAAGTGGGAAAACTAAGCAATTAAAAGAAGTAATAAACAGAAGATTATCACATCCTTCTGTGTGAAAGAGTTGTCAGCAAACAATAATGAAGATTCCGGCAAAATTTTTATTGGGTGACGGCAAAACTCGGCTGGACTGAAAAAGCGCTAAAAATTCGTAGTTACGAAACGAAACAATGGAGAAAGGTGGGGATTTCAGAAGCTTATAATTCCATATGGGAGCTAAGTATATTATAAAAGGCAGAATAAGCAAGAGGGGTCCTTTAACGTAATAAAAAAAAGCAGCGTATTGCCGTTCGACTGAAAGCCGAAGCTTCGACGTGAAGTCATCAACAGAACACCAACACGGCCAATTACGAGAGGGTTGCCACCAGCTAGAACGTTACTAAACTTCGTACGCCGGGAACAGCGTTGCCCTTCGACTGAAGTCACAGAAAGCTGAAGCATCGATGGGAAGCTACTGAGAGAGCACCAGCACGGAAAATAACGAGAGTTGCCACCAACTAGAACATTACTAAAGTTGAAAAAGTATTCTTGGTGCCCGGTAGTCAATCTCAACGCACTTGCATTCTGATAAAAACGATATATCAGACTGTTGAACTCTCGACAAAACCGTGAACCATGGCAAATAACTGCCCCAAATGCAAAAAGAACGTTACAAGAGCTCAGGGTGGAATAGAGTGCAGAGAGTGCTGTAGCTGGTTTCACTTTAATTGTGCCTCAGTAACGTACAGCAAAGATACAATGGAAAAGCTGAAGGGAAAGTGGCTTTGTCAGCACTGCAAATCTAAATCTGGCACTCCCAAAGGCACTCCAGTACAAAACAAATCCGCTTTAACACCAACTGATGGACGTTCGGTCACTCATCCACCAGGAACTCCGATCCCAGTGTTCATTCCTACAACAGTCGCAGGCTTGGATTCTTCTCAGTCAACTTCCACGTCCCATCAAAATGACCCTGCGTTATTAAACATGGGAGACACCATCCAGGAAAAAAACACTGGCGACTGCTCGTACTGTCACAAAGTGGCAGAACATTGCTCCTCGTTGCAGTGCTTTTTCTGCTCAGAATGGGAACACGCAGGATGCAGGTCATTGCACGCAGATTTATTCCTAGCGATTAAGCAACTTGACAGCAACTCACAATTGTTTAAGTACGAGTGTACAAACTGCTCGAAAAGGAATGTATCAAAACTACTTCTGAGACTACGAGATTCCGTGGCAGACCAAGGTCCAACAATGGCACCAAGGCCAAATGGACAACCAAATCAAAGCAGGGCTCTGATCCAGGAGCCGGCCATCGATATGCTACTTCTTGCAGAAAGAGAAAGGAAGCAACGCGACGAGAAACGTTTCAACTTTGTTGTTGTAGGGCTGCCAGAAAATGATGGCTGTACGGATGCCGAAAAGGTCGTTAAGCTTTGTGAAGACAACGACCTTGGAGCTCGCTTGACTGAAACCGAAATCCTGGAAGCCGTTCGTATCGGTAAAGCTCCCCTTGGAGGAAAACCGAAACTACTGCTGATCAAACTAAAACGCAACAGCCCAGATAGCCTTAAAAAGCGCCAACAAATAGTGAAGGGAGCTCCAGCACTCAGGACATCCAGCGATGATGAAACACGAAAAAACATATACATTAACCCTGATTTGACACGCATGCAAATTCAGAAACGAGCGGAATTCAGAAGAAACAAAAACGAAAGAGCAGCACAGTCTTCTGGTGGGAGCCATGGCTCCCAAACTACGTAATGCGAATGTGAGACAATAGCCGAACAACCAAAAGAGATAAACTTCCTAATTTTTAACGCACACAGCATGGTTGAAAAGTTCGGCGAGCTTCAAGCATTCCTCTACGAAAACTCTCAATACGATGTAATCTGCATTTCTGAAACTTGGTTACATGAAAAAATACTATCAACTAGATTTGGAATACCAGAATATGAAGTTTTTAGGAAGGATAATACGGCAAAACCACGGGGAAGTGGTGTGGCGATACTCTCAAGGGAAAACTTACACATTTACGAGCACAGTAGTTTCTCTAATAACACAATAGACGCCATAACCTGTGTTATGCCATCTTCTAACGATGGTTCTCGTCTGACAATTGTAGCCGTGTACCGGTCAACAGCAACTTATAAGAAGCCTAGAGAAGGACTAACAGCGGATCGTGAATTTTCTGCCTACCTGGAGAAGATCTGCAACAAATTTAAATCCGTAGTGATATGCGGAGACCTAAACACACCTGAAATGGATTGGGAAAAACATTCTTTCAGGATGAGAAGCCAGAACTCAAAAGATCAACTAATACACTATCTTGACCTTGTCAGCGAGTTGAACCTAGCGCAGAGTGTCCTTGAGCCTACGCGTCAAAGCAACACCTTGGAAATTGTATTCAACACCCCCACGGTGGACCTTCTCGCTACAAAAACAGTCGTTAGCCCCGTTTCAAGCGACCACGAACATGCTGTCCATTGCCAAGTCCGTGCTGATCAGCTCAGAATTCGTACGAAGGATGATGAACCCGCTTCTAAATTAAACTTCAATAAAACAGACATAACAAAACTCAAAATAATACTGCAGCATACCGACTGGGACAACCTGGTGTACAACCTACCAATTGCCGAAGCCTGGGAAGTTTTCTATGGCATACTTCATCGAGCCGTCACTGAAACCACACCATTCAGGAACAACAAACACATTGGCAAAAGGATGTACATTCCCAAGAACATAAGAAAGCTCATCAGGGACCGGAAGAAGTCATACAGGGATTACAAAGCATCTGGAAGCATAAGTAGACTCGCCAAGCTTCAGAAACTCAGCTCAAAATGTAGAAAAGCAATCAGAAACTACAACAAGGATTGCGAACGGGAAGAATTCCAGAAAATTAGAACAAAAAGCGATTTTTACAATCTGTGTAAACGCAAGCTGGGTGAGCAACAGAAACTACCAACACTAATAGATCGAAGGGATGTGGTCCATAGCACTAGCCTAGACAAGGCGAATGCTCTTGTAGAATTCTTCGCCAGTACGTTCACTGTTGACGATGGCTATTTACCTCAACTCCCAGACTCACACCCAGGAAGCGAGCTCCACAGCATTGGCTTCACGCCAGGAAGTGTTCTAGGAGCAATGAAGGGCATGAAAGCGTCAAAAGCACTCAATCCTGATGGCATCCCGTCCTTTATCCTGAAAGAACTGCGAGACGAGCTATGTGAACCTCTGGCAATACTTTTCCAAATCTCATTCGAGCAATGCAAGTTTCCTTCTTCCTGGAAGCTATCCCATGTAACATCTATTTTCAAAGGAAAAGGGAAACGGAGTGACCCGGAGAATTATCGCCCGATCAGCCTTACTTCACCATTTCTGAAAATCATGGAAAGGGTCATAGTGGAAAAGTTAAACTCGCACCTCGAATTGAACAATCTCATCTCAGATCGTCAACATGGCTTCCGTAAAAATCGTTCTACTGTTTCCCAACTAGTAGTGATACACGACTACATCCAATCTGCCCTGGATCGTGGGATTCCAATAGACATTATCCTAATCGATCTACTTAAGGCCTTCGACCGAATATCCGTGCGAAAACTCATCCACTGCCTAGAGGTCTATGGAATCAAGGGGCAGCTGAAAAATTGGCTCTCAGCATACCTGAATGATAGAAAAATTGCAGTCAAGGTTGCAGACACACTATCCACATGGATAGATGCAACCAGTGGCGTCCCACAAGGTAGTGTTCTCGGCCCTGTCTTGTTCGTCATGTACATAGACATTTGCATAAATGCCATTTCCCAAACCGATTTCGGCCTGTTTGCAGACGATACAAAGCTCCTGGGAGAAGCTAGTGCATCATCACAAATCCAAAGCGACTTGGACGCCCTGACAGAGAAGCTCGAAGAATGGCAACTTTCACCAAATGTAGCAAAATGCTCTGTCATCCATCTTGGCCGCCAAAATCCGAAGAACTCGTACAAAATGAAAGGTATCGACCTGACGAAATCTACCTGCGAAAAGGACCTAGGTGTAATACTGAGCTCGGACCTCAAACCAGAAAAGCATATCGGCCTGGTTGTGCGTAAAGCATCAAATACTCTTTGGCTACTCATCCACTCCCTACGATACCTTGACATTCACTCAAAGATCTCAGCGTACACAACCTACGTCAGGCCACAGCTTGAGTACGCCACTGTCATCTGGTCGCCATATCTCAAAAAGGATATTGACAGAATAGAACGAGTCCAGAAACGCTTTGTAAAAGGACTTCAAGGATTCAGAAACCTTCCGTATGACGAAGCTCTAAGAAGGCTCACTCTCCATAAACTTGAGACAAGAAGAACGATCTTAGACTTAAAAACTCTCTTCAAGATAGTTCACGAGAATTTTGGGAACGTAAAAGACAAGCTTGTTCAAATAACTCCCCAAAGCAACACAAGATCGCATAGTCTGCAGTTGGAGCCTGTGAAGATGAAGATTGCAAGATCTAATTCTTACCATCATTCGTTCATACCCCGAGTCATCAGGATCTGGAACAAACTGCCATTTCCAGTCGAAAAGATGAAATCACTGGAATCCTTCTCCAATAGCCTAAACATAAACATACCATATCTCGAGACTTTCAACGTTGGACGACTTTAAATGGCAATCGTGCCGCAGTCGATCCGCTCCTCGCCCTGCCATATCATTTTTCTTTTAAAAAGTTGTCAGTTATGTAGAAGTTTTGTATTGAGAGGCGTGAGGAATAAATTATTATTATTCAGTTAAATGATACAAAAATAAGTTTGCTTTTCAATTAAACTTTAAAGGCAAAGGACGAAAAGCGGAGAAGAAAGAGAAGAAACTAAGAAAACCATGTATAGCCTACAAACTAAACAAGATCAAACATGAATATGTGGCATTTCTAGGCATTGTAGGGTACTCACCTAGTTTCGTATACGAACTAACGCGTTCCGCGATAGTGGTGTATCGTCCGGTAAACTGTATTTAACCAAAAGTGTAGGGGGTATCTGTACCATGGCGAAAGGGCTAGCAAATATTTACAGTACCTATAAAACGTAGATCGAATATTGCGCTTGTCTTTCTTTGACAGCAGGTGGAGAAATTGCCTACACATGAGTAAACAGGCTTAACACAAGACAGACATACAGACAGTCAGTCAGTCAACACAGACAGAGAGACAGACAGTCAGTCAAGACAGACATACTGACAGACATAAAGTCAGTCAAGACAGACAGACAGACAGTCAGTCAAAACAGACATACAGTCAAGACAGATAGACAGACAGATAGTCAGTCAAAAAAGACAGACAGTCAGTCAAGACAGACAGACAGACAGTCAGTCAGTCAGTCAGTCATTCATGACAGACAAACAGAAAGTCAGTCAGTCAAGACAAACAGACAGACAGTCAGTCAGCCAAGACAGACAGACATTCAGACAGTCAGTCAGTCAAGACAGACAGACAGTCAAGACAGACAGACAGACAGACAGATAGTCAGTCAAGACAGACAGATAGACAGACAGTCAAGACAGACAGTTAGATAGACAGTCTTTTAAGACAGACATACAGTCAGTCAAGACAGTCATACAGACAGTCAGTCAAGACAGACAGCAGTTAGTAACATCAAAATCAAAATATCAGTTAAGACAGACAGTCAGACAGACAGTCAGTAAAGACAGACAGACAGACAGACAGACAGACAATCAGTGAAGACAGACAGTCAGTCAGTCAAGACAGACAGACAGACAGACAGTCAAGACAGACATACATATTGACAGTCAGAAAAGACAGAAAGACAGACAGACAGTCAGTCAAGACAGACAGACAGACAGTCAGACAGACAGACAGTCAGTCAGACAGACAGACAGTCAGTCAGACAGACAGTCAGTCAGACAGACAGTCAGTCAAGACAGACAGACAGGCAGTCAGTCAGTCTAGACAAACAGATAGACAGACAGTCAGTCAAGACAGACAGATAGACAGTCAGTCATTCAGTCATGACAGACAGACAGACACAGAGACAGACAGACAGTCAGTCAAAACATACAGAAAGACAGTCAGACAGACAGTCAGTCAAGACAGACTGACAGACAGACAGTCAGACAGACAGTCAGACAGACAGTCAGTCAAGACAGACAGACAGACCGATAGTCAATCAGTCAAGACAGTCAGTCAGTCAAGACAGACATACAGTCAAGACAGACAGACAGACAGACAGTCAGTCAAAACAGACAGACAGACCGATAGTCAATCAGTCAAGACAGTCAGTCAGTCAAGACAGACATACAGTCAAGACAGACAGACAGACAGACAGTCAGTCAAAACAGACAGACAGTCAAGACAGACAGTCAGTCAAGACAGACAGACAGACAGACAGTCAGTCAGTCAGTCAAGACAGATAGACAGACAGACAGTCAGACAGACAGTCAGTCAAGACAGACAGACAGACAGACAGTCAGTCAGTCAGTCAAGACAGATAGACAGACAGACAGTCAGACAGACAGTCAGTCAAGACAGGCAGACAGACAGTCAGTCAGTCAGTCATTCATGACAGACACACAGAAAGTCAGTCAGTCAAGACAGACAGACAGTCAAGACAGACAGTCAGTCAAGACAGACAGACAGACAGACAGTCAGTCAGTCAGTCAAGACAGATAGACAGACAGACAGTCAGACAGACAGTCAGTCAAGACAGACAGACAGACCGATAGTCAATCAGTCAAGACAGTCAGTCAGTCAAGACAGACATACAGTCAAGACAGACAGACAGACAGACAGTCAGTCAAAACAGACAGACAGTCAGTCAAGACAGGCAGACAGACAGTCAGTCAGTCAGTCATTCATGACAGACACACAGAAAGTCAGTCAGTCAAGACAGACAGTCAGTCAAGACAGACAGTCAGTCAAGACAGACAGACAGACAGACAGTCAGTCAGTCAGTCAAGACAGATAGACAGACAGACAGTCAGTCAGTCAAGACAGGCAGACAGACAGACAGTCAGTCAGTCTAAACAGACCGACAGTCAAGACAGAAAGACAGACAGACAGACAGTCAGTCACTCAAGACAGACAGACAGACCGACAGAGAGTCAAGACAGACAGATAGATAGACAGTCAGTCAAGACAGACAGACAGACACACAGACAGATAGTCAGTCAAGACAGACAGACAGTCAGACGGACATACAGTCAAGACAGACATACAGACAGTCAGTCAGTCAAGACAGACAGAAAGACAGACAGACAGTCAAGACAGACAGATAGATAGACAGTCAGTCAAGACAGATAGACAGACAGACAGACAGACATACAGACAGATAGTCAAGACAGACAGCAGTTAGTTACATCAAAATCAAAATATCAGTTAAGACAGACAGTCAGACAGACAGTCAGTCAAGACAGACAGACAGACAGACAATCAGTCAAGACAGACATACAGACAGTAATTCAGTCAAGACAGACAGACAGACAAACAGTCAAGACAGACATGCATATAGACAGTCAGTCAAGACAGACAGACAGACAGACAGTCAGTTAGTCATTCTGGACAGACAAACAGATATTCAGGCAGTCAAGACAGACACACAGTCAGTCAAGACAGACAGACAGAAAGACAGACAGTCAGTCAAGACAGACAGACAGACAGACAGTCAGACAGACAGACAGTCAGTCAAGACTGACAGACAGTCAGTCAGTCACAGACAGACAAACAGTAAGTCAGTCAGTCAAGACAGACATACAGTCAAGACAGACAGACAGTCAGTCAAAACAGACAGACAGTCAGTCAAAACAGTCAGACAGTCAGTCAAGACAGACAGACAGACAGTCAGTCAGTCAGTCAGTCATTCATGACAGACAAAAAGAAAGTCAGTCAGTCAAGACAAACAGACAGACAGACAGACTGTCAAGACAGACAGATAGATAGACAGTCAGTTAAGAAAGACAGACAGACAAACAGACATAAAGTAGGTCAAGACAGACAGACAGACAGTCAGTCAAGACAGACAAACAGACAGTCAGTCAAGACAGACAGCAGTTAGTAACATCAAAATCAAAATATCTGTTAAGACAGACAGTCAAACAGACAGTCAGTCAAGAAAGACAGACATACAGACAGACAATCAGTCAAGACAGACAGTCATTCAGTCAAGACAGACAGACAGTCACTCAAAACAGACAGAAAGTCAGTCAAAACAGACAGACAGACAGTCAGTCAGTCAGTCATTCATGACAGACAAACAGAAAGTCATTCAGTCAAGACAGACAGACAGACAGTCAGTCAGTCAAGACAGACAGACAGGCAGTCAGTCAGTCAAGACAGACAGACAGACAGTCAGTTAGAAGACAGACAGACAGTCAAGACAGAAAGACAGACAGTCAGTCAAGATAGACAGACAGACAGACAGTCAGACAGAGAGTCAGTCAAGACAGACATACAGACAGTCAGTCAGTCAAGACAGACAGACAGACAGACAGTGAAGACAGATAGACAGACAGACAGTCAGTCAAAACAGACAGACAGACAGACAGACAGACAATCAGTCAAGACAGACATACAGACAGTCAGTCAGTCAAGACAGACAGACAGTCAATACAGACAGACATATAACAGTCAGTCAAGACAGACAGACAGTCAGTCAGTCATTCTGGACAGACAAACAGATATTCAGGCAGTCAAGTAAGACAGACAGACATACATATAGACAGGCAGTCAAGACAGACAGACAGGCAGGCAGTCAGTCAAGACAGACAGACAGAAAGACAGTCAGTCAAGACAAACAGAGGTGAGTCAAGACAAACAGACAGTCAGTCAACACAGACAACCAGACAGTTACATCAAACACAAAATATCAGTCAAGTTAAGACAGACAGCTAGACAGTATGTCAAGGCATATAGACAGTCAGTCAAGACAGAAAGACAGACAGTCAGTCAGTCATGAGAGACAGACAGACAGAGAGACAGAGAGACAGACAGACAGACAGTCAGACAGACAGTCAGTCAAGACAGACAAACAGACAGTCAGTCAGTCAAGACAGACAGACAGTCAGTCAAGACAATCAGACAGTCAGACAGATAGTCAGTCAGTCAAGACAGACAGACAGACAGACAGACAGGCATACAGTCAGTCAAGACAGACAGACAGACAGACAGTCAGTCAAGACAGACATACAGACAGTCAGTCAAGACAGACAGCAGTCAGTTACATCAAAATCAAAATATCAGTCAAGACAGACAGTCAGACAGACAGTTAGTCAAAATAGACAGACAGACAGACAATCAGTAAAGACAGACATACAGTCAGTCAGTCAGTCAAGACAGACAGACAGACAGACAGTCAAGACAGACAGACATATAACAGTCAGTCAAGACAGACAGACAGACAGACAGTCAATCAGTCATTCTGGACAGACAAACAGATATTCAGGCAGTCAGTCAGACAGACAGACAGACAGTCAGTCAAACAGACAGTCAGTCAAGACAGACAACCAGACAGTTACATGAAACACAAAATATCAGTCAAGTTAAGACAGACAGCTATGCAGTATGTCAAGACATATAGACAGCCAGTCAAGACAGACAGACAGACAGTCAGTCAGGCAGTCATGACAGACAGAGAGACAAACAGACAGACAGACAGTCAGTCAAAACAGACAGACAGTCAGTCAAGACAGACATACAGACAGACAGTCAGACAGACAGTCAGTCAAAACAAACAGACAGACAGTCAGTCAAAACAGACAGACAGACAGTCAGTCAAAACAGACAGACAAACAGTCAGACAGACAGTCAGTCAAGACAGACAGACAGACAGACAGTTAGACAGACAATCAGTCAAGAAAGATAGACAGACAGACAGTCAAACAAAACAGACAGACAGTCAGTCAAGACAGACAGACAGACAGTCAGTTAGTCAGTCAGTCAGTCACAGACAGTTAGACAGACAGTCAGTCAAAACAAACAGACAGACAGTCAGTCAAAACAGACAGACAGAAAGTCAGTCAGTCAAGACAAACAGACAGACAGTCAGTCAGTCAGAACAGACAGACATACAGACAGTCAGTCAGTCAAGACAGACAGACAGACAGCCAGACAGATAGTCAGTCAAGACAGACAGACAGACATACAGACAGTCAGTCATTTATTCATGACAGACCAACAGATAGTCAGACAGACAGACAGACAGTCAGACAGACAGTCAGTCAGTCAAGACAGACAGACATATAACAGTCAGTCAGTCAAGACAGACAACCAGACAGTTACATCAAACACAAAATATCAGTCAAGTTAAGACAGACAGCTAGACAGTATGTCAAGACATATAGACAGTCAGTCAAGACAGACATGCAAGAGAGACAGACATAAAGACAGTCAGTCAAGACAAACAGAGGTCACTCAAGACAAACAGACAGTCAGTCAAGACAGACAACCAGACAGTTACATCAAACACAAAATATCACTCAAGTTCAACAGACTTCTAGACAGTATTTCAAGACATATAGACAGTCAGTCAAGACAGACAGTCAGTCAGTTAAGACAGACAGACAGACAGTCAGTCAGTCAAGACAGACATACAAACAGCCAGTCAGTCAGTCAAGACAGACATACAGTCAAGACAGATAGACAGACATACAGTCAGTCAAAACAGACAGACAGTCAGTCAAGACAGACAGTCAGTCAAGACAGACAGTCAGTCATTCATGACAGACAAACAGAAAGTCAGTCAGACAAGACAAACAGACAGACAGACAGACAGTCAGTCAAGACAGACAGACAGTCAGTCAAGACAGACAGACAGTCAGTCAAGACAGACAGACAGTCAGTTAAGACAAACAGGCAGAACAGACAGTCAGTCATTCATTCATGACAGACAAACAGAAAGTCAGTCAGTCAAGACAGACAGACAGTCAGTCAGTCAAGACAGACCAACAGACAGTCAGTCAGTCAAGACAGACAGACAGACAGACAGTCAGTCAAGACAGACAGACAACCAGACAGTTACATCAAACACAAAATATCAGTCCAGTTAAGACATAAAGTCAAGACAGACAGACAGACAGACAGACAGACAGACAGTCAGTCAAAACAGACAGATAGACAGACATACAGTCAGTCAAAACAGACAGACAGTCAGTCAAAACAGACAGTCAGTCAAGACAGACAGTCAGTCAGTCAGTCATTCATGACAGACAAACAGAAAGTCAGTCAGTCAAGACAAACATACAGACAGACAGTCAGTCAAAACAGACAGACAGTCAGTCAAGACAGACAGACAGTCAGTTAAGACAGACAGTCAGTCATTCATTCATGACAGACCAACAGATAGTCAGTCAGTCAAGACAGACAGACAGACAGTCAGTCAGTCAAGACAGACAGACAGACAGACAGACAGACAGACAGACAGTCAGTCAAGACAGACAGACAAGAGAGACAGACAGAAAGACAGTCAGTCAAGACAAACAGAGGTCAGTCAAGACAAACAGACAGTCAGTCAAGACCGACAACCAGACAGTTACATCAAACACAAAATATCAGTCAAGTTAAGATATACAGTCAAGACAGACAGACAGACAGACAGTCAGTCGAAACAGACAGACAGTCAGTCAGTCAAGATAGACAGACAGACAGTCAGTCAGTCAAGACAGACAGACAGACAGACAGTCAGTCAAGACAGAAAGACAAGAGAGATAGACAGAAAGACAGTCAGTCAAGACAAACAGAGGTCAGTCAAGACAAACAGACAGTCAGTCAAATCAGACAACCAGACATCAGACATCAAACACAAAATATCAGTCAAGTTAAGACAGACAGCTAGACAGTATGTCAAGACATATAGATAGTCAGTCAAGACAGACAGACAGACTGTCAGACAGACAGACAGACAGACAGTCAGTCAAATCAGACAGACATACAGTCAGACAGACAGTCAGTCAAGACAGACAGACAAACAGACAGTCAGTTAAGACAGACAGACAGACAGTCAGTCAGTCAGTCAAGACAGACAGACAAACAGACAGTCAGTCAGTCAAGACAGACATACAGTCAAGACAGATAGACAGACAGATAGTCAGTCAAAAAAGACAGAAAGTCAGTCAAGACAGACAGACAGACAGACAGTCAGTGAGTCAGTCATTCATGACAGACAAACAGAAAGTCAGTCAGTCAAGACAAACAGACAGACAGTCGGTCAGTCAAGACAGACAGAAAGTCAAGACAGACAGACAGTCAAGACAGACATACATATAGACAGTCAGTCAAGACAGAAAGACAGACAGACAGTCAGTCAAGACAGACAGACAGACAGTCAGTCAGTCAAGACAGGCAGACAGGCAGACAGACAGACAGTCAGACAGACATACAGTCACCCAGACATACAGTCAAGACAGACATACAGACAGTCAGTCAGTCATGACAGACAGATAAATAGACAGTCAGTTAAGACAGACAGACAGACATACAGTTAGTCAAGACAGACAGACAGATAGTCAAGACAGATAGATAGATAGACAGTCTGTCAAGACAGACAGACAGAGAGACAGACAGACAGACAGATAGTCAGTCAAGACAGACAGACATACAGTCAAGACAGACATAGTAACATTAAAATCAAAATATCAGTTAAGACAGACAGTCAGACAGACAGTCGGTCAAGACAGACAGACAGACAATCACTCAAGACAGACAGTAGTCAGTCAGTCAAGACAGACAGACAGAAAGACAGTCAAGACAGACATACATATAGACAGTCAGTCAAGACAGAAAGACAGACAGACAGTCAGTCAAGACAGACAGACAGACAGTCAGTCAGTCAAGACAGGCAGACAGACAGACAGACAGTCAGTCAGTCAAGACAGGCAGACAGACAGACAGTCAGTCAGTCAAGACAGACAGACAGTCAAGACAGAAAGACAGTCAAGACAGACATACATATAGACAGTCAGTCAAGACAGAAAGACAGACAGACAGTCAGTCAAGACAGACAGACAGACAGTCAGTCAGTCAAGACAGGCAGACAGGCAGACAGACAGACAGACAGACAGACAGACAGACAGTCAGTCAGTCAAGACAGGCAGACAGACAGACAGTCAGTCAGTCAAGACAGTCAGTCAGTCAAGACAGACAGACAGAAAGACAGTCAAGACAGACATACATATAGACAGTCAGTCAAGACAGAAAGACAGACAGACAGTCAGTCAAGACAGACAGACAGACAGTCAGTCAGTCAAGACAGGCAGACAGACAGACAGACAGACAGACAGACAGACAAGAGAGACAGACAGAAAGACAGTCAGTCAAGACAAACAGAGGTCAGTCAAGACAAACAGACAGTCAGTCAAGACAGACAACCAGACAGTTACATCAAACACAAAATATCAGTCAAGTTAAGACAGACAGCTAGACAGTATGTCAAGACATATAGACAGTCAGTCAAGACAGACAGACAGACAGTCAGACAGACAGACAGACAGACAGTCAGTCAAATCAGACAGACAGACAGTCAGACAGACAGTCAGTCAAGACAGACAGACAGACAGTCAGACAGTCAGTTAAGACAGACAGACAGACAGTCAGTCAGTCAGTCAACACAGACAGACAAACAGACAGTCAGTCTGTCAAAACAGACATACAGTCAAGACAGATAGACAGACAGATAGTCAGTCAAAAAAGACAGACAGTCAGTCAAGACAGACAGACAGACAGACAGTCAGTGAGTCAGTCATTCATGACAGACAAACAGAAAGTCAGTCAGCTAAGACAAACAGACAGACAGTCGGTCAGTCAAGACAGACAGAAAGTCAAGACAGACAGACAGTCAAGACAGACAGACAGACAGAAAGATAGTCAGTCAAGACAGACAGACAGTCAGACAGACATACAGTCAAGACAGACATACAGACAGTCAGTCAGTCAAGACAGACAGATAGACAGACAGTCAAGACAGACAGATAAATAGACAGTCAGTTAAGACAGACAGACAGACATACAGTCAGTCAAGACAGACATACAGACAGTCAGTCAAGACAGACAGCAGTTAGTAACATCAAAATCAAAATATCAGTTAAGACAGACAGTCAGACAGACAGTCGGTCAAGACAGAAAGACAGACAATCAGTCAAGACAGACAGTAGTCAGTCAGTCAAGACAGACAGACAGACAGACAGTCAAGACAGACATACATATAGACAGTCAGTCAAGACAGAAAGACAGACAGACAGTCAGTCAAGACAGACAGACAGACAGTCAGTCAGTCAAGACAGGCAGACAGACAGACAGTCAGTCAGTCAAGACAGGCAGACAGACAGACAGTCAGTCAGTCAAGACAGACAGACAGTCAAGACAGAAAGACAGACAGACAGACAGTCAAAATAGACAGACAGTCAGTCAAGACAGACAGACAGACAGAAAGTCAGACAGACAGAAAGTCAGACAAACAGTCAGTCAGTCAAGACAGACAGACAGTCAGTCAGTCAAGACAGACAGACAGACCGACAGACAGACAGACAGACAGACAGACAGACAGACAGAAAGACAGACAGACAGACAGACAGACAGACAGACAGTTAGTCAAGACAGACAGACAGACAGACAGTCAGTCAGTCATTCATGACAGACAAACACACAGTCAGTCAGTCAAGACAGACAGACAGACAGACACAAAGACAGACAGACAGACAGTCAGTCAGTCAAGACTGACAGACAATCAGTTAAGAGATAGAGAGACAGACAGACCGACAACCAGTCAAGCCAGAAAGACAGACAGTTACATCAAACACAAAATATCAGTCAAGTTAAGACAGACAGCTAGACAGTATGTCAAGACATATAGACAGTCAGTCAAGACAGACAGACAGACAGTCAGTCAAGACAGACAGACAGACAGACAGACAGACAGTCAGTCAGTCTAGACAGACAGACAAGAGAGACAGACAGACAGAAAGACAGTCAGTCAAGATAAACAGAGGTTAGTCAAGACATACAGACAGTCAGTCAAGACAGACAACCAGACAGTTACATAAAACACAAAATATCAGTCAAGTTAAGACATATAGTCAAGACAGACAGACAGACAGACAGTCAGTCAAGACAGACAGACAGAAAGTCAGTCAGTCAGTCATTCATGACAGACAAACAGACAGTCAGTCAGTCAAGACAGACAAACAGACAGTCAGTCATTCATTCATGACAGACCAACAGATAGTCAGTCAGTCAGGACAGAAAGACAGACAGTCAGTCAGTCATGACAGACAGACAGACAGACAGACAGACAGACAGTCAGTCAAGACAGACAGACAAGAGAGACAGACAGAAAGACAGTCAGTCAAGACAAAGAGAGGTCAGTCAAGACAAACAGACGGTCAGTCAAGACAGACAACCAGACAGTTACATCAAACACAAAATATCAGTCAAGTTAAGACATACAGTCAAGACAGACAGACAGTAAGTCAAAACAGACAGACAGTCAGTCAAGACAGACAGACAGACAGTCAGTCAGTCAGTCATTCATGACAGACAAACAGAAAGTCAGTCAGTCAAGACAGACTGACAGTCAGTCGGTCAAGACAGACCAACAGACAGTCAGTCAGTCAAGACAGACAGACAGACAGACAGATAGACAGATAGACAGTCAGTCAAGACAGACAGACAAGAGAGACAGACAGAAAGACAGTCAGTCAAGACAAACAGAGGTCAGTCAAGACAAACAGAGGTCAGTCAAGACAAACAGACAGTCAGTCAAGACAGACAACCAGACAGTGACATCAAACACAAAATATCAGTCAAGTTAAGACAGACAGACAGACAGACAGACAGACAGACAGACAGACAGACAGACAGACAGACAGACAGACAGTCAGTCAAAACAGACAGACAGACAGTCAGACAGACAGTCAGTCAAGACAGACAGACAGACAGACAGACAGTCAGTTAAGACAGACAGACAGACAGTCAGTCAGTCAGTCAAGACAGACAGACAAACAGACAGTCAGTCAGTCAGGACAGACATACTGTCAAGACAGATAGACAGACAGATAGTCTGTCAAAAAAGACAGACAGTCAGTCAAGACAGACAGACAGACAGTCAGTCAAGACAGACAGACAGACAGACAGACAGTCAAGACAGACAGACATATAACAGTCAGTCAGTCAAGACAGACAACCAGACAGTTACACCAAACACAAAATATCAGTCAAATTAAGACAGACAGCTAGACAGTATGTCAAGACATATAGACAGTCAGTCAAGACAGACAGTCAGTCAGTCAGTCATGACAGACAGACAGACAGACAGTCAGTCAAGACTGACAGACAGACAGTCAGTCAGTCAAAACAGACAGACAGACAGACAGTCAGTCAGTCAAGACGGACAGCAGTCAGTTACATCAAAATCAAAATATCAGTTAAAACAGTCAGACAGACAGTCAGTCAAAACAGACAAACAGACAGTCAGTCAATCAAGACAGACAGACAGTCAGTCAAGACAAACAGACAGTCAGACAGATAGTCAGTCACTCAAGACAGACAGGCAGTCAGACAGACATACAGTCAGTCAAGACAGACAGACAGAGAGTCAGTCAAGGCAGACATACAGACAGTCAGTCAAGACAGACAGCAGTCAGTTACATCAAAATCAAAATATCAGTTAAGACAGACAGTCAGACAGACAGTCAGTCAAGACAGAAAGGCTAACAGACAGTCAAGACAGACAGACATGTAACAGTCAGTCAAGACAGACAGACAGACAGACAGTCAGTCAGACATTCTGGACAGACAAACAGATATTCAGGGAGTCAAGTCAGACAGACAGAAAGACAGTCAGTCAAGACAGACATACAGACAGACAGTCAGTCAAGACACACAGACAGAAAGACAGTCAGTCAAGACAAACAGATTTCAGTCAAGACAAACAGACAGTCAGTCAAGACAGACAAACAGACAGTCAGTCAGTCAAGACAGACAGACAGCCAGTCAAGGCAAACAGACAGATAGTCGGTCAGTCAAGCCAGACAGACAGACATACAGTCAGTACAGACAGACAGTCAGTAAAGACAGACACACAGACAGTCAGTCAAGACAGACAGCAGGCAGTTACATCAAAATCAAAATATCAGTTAAGACAGACAGTCAGTCAATACAGACAGTCAGTCAAAACAGACAGACCGACAGACAATCAGTCAAGACAGACATACAGACAGTCAGTCAGTCATGACAGACAGACAGACAGTCAAGACAGACAGACAGTCAGTCAGTCATTCTGGACAGACAAACAGATATTCAGGCAGTCAAGCAAGACAGACAGACAGACAGTCAGTCAAGACAGACATAGTCAGTCAGTCAAGACCAACAGACAGTCAGTCAGTCAAGACAAACAGACAGACAGTCAGTCAGTCAAGACAGACAGACAGACAGACAAACAGACAGTCAGTCAGTCAAGACAGACAGACTGACAGACAGACAAGAGAGACAGACAGAAAGACAGTCAGTCAAGACAAACAGAGGTCAGTCAAGACAAAAAGACAGTCAGTCAAGACAGACAACCAGACAGTTACATCAAACACAAAATATCAGTCAAGTTAAGACAGACAGCTAGACAGTATGTCAAGACATATAGACAGTCAGTCAAGACAGACAGACATACAGTCAGACAGACAGACAGACAGACAGTCAGTCAAAACAGACAGACAGACAGTCTGACAGACAGTCAGTCAAGACAGATAGACAAACAGACAGTCAGTTAAGACAGACAGACAGACAGTCAGTCAGTCAGTCGAGACAGACAGACAAACAGACAGTCAGTCAGTCAAGACAGACATACAGTCAAACCAGATAGACAGACAGATAGTCAGTCAAAAAAGACAGACAGTCAGTCAAGACAGATAGTCAGTCAGTCAGTCATTCATGACCGACAAACAGAAAGTCAGTCAGTCAAGACAAACAGACAGTCACTCAGTCAAGACAGACCAACAGACAGTCAGTCAGTCAAGACAGACAGACAGACAGTCAGTCAAGACAGACAGAGAAGAGAGACAGACAGACAGACAGTCAGTCAAGACAGACAGACACTCAGTTAAGACAGACAGACAGACAAACAGACAGTCAGTCATTCATTCATGACAGACAAACAGAAAGTCAGTCAGTCAAGACAGACAGACAGTCACTCAGTCAAGACAGACCAACAGACAGTCAGTCAGTCAAGACAGACAGACAGACAGTCAGTCAGTCAAGACAGACAGACAGACAGTCAGTCAAGACAGACAGAGAAGAGAGACAGACAGAAAGACAGTCAGTCAAGACAAACAGAGGTCAGTCAAGACAAACAGAGGTCAGTCAAGACAAACAGACAGTCAGTCAAGACAGACAACCAGACAGTTCCATCAAACACAAAATATCAGTCAAGTTAAGAAATACAGTCAAGACAGACAGAGAGACAGACAGTCAGTCAAAACAGACAGACAGACAGACAATCAGTCAAGACAGACATACAGACAGTCAGTCAGTCATGACAGACAGACAGACAGTCAAGACAGACAGACAGTCAGTCAGTCATTCTGGACAGACAAACAGATATTCAGGCAGTCATACAGACAGACAGGCAGTCAAGACAGACATACAGACAGAAAGTCAGTCAAGACAGACAGACAGAAAGACAGTCAGTCAAGACAAACAGAGGTCAGTCAAGACAAACAGACAGTCAGTCAAGACAGACAACCAGACAGATACATCAAACACAAAATATCAGTCAAGTTAAGACAGACAGCTATGCAGTATGTCAAGACATATAGACAGCCAGTCAAGACAGACAGTCAGTCAGGCAGTCATGACAGACAGACAGATAGAGAGACAAACAGACAGACAGACAGTCAGTCAAAACAAACAGACAGACAGACAGTCAGTCAAGACAGACAGACAGACAGACAGACAGACAGTCAGACAGACAGTCAGTCAAAACAGACAAGTCAGTCAAAACAGACAGACAGACAGTCAGTCAAAACAGACATACAGACAGTCAGTCAGTCAAGACTGTCAGACAGACAGACAGACAGACAGTCAAGACAGACAGATAGATAGACAGTCAGTCAAGACAGACAGACAGACATATAGTCAGTCAAGACAGACAGACAGACATATAGTCAGTCAAGACAGACAGACATACAGTCAAGACAGACATACAGACAGTCAGTCAGTCAAGACAGACAGACAGACAGACAGTCAAGACAGACAGATAGATAGACAGTCAGTCAAGCCAGACAGACAGACAGACAGATATACAGGAAGTCAAGATAGACAGACAGAGAGTCAGTCAAGACAGACATACAGACAGTCAGTCAAGACAGACAGCAGTTAGTTACATCAAAATCAAAATATCAGTTAAGACAGACAGTCAGACAGACAGTCAGTCAAGACTGACAGACAGACAGACAATCATTCAAGACAGACATACAGACAGTCAGTCAGTCAAGACAGACAGACAGACAGACAAACAGTCAAGACAGACATACATATAGACAGTCAGTTAAGACAGACAGACAGACAGACAGACAGTCAGTCAGTGATGCTGTACAGACAAACAGATATTCAGGCAGTCAAGACAGACAGACAGACAGACAGACAGTCAGTCAAGACAGACAGACAGACAGACAGAAAGACAGTCAGTCAAGACAAACAGAGGTGAGTCAAGACAAACAGACAGTCAGTCAAGACAGACAACCAGACAGTTACATCAAACACAAAATATCAGTCAAATTAAGAGACACAGCTAGACAGTATGTCAAGACATATAGACAGTCAGTCAAGACAGACAGAAAAGAGAGACAGACAGAAAGACAGTCAGTCAAGACAAACAGAGGTCACTCAAGACAAACAGACAGTCAGTGAAGACACACAACAGACAGTCAGTCAAGACAGACAGACAAGAGAGACAGACAGAAAGACAGTCAGTCAAGAAAAACAGAGGTCAGTCAAGACAAACAGACAGTCAGTCAAGACAGACAACCAGACAGTTACATCAAACACAAAATATCAGTCAAGTTAAGACATACAGTCAAGACAGACAGACAGACAGACAGTCAGTCAAAACAGACAGACAGTCAGTCAAGACAGACAGAAAGTCAGTTAAGACAGACAGACAGACAGACAAACAGACAGTCAGTCATTCATTCATGACAGACCAACAGAATAGTCAGTCAGTCAAGACAGACAGACAGACAGACAGTCAGTCAGTCAAGACAGACAGACAGAAAGACAGTCAGTCAAGACAGACAGACAAGAGAGACGGACAAAAAGACAGTCAGTCAAGACAAACAGAGGTCAGTCAAGACAAACAGACAGTCAGTCAAGACAGACAACCAGACAGTTACATCAAACACAAAATATCAGTCAAGATAAGACATACAGTCAAGACAGACATACAGAAAGACAGTCAGTCAAAACAGACAGACAGTCAGTCAAGACAGACAGACAGACGGACAAACAGACAGTCAGTCATTCATTCATGACAGACCAACAGAATAGTCAGTCAGTCAAGACAGACAGACAGACAGACAGACAGTCAGTCAGTCAAGACAGACAGACAGACAGACAGACAGACAGTCAGTCAGTCAAGACAGACAGACAAGAGAGACAGACAGAAAGACAGTCAGTCAAGACAAACAGAGGTCATTCAAGACAAACAGACAGTCAGTCAAGACAGACAACCAGACAGTTACATCAAACACAAAATATCAGTCAAGTTAAGACATATAGTCAAGACAGACAGATAGACAGACAGCCAGTCAAAACAGACAGACAGTCAGTCAAGACAGACAGACAGACAGTCAGTCAGTCATGACAGACAAACAGAAAGTCAGTCAGTCAAGACCAACAGACAGTCAGTCAGTCAAGACAGACAGACAGACAGTCAGTCAGTCAAGACAGACAGACAGACAGACAGACAGACAGTCAGTCAGTCAAGACAGACAGACAGTCTGACAGACAGTCAGTCAAGACAGATAGACAAACAGACAGTCAGTTAAGACAGACAGACAGACAGTCAGTCAGTCAGTCAAGACAGACAGACAGTCAGTCAGTCAAGACAGACATACAGTCAAATCAGATAGACAGACAGATAGTCAGTCAAAAAAGACAGACAGTCAGTCAAGACAGACAGTCAGTCAGTCAGTCATTCATGACAGACAAACAGAAAGTCAGTCAGTCAAGACAAACAGACAGTCACTCAGTCAAGACAGACCAACATACAGTCAGTCAGTCAAGACAGACAGACAGACAGTAAGTCAGTCAAGACAGACAGACAGACAGACAGTCAGTCAAGACAGACAGAGAAGAGAGACAGACAGACAGACAGTCAGTCAAGACATACAGACACTCAGTTAAGACAGACAGACAGACAAACAGACAGTCAGTCATTCATTCATGACAGACAAACAGAAAGTCAGTCAGTCAAGACAGACAGACAGTCACTCAGTCAAGACAGACCAACAGACAGTCAGTCAGTCAAGACAGACAGACAGACAGTCAGTCAGTCAAGACAGACAGGCAGACAGTCAGTCAAGACAGACAGAGAAGAGAGACATACAGAAAGACAGTCAGTCAAGACAAACAGAGGTCAGTCAAGACAAACAGACAGTCAGTCAAGACAGACAACCAGACAGTTCCATCAAACACAAAATATCAGTCAAGTTAAGATATACAGTCAAGACAGACAGACAGACAGACAGTCAGTCAAAACAGACAGACAGTCAGTCAAGACAGACAGACAGTCAGTCAAGACAGACAGACAAACAGAAAGACAGTCAGTGAAGACAGACAACCAGACAGTTACATCAAACACAAAATATCAGTCAAATTAAGACAAACAGCTAGACAGTATGTCAAGACATATAGACAGTCAGTCAAGACAGACAGACAAGAGAGACATACAGAAAGACAGTCAGTCAAGACAAACAGAGGTCACTCAAGACAAAAAGACAGTCAGTGAAGACAGACAACAGACAGTCAGTCAAGACAGACAGACAAGAGAGACAGACAGAAAGACAGTCAGTCAAGACAAACGGAGGTCAGTCAAGACAAACAGACAGTCAGTCAAGACAGACAACCAGACAGTTACATCAAACACAAAATATCAGTCAAGTTAAAACATACAGTCAAGACAGACATACAGACAGACAGGCAGTCAAAACAGACAGACAGTCAGTCAAGACAGACAGACAGACAAACAGACAGTCAGTCATTCATTCATGAAAGACCAACATAATAGTCAGTCAGTCAAGACAGACAGACAGACAGACAGTCAGTCAGTCAAGACAGACAGACAGACAGACAGACAGTCAGTCAAGACAGACAGACAAGAGAGACAGACAAGAGAGACAGACAGAAAGACAGTCAGTCAAGACAAACAGAGGTCAGTCAAGACAAACAGACAGTCAGTCAAGACAGACAAACAGACAGTTACATCAAACACAAAATATCAGTCAAGTTAAGACATACACTCAAGACAGACAACCAGACAGTTCCATCAAACACAAAATATCAGTCAAGTTAAGACATACAGTCAAGACAGACAGACAGACAGACAGTCAGTCAAAACAGACAGACAGTCAGTCAAGACAGACAGGAAGTCAGTTAAGACAGACAGACAGACAGACAAACAGACAGTCAGTCATTCATTCATGACAGACCAACAGAATAGTCAGTCAGTCAAGACAGACAGACAGTCAGTCAGTCAAGACAGACAGACAGACAGACAGACAGACAGACAGACAGACAGTCAGTCAAGACAGACAGACAAGAGAGACAGATAGAAAGACAGTCAGTCAAGACAAACAGAGGTCAGTCAAGACAAACAGACAGTCAGTCAAGACAGACAACCAGACAGTTACATCAAACACAAAATATCAGTCAAGTTAAAACATACAGTCAAGACAGACATACAGACAGACAGGCAGTCAAAACAGACAGACAGTCAGTCAAGACAGACAGACAGACAAACAGACAGTCAGTCATTCATTCATGAAAGACCAACATAATAGTCAGTCAGTCAAGACAGACAGACAGACAGACAGTCAGTCAGTCAAGACAGACAGACAGACAGACAGACAGTCAGTCAAGACAGACAGACAAGAGAGACAGACAAGAGAGACAGACAGAAAGACAGTCAGTCAAGACAAACAGAGGTCAGTCAAGACAAACAGACAGTCAGTCAAGACAGACAAACAGACAGTTACATCAAACACAAAATATCAGTCAAGTTAAGACATACAGTCAAGACAGACAGACAGACAGACAGTCAGTCAAAACAGACAGACAGTCAGTCAAGACAGACAGACAGACAGTAAGTCAGTCAGTCATTCATGACAGACAAACAGAAAGTCAGTCAGTCAAGACCAACAGACAGTCAGTCAGTCAAGACAGACAGACAGACAGTCAGTCAGTCAAGATTAGACAGACAGACAGTCAGTCAGTCAAGACAGACAGACAGACAGACAGACAGTCAGTCAAGACAGACAGACAATAGAGACAGACAGAAAGACAGTCAGTCAAGACAAACAGAGGTCATTCAAGACAAAAAGACAGTCAGTCAAGACAGACAACCAGACAGTTACATCAAACACAAAATATCAGTCAAGTTAAGACAGACAGCTAGACAGTATGTCAAGACATATAGACAGTCAGTCAAGACAGACAGACAGACAGTCAGACAGACAGTCAAGACAGACAGACAGACAGACAGTCAAGACAGACAGACAGACAGTCAGTCAGTCAAGACAGACAGACAGACAGACAGTCAGTCAGTCAAGACAGACATACAGTCAAGACAAATAGACAGACAGACAGTCAGTCAAAACAGACAGACAGACAGACAGTCAGTCAGTCAGTCATTCATGACAGACAAACAGAAAGTCAGTCAGTCAAGACAAACAGACAGACTTTCAGTCAGTCAAGACAGACAGACATACAGACAGTCAGTCAATCAAGACAGACAGACAGTCAAGACAGACAGACAGACAGACATATAGTCAGTCAAGGCAGACAGACAGACAGACAGACAGTCAAGACAGACAGACATACAGACAGTCAGTCAGTCATTCATGACAGACAAACAGAAAGTCAGTCAGTCAAGACAAACAGACAGACAGTCAGTCAGTCAAGACAGACAGACATACAGACAGTCAGTCAGTCGAGACAGACAGACAGACAGACAGTCAAGACAGACAGACATACAGTCAAGACAAACATAAAGACAGTCAGTCAGTCAAGAAAGACAGACAGACAGACAGTCAAGACAGACAGATAGATAGACAGTCAGTTAAGACACACAGACATACAGACAGTCAAGACAGACATACAGACAATCAGGCAGTCAAGACAGACAGACAGACAGACAGTCAGTCATTCTGGACAGACAAACAGATATTCATGCAGTCAAGACAGACAAACCTGACAGACAAACAGACAGTCAGTCAGTCAAGACAGACAGACAGAGAGTCAGTCAGTCAAGACAGACAGACAGAGAGTCAGTCAGTCAAGACAGACAGTCAAGACAGACAGACAGATAGACAGTCAGTTAGTCATTCTGGACAGACAAACAGATATTCAGGCAGTCAAGACAGACAGACTGACAGACAGACAGTCAGTCAAGACAGACTGACAGACAGTCAGTCAAGACAGACTGACAGACAGTCAGTCAAGACAGACAGACAGACAGTTAGTCAAGACAGACAGTCAGACAGACAGTCAGTCAAGAGAGACAGACAGAAAGACAGTCAGTCAAGACAAACAGAGGTCAGTCAAGACAAACAGACAGTCAGTCAAGACAGACAACCGACAGTTACATCAAACACAAAATATCAGTCAAGTTAAGACATACAGCTAGACAGTATGTCAAGACATATAGACAGTGAGTCAAGAGAGACAGACAGACAGACAGTCAGACAGACAGTCAGTCTGCCAGTCATGACAGACGGACAGACAGAGAGACAGACAGACAGACAGACAGAAAGTCAGTCAAAACAGACAGACAGACAGTCAGAGAGACAGTCAGTCAAGACAGACTGACAGACAGACAGTCAGACAGACAGTCAGTCAAGACAGACAGACAGACTGTCAGTCAGTCAAGACAGACAGACAAACAGACAGTCAGTCAGTCAAGACAGACATACAGACAAGACAGATAGACAGACAGACAGTCAGTCAAAACAGACAGAAAGTCAGTCAAGACAGACAGACAGACAGTCAGTCAGTCAGTCATTCATGACAGACAAACAGAAAGTCAGTCAGTCAAGACAAACAGACAGACAGTCAGTCAGTCAAGACAGACAGACATACAGACAGTCACATACATATAGACCGTCAGTCAAGACAGACAGTCAGACACACAGTCAGTCAAGACAGACATACAGACAGTCAGTTAGTCAAGACAGACAAACAGTCAAGACAGACATACATATAGACAGTCAGTCAAGACAGACAGGCAGACAGAGAGTAAGTCTGTCATTCTGGACAGACAAACAGATATTCAGGCAGTCAAGACAGACAGACAAACAGACAGTCAGTCAAGACAGACAACCAGACAATTACATCAAACACAAAATATCAGTCAAGTTAAAACAGACAGCTAGACAGTATGTCAAGACATATAGACAGTCAGTCAAGACAGATAGACAGACAGTCAGTCAGTCAGTCATGACAAACAGACAGACAGAGAGACAGAGAGACAGACTGACCGACAGACAGACAGACAGACAGACAGACAGTCAGTCAGTCAAAACAGACAGACAGACAGTCAGACAGACAGTCAGTCAAGACGGACAAACAAAAAGACAGTCAGACAGACAGTCAGTCAGTCAAGACAGACAGACAGTCAGTCAGTCATTCATGACAGACAAACAGAAAGTCAGTCAGTCAATACAGACAGCAGTCAGTTACATCAAAATCAAAATATCAGTTAAGACAGTCAGACAGACAGTCAGTCAATACAAACAAACAGACAGTCAGTCAGTCAAGACAGACAGACAGACAGTCAGTCAAGACAGACAGACAGACAGTCAGTCAAGAGAGACAGACAGAAATACAGTCCGTCAAGACAAACAGAGGTCAGTCAAGACAAACAGACAGTCAGTCAAGACAGACAACCAGACAGTTACATCACACAGAAAATATCAGTCAAGTTAAGACAGACAGCTAGACAGTATGTCAAGACATATAGTAAGTCAGTCAAAAGAGCCAGACTGACAGTCAGACAGACAGTCAGTCTGCCAGTCATGACAGACGGACAGACAGAGAGACAGACAGACAGACAGTCAGTCAAAACAGACAGACAGACAGTCAGACAGACAGTCAGTCAAGACAGACAGACAGACAGAAAGTCAGATAGACAGTCAGTCAAGACAGACAGATAGACAGACAGTCAGACAGACAGTCAGTCAGGAGAGACAGACAGACAATCAGTCAGTCAAGACAGATAGACAAACAGACAATCAGTGAAGACAGACAGTCAGTCAGTCAAGACAGACAGACAGACAGACAGCCAAGACAGACATACAGACAGTCAGTCAAGACAGACAGCCGTTAGTTACATCAAAATCAAAATATCAGTTAAGACAGACAGACAGTCAGTCAAGACAGATAGACAGACATACAGACAGTCAGTTAGTCAACACAGACAAACAGTCAAGATAGACATACATATAGACAGTCAGTCAAGACAGACAGACAGACAGACAATCAGTCAGTCATTCTGGACAGACAAACAGATATTCAGGCAGTCAAGACAGACAGACAGACAGACAGTCAGTCAAGACAGACAGACAGAAAGACAGTCAGTCAAGACAAACAGAGGTGAGTCAAGACAAACAGACAGTCATTCAAGACAGAAAGACAGAAAGACAGTCAGTCAAGACAAACAGAGGTGAGTCAAGACAAACAGACAGTCAGTCAAGACAGACAACCAGACAGTTACATCAAAAACACAAAATATCAGTCAAGTTAAGACAGACAGCTAGACAGTATGTCAAGACATATAGACAGTCAGTCCAGACAGACAGACAGACAGACAGACAGACAGACAGATAGTTAAGACAGACAGACCGACAGACAGTCAAGACAGGCAGACAGACAGACAGTCAGTCAAGACAGACAGACAGTCAATCAGTCATTCATGACAGACAGACAGTCAGTCAAGACAGAACGACAGTCAAGACAGACAGACAGACAGACAGTCAGACAGACAGACATACAGTCAGTCAAGACAGACAGATAGACAGTCAGTCAGTCTAGACAGACAGACAAACAGACAGTCAGTTAGTCAAGACAGACATACAGTCAAGACAGATAGACAGACAGATAGTCAGTCAAAACAGACAGACAGTCAGTCAAGACAGACAGACATACAGACAGTCAGTCAATCAAGACAGACAGACAGTCAAGACAGACAGACAGACAGACAGACATATAGTCAGTCAAGGCAGACAGACATACAGTCAAGAAGACATACAGACAGTCAGTCAGTCGAGACAGACAGACAGACAGACAGTCAAGACAGACAGACATACAGTCAAGACAAACATAAAGACAGTCAGTCAGTCAAGACAGACAGACAGACAGACAGTCAAGACAGACAGATAGATAGACAGTCAGTTAAGACAGACAGACATACAGTCAGTCAAGACAGACAGACATACAGTCAGTCAAGACAGACATACAGACAGTCAGTCAAGACAGACAGCAGTTAGTAACATCAAAATAAAAAAATCAGTTAAGACAGACAGTCAGACAGACAGTCAGTCAAGACAGACAGACAGACAGACAGACAAACAATCAGTGAAGACAGACAGTCAGTCAGTCAAGACAGACAGACAGACAGACAGACAGTCAAGACAGACATATATATAGAGATTCAGTCAAGACAGACAGACAGACAGACAGACAGTCAAGACAGACATACATATAGACAGTCAGTCAAGACGGACAGTCAGACAGACAGTAAGTCAAGACAGACAGACAGAAAGACAGTCAGTCAAGACAAACAGAGGTGAGTCAAGACAAACAGAGGTGAGTCAAGACAAACAGACAGTCAGTCAAGACAGACAGACAGACAGTCAGTCATGACAGACAGACAGACAGAGAGACAGACAGACAGACATTCAGTCAAAACAGACAGACAGACAGTCAGTCAAGACAGACAAAAACATACAGACAGTCAGACAGACAGTCAGTCAGTGAAGACAGACAGACAGACAGACAGTCATTCATGACAGACAAACAGAAAGTCAGTCAGTCAAGACAAACAGCAGTCAGTTACATCAAAATCAAACTATCAGTTAAGACAGTCAGACAGACAGTCAGTCAAGACAGACATACAGACAGTCAGGCAGTCAAGACAGACAGACAGACAGGCAGACAGTCAGTCATTCTGAACAGACAAACAGATATTCAGGCAGTCAAGACAGACAAACCTGACAGACAAACAGACAGTCAGTCAGTCAAGACAGACTGACAGACAAACAGACATTCAAGACAAACAGACAGTTGGACAGAAAGTCAGTCAGTCAAGACAGACAGACAGACAGTCAAGACAGACAGTCAGTCAAGACAGACAGACAGAGAGTCAGTCAGTCAAGACAGACAGACAGACAGACAGACAGATAGACAGTCAGTCAGTCAAGACAGACAGCATTTAGTTACATCAAAATCAAAATATCAGTTAAGACAGACAGTCAGACAGACAGTCAGTCAAGACAGAAAGACAGACAGACAATCAGTCAAGACAGACAGCCGTTAGTTACATCAAAATCAAAATGTCAGTTAAGACAGACAGTTAGATAGACAGTCAGTCAAGACAGACAGAAAGACAGACAATCAGTCAAGACAGACAGACAGACAGACAGACAGACAGTCAATCAGTCATTCATGACAGACAAACAGACAGTCAGTCAAAACAGACAGCCAGACAGTCAAGACAGACAGACAGACAGACAGTCAGTCAAGACAGACATACAGACAGTCAGTTAGTCAACACAGACAAACAGTCAAGACAGACATACATATAGACAGTCAGTCAAGACAGACAGTCGGACAGTCAGACAGACAGTCATACAAGAAAGAAAGAGAGAAGACAGTCAGTCAAGACAAACAGAGGTGAGTCAAGACAAACAGACAGTAAGTCAAGACAGACAACCAGACAGTTACAGCAAAAACACAAAATATCAGTCAAGTTAAGACAGACAGCTAGACAGTATGTCAAGACATATAGACAGTCAGTCAAGACAGACAGACAGACAGACAGACAGACAGACATTCAGTCAAAACAGACAGACAGACAGAGAGTCAGTCAAGACAGACAAACAGACAGACAAACAGACAGTCAAGACAAACATAAAGACAGTCAGTCAGTCAAGACAGACAGACAGACAGACAGACAGTCAAGACAGACAGATAGATAGACAGTCAGTTAAGACAGACAGACATACAGTCAGTCAAGACAGACAGACAAACAGTCAGTCAAGACAGACATACAGACAGTCAGTCAAGACAGACAGCAGTTAGTAACATCAAAATCAAAAAATCAGTTAAGACAGACAGTCAGACAGACAGTCAGTCAAGACAGACAGACAGACAGACAGACAATCAGTGAAGACAGACAGTCAGTCAGTCAAGACAGACAGACAGACAGTCAAGAAAGGCATACTTATAGAGAGTCAGTCAAGACAGACAGACAGACAGACAGTCAAGACAGACATACAGACAGTCAGTCAAGACAGACAGCCGTTAGTTACATCAAAATCAAAATATCAGTTAAGATATTTCAAGACAGTCAGTCAAGACAGATAGACAGACAGACAATCAGTCAAGACAGACATACAGGCAGTCAGTTAGTCAACACAGACAAACAGTCAAGACAGACACACATATAGACAGTCAGTCAAGACAGACAGTCGGACAGTCAGACAGACAGTCAGTCAAGACAGACAGACAGAAAGATAGTCAGTCAAGACAAACAGAGGTGAGTCAAGACAAACAGAGGTGAGTCAAGACAAACAGACAGTCAGTCAAGACAGACAACCAGACAGTTACATCAAAAACATAAAATATCAGTCAAGTTCAGACAGACAGCTAGACAGTATGTCAAGACATATAGACAGTCAGTCAAGACAGACAGACAGACAGACAGTCAGTCAGTCAGTCATGACAGACAGACAGACAGAGAGACAGACAGACAGACATTCAGTCAAAACAGACAGACAGACAGTCAGTCAAGACAGACAAACAGAAAGTCAGTCAGTCAAGACAGACAGCAGTCAGTTACATCAAAATCAAAATATCAGTCAAGACAGTCAGACAGACAGTCAGTCAAGACAGACATACAGACAGTCAGGCAGTCAAGACAGACAGACAGACAGACAGTCAGTCATTCTGGACAGACAAACAGATATTCAGGCAGTCAAGACAGACAAACCTGACAGACAAACAGACAGTCAGTCAGTCAAGACAGACTGACAGACAAACAGGCATTCAAGACAAACAGACAGTCAGACAGATAGTCAGTCAGTCAAGACAGACAGACAGACAGTCAAGACAGACAGTCAGTCAAGACAGACAGACAGACAGTAAGTCAGTCAGTCATTCATGACAGACAAACAGAAAGTCAGTCAGTCAAGACCAACAGACAGTCAGTCAGTCAAGACAGACAGACAGACAGTCAGTCAGTCAAGATTAGACAGACAGACAGTCAGTCAGTCAAGACAGACAGACAGACAGACAGACAGTCAGTCAAGACAGACAGACAATAGAGACAGACAGAAAGACAGTCAGTCAAGACAAACAGAGGTCATTCAAGACAAAAAGACAGTCAGTCAAGACAGACAACCAGACAGTTACATCAAACACAAAATATCAGTCAAGTTAAGACAGACAGCTAGACAGTATGTCAAGACATATAGACAGTCAGTCAAGACAGACAGACAGACAGTCAGACAGACAGACAGACAGACAGTCGGTCAAAACAGACAGACAGACAGTCTGACAGAAAGTCAGTCAAGACAGACAGACAGACAGACAGTCAGTCAGTCAGTCAAGACAGACAGACCAACAGACAGTCAGTCAGTCAAGACAGACAGACAGACAGTCAGTCAGTCAAGACAGACAGACAGACAAGAGAGACAGACAGAAAGACAGTCAGTCAAGACAAACAGAGGTCAGTCAAGACAAAAAGACAGTCAGTCAAGACAGACAACCAGACAGTTACATCAAACACAAAATATCAGTCAAGTTAAGACAGACAGCTAGACAGTATGTCAAGACATATAGACAGTCAGTCAAGACAGACAGACAGACAGTCAGACAGACAGACAGACAGACAGACAGACAGTCATTCAAAACAGACAAACAGACAGTCAGTCAAAACAGACAGACAGACAGTCAGACAGACAGTCAGTCAAGACAGACAGACAGACAGACGGTCAGTTAAGAAAGACAGACAGACAGTCGGTCAGTCAATCAAGACAGACAGAAAAACAGTCAGTCAGTCAAGACAGACAGACAGACAGACAGATAGATAGACAGTCAGTCAAGACAGACATACAGACAGTCAGTCAGTCAAGACAGACAGACAGTCAAGACAGACAGATAGATAGACAGTCAGTCCAGACAGACAGACAGACAGACAGATATACAGGAAGTCAAGATAGACAGACAGAGAGTCAGTCAAGACAGACATAAAGACAGTCAGTCAAGACAGATAGCAGTTAGTTACATCAAAATCAAATATCAGTTAAGACAGACAGTCAGACAGACAGTCAGTCAAGACAGACAGACAGACAGACAATCATTCAAGACAGACATACAGACAGTCAGTCAGTCAAGACAGATAGACAGACATACAAACAGTCAAGACAGACATACATAAAGGCAGTCAGTTAAGACAGACAGACAGACAGACAAACAGAAAGACAGTCAGTCAAGACAGACAACCAGACAGTTACATCAAACACAAAAATATCAGTCAAATTAAGACACACAGCTAGACAGTATGTCAAGACATATAGACAGTCAGTCAAGACAGACAGACAAGAGAGACATACGGAAAGACAGTCAGTCAAGACAAACAGAGGTCACTCAAGACAAAAAGACAGTC